>OX578277.1:36144258-37344258 GCA_951217055.1 Gerris lacustris | reverse complement strand
TAGGGAGTAAAGTAAGCCATTATTCCCAGAGTGAATAAATTGGTTCTTGATGCGAAGCCGAAGATGGTCCCTAAACCCGATGCAAAGCTAAGGGAATTAGACTTTTAATTCCCGAGGTGCAGCCGAGGGAGATAATTATCGCGAGGGGAATTATAGCACTTTACTCCCGAGGTACATACAATATTTTATCTCCAATAGGGAGAATACGCATCTTCATCCATAGCACAGATTTTATTTATTATTTTAATAAATAACAATAACTGTTTTTAATATCAGCACTGTGACTGCATTCATTCGATGATTTATAATGTTTACTTTTATTATTTTCTTTCTTTGTTTATTTTGTTCTAGATGTCAAATTTCGTATTATTGAGTTAAGTTGTGCATAGCTTTTTTACGGGAATTATAGACTATTAAGAAATATGTGTTTGTTTACTAACACATATACTTTATGTTAAAAGCGTGTTTGTTTACTTTTAATAAAACTAATTTGCTGTTTGTTTACTTAAAGAGACAGTTTCGTGCGAAAACTGCATTTTTCTTTGCTCGTGTGGTTTTACTACCCTCGCTGTCGCTCGGGTGCAAAATGCTACTTTCCGCACTAGACGCGTAATGTACTATTAAAATGTAGGTCTTGAAGGAAGGCAAAAATTACAAAATAAATATATAGTCGAGTGGCACGAGACTAAAGAGGGTGATGATTAAATAGGTTGTACCACTCATTTTATTTATTAGACATCTCCCGATATTTAGTTATTTCTTACAATATATCGCATTGCTTCAACTTGTCCCATGTTAGAACCTGCCCTACTAGGTATGCGGAGATGGAGGCGATAACAAACAATCAAAGTTAATAGAAACAATGTCAAGTTAATGTAATAGTATAGGGTAGCTATATAAAGTGTAGCGCTTAACAACTTAACTTACATGTGATATATTGTAAGTTTACGCGGTTCAATTCGCGCTATTTTGCGGTTGGAATGCAGAGCTAATCGTGACGTGACGCTATATTATAATCAAGCTGTCTCCGACCAATATCTGTAGGGGAGGATTGTTTGTCAAGTAAGGGGTTGAAAGGAGACCGCTTTTGCGGTGTTCCGCAGGGACGTACGTTCGTCGGTCGTAATTATTGATCTTCCCTGCTTTGCACACCTGTTTGTCACCGTCAAACGCTCCAATAATCAGACTTCTATAATTACGCTCTTGTCTAAATTTATTCGCTTTAATCTTATATTTAAACATCTGAATCGGTACTTTTCTAATTATTACCTTATCCTTCTAATTGTCTCTGCTCTGGAAAAAACTGTCTAATTCGACAAAAAACTGAAATATTCTTTCAATTTTATTAAATTTCGTTGTTCTTTTTTTTCTATATTATTTTTTTGTTGTATAGGTAGACTTCTGATAGTAACTTATGCTTATGTTAGGCTCAGTTTCTGTGAACTACCAACTTATTAGAACAAAGAACAGTAATAATAATATATTATATATCTTAAGACTAATATGAAATTAAATAATTTGAAAGACTAATAACTAATAAACATTGCAATGTTTAGATTATATAAGAAATGAGATTATACAAGAAAGGACATGAGATTATATAAGAAAGGTAGTTTGAGTGGTCGCGGACCGATTTTCTTCATATTCAGCATGCTCCTTTCATAGCTCTTTGTTCCATTTTGACATTTTCATGTCATGGCTATGGCACATAACCTCGAAAAGCGTTACCAAAAACTAGCTTTACACGAGTAGGGAAGATATAGGTGTTCAATCGAGTTTGCCTGCTCTCGGTAGGCCTACCCACCCCTGCCCTTTCGATCGGCTACCTACCACGTCTCACTCTCTTCGCTTCTCGCTACCACTCCAGTAGTCGCTCACGCGCCCCAGTGGCGCCCCCCCCCCAAACTACAACTTCTGTTTTACTGCTCCGATTTGCATCGGACAAACGCCATAACCCTTAGAATTTTATACCTAAAAAGCACATACATAAAATTTATTTTTTAAATTATTATTTTTTATTTTTGTTGAACTATAATTTTTTGCATTCATTACAAAAATATTAGTGAAGAAGCTAAAAGATTACTTCTTAATAAACTGGAAAAGAAGAAAAGTAATTTCTTTCTTAGTGCACTATAGTAAACACATTATACTTTTTAAATCTGACAGCTTGGGAAAATCGAGAAAAAAAAAAAAAAAAATGGGAGGAGAGTGAATGAGAGCTGGAGATTTTGGCGGGTAATAGGTCATTACCCGCCAAAATCTCAAGCTCTCATACACTCTCCTCCCATTTTTTTTCTCGATTTTCCTAAGCTGTCAGAGTTAAAAAGTATAATGTGTTTACTATACATATGTTCGATTTAATTCCTAATTTACAAACACAAGAATCTGCACGCACCAATGTTTTGACATTTTCATGTCTTTACTTTGGCACATAAACTCGAAAAGCGTTACCAAAAAACGACACCAAAATGCGTTACATGAAAATATCTCACTGCCTTGCAAACTCGTATGCAAGTAATTTTTTAATCTTATCTTGTCATCGACCATGTTTGGGCTCCAAAGATCATGTAGTTGACAGATCTATAAGTAAATAAATATCTAGGAGCAAAAGTAATTGACCGAAGTTTCTGTTCTAACTCGACTCTTATGTATGTCTTCTATTTGTTTGTCATGCAGTCAAGACCAAACAAGTTGTTCGATTATTGACATGAATGGTTCTTAAAGTCATTAAAAAATAATTCGACCAACAATCACAGGGGAAAAAAAAAGGTCAGAGACAATTCAGACTAACTTTCCCATATAATCTCGGACCCAGACAACATGAATATACTGTTATCTATAAAGACGGATACGCGTGTCGATTTGCTAGCTGTGACTGCGTGAAAACACTTTTAAGAGGGTAACAATAGAACCTTCCAAGAGAAGTGAGTGTCCCAAGCGGCACTACCATCTACTCCAATCATACTTTTAAACAATAAACTCATCATGATTAACTATTAATTTGCTCAACAATAAATATTCATTGTATTAAGCTCTCTATAATGATAAACCTGCGCGATGCTTAGTTAATATTAATATATTATTTAATATGGGTTCAACAGTCGAATACTCTTTGTTTTCGATTTTCAACAAAATCAGATTTAATTTCATCAATATCTCGGAAACTAGATTTTTCCCGGGGAAACTGCTTATGTTGTTAGATTCGTATTTAAATGGCCTAGATTTCAGAATTTTTAAATAAAAATCGTCGGATCCGTTTTCGAGTTTTTGGAGGGTAGCGCCTCAAAAATTCATTTCTCGATTAAGTCCTGGGGTATGATTTCTCTGAACATGTATGCCGAATTTCGTCAAAAATCGGCCCAGTAGTTTAGGCTCCACGCGTCTGCACAGACGACACATTTTTTAAAAACCACTCTTTTAGACTCACAGGACCTCAAACGTGTAAATCCATCAAAATCTAATTTTTGCGCCATATGAGAAAGTAAAAATCGAATGTAATTGACAATTAATAACTTTTTGACCTGAAATATATTATTTATGATGGTAATTCCAAAAAGATTATGAGTTGGAAAAATCGTTTTTTAATTGAAAAATTTGTTTGAAGTCAGTTAAATGGTATCTGGTTTCAAGTGCAATCAGTGTTGTAGAGGGAATTCCAGTTGGATATGAGCAATCCTGAATCTAGCTATTAGTGAGAATCATCAGTGTTGGAATAGACTAGCAAATTAATTGCAGACAGTCTTGTCAACATTTAGCCACACAGCTGCCACAGTTGTTCACAGGCTAATAATTAAAAATTATTATAAAATCATACCACAAACAAACTTGGTTTCATTATATTAAGAAGCTTTTTGGGAGAAGCACGCACCTCTACTTACTTTTTTTCAAACCTTTAATTTATAACAAATCCATTAACTTTTTCCGATTTGGCAAACAAACAACTTTAATTTTCTCAGTGTTGCTTTGAAAGCTTATTATATTTATGTGCTTTTAATTATTATTATATGTAGGTACACACATGTAATGTGTGTGTGTGTGTGTATACCAAACTCTACTAAGTAAGTAACACAAATTTTCTCAATATTTCTTCAAAAGGCATATGGCTGTGGTGTGTATATATTATAATAATATTATATATCATATTATTATATAAGTAGTTTTCTCCTTTGTAAACCCTCATTCATATATGTATTGAGGGTTTATTTGACATAAACAATTTAAGTTAAAATTAAGGCATCGTACATCTTATGTCTTGTAACATACTTTCCTTTCAAGATTTAATGTTTTGGTAATTTACCTTAATTTCACCAAAAGTTCAACCAGTTCGACCTTTCTTGAGCATATCTATAGAGGGAAATCCCTTCTTGTCTGTTTTGATTTTAATAATGTACAAGAAAATGTTATGTGGGTACAATGTAAAGGAAGATGTTAGTTATGTAGGTGACATGGAGAGGAAAACGTCAGTAAATGTAATGCTTAGACCTGTCACATGTTCACTACAGTGAAATACATAAGGAAAATACTACCTCACTCAACAAGGCTTTTTCAGAAAAGCATTGTTGAACATATCTCTGTCTTCATTACTTTCAATATCATGTATTATTACAAGTAACCGACATAAATCAAAATTTATATTCCGACAATTTTACTTGATTGGTAGAAAATATGACATTTGAAATGAAAATTTTGATTTGTGTTGAGCTCATTAGAAAAGTTAATTAGGCTGTTAAAACCATTTGTAAAAAAAAGAAAAATACATAAATAAAAAATAAAATAATAATGATAATTATTGAAATTATTGTAATTTTACAATTTAAAAATTTTTTTGGTTTGAATTTATTTTCCTTAGTGCTGTATGTGTAATTAAGTACGTAGAGGAAGGTCCAATTTATATGAGAGTATTCATTTTAAAGTAGCCCGAATCAATTTTTAACAAGTTCACAGGCTAATAATTAAAAATTATTATAAAAACATACCACAAACAACCAACAAACTTGGTTTCATTATATGAAGAAGCTTTTTGGGAGAAGCACGCACCTCTACTTACTTTTTTTCAAACCATCAAAAAATGTCACTTTAACACTTATGTTACACTTTAATACTTTATATAACTTATGTAAAAGAAAACTGAGAATTGGTATCAACATTATATGTATTCGTATGAACAGTAATATTGAATTTTTATGTTTTATAAACAAGCATGTACCATTCTAAGAAAAGTAAACTATTAATGAAATTAAATGTTTCAAATAGTTATAACATTTATTTGGTTTAAATTTTAATTATATGCTCTGTTTTTAATCAATTTTAAACGATTAATTATACGAAAAGTATCTGTAATTAATTAAAATGAAAAACTATCTATTCTTATGCATAAAATTAAAGCTGATTGCATCAGTTTAAAGAAATAAGAATTAAATAAAAATTCACATAGAGACAATAAGTTCATAAACATGAAGAATTAATTATCATGAATTTAATTACAATAATAAATTAATTAGTGCAATGAATTATTAACAAGAATCAGGAATTAATTTACTTGTATTTAATGTAAATCCACACACACTCACACTCATAATATATATATATATATATATATATATATATATATATATATATATATATATATATATATATATATATTAGGTTAGGTTTCACCTAATAGTTAATTAATTATGTGAATTTTATCATACACAAAATAATTTAAAAACCTTAAAAAGCTAATTTAACGTTAATTTTTAAATCATAGATAAAATACGAAGACATTAGCTATGTTTTCATGGAGGATTTAAATAGCTTTTTTAATTTAATCTGGATTAAAAACCAAATAAAAATACAATTTTCAAAACTTTATGAGTCCAATATCATTCCAGTTTTTTTGAGGATCCAATCATATTGATTGTACAAGAAATTTCATAACAAAACAGTAGATTCAAAACTCAAAACAGAAACTCGCGGCAACACAGTTCTTAGTTGTTCTTTTTGCAACTAGACCTATATTTTACATAACATCTATTTATTTATGTCCGTAAACTGGTATTGATATAATTCGATTTGATATTCCTGACTTTCCTTGAAGAACTTGTGACATCAACTGTCCTAAGCCTTGTTTACACTGCTATATTTCTGTTGATAAAATTAATTAAAGAATTTTGTTTTTAACTAAAGGTACTATCCCTAACGACTAAATAGAGAAGAAGAAAATACAATACTTGTTTTGTTTGAAAACCTTAGTAGATTGGAGCGTTGTTACACGCTTTTAATTAACTTCACATGTTATGTTTGTACGGGACAAATCTTGTTGTTACCTAAATATGACCCACTTTCCGACTATCTGTAAAGTTAAAACTAGCACAGATTATGTATTTCCAATGACAGTACAATAATCGGCCATTAGTTTTACGAAATTATTATTATTACTCGATAAATCTATTATTTCAGATACATTTTCGCTGTAAAATTTAAAATAAAAATTGTCATTAGACACGACCAGTGACAAGTAAGTAAGACTATTTAAATAATTTAATTTTAAACGAGCAAGATGTCCCTGTACGGTAGAGCAAGCTCGGTTGGACCCTGTTCCTCTCATAGAGCCTAGTAGTTTAGGCTCCACACGTCTGCACAGACGACAGACAAAGACATTTTTATGAAAAAACACTTTTTTGGACACAAGGGACATCAAAACGTGTTAATCCATCAAAATATCAAAATCGACTTTTCCCGCCATCAAAATACTTTATCTATATATAAGAAAGTAAATATAACATAATATAATGTAATATATGTAAATGTAATTGCCGGGGTAAAGAAAAAACTCACTTCACAGTCGCGTAGCATACGCTATTTTTTCCGTGGTAGCCGACAATGAAAAAACATTAAATATTAATCACTAATCAATATATAATAATAAGAAATATTAGTACATACTTAAGACTTAAAAAAAAAGAAACCTTAAAAAGAGGTTACACTATAAGAAAAGATAAATAAAACGCATTGACATCTAGCGGATTTTAATCGTACTAGAAGCATTTCTACAAAGACTGCAGTGGTACTAACGGAAGTTTTGACAACTACCCGCCGGACATAAAAAATCTTTTAGTTCCTAGGACGTAAAAGATTTTTTCTTTACAGCTAGGAGTAATGAAAAGATTTTTTAAGTCCACGTAATGAAAAAATGGATTTTAGCTATGTCTTTTAGGCTCTAAAGTTACTATTTCACAGCCTACCACGGAAAAAGACATATTTTCATTTTTGGAACGAAGTTCCTTATGGCACGTTCTAGAGCCCGGGAGTGAATCCGAAAAAAACGATCAAAATCACTGTCACAAAATAACCGTCACCAAATCACCGTCACGAAATCTACCGATGATGATAACTTGAGTTAGATCACCGAGTTAGTTGAAATTTGGTACACATGTTCATTTTAACAATGCCCAGGCTGAGTTCGTAGGAAATCGTTATCCGCCCAAGCGTTCACGCGCAACGCTCGCGTAAACTTAAGCTTCAAAAAGACGAGAAAAAATTTTATTAAGGAAGCCTGCTCCTTGACTTGTTTTGTTTATTTTTGTTATATGTCAAAATGTCACTTGGATTTGTAAATATAGAAAATATAATCACGGTCTTTTTAAAAGTAAAATTGATCTGTGCTGACGCTTATTTCAATATATTAGGTATATTATTATAATACTGCGTACTTAATCCAAGAAAAATTCTAACTTCATCTATTTAATGAGACAAACAACTTTTTTTAAATATTTTTGTTTAGTAAAACGAACACCGACACTGTTATGAAGTGATATAGATTGCTAAATTCATTAAAGTGAACCCAAACGTTTAAAATAAAGAAAACAACTTTTTTACCGATATCTTCCGTTCTAACGTATAACGATTTTAATGAAACTTCTTACACATTGTCTAAAGTACAATTGAATCAGGCATGTAAAATTTCAACCGGAAACAAGCAGAAGCTTTAGAGTAGGAAAGAGATATATTTTATAATATTTTAAATTAATAGGCCGGGTAGGTAGAAAACAGCCCTATTTTAATCCAACATCCTTTAACAAACATACTCTTTATCTATAAACTTTTTTCTTATATTCAATATATATTAATAGTAAGACGCATGCTTTAATGATACAAATAATGATTTTCTTTTAATTTTGCCTTAACTCTGCTAGGTACAAATAGTTCGTTACTTTTAATTTTGTCTCTTTTCTAACTCCACCATGTATAAGTAGTTAGCAATGTATACGTACTTAGCAGTGTGATTTTATAATTTATATTTAATGAAGAATGTAAGGAACTTCGTTCCTACCGGGCGTCCCGCGACACCACACGTATTTTTATGTGAACGTAGGTAATAAGTCTTCGTTATCCCATTACATGGTTATATAAATGTCTAAATAAACTAAGAAATAATAATAAAAAAAAAAAAAAATCTAAAAATAATAAATCTATAGATAATCTATAGAGAGATCTATAAATAATCTTAAAATAATTTTAATAAATTATTAATAAAATGTATGTTTCAATATTGAAATGATCTATTAATCTATTACATTTAAAACATAAAGATTATTAAGTACGTGATAGGAAGGGAGGAAGCTATTTGCCACACTAAGTAGAAGACTATTTATTATATATTTCCAAATTGTTTAGATATTTTGTCTCTAGTAGGGAAAAAAAGTTATGATTTTGAATTAGTTTAGAGGGACTAAAACAGGTCTTTTCGTCCCTAAACTCAAAAAGTAGGGAGAAAAATTAAAAGTAGGGCGAAAAAGTAAAGTAGGACAAAAAAGTAAAGATTGCAACTTAATAATTTTATAAATAGTAGAAAATGTATGGCTAATGTAATGAAGTTGTTGAAATCAGGTTGGCGGCACTGCGCTTTTTTGACCATGTTTATCTTTGTTTACAACATTATAACTTGCATCTAAATAACCTTCTATTTGAGTTTAATTCCAATTCTTATTTGTTTTTAATATTGAGTCTCTTATATCTGCTATTAAAAGTTCTAATAATTATTGTTATTTATTAAAATAATAAAAAAACTGTGCTATGGACGAAAATGTGTATTTTCTTCCTACTGGAGATAAAATATTGTATGTACCTCGTGAGTAAAGTGCTATTATTCCCCTCGCGATAATTATCTCCCTCGGCTGTGCCTCGGGAGCTAATTAGAGTTATTCCCTCGGCTTCGCCTCGGGATTTAGGGACTATGGTTCCTTCGGCTTCGCCTCAAGAACCAACTTTCGCTCAGGGAATAATGGCTTACTTTACTCCCTAGGTGCATAAATAACTATTACATATATAAAAAAGAATTAGGAGAAATATAAAATATAAAGAGTGCAGATGGTTGAAATTATCATGAGACCATTATCTGTGAGCTACTTTCGACAAACCATCCAAATTTCTAACGAATCAGATTAGTTCTTTTGAAGATATCAGTATATATTAATGTATGTTTGTGCTCATGTGGAAAGAAACAAATGATACAGTTGTATCATACAAGTGACTAATTATGGCCAACTATAATTCAATTTCATTAAAATCTGTCGTGCAGTTTTTAAGATACATATGTTATATGAATATATTGGGAAAATATCCAAATAAATAAAATGAAAAGTAAACATTCATTAGTTGAACATTTTTTAAATATGTTTAAGAATAAATCATATATTGTGAGATATAAATTTAGTATTACTATGTATATGAGAAAATTGTGTTAGACTTCTTTATAGTAGTGTGGTGTTAGACTTAATACCATAAGTCAATACATATACAGTCTAAATTTAGAATTGATATTTTAACATTTTAGTTAAGCCCCAAAAGCTAGCAATGCATTGGTACGTCACATGTGATACGAGAATCTTTAGTCAATTCTATTATTTGATATATTTTTCAACGAACATTGAATTTTGACATCAATTGAACTAACCCTTATCTAAAAGTTCTATTTCTGGAACCAAAAAAAGAAGAAAATCAATTTTATATTTTCAAATGATCGATACTCGAATGCACTATGGAAAAGTTACAAATTTTTATATTGAAAAGCTTTTCATGAGTTCTACGTCGCTATTTATTGGAAAATATATATGTAGATGACAAGTAAAGTAAAACTCGTTCCAACAAATCCGAACAAAACTTTTCATATTCATAAAATACTATAGCAATGTTTTAATGGTGAACTAAAAATCTTGATGACTCTATTTTGAATTGAAATGTGGGTTTCAATTTTGAATTGAAACCTACTTGGAAACACGGGTTCAAAATATTTTGAGTCTGGAGTCAATACATAATCCAAACATCGAAGGCCCAAAAAGGGGTAAATAAACCAAAAAAGTATAGTTTTAGAAATTGATATTCATGTTCATAGGGTGCTCCTGTCAGACATACTGAAAGTACTCAGTGTACTTGTGAGGGTGAGCTCTTGCTGCCATGTTGGTTTTAGGTCCTTTTATTTTTGGTCTTTATAAATATCTTAAAAACTAGCAGGTTTTGGAAAAATAGTTTTATCTACGATTGATACGAAATATAAACATTGTATCTCTGTTTAGATGCGTAAAAAGTGATTCTTTACGTACTTGTATTCATTGCGCATGCGCGTCTCATAGTTCTGAAGAATTCCTCTTCTTTACCACGCTAGGCGGTAAAGAAGAGGAATTCTTCAGCTTTACGCACGATTAGCGAGTTTGTTTACATTTAACAAAACTAATTTGCTATTATTTTATTAAAGTAACTGTTTATATCGAGTTTTTAGTTAAAAGCAATGAATGAATCAAGTGGCTTTCACGAAAATGTAGAGAATAATACTCCTCCAGAAATAATTAATTCGGCAAAAAATACAACTCAAGATTAATGCCATCTTTATCAAGAGAAGAGATACGAACTTACATACAGCAAGTTTATTTTTTTCTGTATTTATTATTTAAATCTAACAATCGTAATTAAATCTAACGCTCATGTGGTTTTACTACCCTCGCTGTCGCTCGGGTGCAAACTCCACACTCGCATGCAAAATGCTACTTTTCGCACTCGACGCGTAATGTACTATTTTATGCTAGATTAAAAATCGTAAAATCCCCTACAATAAAGCTTCTACACATATTTATTGTAGATTTCATAATTACCGAAAAAATGGGTCTCAAAGTTGGTAAATTTGTAAAAGTTATATTTTTGTACTTATAAAGTTTGGAAATATGTTTACTAATTTCCATGAATTAGTGATGCTAGAACGGTGTGGTGCGGAGGGTTATTAGTACGAGGAGTAGAGGGGGGCAACAAAGAAATAAGACGCTCTTAAATACACTGAAGATACTAATGACTATGAGTACATTTATTACTCCACATTTGTACATGTATTTAAGATAGGTATAATTGAGGAGTTTCATATTATTTTTATGTGATTTAATTTCATTATTATTTATATCTTTATCTGATTTCAAATGTGTGCTATCCCCCCCCCCCCAGTCTATTCCGCTTACTCCTCCCCACCTTTACGGCATTCTAACTTTTCCAAATTCATGGAAATTAATTAAAATTTCCACAAATTGTATAAGTACAAAATAAAACTTTTAAATTGACTATTTTTATAAATATGACAACTGTGTCCCTTTCTCTACAAGCAACAGATTTTACAAATTTATCATCTTTGAGATCTCTACAACAAACATGAATAGAACGCTTTGTAGGGATTTTTATGATCTTTAATTTAGTATAGGGTAATATTTTTTCAAAACCTCGGGTTTTTTTTTTTTTTTTTTTTTAAATATTTTTAAAAAACAAAACAAAGAATCTAAAACTAATATGGCGGCAAGAGCTTACCACCTATACTGAGTACTTTTAGTATGTTTAACATAAGCACCCCATGAACATGTATACTAAATTAAAAAACTATACCCTTTTTTGTTTTCGTCGAACCCTTCATTTCTTGGACTAACTAACCGAACAAATAAGGAATTTAATAAGGTATTTATTGATTTTAATTAGTTATTATTATTGTTTTGTAAATTAAATTATGTTACTGTTATGACCTGTTAAAAATATGTAAAAATAATTAGGAAAAATGTTTGTTAATTTGTAGCCTGAAGAAGCCCAAGGTGAGGGCGAAATATAGCGCTGGAGGAGAAAGAAGTTATAAGGTGTTAATTTTTTAAAACCTAAAAAACTATACATATAAAAAAAACCTTGTAGACCCAAAAACATATAATTACTATAGTGTTTTTTATTCACAAACTGAACAAACGATTTTCCTTGGATTCCACGATCATATTTCCTCATGAAAGATTATTCTTCTAGATCTGGATTGAGTTTTAAAACATGAAAATATAGAGTTAGTAAATATAAAGCTATTTAATTTATTTATAAATAAAAGTTTTAGGATATTAAAATGACTGCTAGGAACTGAGAGATGGTTGTTTGGAAACTGGATTTTCCATGGAAAACATTAAATAGGGTTAGATTCTTACGTATTTATAGTGACTTTTCATATGCTTACTCTTTATAGTGCGACTTTCCATATGTTTTCCAAGATAACGACTAATATGGCTAAATTATTATATGTAAATGAAGCACAATTTAATTTATTCTTTAATTATCAAAATAGTGTTTGTGAGATAACATGTATTGCTTCCGAGCTTACCGAAGGTAACGGAAGCATTGTGATCACGTTTTTTATGTGGGTCGATCAAGGGTAGTAAATAAGTATTTCAACTAAGGTGAAATCGTTCTTAAACTTGGCTATATTTCGCCCCACTCCGGGGCATATTCATGCCTAAAAACATCGAAAAAACTTAATTACAAATTAATGTTCTTTAAATAACTTGTTACATGATTTAAAATACAAAATTATTACAAAAATAAAGGTAAGGACTTATTTCTTACCTTATCTTAAGAAGTATGGATCATTATGTTTAAACAATTGAAAAGATATTTATTTAATATAGACCACATAGTGGCTTCGTCAACTCATCATCATCGTCAACACTTTTTAATGTTATATTTATTAAAAATTAACAAAAAGTTAATATTTATTATTATTACACTATTATTTATTATTATTACACAATTTAAAAATTAACAAATTAACATGTTTAAAATAGATGAGATTAAAAAAGATTATAAAAAAATAACCCAGAAATTACTAGATAAAAAATACATAAATAAAGAGCAAAAAATTAAACTAAATATAAATAATTGCAATTTTCTAAAATTTATGGCCTTCCCAAAATTCACAAGATAGATATACATTTGAGACCTATTGTAAGTAATATCAACTCTCCCACTGAAAAACTAACTAAGTTAATAACACCTACTTTAGATTCATTAAACAAAAACAACCCTTATGATTTTAAAAACTCCATAGAAATTAAAGAAGCCCTTCAAAATATAACCATTAACCACGATGAATCCTTATTCTCATTAGATATAAAAGCGTTGTTTACTAGCATACCTGTACAAGAAGTATATAGAATAATCCAAAGCAATTGGGATCAAATAGCACCACATACTAGTATCAAATGTAAAAACACATATTTAGAAGTAATAAAATTTATTTGTGGAAACAATTATTTTGTATACAATAATAATTTATACAGGCAACTTAACGGTACCCCAATGGGTAGTTGTATCTCTACAAACCTCAGTGGAATTTTCATAAATGATTTAATCAATCAAGTAATTAAAAAATTAAAAATAAAACCTAAATTTATAGGAAAATATGTCGACGACTTAATTTTAATTACAAAAACAGAATATATTGAGGAAACTTTTAACATCTTTAATAATCAAAATAAAAATATTACTTTTACAATAGAAAAAGAATTAGAAAACAGAATCAATTTCTTAGATATAACCTTAATAAAAGAAAATACCGGAACAATTTCTACTATTTGGTACGAAAAAGAAATTAAAAAAGGATTATTTTTAAATTACTATACTAATCATCCTAATTATCAAATAAGAAGCACCGTACTTAACTTAATTAACAAAGCTTTGTCTCTTACAGACATAAAATATTTACCTATACTTAAAAAAATTATTTATAATAAATTGGAAAAAATAGCTATCCCATAAAAATAATAAACAGATATTGGCATACTGCTTTAAATAAAACCTTAACTACTGAAAAATCAAGTAACCTGTGGCGACAGCCAATCAGATTCTTTAGCCTTATGTTTCTTACGGCAATGTTATTGTTTACTTTATTTTATGTCAAAGTCGAATTATATTTTTAGTCTAGTTTTGTTCAAGACAAGCGTTTATTCTCTTATTAATAACTTACTTATAAAGCCTCGTCCAGACTGCCGATCCGAACAGAGAAACGAGCCGAGCATTTGTCTCTGCGCAGGCGCCAAACGATCAAACTATGTTCGGCACCCTGATCCGGTTGTTGTCGGTTTTTTGCCGAAACATCAAAGGGATGTTCGGTTCGGCCTGTCGGAAGTGTGGACGGACGCACAATATGAGCCGAGCAGGCGTGAACCTTCCTGTAACCTTCTCCAATTAATACAATTTAACTTACATAAAAAACAAAAAAACAAATTGGTTCATTTTTTTTGTCTGTTATTATTTTTTAATCCTTTATTGTACATAAATCCTTGGTTTTTTTTATTTATGCCTTTTATCAATTTTTTAAAATCCTTTTATTTCGAAATAAGGTTGATCTGCTTTATTTTTTAATTTTATTTTAACCTGTTGCATTTTTTTTATATTGTAAGCCAACGCCAATAAAGTTTTCTTATAATATCTACAAATACGAATTTAACAATTTAAATGAAAAAGTATTTATTAAACTAATATTTCTCGAAAACAGAAAACAGATATATTATGTTCGGCCGTTTATTGTGGATCGTGCTGATTTCGGCCTTTACGATGTTCGGCTCGGGGTGTTTAAATTGACACAAGAACGCCGAACCGAACATGCTCGGCTCGTTCCCCGTGTTCGGATCGGCAGTCTGGACGAGGCTTTATAGCTATAGCAAGCGTGTAGCTAAACTGGTGACCCCGAGTTTCTGAACATTCTGCAATGACAGACAGCGCGACTCCAGGAACTACTCCCTCAGAAGCCATCACGCAGGTAAATAGAGTAGCCGTTAAGCCCCCACCCTTTTGGCGTAACAACCCTAAGATATGGTTTCACCAGATTGAGGCACAGTTCCGGAATTCTTGCATTACTGAAGACGAAACAAAATTTTATACCGTTGTATCCGCTGTTGACGCGGAGGTCCTTGCAAACGTCATAGACATTTTGGACAACCCTCCCCGATCAGATAAATATAAATTTTAAAAGAAAGATTAATATCCACTTTTACCGACAGCGAAGAAAGGCAAATCCGCCGTCTTATCAGTGAACTAGACCTAGGTGATAAAAAACCTTCCACATTATTACGCGAAATGCGTGCCCTCGCTGGCACCAGCGTAAGCGAAGGTATTTTAAAATCACTATGGATGCAAAGGCTGCCCACTAATTTCCAAACAGTACTAACCGTAGCCGAGGGAAATTTAGAAAAGCTCTCCGAACTTGCCGACAAACTAACGGATTTAACATCATTCTCCACTGTCAAAACAATTGAGGTTCCTCCTTCTCTGTCATCGCCAAGCACGCAAGAGTTATTGCTTGCTAGAATAAATGAGCTATCAGCTAGCGTAGCTGCTTTACAAGGTATAGGAGAACACTCAAATACACATCGCAACAGAAATCATGTGCGATCACGTTCGCGTTCAGGAGGTAGGTGGCAGAACCCTGATTACTGTTTTTACCACAACCGCTTTGGTAAACACGCACGAAAATGTGAAGCCCCCTGTTCTTTTAAGAAGCAGGGAAACTGAATAACCGAGTTCATTTTTCGGCATGTGAACTCGGGCCACGCCAATGCCGACTCTTTATAGCAGACAAGAAAACCAAAACCTCGTTCTTGGTCGATACCGGCGCAGACGTTTCGGTGTTTCCCGCATCCTGGCGCGACAAGGCATCAGGTCCTAGTAGATTCGAACTCTTCGCAGCAAATGGAGCCGTAATGCCCACTTACGGAGACAAGTGGCTTGAACTCGACCTCGGTTTGCGGCGCTCATTCAAATGGCCCTTCATTTTGACCACCGTTGACAAGCCTATCGTTGGGGCAGACTTCCTTAAGTACTTTAATCTCTTGGTTGACCTAAGGCACCGTAGGTTAATCGACGGTGAAACACAGCTACAAGTCTCAGCAGTCGTGAAACAGACCAGCACTCGAGGTTGTGTAACCGTAGTCCGTTCCTGTGAGTTTACCGAACTCCTGTCCACATACCCTGACATCACACGTCCCTCCCCATTCACAGGTGAGGTCAAACATAGGACAATGCACCACATAGCGACTACAGGTGCGCCGATCTTTACCCGACCGCGCAAACTCACACCTGAAAAGCTTAAGATTGCCAAGGAAGAGTTTAGAATCATGATGGAAGCCGGGATTTGCAGACCTTCTAAATCACCTTGGGCTAGCGCGTTACACATGGTTGCAAAGAAAGACGGTAGCTGGAGGCCATGTGGAGATTACCGCCGTCTTAACGCCATCACTATTCCAGACCGCTACCCTATCCCGCACATCCAAGATTTTGGTCATATAATGGACGGCACTAGTATATTTTCTAAGATCGACCTGGTCCGCGCTTACCATCAGATACCGGTTGCTCCCGAAGATATAGACAAGACTGCCATAACAACACCATTCGGGCTCTTCGAGTTCCCGCGCATGACATTTGGGCTTCGAAACGCAGGGCAAACCTTTCAGCGCTTCGTCAACGAGATCTTTGGCAACCTCGACTTTGTATTCGCCTACCTTGACGATGTGTTCGTAGCTTCGAAGAACCGTGCCGAGCACAAAGAGCACCTTCGATTAGTTTTCGAGCGCGCATCTGAGTACGGTTTGGTCCTTAATGTTCCAAAAAGCGTTTTTGGAGTAGGAAAACTAACCTTCCTTGGTTACGACATTTCCTCCCAGGGCATCAAGCCAATCCCTGAAAAGGCCCATACAATTCAGACTTTCAAAAAGCCTGGTACAATAAAAGAATTGCGGAGGTACTTTGGCATGTGGAATTTTTATAGGCGTTTTATGCCAGCAGCAGCCACAGTCCAAGCTCCTCTAACTGACTTACTCAAAGGCATAAAGGGAAGTGGGGCTAACATCCCTGTTCAGTGGACGCCAGAAACTGAAGAAGCCTTTGAGAAGACAAAAGAATGCTTAGAAAAATCAATCCTTCTTGCCCATCCGTCTTCTTCGGCAAAGCTAATATTGAAGGTCGATGCGTCCGACAAAGCCGTCGGAGGAGTATTAGAACAAGTAAGCGGCAAGCATAACCAGCCTCTCGGATTCTTCTCGCATAAGCTTTCTCCTTCGCAGTCCAGGTATAGCACCTATGACAGGGAACTCCTGGCTGTATACCTGAATATTAAAAACTTTGCACCCTCACTTGAAGGTCGGGACATCACAATTTACACAGACCATCGTCCCTTAACATTCGCCTTCACCAAGAAGAAAGATCCAACATCCGATCGTCAGGCTCGCCAGCTAAGTTACATCTCTGAGTTCACCACTGACATCCGCCACATCTCCGGAAAGAATAACATAGTCGCTGACCACCTATCCCGTCTCGAGCCTGTCTCAATACACCACGACTTCCTGGACTTCGAGATTTTAGCGCGAGATATGGAAAGCGACGTGGAACTCAAGAAAATCCTTAACAAAGAAGGATACTCCATCAACCTGCACCGTGTTAAAATCCCTGGAATAGAAAACCACCTGTACCAGGATGACGCTGATAGACTTTACGTTCCACCTCCTTGGCGCCGCCTTGTTTTCGATAAGATCCACAATTTAGTCCACCCCGGAATAAAAAAAACAACCCAGTTGTTACGGCAGAAATTTGTTTGGCCGTCAATTAACAAGGATAGCAGACAATGGAGTTGTCTCGGCTTCGAGTCTTTTACCTCTAAGATTCAGCTAAAACCTTTGATCTTCTTAAATTCCTTTTATTTTACGAACAAGACAAAAACTTTTTCAATCTTACATTATAAGTATAAACAAAACATTTGAATCTCTGTAACTATGGCAACTTTCAATTAAATATAAAAATCGTAAATACAAAAATCACTAAATCTTCGCTCCGCGACACTCCCGAGCCCAGCTGTGATGATTCTACTCCCCTGCCTTGACCTCAGTCCTGTCCATCTCAAGTGGGTAAAGCTGAGATATTGCTCGGGTGAGTATTCCAGAAGCTACTCGTAGTCGAGCAGATCGTACGGATCCATCACGGCTCTTATTTAGTTCTTCTATTCGAGCCAGTCTCCATTTTTGACGCGGTGTGTTATCCCCGATGTGTACTACTTCTCCCACTAGAGGTAGTGTTTGTGGGGACTTGCTCCCCTTACTATACCTTTCTCTAAGGCTCAGCAAATATTGGTCTTTCCAAGCTTTCCAGAAGCGTTCGAGTAACGCTGATCTTTTTTTCCAAACATCTAGGGTATGATCCTTCGTACTTCCTAGAGCAGTATTTTTTAAGGTTGTCGGTGTAAATGCCGTGTTCATCTCCCTTACTGCCAGGAAATGGTTGGGTGTGAGCACCTCTACATCTCCCTCTCCAACGTACACCAGGGGTCTGGAATTGACTACGGCTTCTACCTCAGGAATGACAGTGTTCAATATCTTTATTTCTAATAGTATTTTACCAAGGGACTTTCTTAAATATTTATAATTAAGCCTAACTAAAATACCATAGGCCCCTCCCAACCAAGGCGAATATTCAGGGGCAACTTTCCAAATTATTTCCTGGTTGAATTTTTTGTACAAATAACAATTTTTTAACCCCTGATAAACAGAAACCTTACAAATCCAATAGGTTCTCCTAACTTCAGCTAATATGTGTGACGTTCCTATATGATACAGCTTGTTATGGATTTCTTTTATACTTTCACCTTCTATCGGTATAAGTATAGGAAACTTTTTTCCAAAACTTCTTTTACACTTCAATATACCCTCACCATTCATATATTTTCCTAATTTATTTACAGATAAATTATTTTTATAAATATATATTCTTATAAATGATCTATACCTTCCATATGTACCTTGTTCAATGTTCTTTTCAAATTGGATTACAGCCTTATCGCCTTCGGTTACATCAACCCTATCTTTAATCCCCAGTACGTCCAAATTCCCAAATGATTTTGAATTAAATTCCCTTTTGAATAATAAGTCAGCGTTGTCGCTACATGTAGTTACCTCTATATTCCCTCTTTCGATTGCTAATAAATTAGTTACTACCTTGTCCTTACAATCCTTAATATCCTTAAACTCTAAGTCTCTACCTGTCAGCAACCAGCCAACCTTTGAACTAACTAGATAAAGTCCTGATGTTATTTCAATTTTTTTTAAGTTCAAAAAGTCAAAATAATAACTATTTCCAATTAATAAATCAATTTCCAATCGATTGTTTACTAATTCAGGCCTTTCCGCGAAATTCAAATATTTATATTTTTCCTTAACTTTATTTAAACATTTATTTTCTATTGTACTCTTAACAATAACCGGAACAACATTGGCTACTATTAATTTGTAGGTTCCATCTAATAGTTTGACTAAAAGTTCAACCACTTTTGAAACTATTACTTTCGGTTTCTTTTCTCCGAAAAGACACACCGATAAATTTTCTTTATTAAGTTGCAATAACCCTAACTCTTTCACCAATTCTGCAGTGATGTAACACCTTTGACTCCCACTGTCAAAGATGGCCCTACGAATTATATGACTTGATTTATTTAGATTTGCTAACTCTACTGTGGCTGTTTGAAGAGATGTAGTATTAGCCATATTAGCCAATAAGCTAGGACTCTCTTCCTTATCATTTGACACTTTTTTCTCCACCGACAGAGACGTTACTACCCTGTTCCCGGATGTCACATTTGGGCACAGGCTGCGATGGTGGTGCGCCCTTCGCTTACAGTGGTAGCACGCTTTGTTTACCCTGCACGTTTGGGCTGTGTGTGACTTCTGTAGACAAATGTAGCAGCATCCCTTTATTACCTCCTTTCTTTCCTCTACGGTCTTATATCTGCTACACTCGTCACTCCAGTGTTCTGCCCTGCAGAACCTGCATTTGGGTTGAATAACTAACAAATTTTCTGTAGTAGTCGGTTTAGAGTAGAAATCTTGTGAAATATATTTTCTTTCGTCTTGAAATGTCTCAGCACTATGACTTGAGTTTACTCTTTCCCTAGCTCCTATTATTTTGTCCAACCGCTCTCTTATAAGCGTACACTCTGGTATAATTCCAGTAGAAGGCTCATGCATCTCGAATTCTTCGAGAAGAAGTAGTATTTGTGGTGGAAATTTCGATTTTATTAATGACGTGAAACAAGAATGGTTAACTTGTTCCCCTAATCCTTCCAAAGAGCGACAGAAATTTTCGATTTGATCCAATGTCAAACGTAAACATGAAGTTGAATTATTTGCTACATTTAAATTTCGAAATTTTTTATACAGATCCCCTAATATTAAAGACTTATTAGAATAACGTGTTTTTAGTAACATTAGAGCCGAATCATAATTTTGAGCTGTCAATGACAATCCAGCGATGCACTGAGATGCATCATTTGACAGCTGTTGTTTTAAATAGTTAAACTTGTCAATCTTATTTAAATTCGGGTTGCTGTCAATCGCCGAATCAAACCTCTCCCAAAATTCGTTCCACTTTAACCTATCCCCTTTGAAAACCGGTAACTCTAACTTCGGCAACTTAACCGGAACTCTGCTAACACTAAGAGTTTGAAGCGGAAGGGGTTCCTCTGAAGTGATTATCATATTTCGTAATTCTATCAACTTTTCTTCCGCATTTAACGATATTTCTATGAAACCTTCCAATTCCCCCTCTAACTGTTCACTCGCCTTTTCATCCCCTACTGATACCCTTTGCAACTCTTTAACATACTCATTATACTTATCTAAATAAAGTTTTAATTTGTCCCGCTCGTCTTTAGCTTTCTTTTTTAGCCCCGCCTCGCCAATTGGGTGCCCATTTTTTTCTAAAAAATCTGAAACCTCCCTAACCTTGTCGACCAACCTTTTCTTAATCAGACCGAACGCCTTCCTAACCATCCCTACTGATGTAGAAGCCATTCCCAATTGCCAATAAACCCTAATGACCTAGGAAAGGGAGACTCAAACTACTCTACGTTACCCAACTGAAGTTTTCTTGCTTCGATGGTCTGCCGGGTCCTCTTAAATTCGTTGTCTTCGGATTTACTGCTGCTCTGTATTATGTGTCCACTGGATCTTTTACCGCTCTGCTACCATGTCTCGGCTTCGAGTCTTTTACCTCTAAGATTCAGCTAAAACCTTTGATCTTCTTAAATTCCTTTTATTTTACGAACAAGACAAAAACTTTTTCAATCTTACATTATAAGTATAAACAAAACATTTGAATCTCTGTAACTATGGCAACTTTCAATTAAATATAAAAATCGTAAATACAAAAATCACTAAATCTTCGCTCCGCGACAGGAGTAAAACTTGCCTCACGTGTCAGGCTAGCAAGGTGAGTCGACACTGCAAAGCACCCCTGCAGAAATTTGAACCCTCTGGTCGCCTCGAACATGTCCATATAGACATAGTTGGCCCATTACCCGTTAACCGAGGATACAAGTATTGTCTCACGATGATAGACAGAACAACGTGCAGGCCAGAGGTCAAACCAATCCATGACATTACAGCCACAACTGTCGCAAAGGCATTCTTCGATACATGGATTTCGAGGTTTGGTGTTCCTAAGAAACTGACATCTGACCGCGGCACACAGTTCCTATCAAGCCAGTTCAAGGAGCTAAACAAACTTCTAGGCGTCAGCCAGTTCTCCACCACTGCTTATCACCCTCAGTCAAATGGGAAAATTGAGAGATGGCATCGAACACTAAAGAACGCTATTCGGTGTCATGCAACTAAATGCTGGGTTGACGTGCTCCCAACAGTGCTGTTAGGGCTCAGAGCAGTCCTAAGCGACATCACAGGATATTCACCCGCAGAATTGCTATACGGTGAACCAATAAGGTTACCCGGCGAATTAATATATCCCTCCAACAACACCTCAGAAACTACATCGCACGCGTATCTTGCAAACCTCAGAGAGTTTTTCAGAAAGGTACGATCTGTCCCTGACAAATGTCGCGATTCGAGAAGCACTTTTGTCCATCCCGATCTCAAGTCAACAACACACGTATTCGTTCGCCTATAGAAGGATTCCAGCCATCCCTCAGCCCTGCCTATGAAGGACCTTTTCAAGTTTTAAGAAGATCTGATAAAACTATCACCATCCTACGAAACGGAGTAGAAGATACTATTTCCATTGATCGAGTAAAGCCAGCGTATACTGTCTCACAACGACTGGATACTTAACCATCTTTATTCCTTGATTACACCAAGACTTCATTAGAGGGGGGAGCCCTGTGGCGACAGCCGATCAGATTCTTTAGCCTTATGTTTCTTACGGCAATGTTATTGTTTACTTTATTTTATGTCAAAGTCGAATTATATTTTTAGTCTAGTTTTGTTCAAGACAAGCGTTTATTCTCTTATTAATAACTTACTTATTATAGCTATAGCAAGCGTGTAGCTAAATAACATAAAATATTTTAAATCCCTAACATACATAAAAGGCTTAACTGAAAACTTACAAAAAACTTTTAATGATTTTGATTGCGACTACATAAAATTCGGTTTAAAACCAGTTAACAAAATAAAAGACAACTTCCACAACAACCTTAAAGATAAAACCGATACTTTTAAGAAAACTAATGTAGTATACAAAATAAATTGTAAAGATTGTAACAAAGTATACATCGGGGAAACGATGCAACAGTTAGAAAGTCGTATAAAACAGCATATATATGACATACAAGCTAAAAATGGGAAAACTGCGATTGCCAATCATACTACAAATGAAAACCACCAAATCGACAAACATAATGTAAAAATACTAGGTGTGGAAAAAAATGAATCTAAAAGAAAATACCTAGAAGCTGCATTCATAGCCATGACAGAAAATTCTGTCAATTACAAAACCGACACTAAAGATTTGAATAAGTATTATTCAGCCGTGTTAAATTTCAAGTAGTTTTACAATTAAAATATCCCGCCAAATTCGATGCTCTTATCATTTCCCAAGTACTATTTTATATCAAAGTTATAATAACAGTAAAATCCTCATAATAAATTTTTTATTAATGTTTCTAAACCAAAAAAACCCAAATTTAAGATTATATGAAATAATAAAAAATTAAAATTATATTTATTTCTTCCCTGTTTTTTATGATATATTTTTCTTCCGTAAGTTGATAAGACAGAAGGTTTACCTTGGGTTACATCTAGTCATATATTTTAAACATGTTAATTTGTTAATTTTTAAATTGTGTTCGTCCTTTTTGTTAATTTTTAATAAATATAACATTAAAAAGTGTTGACGATGATGATGAGTTGACGAAGCCACTATGTGGTCTATATTAAATAAATATCTTTTCAATTGTTTAAACATAATGATCCATACTTCTTAAGATAAGGTAAGAAATAAGTCCTTACCTTTATTTTTGTATTTTAAATCATGTAACAAGTTATTTAAAGAACATTAATTTGTAATTAAGTTTTTTCGATGTTTTTAGGCATGAATATGCCCCGGAGTGGGGCGAAATATAGCCAAGTTTAAGAACGATTTCACCTTAGTTGAAATACTTATTTACTACCCTTGATCGACCCACATAAAAAACGAAGATTAGAAGAAGGGACAAACCTAATTACTATACAAATTGTGATCACTTTTGAGAACGAAGAAATGTTGTCTCCGATTTTAAAAATTCCAAGACGGAAATCCGTTTCAGACATCAAGGAACATTTTTGGTCTCGTGTCTGTCTGTCAGTCTGTGTGTCCGCGAATCCTTGAAACGTGTGACGATAATTTGAGTAAATGTCGACCGATTTTGATAAAATTTGGTAGACATGTTCATATTCATTTTACCAATACCCAGGACGAGTTCGTTGGAAAACGTTATCCATCCTACCGTTCACGCGCAACACTCGCGAAAACATGAACTTCAAATTTAAAATTGGAATTTTAGGTCGGGAAAAAATCTAACTTCATGTATTCAATGAGACAAACATTTTTTTCTCTCTCTGTCTCCCTTTGTAAATAATAATTATAATTTGATTTAAATATATAACAATAAAGTAATATAACAATAATGTGAATGCTAGTATAACAATAAAGTACATGCTATGAGGCGAGGAAGCTATGTGCCACACTAATTGGCAGTCTATTTTTATGTGTGGAGGGTATCAGAGTTGGAATGATTATTCTACTTTTGCCTTGAGATATAATTTTTCTAAACAAGGATGCCAAATTGCATTGAAATCATTCAGTAATTAAGGATCTACAAGTCTGCACAGTTTTTAAACATCTTTTATTGGTCACAGGTTACCTTTAAAATTGTAAATATTTTTTATGTCTTTACTATTACAATACTTCTCTATTTACAGTCTACTCTACTATTAGAAAGTGAACATGAGAATGAGAGTCAGGAAAAAAGATATATTGAAAAGAAATGTAATTTAAACAAGAATGGAATATTCTAAAAATAACATCTATAAATTAAATAGGATGTTTTAGAGGTTTTCTGTCGCCAACGTCCCTCTTGTAATTGAATAATATTTTTCCAGCCTACATTTCCTACGGCCACAGGATGGAAAACTCCCAAGTTATTTCGGAAGGAAAAACCAGAGCAAGAGAACGTCAGATAGCGCTCCAAACAACAAAGACGAGTACGGCTTTTATTTTAAACTTGTAACCGTGTTAGTGCTCGGGGGAGTTCGTGTAAGCTCGGCAATACTCGGGTGAAGGTTGTCTTTGAAGCTGTTGAGCGGTCCGGAAGGTTTCACAGTTCCAAGGGCAGGCAGTTCTACCAACATAACCCTTCTCTTTGCTTTCAATTATACCTAGCACCAGTGCCTACCTGCATCTAAAACCGTCCTATTTTACCCATATATATTTATACATACATATAATATACAGTAATACCTAGACTTAAGTAAATTTTGAGTTACGTAACACCCGTCACTGATGCTGAAAACGGACAGAAGGTCGATTCTGTAACTTTAAAACCTCCCTTTTCCCTTTTCATATGATTTTATATCAAAATTTGATAAGAAGATGAGCGTTCAGCCTGTCAATATGAATCTATAACTTTGTTTTGAACTTAAATTTTTGGTTTTAAGTTTTGTTAAGTAACAAAAAGTTGATTCAATAACCAAAACTTAAAATTAATTTTGGTATATCCAAGTTATGTGTTTGTTTATACATCGTTATGTCAACATCAAATTGAAGTAGAAATCAAAGCAAATTGACACCATTTGCCACACATACATTGAGATGCAGGCGACGCAGCATCTGAGATGAGGAAGCACAGTTTTTTTAAACCACATATATACAAAACCGATTTCAACAAGCAGATATATACGAAACCTCACAAAAGATGCGGAGCAGGGCAGGGCAGATCTTCACCACACGTGGCCTATCAGACGCTAGTGGATCTGGCGTCTCAATTTGCGCGGAATCATATATTTCTGCGGTTAAAAAACTGTGCTGCCCTGCCCTGCGTCTTAATGTGTCCCTAGCCGATTCCAGGGATAGATGCATTTTTTCCTGTGGTACTACTCATCATAGCGGAGCCTAGCAACACTATTTTTTAATCTTCTCGCCTTTAGCAGCTGTCATAACATCAGGTTTATCAGTGATAGTTGAAAACGTTTAAGACAATTTTGATTAAAAATATTTCTACACATAAATCTATTTAACCTAATAATTAAGCAAACGAAGTTAAAATATTGTGTAGACAAGAAAATTTTATACTCATTGTTGTGTCTGCGTACATTAAATATTTAAATGAAAATAAGTGTGTCCCCACTGAAAATTAATACAGCTTCAAACTTCAAACAACCACTCGTTCAATCAACAAAGGGGGCGCATAATTTGCATATAATATTAATAATGCTCACATTTTGTTTTATTAACACTAGTAGTAGTACTATAGTTTGAAATCCAGCCTATTATAATTTAATTTACACATACGTGATTAGTCATAGGAACGGAGAAAGCGGTTTGGTCACACAAATTGGCATACTTTATTTAACTTTTCAGATCATAATTTTATTACATTTTTTTCTTTAATAAACATTACTAAAAAATATACAGCTAGATTTTGTTTATTGAAAACCATACAGAGAGTAAAAAAGTCGTCTGAATCGTCGTTTTTATTTTATTTTCCGAAACCCGACACATTGAGGGGAGAAAAAAGAGAAAGAATTGAAAAATCGAAAAACACAGAGGCAAAAATATATAAATTGGAATCAACAGATTGAAATATCTGCAGTAGATTATAGATAATATAAGATAGTTGACTTTAAATAAAATTTTGTTTCGCGAAAAAATAAAATATCTGTCTGACAAACTCGAAACAAACTTTCAAAACATATAAATATATTGGACTACAAAATGTAATTTTTAAAACAAAAATCGTCAACATCATTTTTGAGAAATGATTTTTTTCATAATATAATTTTTGCTTTTTTGGGATGGAGCCCCCAAAAATGGTAAATCCGGTTGTGTATTTTAAATATATGATGGAGCGGACCTTTGGTAGGCCTTATCCATTTACGGGTTGCAACTCAGATTATTATTGTTCACATAAGTACATATTTTCATGAGAATCAATATTGATATTTTTCTTACGTCTCGTGCTATAGGATAGGAATCACACGTGGGCATTTATAAAATGGTAAATCCGGTTGTGCATTTCAAGTGTATGATGGAGCGGACTTTGGTAGGCCTTATCCATTTACGGGTTGCTACTCGGATTATTATTATTGTTCACATAAGTACGTATTTTCATGAGAATCAAGATTGATATTTCACTTACGACTCGTTCTAGGATAGGAATCACCCGTGGCATTTATATACTGCGAGTCATAAAAAAATGTTTGCTATGTAGGAAATAATGATCAATATAATAGCAATTAGTACAGGTCATAAATTCCTGAATATTAATACTCTATATAATATATTATATTAAGATGATATAATCATTGAAAGACATTTTGAAAACAAATGTTTCGTCATGAATTTTGTAAAAAATCAATGCTGAACTCTTGAACTAAGGAATGTTATTTATTATAGATTTTTCCCTGTAGTTTATTATCATTTCAAAGGAAAGTCTTTACAGAAGGTGAGTGACTCGAAGCAATGTCTTTATACTGATGGTAGTGTTTTCACTAGATACGCCGGAATGTTATAACAGGATAAAAGTGAGGCTATGTTCAACCTTATCTTACTCCTCTCTTATCATATCTCCACTCTCCTCAGGACCTCTTTATCCTTAACTTTTTTTTATTCCTTTAAAAACGCCAAGCATCCTCTATTATCCTTTATTCCTGCATCAACTCTTTTTATATAAAGCAACAAGAGTCTTTTTCAACTGGAAAATAAAATAAGGATATCCTAGGGACAAATTTCTTTTTCCTTTTATCCCCCCTCTCTCTTAACTCAGTTTATATAGAAGATATTTTTCCGATTCTTTATTTATATTTACTTTAGTTAGAAATAGAACATGCTTTAACTAGGATAAAGTCTACAAGTTACTTACTAAGTAAGCAATTAAGTATTAGTCTCTACATTAATAAAATTTTAATAATTATTAGCAGGTTAATTAATTTCCATAATTTATTTACTTTTTTTCGTTTGAATTTGTATTATTTTATTCATAATTATTGGAACATTATTAAAAACGTCTACCAACTAGTGTGGCGAGTGTAACGAATGGTCGCATGAATAGGTAACACATAAAGTAGATATTATGAGAGGGGAAGCGTTTATTAAAATTCACATTTAGGAAAAAGATCTGGGTTCGATTCCCGGAAAAGGGCCCCAAGCTTTGGCTAAGGTAGATTTAAAAAAAAATATTTAGGCAATGTGTGCAGATGGTTATTTATAAAGGGGCCATATTATATGTGGGCTATCTTAAAAATATATAGTTAATAAGTTTGCATGCATGCATGAGAGGAAAACTAGTATGCACAGAATGTTGAAATTAATATGACACTATCTGTTGGCTAAAGGTGCTGATGTGGACATGTGGCATAAGACGCTTGACACGTCTGCTTGTCTATTAATGAATCAGGGCAGCATGAGGTCATGGGTGTGACCCCACATAGCACACTAATGATCACACCATAATCGCTTCGGGAATAAAACTAAGCAACATATCTTGATTTTAAATAATTTATAATAAAACAGAACATTATCACAATATACCTATGTATTATCATGGTGTAACCTTCTTCTTTCATTCCTTCAACACTGTTACAAATATATTTCTTAATAAAGATTTACCAATCAATCTAAAATACATATCAGGGCCCACCTGTAAATTATGCGCTTCTAATCTGGCCTAAATGTCTTCTCAAAACTAAGTTTTCATCCCCTACTATCCTTACCTGGTAATGGTTCCTTCTCTCCTTACTATTACTCCAAACTCCCACTTGTCTTTTCGCCTGTAACTTCTCACCCGAACTCGGCTACCTACTTGAGATTACTTTTCTGGTTTCACCATCCTTTCCTTCTTTCTAACTCCTAATGACACTTACAGGTCTAGAAATTTGCGAATCTTTCGACAAAACATTAAGCGGTAGGCTGATGCCCCGGTGGCATTGGGTGCGTTCCTAAGCTGACCTAAGAGTCTACATAGTTTTTCTGACGTATCACCTGGTTAAACCTCGCTTAAGCGTCTGAACAAACATCTCTGCCTGTCCGTTGCTGGCTGAAAGGATAGGTGTCGTTAGCTTATGGGTTACCCCGTGGATTTATTAAAATAAATTTAAAATGGTTTGACGAGAACTGCCTCCCATTATCAGAGACCAAAATTACGGAATACCGAACGTTCCGAAAATTCTTTTAAGTTTTTTTGAACACCACTCTGACGTCGTGTTTTTTGTATAGGTACAACTTCCACCCAATTGGTGTACATCAACCAATATCATGCAAGACCAGCCCCGTTCGGGTCCGGCGAAATCTATGTGCATCCTCTCCCATGCGGTGCTTCTGGTATGGCCCATGGATAATATATGGTTCTTTTGCTGCCTCGTTCTTCTTAAGACAGCATTCTTTACAGCTCCCCAGGAGAGTATATTCAAAACGAAGGAAAGTATATATCCCCAGAGGTTTTTCAAAAGGAAATCTGGATAAGAAATCCATCGCATTCGCGTTTGTATCCGTTCTTTTATGTTCTATGGTATTATCAATTCCTGAGAGAAAGTGTGCTTAATTTAATATTCTGATAGCTTAAAGGTAATGTTCGATGTGGATCAAAAATGCATACCAATGGTTCAAAAACCATTGGTAGACCAAAGCAGACCAAAGTCTGCAATTAACGTAAATTTGAGTCCATATAAATACGGGAAACATTTCTTAAGGCTAGTGACACACTTTGCCACCCAGGTGGCGAGCGCTGCCCAAAGTTGGGTGCTGAGCGCCACCCGGGTAGCGGTCAGCAATGAGAATAGAATGCAACCTGCCACACGAGGTGGTGCCATCCGCAAGGTGGCACTACCCGGTCGACCGTTCCACGGTCTAGCCGCCACCTACAGGTGGCGCCACCCGGTCAGCCCATTGTTTTCAATTGAGCCTGTCGGACGGTATCACCCAAGTCCCTGCCACTCAGCCCCCAAAATACAGCTATTTTCTCAGGAACTAGATTTTTCCCGGGAAAACGGCTTATATCGTTAATTCGTATTTGGACGTAATGGACTACATTTTAGAATTTTGTTAATCAAAAGTTTGACAGAATTAAAAAAAACATAGGAAAAGCACCCCCAAAGTTGGGGCAAAAATTAATTTCTCGATTTTGGCTTGGGATATGATTTTTCTGAACATTATGCCAAATTTCGTCAAATTAGCCCAGTAGTTAAGGCTGGACTCAAGGGACCTCAAAACGTCTCAATCCATCAAGATTTCAAAATCGAATTTTTGCACCATCACAATACTTTCTCTTTATTTGAGAAAGTAAAAAAGTCGCCGATCTTCCAAAATTTTACCTTGAGGAAAGAAAACCTCACCGATTTCGTAGTCTTTTATTCGATGTTTCTTCGGGTCAGCTTCGACGTTGCCGATACATCGAAACCCCAATATCGATGTTTCGATGTATCTGTCCCAACCCTAGTCCAATATTCCCTGATGTGGTAAACGCATAATGATGCAGAAAATTTTAAATTTAGAGGCAAAATAAATCGCTTCTTTCTCCAGAATGATCACAATGTATGGCTTATTCAGACAATGTATAGCTTGTGCATTATACATTATATTGCTTTGATAAGCTTTTTAAACCGAAATTAATAATTCATCTTCTTTAAACTTAACTCAGCACATTTTTAAAACAAAAAGCAAAATTAAAAACTTCTTAATTACAAAAAAATCCCTTTTAAATCCATCATAACATCTTTTAAATTTGTAATTAAAATAGTTAAGAAGGAAAAAAGTAATTTGTGCAGCTTAACTGAACTCATAATAGGTTGACTAAAATAACTTTTGTTATAAGAACAATTAAAAGTGAGTTAACGACAATAGAGAAGAAACTGTATTCATTAGAATTTTTCCCTCTGATTTACATTTTTTAAGTTACAAATCCGTTTTTATTAACTTAAAATTTGCCTGAAACCTAGATCAAAACACCGATTTACTGGTTCAAACACCAAAGAAGTGAAATATAGTTAAAAATCTAATTTTATTAATCTGATAGACTAATATGTAATTGGGGATAGGCGTAGCAGAGTGATTAGCGAACTCACTTGACTGAAACCAAGGCTAAAACACTGATGTATCTGATTCGAATCCCAGATAAGTGAGACATGTTTAGATCCCTCGTCTTTTAATAACATAATAATGCGTTGACCAGGGCATAAAGAAAACAGCAAAAAAAGAATAAATATAAACAATTATTTGGTTGAATACATACTCTTCCTATTTAATTTTTCAAGGAGATAGAACTTATCCGTGTAACAACAGGCCTATCTATCTCCAAACTTATAATATCTAGTCAAAAGCTAAACTGGAAAATAACTTTGAAGTTGCTGTTTGGATCTTTTTCGATTTCCAAGGGGATCAAATTACCGAAGGTAATGGAGGCTATGTGATAGTTCTAGAACGAACACTTTTATATGTCTCCGATTTCAAAAATTCCCAGATAGAAATCCGTTTCAGATATCTAGGAACATTTTTGGATCCGTGCCTGTCTGTTGGCCTGTCGGTCTGTCTGTCTGTCGTTCGCTCAATGTTTGCAAACCATCATATCTTAAAAACTTCTCGTCCAATTTTAATCAAATTTAGATAGTATGCCTTAATTAGCCAATTGTTGGTCCTATAGAAGTTGTAACTTTCTGCCCCCATTTGTTTCGTTTCCACATGCGCACAAACATACGTTTATTTACACCTGTATCTTCGAAAGTACTCATCTGATATTTATAAAATTATAACTGTTTGTCGAAAGTAGCCCGCAGATAGCCCAATTTAATTTGAACAATCTGCGCTCTTTAAATTTTTGCAAAATTGATACTTCAAATCTCAGAGTAAGGAAGGGGTAGAGTGAGCAATGCAATTTGAAAATTGGTTCATTATGCGACACCCATATACTAAACCTCTCAAGCGAGCTCAATCCGAACTAAAGTGACAACTGCACGATCACGTTGTCACTGGTCCTTGTCCTATTGGTCTATAGCTTGTCCTTCCTTCCATGGCCTCGGACGCTTGTCAACAAAACCTTTAACCTCATCTTGTGCTTTGTTTGATTGTTTTATTATCGAAATGTCAAAATATAGGACAAATAATATGTAAAATATATTTTACATGTAAAATATCGAAACAATTTTGACATATTTAAGAAACGGGGGGAAAATTAAATAAATTTGATGGATTTAAATTAAATAATCATTAAGGGGCCCACACACTTACAGTTTAACTGCAGGCCGTTATCGTATACGATTATCGTAAGGCCAAAATCTCAGACCACCACACATTACCCGTCCACCGCCTGCAGGCAATCGTAAAGAACTACAGATCTGTGCCAGTATGCACCATACACTGTGCGATGAATGCCTGCAGGCCGATATCTGTCGATTTTTAACTGCAGTCCGACGAAGGGAAATAAACAAAATAAATACGAATCACTCTACACGCCTGTAGGCCGACTGATAGTGTAGGGCGACATTGATCTTGAGGCACAGGCCGGACAGTCCACGGACTGTCATCTCTCCTTCCATCCGATCCTCGCCTCTACCCTCCACACACCTACAGTCCACCTCCGACTGCAGTCCGTCATCTTAAGGAAAACTGACGAGTGTGTGGCCAAGCTCCGTGGACGGACAGATCGTTATCTTCAGTTAAACTGTTAGTGTGTGGGCCGCTTTAGAGTAGACGAAATAGGACGGGAGGAAGCTATGTGCCACACTAATTGGCAGTGTATTTTTATTCTATATTAAATGGGTGCAGAAGCATAATAAAAATATGGGATCAATTATGAGCAAATTTTGACAAAACATCTATGTATTTCTTTTTTTTTTTCAAATTGGGATAAGTACTAAAAATTGTAGGTGTTATGCGCATGGTAAGAGGAAACAATGTGCGCAGAAGGTTGAAATTTATAATAAGGGAAAAATGGACAACAATAGGATAATAATTGACGTACCATCCAAACTTCATTAAATACGAACAATTAGCAGAATTTCGTTCTTCAGAATCATCACAATGCTTCCTATACCTTCGCTAAGCATAAAGCAAAATCGTATTCAACGTGTAAGACAAGAAAATAATAATTCAACTTTCGGCGTTATTGGACAAAATCATTATATCCTCAGGATATAATTGGATCTATTTTGAGAAATACAGACAACAATAATACTTCAGACAAACAATGCTTCAATCAGTAGTGTAGACCAAACTTTTTGGTAGAATAAGCAAATTAGATTGAACTGCGAATAAATTCCATCATTTTAAGATGAAACACTGATAAATTCGACAGAAAGCATTACTATCATGGAATATTGGTACAAATCATGTTTTATTATGTACATTTTAACGAATTCAAGCATGTTATGGAAAACTCTAAAGTAGTCTATTATCCCAGGATATCATTAGGAATTTATAATGAAAATTCTCTCTCCTTGGTAGCTTTACTCTTTTAACAAGGATGAGTGAAAACTAGAGACAATTTTCAGGAAAATAAATTTCCAACATAACAAACTACAACGCATAAATGTACCTATGTACATTAAACTTCAATATCTCTAATAATATGGACAATTATCAAACTAATTATTCATCTATAGGAAAATATACAAAACTATTTCAGGATTTCAATAAATTTTATGAGTCGATTCTGACTTTAATTTTTTATTTTTAATCTAAAATAACATGAATATTTTGGCCGAGGCATTGCCGTACCCCACAGGGCCCAAGCATACCATCCTTTACTGGAACCATCACAAAGTATTTTGGACCCCACTCTATTATCTTATTAATGATACTTAGACTTAGATAATATGTAAATATATTTGAAGTTAGAGTTCATTACAAACTGAACCAGAAATAAAAATATTACACCTCTACCTATATTTGTTCATAAGATATATGAGCCTAAAGTTTTGTTAATATGACACTGATCTATTGACTCATCATAATTCCAAGGCTCTTCTAGCAATCCTAAAAACTTGTAACTTGTAAATAGGTAGAGTTTAATGTACAAATAAAGGAAAAATGACAAAATCCGAAAAATTCTGGTTCTTTGCCCCTCTCAAAGCTAATATAAAAATTGGCTAAGCAAAATTAATAAAAAAATTAAAAGGATTATAACTTGCGCTTTACGAAATTATTGAATTATTTTACTCTCATTAATATAAATGTATAATGGAATAAAAGTGATAAATCTTTATTGAGTATTGAGCTCGAAGATTCAGTTCCCGCTCGTCCGCACTCGTACACCAGATAATTGTTTAGTTTAATAGGAACAACCCACGCCTTATATACATTGCCACTTTGCCTTTAAGTCAAACTCCTTCTTGTAGACAATGATAATTATTTCCTGTTACTTTTTATTTCCTTTCATGTTCTTGCTTTATCTTTTCTACCTCTTCTTATATAATTTGAACATACATATTATATGTGTTCAAAAAGATCAAGAGGCTAAGAAACGAAAATTACTTACAAAAAGAAGTCAATCCCAACAAAAAACAAAATAAGCCGTCTCGCGTAAAACGATGTGAGATCATTGGTTTAGCCAAGTCTCCCCTGTCTGATTAAGTTTTACTTGGTCTAATAAATCCAGTTCAAGTACTTGTCTGTCCCCCCTCTCTATTCTCTGTTCCTCACAAACCCAAACTTTTCTTTCCCAAATCACTCTACAAACTTAAATTTGAAAATCTTTTTAATGGCTTGTCAATTTAGTAGCACGAGGATACAAAGTTGTATACGACATGCAACAATATAGATGCATACCATTATATTTTTAAAAAAAATCTTAATATAAACTACAGTAAAAATATAAATTAAACAACAAAAAACTATTTAACCTATTTGTGCTGAGTAATTGCTTGTTTGAGCTCATGTGGAAGAGAAAAAAATGGGGGAAAGAAAACTTATATGGGACCAATAATGGGATAATTATAAATAAATATAAATGAGTAGGTATATAAACTTTCCCTTACTCAAGGTGAAAAATTATAGCAGTAATACAAAGCAGTAAAGTTTAACAAAAGTATAGCAGATTTATTTTATCATTAATAAAAATTCTTATCAGATACCAGTCTTATAAAAAAAAAACAACCAAGACCTGTTTTCTCGCCAAGCAAATTAATTTATTTTAGATAAATTGTGCTGTAATTAAATGTTTAAACTCAAGAAAATATGACAATATGCAAAAGTCACCTTAATGTGTCACCTTAAGATATTAATTGGTGTAATGTAAAATATTAAAGTAAAGATAATTAAAGTGTGATAATTGAACTTGTAACTCGAAAAAGTTATGTGTAAGTACCCAGATGATGGAAAATTATAAATAATGCAGTGTAAAATATGTTATAAATATGGAAAAATAATTTAAAGGTTATTGTACTGTCAATTTTATATATACAGGGTGTTACCGACCTAAACCGAAATTTTTTTTTGGGCGAAACTAGATCCAAAATGGAGCAAAACGCCATCAAGCACACTTTTTTTTATCTCAATCCGTTGCAGAGATATGATTTTTTGAAGTTTATTTTTTAAAAACACGTTTTTCGCTAATAAAACTGCAATTTCTCGGTAGTCGGTAGGTTCAAAAAAGGGCAAGAGCCTGCATTCGAAACGGAGGAAACCACTTTGAGGACACAATTTAAAACATAAACTTTGATCATAACTTTTCGTATCCGAGAGTGTTTTTTTTTTAGAATTTATAATCTAAATGTCTTAATCTAATTGTTCGTATCCCAAATTGGTTTTCTATTGAAATGTTTTATGAAATAAATTTCCATTTAAAAAAATTGCTGTGGATTTTTCTCGTTCCATCCAAGCATTTTGGTACGTACCGCATCTGCTAAAAGTTTTGTAGGTTTTTTGCATTTAAACTTGAATTTCCCCATGAATTTGATATGGAATCGCTATGTTATTTATACCGTTCGAAAGAGTATTAGATGAGGAAGGTTTTGTGAGATTTCACAGCCTTCAAGAGTTTTTCTAGGAAAATAGTAAGCTTTCGAAGAATTTCAAAGAATTTCAGAAATTTCATTTTTTCTAATTTTTGAACGTTTGAACTGTTATTTCGGTGATTAGCTAATAATTTCTAAAAATAAAAATGCTCTAGTTTTATAGGAAATTTAACGCTGATTTCGTAAATATGGTCAAAAGTTAAAAAATATTAAGTTGAAGTGGAGAAATTGCAGTTTTATTAGCGAAAAAAGTGTTTTTAGAAAATAAACTTCAAAAAATCATATCTCGGCAACGGAGGTCCCAAAAAACCCCAAAAAAATTTTTGGTTTAGGTCGGTAGCACCCTGTATATTGCTTCCGAGCTTACAGAAGGTAACGGAAGCATTGTGTTCACTTTTGAGAACGAAAAAATGTTATGTCTCCAATTTTAAAAATTCCAAGACAGAAATCCCTTTCAGACATCAGGAAACATTTTTGGTCTCGTGTCTGTCTGTCTCCGCGAATTATGAAACGTGTGACGATAACTTGAGTAAATGTCGACCGATTTTGATAAAATTTGGTAGACATGTTCATTTTACCAATGCCCAGGACGAGTTCGTTGGACACGTTCCCGTCCAACACGTTATCCGTCCAAGTGTTCACGAGCAACGCTCGCGTAAACGTGAACTTCAAATTTAAAATTTGAATTTTAGGTCAGGAAAAAATTTAACTTCTACTCAATGAGACAAATATTATTTACAAACACGATTTTTTAGTAAAACAAACAGCGACACCGCTATGAAGTGTTAAATATCGCTAAAACTATTAATAGTGTTTACTCAATAAACAATATAACAATAAAGTAATATAACAATCATTTTAATGTTAATATAACAAAAGAGTACATGATAGGATGCGAGAAAGCTATGTGCCACTCTAATTGGCAGTCAATTATTCATTTTATTTCATTGTTAAAATGAGATGTCAATATGCTATTATAGGATGTAAGCTAATGTAGTTATAAGAATTTATATGAAAAAAAATCTTCTTATAGGCCTGAAGTGCCTCAAGAGTGATTATAAATACCGGCACTTCTATAGATTGTTACTCCCCTTATAAAAACGGAAGCGTGATATTCCTTTGTCTCGAAGTTCATTGGACTAAACAGCCCTTTGTCTTAAAAGGTAATTAGTCAAAGTCATTTATATTCTAAAACATTATTAGGGAGTAACCATCTAAAGAAGTACCTAAATACCTATAATAGATCATTGAAGTATAAAATTGAATACAAAACTATGTACTCGTTAAAAAAAATTGTATAAAAGTAAGAGAACATTTAATATTAATTTATTTATGTTTAGAAAAACAGCGTTGTATATAAATATACATATTTCTTATTTTATTTTACAATAATTGGTAATTTTAAATTTTGTTTAAAATTTTATCGAGTTTAAACGAAAAAGGCAATTAATTTTGTATTTTGAAATATCTTTTAAAAGAATTTACAGGATGGAGCAAGAAGATTCCTAAAATATCTTCTGGTTGATGAAGTATCTGAGGAAGATAAGATAAATTAAAATATAAGATGTATAATAACGTTGGTATAATTACAAAACCGAAGTTTCGGAGTGCTTTCGTGACGGTACAAATATTCCAATAAGTCAGTTAAGTAATAATTTAGAAGAATTAAGTATTATCTAATAAAGAATTAGGATTAGACGAGGTATAAACTCCTTGAATTTCTATCATCATTCTTTATTAAAAATAAATACATTGAGAAACAGAAAGGATGCTTTACTATTAATGAGTAGAAGGGTAAAGTTAAAATCATAATAATAATTAATTTTCCATTAATTTTTACCCGGTTTTTTAAATCTGTCAAACTTATTTTAATTTTTCACATGAATTAAAGTACCAATTTAGCAAAGTTAAAAGAGCGCAGACGGTTAAAATTAATCAGGAGCTATCTGCGAGCTACTGTCAACAAACTATCTAAATTTAATAAAAATCAGATAAGTACTTTTCCATATGTAGGAGTAGATAAATGTATGTTTGTGTGCATATTAAAGAGAAACAAATGGGTGCAGAATGTTGATACTTATATGGGACCAGCAATGGGCTAATTGTGTACATTAGGTATTTATCTAAATTTGGCATACTCAGAATAATCATACCCCGAGGCGAAATTGAGAAATTATTTTTAGTTCCAAATATGGGGGCACTACTCCCCAAAAACTCGTGAGAAAAAATTATTTTTCGAAAAAGGTTTCGACGATTTTGATTAAAAAAAATCTAAAATCCAGTCCATTTAAATTCGAATCAAATGATATAAGCAATTTTCCCGGGAAAAATCAAGTTCCTGAGAAAATAGCTTTAAATGAGGAGGGAGAGAGGCCGGGTTCGATTCCCCGCCAATGAGAAATTATTTTTATGATAAATTTTGATAAAATGTTCAATAATAATTAAATGTACCAACGAAAACACGAAAACTAATAAATGGAAAACACTGGGCTATAAGTAATTTTGAACTCGTATATGAGAAGCATTTATCAGTCAGTTTATTTTATTTATTTTGATTAACCTTTTTCTTTGTTTTATTAAATGTTAATTATTTTGTTATTTCTTTAACTCTATTTTGATTAATAATTTACTTTTTTAACCTTATTTTGCTTATTATTTATTTATCTCTTATTTTTGTAGATTTTTTTTTTTTTTTTGTAAGATCTTATTCGTTTTCTTTTAATTTCGGTTTATTTATATGTTAGTAAGTTTTAAAGCTTAGCGCGCTAGTTCATAGGCACTGATGATGGCTTTATAAAAGCCGAAAGCTGGTATGATAAATAAACAAGTATTATCTTCTGTGGAGAGACTGTTTCTTTGTAACTACTAATATGGCCTTCATCAACACCCTTATTTTTTAAGTAATATATTGTACTCAGGGCGTCCTCCCCTTTCATTTAATACCTCCCATGACGCATTTCCTTCAACCCTAATGATTCCCCCTGATGATACTAAGTTTAAAATGTTTGAGTTGAGTTCAGTACAGTTGTGTTTACGACCCCTAGACAGACAGACAGAGAAACAAACGCAGGAAACTATAAAGGGATCTTTAGTTTTTCTTACGGGCTCTAAAAATAAATAAATAGTAGAAGTATCTAGAAAAAGATAGAGTACAGTAAACAGAAATGTTGGTGAAATGTTTGAGACTACCTCTGGTGCTTAAAGTGGGTAGTAAGAGTAAAGTAAACTAATTAGACAGTTTCTCAAATATAACAAGAAGATGAAGAGGGTAACTCTTAGGTTTCCTCTAGAGTCTTTACAAGGCTACTAATTTACCCAGTTTTTAATGCCAGTCATTTAATAAATATAATAATATTCAAAATACAAACATTTTGAGGACAAAAATATCCTCTAGTCTTTTTTCCTTTAAAATCAAAAGCGAATTTTTTACAAAATGAACACTCATAATTCTTCTAATTTTATTTGTTCATTTTAAGAAAGAACAGCCTTAATTGTAATTTTGAGATCTTCTAGCGATACCGCTCAATTCAAATCTTTAACTAGATTTAGCTACTTCTACTTCTTCTAATATAATTTCCACTGAAATTATTTCATTGGCCCACGTTCATTGACGAAAAACAGTTGTCAATTGATGATGTTTGTTGTCTAACAACAAACAAATAACAACAGGCTTAAACTAATGAGATACACAAATTTTTACGTTAAACCTATATATGAAACGCAAATTGATTATACATATTAAAAACCACACTTGGAAAATGTTAATTTTAATTAAGATTTTAACTAATACGTATCATTAAACATTCTATGTAGATTTTTATTAACTTGCAATATCTTCGAAAAAACAGAATCTGTAAAAATTCCAGCTTTCTAAGTAGTCGTGGGTTAAAAATTGATTTTAAAATTTGTACCTCAATAACAATTGAAGTTAAATAAAAAGCTTCTAAAAAAAGAAGCAAACAGTTGAAGGAGTTGGCAATACGCGGCATATAATATAATTAATAGCAATTGATATAACAAACTAAGTAAATATGCAATATAGGGGTTTATTAGAAGCGATTTATAAGATGTTATTAGTAATCATTAAAAATATTAATAATCACAAAACAATGAAAATAAAGAAGAAATTGTGATAATCTATTAGGTAAAACAGCACAGATACAAATACATTAGTAAAGTACATTTTCCAGCTCTATTATTTATTTATTTCTTTAAACTGAGATGCTTAACTTTGCATTGTAGGTATATTATTATTATTTATTTTTAAGCTGGATATTATAATATTTATTTTTAGAACCTTCTGTCGACGAATTTATGGAAAGTCGTTTTTAATATTGAGTCTACGCTACTCCACATGGAAACTCCATTAAGAAAATGGAGTCGAAATGTCGGACAAACAAAGTGCCTTTTGTCATAAGCAATAAGTAACTTTAGAACAGAAGCCACCCAAAGAAAAACGTCTCTAAAATTAGAAATGATTTTTCTACAACTTTAAGCTTTTAAATATTATAATACATACATAATAGATTGGCTGGACTCCCGTGCTACGAAGTGTTTTACTCTAAATGTATTTATTTTTAATTTGTTTTTTCATTTAGTAAACTTTGAAGTACATTTTTGTCAAACTAATGTGTGGAAAGTGCATTTTTTTTTAATAGCCTTCATAAAAACTGCATAGGACAATACATAATTATTAAATTAATAAAAATAATAGACCCTATATAGGCAAAGATTTCTCTTTTAATAAAAATAATAGACAAAGATTTCTCTATTTCATTAATATGATAAAAAACTATTTTTAACACAAAATTGAATTTAATATCACAACGATCAACATCTTTTACTGTGCGATTAAAATATTAAAAATCATAGAAATCCTTAATTTAAGCTTAAAGAGCTTTTATATCATACCAAACTCATTATGTATTAAAAAAATAAAAAATATTGAAGAATTTTAAAAAATGTTGAAATCATAAACCGATATGCTCCAACCTACGTTAGACGCCGAATAACGATTTACCTTACTTCTAAATTTTATTGAAATCGGTAGAACCGCATTCAATTAATGCTCAGCCAAGAAATCCATACTGATATATATATAGGCATACTGATAAACAAACAGTCACACAGACTGACAAACAAAAATGATTTATTACAGCTTCATCGTCATCAAATTAACATGCAAAGTTAAGAAGCAAAATATTTGGCTATTGGAGAGAAGTGCGCATCTTTATTTATATAGATAATCAAATCAATATGCTTTCCTGAAATCCTATAATGCATCAACAATAGTCTATATTTGGATTACTTATCTGTGTTCTGCTTTATATCTTTACAATGTTAGTAAATTAGAAAGAGAATTGAGAATAGCGAGAATCAGTCAAAGTTTTGGATTTACTAACTTTTCGGAAAAAAATTATTTCCTTTTTAAACGTATAATAAAAGTAATTCGTGAATTATTTCTTGAAGAAGTGAATAAAATATTCCGAATTGTTGGTCTATAAATTGACAACTTTGATTTTTACTTTTGACTGATCCTCGCTATCCTACATTTCTAAGTAATTAACAGTCGATCTTAGTTAAACAGCTGACTAGCTTTGGCTTGTAGGTACCAAGTATTACCAACATAAAACAACCCAACAGTTTTGTTATTAAAACTAAATGAACTTTAGAATTTCGTCGATTGTACAAGATACTAATGATTTTTAACTTATTATTTACTTATTTATAATAATTTATTATTTTGGACATACCCAAAGAATGCCCGAAAATAGGAACCCTCGGCAGGCACCAGAAGCTAGACCAGAAGGAGGAAGAACAACATGGTCAGACAATATAACAAGCAGTCTGAGACAGAGAAGCTGTACTTGGAGTCGAGCAGTCCTGCTGGCTCAAGACAGTGCAGCCTGGAAAGCCTTTTGCCGCTCCTCTACACCAGCTGGTAGATGCGAGCATTAGGATAAAGTACAGTAAAGCGAAGTATTAACGGTTCATTATATAATAATTTGTACTACGGATACATAAAAAAATATTCGGCTGTATTTAAGCAAGTTGTCGAACACCGTAACAAAACAATAAATAACAAAATATTTCATTTTATTTAAAGTATTAGTAAAAAAGAAATTAATTGAATTTTCCTTAATCTTCTTAAAGTTCTTAATTTAAACTTAATTACATCATCTTAACTTCTACTCTTCAGGTAGAAAAAAAAACTCATTAATAATTCCTTTATAAGAAGGAAAATTCATATTTTTTCCCAGGGGTCACCCATCCACTTGAAAATGTGAAAAACGAGCTCCTAAAGTTATCTTTGAGGAAAAAGAGAGAGACCGTTGTTTAAGAGACTTTTTGAAAATTGTTAGGGGGAAATTTTTGATAGAGAGTAAGGTCCAATGAGATGGAAAGGTCCTCACCCCCCTTCTGAAATCAATGATATCAAAAGTTTTCCAGGGCTTCAGGAAAGCCCCTTTGACTGATCGAGTTATCAGCGGAAAATTATCTTATGCTAAAAGCCTTCTACTCCCCCTTATCCTTGCCTCTTATGAAAACTCTACTTTTTTCTTAAACAGTTTTCTTGAGGAAAATACCCCTTTTTGAAAAACGAAACGTTTCTTCTAGGAATTAGATTTTATCTCTTTAAATATTTTAGTAATTATTAATTGTAATGCAATAATATTTTTTATCCAATTCATTTGATATTTAGTAAAAATAAGAATCAAATTATTTTTCTCGATAAAATAAGAGATTTATAACTTACATCAAAAATTTTTCAAGTATTTCATCAAGTATTTTTCACTGTCTGTTTCCCGTAGTAAATAATAATTATAATTTGATTTAAATTAAAATTTAAACTTTCCGTAGTATGAAAACTACCAAAACTTTTAAATTTAATTATAACTTACTTTGCTGAGCATATAATTATCAAATTTCATCAAAATCGGTTCAGTAATTAAAAGACATTAATTACTTTCTAGAGTACTATTCGTATCTAGAGTATTTAATTTTTGTTGTAATTAAACAGAAGGGGGGAAATCTAATAAATATTATTATCTTTCAATTAAAATCAAAAGTTCAAATTATCTACAAACAATAAAGATAATTTTTATTAGAAATTAAACAGTTATCTTTAATAGTTATACCCTTATATCATAATTTAATTAGACATTGAAATCGCCTATACATTCTATCTGTTAAAATAGAGTTGAAGACCCCCTTCACATGAGGCCACTAGAATCGCGGCACGACCGGATCTGGCAGCGCCACCAAACAGAGCAACAAGAAAGAAGAAAAAAAGAAGCTGAGTTGTCAACGCGCACAAGAAAGGCAAGAAATTGTTTTGAAAGAGGAAAGGACCAGAGCAATCACCAGACTGGTGATCTGGTCACGTGTAGCAGACGGTGAGTCGTTTGGCCGCGCCACCCCGACTGTTAGTACGTTCCTGTGTGAAAGAGAAATTCAACAAATTCTAATGCTGATTTGGTGGTGCAACTATAGTGGAGACGAATTTAATTAAAGCCTTCTTTTTTCGTTAGTAAAGTATTTAGAAACAAAAGACAAAGTATTTGTGAGAGCTTTGCTTGTAGAGTTAAGTACAAAGTACACTATTTGACTTGGGGGCTTAAAACCAAGGCTTCACTTAGACTTAATTAAACATTAACGCTTAGTACCTTTGTCTGTTGCAATTTAAAATTCTACTCTGGACTTTCTCTAAATATATATCTTAATCCTTAATAATGCATTTTTAAAACAATGACATTTTAAATATTTAAAAAAAAATAATTTAAGCATTACATAATAGATGAATTACAAAATGAAGTGATTTGAACAATACGTTATTTAATCTAATCTAAATATTTTTGTTTTTATTTTTTAAAGGGATTTTTAATTTTCCGAACTATGTACATACCCTGGGTTAGACCGGCAGAATTGGTCAGAATAATCGACGGTAAAGTTTGTAAGGAATACGTCCGAATTTTGGATGCACCTAGATTCATCGCGTTCTATCAGTGCCCAAATCACATGAGAGTAAAATGAGGTATAATGATATAGAATTCAAAATATGAGTGTTAACTAAAAACTAAAGACTTGATCTTCCGGGAATTGAAAGTGTGGTGTGAATTTTTTTGATTTCCAACGGGGTAACATTAATAAATGTGCGCAGAAGGTTGAATTTAATATAGGAACCTGTGGGCTACTTTAAATAAACTATGCAAATTCCACCAAAATCTAATGAATACTTTTTTATGAGCATTTTGAATTTGGTAACATAAAAAAAGTTTCGTTCTTCAGAATGGTCACAATGCTTCCGTTACATTTGGTAAGTTCGGAAAAGCAAAATAAAATCAATAATATCTCACGAACATTGATGGGTCACTTATGGACTGTCTCACTTATTTAAGTTTCTGCTAAATGTTGACCAAATATCTTACATTGTTAATACATAGGACACCATGAATACAATATGAGAACTAGTATTTTGTTTGGGCCTAGAAACTATTATACAGTTCGGGTCAAGTGCTTGGAAATAAACGCCGAGCTTTCTCAGAACAACTTCACGTCTATCACTTGACATATATATATTTAAATGTGACTGGCCAGTCGAAAAACCGGTTAGAAGAAGGTAGGATGACAGGAAACCACTATTTGTTACCCCGAAAATCCTGAAAAGCCTAATGAAATAGTCCTAAACACACAACTCGGTCTTATTCTAGAAGCAATTTCCCAAGATTCTGTGAAAACCAATTTATAAAAGACGTTCTTAGAGTGGACCTCACAACTAAGCAGTGAGAAATACTTCAGATTTTGGAACATACGAGATTAAAGTAAAATCAAAGTTAAATAATTTATGTGTCAAAAAATAAGTTTAATTAGTTCGTTTCCCCACTTACCTGATCCAACTTTATCTTTATCGTTCTAGTTCTTTTAATATTGAACTAACCCGAACTGCCCGAATTTTTTTTTGGGGAAGTTTTTGGTTTCTTTTGCGGATTTTGTCTGTAAAGGGGTTCCTTAATATGTAAAAAATGTTTTATAAAATTGAAAAAAAAAAAAATCCTCAACCCAAATTTGGGCTGTTGCCATACGGCAAAGCTATTAATTGGACATTGGTTGTGACATGACAATGTCTGTCGTCTGTCACACTAAATTTTTAATGTTAATTGATATTGTTTTATTATACGACTAAACAAAGTTTTTGTTCTAAAGACATTCCGCTTTGCTTATTGCTCTCAAGTGGTTATAGGTCCAGTCAACAAAGTCTGAAGAAAACTTAAAAGATATAATCTTTTTTGATTTATAATACTATGGCAATAAGTCCAGGGGGAAAAAATGTCCATTCCAGGAAGAGTTTTTATAATGAAAAGAAGAAATAGAGAAATTTTCTTCTGTTAACACTTTTCTTTTATGCATTTTTAGTCTTTGCAAATGCTTAGATAAGAGCTTTGAACATTTTTTAGTATGGATATGTCAAAATTGTCGTTAATTAACAAATTAGAAGGAGCTAATTGGAGTGAGGAAATTCCAGGTTCGTATCCAACTGTAATCTCATGGTGCTATCGGTGTGGTTCTTGGACTTGGAACTGTTATACCACCAGAACCTCCTGCACTCAAGGCAACCTCACAAGATGTAGTGAAGTTTGAAGCAGCTCTTGCAGCAGCAAACAAGCTAGAGTATCCGGCACAACATATAATTGCCTTACCAGCAATGTAAGACAACTAATTATTATGTGTAATTCCACTAAAGATATGGGGGATAAGTAATGGACTAGTAGAGAATTACACCAGAAACATCTCGAGCTACACATTCAACAGAATTATATATTTAACTTAACGCGACAATGCACAACGAGTGAATAATATTTGATGCTCAACAAGCATTGGTTTATAATAGAACAAGTGCTGTCAGACCCGGGGAGAAAACCAGGTCCAACAATAAGCTCCATGGCGTATTCGAGAAACGGACAGAGCAAAGACAAGATAGACTTTTTAATTTATTCTTTGGGATTAAAGAAAAAGTACCGGGTGATGGTATTGCGAGTCATATTGCTAAGTTAAAAAGTTATGGACAGAGTTACAAGATGAAACATGGAAGGAGGATTACCAGAATCTCTGTTTATTAATACAGTTTTAAATACTTTGCCTCATGATTACGTAGAAATTATAATGCGTGGGAATCTGTTTCTAAGGAACAAAGAACCATGACTTTACTTAGAGAAAGGCAGTGTACGGTGGAAGTTAGGCTGCAGATAAGAAGTGAATCTTCTACATCCCTGAATGCACTGATAGCTAATAAGAAAGCGGCAAACCAACCTTCTCAAGATCTAACTCAACTGCAAGCCAGCAAGAACAACAATACTTATAAAGGCAAGAAATTTAAGAAAAATTCATATTATAAAAAACATTACAAAAATAATAATACCACCGGAAATTCGCCTAAAGATAAAGATATCCCTTCAAAAAATAATATTAATAAAAAAAAAGCCTCTGCATTAATAGGACCAGGAACAGGGAACAGATGGTAGCAGTACTACATTTATTGCAGACTCGGAAGCTTCTCATCATTATTCAAGAAGAAGAGATTGGTTTAGCACCTGGGAACAGTTTGAAACTCCTGAACTTGTCCAGATAGGTAATGGGCAATTCCTAAAAGCATTGGGTCGAGGGGATATCAACGTATCTATGATTTTACCATGTTGTACAAATGATGGCTATCTTAAAGGACTCTAGTATGTAGCAGAACTGGAGAAAAATCTTTTTTCATTAGTAGCTGCTGTCGATAAAGGAATTACCATTAAGTTTAACAGGGGGTCCAGTAAACTTTTTAGAAATGGTAAACTAGAAGCTATAGCAAAACGCAATGGTAACTTATATTTGATGTCTATGCACGTTAGGCTCGTTTCACACATATACGGTTCGGCTCGTTTTCGGTCCCACCCGACAAGTGAACCGGTTTATAGGTACGGCGTGTGTTTCGTGCCTCATAGACGCCTGATAGAACCGAAAGCCCCCTCGACACGAATCGGTTTCATCCGGTTTATATTCGGGTCCAGGGTTAATAAAAGCAATTGGTCGTACACACATTTCCAGTTTAGTTTCGGATCGGTACGTTTTCGGCAAGCGAAAATATTATTTAATTTTAATTTGAATTAAAATTTTTAATACTTTTTGTTTGCAATGAGTTACTCACTCATTAATGACATTGATCGGCTGTTTTCATCAGTCCAATCAGCTCAGATTATATTTTAAATTTAAATTTAATTTGGTAACAATATATTGTATAATTATAATATTATAATTATATATGTTTCATTATTTCTCTTCAATAGAAGCGTCCTCTAACACTTTGCAGATGTACCATGAATGATTTTTCCATCGAAATAATCGTTATATTGAATCCTTTTTAAAAGAAAAAGGTATACCATTTAGTGGTGGTAAAGAGTTCTGCGATGCTTGCATGTATGGTAAGCAGCACAGAGTTAGCTATGGTAATAGAGTACAGAGAGCTCAAAAGCTGGAGAGCTCATACATTCTGATGATATGTGGACCAATGCCAGTGCATTCCTTAGACGATTATACAAAAATATAGATCAGTTCACTTCATTAAATCAAAATCTGAAGTAGTTCATAAATTAGAAGTTTTTCTTTCTCAGGTCAAAACTGTAGGACATACAGTGAATGTTGTGTTGACAGATGGAGGAAAAGAGTACGTTAATAAGGAGACTCAAAGGATAGTTGAAAAATTTGGCTTGTAACACCAGTCTTGGACTGCAACAGACAGTCTATGCCCTACACGCAACAGAATGGCGCCAGTGAAAGAGAAAACCGTATGCTAGTGGAAGCTGCAAGAACGATGCTACACTCAAAAAATCTTCCAGAGCATTTATGGGCTGAAGCTGTCAATACGGCAGTATACGTACTAAATCTTTCTGGGCCAACTCCTGTAAAGGGTAAGACACCTTTAGAACTATGTACAGGTAATAATAATGTTAGAATTAAACATTTAAACATTTTTGGAACTGAATTTTTTGTTCACGTACCAAAATAAAAACGAACCAAATTTAAAGAAAGGGAACAAGGTTTTTTAGTTGGGTATTATGAAAATGATGGTTATCGAATATGGGTACCATTAGATAAAACTATTATTTGTAGTAATGATGTTGTCTTTAAGCCTGAAATGTTAAAATGTTATGAAAACTGTAAATATCAGGACAATGTTACAGAGCAAGGTCCTTTATATTCTTTAAACGATTCTGAGATCACTGTTAGATGTTACGAATACGTCAGGTTGTGGGGGAGAAGAAAAAACAACCTTGAACGTATAGAGGAAAAACATATGGGTGAACAATTAAGGGTTGTACCTAAAAATCTTGAACCGTTGTATGGTGAACACAATCTCAGAAATAGGGAAACAATAAATAAACCTGAGAGGCTCAATTATTTAAATATGGCGGTGTCAGCCATGATTGCTGATGCTGATGAGCCTAAAACTGCTACCCAGGCTTTGAGTTCTCCAGACGCTGCTAAATGGAAACTTGCCATAGACGACGAAATGTCATCTTTAGCAGAGAATATAACTTGGGTGCTAGTAGATCCTCCACCTGGCAGAAAACCAATTAAATGTAGGTGGATTTTTAAAATTAAACCTAACACTGATGGTTCTCCGGATAGGTATAAAGCTAGGCTGGTTGCAGAAGGCTTTGTCCAGAAAGCAGATATTTATTATAACGAAACTTTCCCTCCCGTGGCTAGATTCGATACCCATAGAACTGTTTTAGCTCTAGTGGCAGCTGAAAAATTACATCTAAGTCAGGTTGATGTAAAAACAGCGTTTTTGTACGGGTATGTCGATGAAGAGCTATATATATATGAAGAGCTATATTTAATATATGGAGCAACCTGAAGGGTATAATGACAGTAGTGGACGGGTGCGTAAACTTGTAAAAAGCCTTTATGGTATAAAGCAAGCCCCCCGCTGCTGGAATCGTAGACTTACAGCTGCACTAAAAAAGTTCAACCTGGTTCAACGTCCATCTGATCCATGCTTGTTTACGAGTAAAGGTCCTCATCGATTAATTGTGGCGCTGTATGTTGATGGTACAGGTACATAGCTGGATAAAATAAGTCCATAGTAAATCAGTTCCTGAAGTTGTTAAAAACTGAAATTAAAATCGCATCCTCTAATTACCAATTTAAGAATCCAGATTGTTTAATCAAATGATAATATTTTTATTCACCAACAAAATTTGTATTATGTATCATGATGTTTATCTGTAAAATTATGTAATTATTTTGCTATTATTAGTTTTGAGCATGTGTTTTTTTTATTACCTTTACAAATATATATAATATATTATTCAATTGTAATAAAAAAAATATAGTTATTATTACATACATATTATTTTTAAATTCTTATTATTACATACATATTATTTTTAAATTCTTATTATTACATGGATATTATTTATTCTTTATATATTATCATTATTATTCATTTTATTCGTTATGTTCAAATATATGAAAATATTATGATAGATATTTTATCTACTTTTTTAATTTGATATTTATTTTATAATTCTGAGACAACATTTTTTGTTTAGAATGATCAAAATGCTTCTGTTACCTTTGGTAAGCTCAGAAGGAAAAAAGGTAAAACAAGAAAACAAAAATTTTTCTTTGAGATGTTGCTTTTTTATACTACTTATATAAATATTATATTATAGAGATAAAAATATTGAAAAAGATTGTTTGAAATAAGGAAAATACAGTTATTTTTTTTATATATATATAATATAATACCAATTATTTATGCACTAAAAATAGTTTCTGACATTAAGCTGAAGCTAAAAGCTTCTTGAGTAAAGCAACAGAGATACAATATTCACTGAGTTTTTCCTCTTAAATTTACATAAAAATATAGAAATATTCTAACAAACACACACACACACACACATATATATATATACACATATATATATATATATATATATATATATATATATATATATATATATATATATATATATATATATATATATATATATTATATATATTTATATATACAGTGTGTCCCCGGATCGACGCATGAATAGGTGAAAAAGACTAAAATTATTTGAATTAAAATTTCATCTTCTGGGGTTCAGCCCTGCTTGGATAGAAACTAATTTATGTCATAATTTAAGTTTCGAGAAATCAAATATGTCTTGGAAATTTACATAAAAGTTATTTTTCCCACTAGTTAAGTGCTTCTTCTCTAGGAGATACGACAAAATGTTATTAGTAAAAGTTGTTCAGAGAGAAAAACAGTAAAAATACAACATTTTAAAACGCTCTGCCTACTTTGATATATTGCATATATCAAAGTATATGGCTGAAGCCCAGAAGATGAAGTTTAATTTAAAAAAGTTTAGTCTTTTTCACCTATTCATGCGTCGATCCGAGGACACACTATATATACATATATTATATATATATATATATATATATATATATATATATATATATATATATATATTATATATATATATATATATATATATATATATTTATATATATATAAATTTAGCGTATAGTAATAAGTTAATTGCGGACGAAATTTGTGTTGTTTATAAACTGTTGCTATGGGTCTTCACACACCCCCTCCCCTTCCTGTCTGGTATTGTTTTGATAGTTAGTCTGATAAGACACCGCCACGATTCTTAGTTTTTTTGTTTTTTTTTATGATTAAAAACTTATTCTTTTTTTAAATCGATCTTTCATCTGGGAGAGAAACTTGATGAATGGGGGAGAGAAAGAAAGGATAGTGGAGTGGAGGAGCCGGGTGCCTTTCTCTATTACGTTATAACATAATGAAGGAATAACACAAACAGTCTGTCGACGTAAATTGGAAAAAAAAAAATTATTGCCAAAGCAACATTTAGCCTTCAAAATGCCATCATCAGTGCCTAATGCGGAAGAAATAAGTAACATTAATAAGTTTAGTAACATTAATAGTTTAGTGAGTGGTGAGTCTACTTCATGTCGGAGATCAACGCGTGTCTCACGTCTTTGTTTTTCAAGTTCAACGATGTTATCAGTTTCAATATTCAATAGTACTTAAGAAGATTTAATTAAAATAAAAGTTTTATTAAAATCGAAACTTTAGATATAGATAAGTAAATACGTCACGTTGTTGTATCTAGAAAGGTTTCATATTAGTTTCGCATTTGTGTGTTTGTGGCTGGGTTGACCTTTAATACTAGTTTCGCTTTTGTGTGTTTGTGGCTGGGTTTACCTTCAATACTAGTTTCGCTTTTGTGTGTTTGTGGCAGGCTGACCTTTAGAATTAGTTTCGCCTTTGCCTGTATGCGACAGCCAGGCTGAATTGGCTGTCGTCAAAATCTTTGGAGGGATAATTAAGTCTCTTTCAGTCATTCAATCGAGCAGAAGCTTGGCACAAAGACTCTGTACCAATACAAAGTTATTAACGACGTTGCTTGTAAAAATTCAATAACCGTTATTGTCATGAAAAAACTTACCGATACCTCAAACTACCAAAATATAAAGCTTATAATATTATGTGAAGGCTTTATAGTAAAAACTTTGTTTTTAGTACTAGTATAATTTAAAAGTTCAAATCATGTTTAATAGATTTAGTGATCTTTATCACAAAATTTGTCTCATTCCAATTTTACGTCCCAATTTTAAATTATTGATTACGTTTACACGAGTGTTAGGCGCGAATGCTTGGACGGAAAGCATGGTCCAATGAACTTAGCCTGTGCATTGGTAAAACATTTACTCCAAATTTCAACTTAATCGGTCCAATTTACTTAAGTCATCATGACACGTTTTAATTTTTCTGTCTGATAGATAGATACGTTGCATATTTTGGTCGAATGTATGAAGTTCCCCGGAAGGACGCTCGGATTAATTAAAAATGTTTTCTAATAAAAGTTGTATAGAGTTAAAACTTTTGCTGCGATACTCTTTTTTTAATTTTATATAGAACAAAAAAATAATGTTATAATACACAATGAAATTTATTTTTCTAGTCTTTCTTTCGATTAATTTTCTTTTAAAGCTAGAATTTTTCTTGTTTCAATGTTTTAACACGATGAAGGAAAAATCTAACTTGCCCGGAAAAAAATAACCTTTACAGGAAACGCTCGAATAAACTATCTCTTTTTTTGTACATTGTCTTTAATGCAAAAAAAAAAAAAACAACTAAGAACATTAAATGAATGAAACTGTTTTTGATTTAAGCTTGAAGAGAAAATCTAAAGCGGGACAAAGTAGATTCAAAAGAGAGGGTAGTCGATAAAAACAAAACAAGAGATTTTATAATAGAGTCTAAATTTAATTAAATTTAAGTCTTTTTTACCTTCCTTCCCCCTCCACTCTACTTTTTCTTTAATCTCTCTGAAAAAGGTAAAACGCACACGTGGGAGCAAATTCAAAGATGGATACTTTTTAGCTCCATTCTTTTTTCAATAGAAAACTTTTCTATACGTGAGTAAGTTTAATTTTCATGAATGTGTTTATAACATAAATAATTTATTAAGTGCCGAATTAACAATTTTACAATTAACAAGTTATTTTTAGCTTCATTTTCATTTATATTTTTTTACTGTTCCTCCTTATTCTATTTCATTTTTATTAATAAAAAAAAATATTTTATTTTCCTCATATACCTGGGATGCATAGAGAGAAAGTATTGTGATGGCGTAAAAAAAATCTTTTTGAGAATTTTATTCATTTTTTAAAAAATATCTTCCGTCTGTGCACTTGAGAGGAAATATTATAATGGTCAATAGTGTTGCAATATTTAATAATAATTAGATGAAGCAAAGACCCCGTAAACAACTAACAAATTGAAAACACTGGACCAAGTAATTATGTACTCGTATATAAGAAAAGTTTAGTACGAGCTATTACGGACCAGCTTTTTTAAATACTAATTGAGGAATTATTTGCGTTGTTTAAATTATAAACTATTTTAAATATTCTAACATAATTATTTAGAAATTCCTTTGTTTTATATGATCATTAGTTTATTGACTTAAATTTGAATAGTCAAAGTTTTGACTTCTAAAATCATTTGCACTCAGAATTAACATAACCTGATTATGTTTGCTTTATACCCTTTCTCATATTTCTGTTCCCAAACTCCCCCGAGGAAGGTTTTGTTTGAATAAGCTTGCCTGTAGTTGAATTTGAACGCCAAAGCTTTTGCAAATCAAGGTCATGGATTTTAGACGCCCGTCTAGCGTCCCCAACGTGAAACTTTCTATATATTAATATAATATCAAGACGAGTTATCATTATACATACAAGGATTAATAACTTTGACTGTAACATTATATAGAACATTTATTCACTTTATCATATTATACTCAGATGTGTTAACATTATTATATTCCATTAAATTCAACCTCAATTATTCAAATAAATTACAAAATCGAGAGTTATTAAATAACATAGGTAATACATAATATGTTCATGAAATACCATTTCCAACAATTTTATGATTACACCTCTCCTCAGTAATATTCAATAATACATGTGGAGGCCAAGGTGGCAAGTTATCATTGATTTATATATAAATATATGTATCATTTATAGATGCATGATATAATTCATATAATATTATATATTTATACATATTATATTATATAATTCATATTTATATGTTAGTTAAGGCCAGTCTAATAGAATTGACAATTTAATATTGTAGAGCAGTGTTTCCCAAAGTGTGGTACGCGTACCCCTGGGGGTACGGGAAGAGTTTGGTGGGGGTACGCGTTGCACCGGGCTTTGACTGCGTAGTCAATTTTATCCTGAGAAGGATAAAATTGTTTATGTTGAGCCAACAGATTTCATCATAATTTGGTTCCCTGTTAATTTATTTCTTAAATTGTATTTTTGTTTTCGTTTATGTACTAATTTTTTGCTTCCGAGCTTACCGAAGGTAACGGAAGCATTGTTTTTGTTTTTTTTATTCATCCTATTTCTTGTTAGATTTGTTACATGACGACTATAGAGTCGTGGGACAAATCCCAATGAGTGAAGTGACTCACATTATTAGACCTGACTCCTTGGTTTTAGGTGTTTTAGTTTTGGAAAAATTACTTTTTAAGAGTAATAATTTGTAAATATTTGAAAAATAGAAAGTTTTTAATTTCCATTTTTAAAAAGGATTAAACCTAAAGTGTTGAAAATGTTTCAATATAAGTGGGAAAGAATTATAACCGTTTTATAGAAAGAAAGTAGTTTATATTTATATGATTTAATTTTTTTAAAGAACAATACCGATTGGCAATATTAGAAAAAAAAAAAATAATAATAATAAAAAAATGGAATTTTTTTTAACGAGGGGTACTTAGTGTTTCAAAAACTATAGAAAGGGTACACAGATGTTAAAAGTTTGGGAAACACTGTTGTAGAGCATTAGAGGTATGATTTTAATATAATATTTATAATGAAGTATAATTTTGAATATCATGCAATTTAAGTCCTTATGTATTAAATTCGTCTATGACTATTAAATAATTGGATTCGGTTAACGTTACATTTCAATTTTCATTGCAACGAAATACTGATTTTATCCTGCTCAAAGGACTCTGAGCCGGGTTAATAATATGGAACGATCAATAATTATTATAACAACTGTAAATAATTTCGGAATATTTTACTGTAATTTGCTTACGAGATTACCGTGCATTGGGATAATTATTAAAAATGCATTTTTATTTAAACATATTTTTCAATTTTCTTTTGCTGTCCCCTTATAATAGACCAGTCAGGTTTTTGAAAAAAAATGTGTCATACAAGCAAGAGACTTCGTACAAATTATCTCTGGGGCACCCTGATTGAAATCCTATAAAGTCCCCGAAAAACTTTTTTTTTCTAAACCTAATAATTTAGATTTAACATCGTTAGTTATGTAGAAGCAAAAAATTTTGGCCGCTATTTTCCAAGATGGCGGCTTAAGCACAACTTTTTTTTTCGGGGAATTTATAGGATTTCAATCAGGATGCCCCAGAGATAATTTGTACAAAGTCTCTTGCTTGTATGACGAATTTTTGTAAACAGCCCCTTTTTTGCTTAAAATGACTGGACTATTAATATTTACATATTTTTTCAATTTAAACATAATATAATAAATTAACTTTATAAATATATAAAAATAATAAAAAGTTAGTTAAATTAATTTGCCAAATTATGTAACTTCATTGTTATATACTAAGGAATTTTAAAAGCTTTTATTTTTTCCTCCAACTGATATAAAATAAAATGTTAAAAAAATTGTTGAATAAAATCTATAATACTTGACTTGAGATGAAAATTAATTAAATTATGAAATCCGTCCTGCTGTAACAATTATAAATCCTCGTAGCTAATTAATAACGCAAGTTCAAATTAAAAAATAATAAAAAACACTTTTTATTTTTATATTATAACATCGTTATTTAAGAGTAGTCTTTCTATATTTCCTTATCTTTCATAATTTTGAACTCGCAATTTCCCTAATTATATTAATTAGTTCAAAAATTAGCTAGAAATAAATATATATATATATATATATTATATATATATATATATATATATATATATATATATATATATATATATATATATATATATATATATATTATATATATATATATATATATAATATATATAAATGAAAATATTATTACATTATTATTTAATTAAATTTTCTCCAAACTTTCTCTAATTAGACTTATCAAATTTCTTTTATAAAAGTCAACGTGGCTGCGTGTCTTTGTTTTTTCTGCAAAGGTTGTTTTAATCATGTGAACCACCACTATGGAAGGGAATTCTTTGATTCGCCATTTTTATTCAAGATGGCAGTATTTTCTTTAAATTTTTACGTTCGCTAAACAGGCTGTTACCGACCTAAACCGAATTTTTTTTGGATGAAACTAGAGCCAAAATAGAGAAAAACGCCACCAAGCGCACTTTATATAGGTATCTCAATCCGTTGCCGAGATATGATTTTTTTTTTTTTTTTTTAACACGTTATTTGCTAGTAAAACCGCATTTTCTCCACTCCAACTCATTTTTTTTTAAATCAGCGTTAAATTTACTATAAAACTAGAGCACTTTTATTTTGGAAACCATTATCTAAACACCGAAATAACAGTTCAAACGTTCAAAAATTAGAGAAATTAAAATTTCTGAAATCTTCGAGCGCTCACTATTTTCCTAGAAAAACTCTTGAAGCCTGTCAAATCTCACAAAAACTTCCTCATTCAATACCCTTTCGAACGGTAAAATCAACATTGCGATTCCGTATGGATTTCATGGAGAAATTCAAGTTTGAATGCAGAAAACGTCACCTACAAAACTTTTAGTAAGTGCGGTACCTACCAAAATGCTGATGGATGATGGAACGAGAAAAATCAACAACAATTTTTTTCAAACCGTTATAAGTAATTTATGAGATCGCAATATCGTGAGTTCCAATTAATCTAGGACCTTAAAATTTGTGAATAAGTCTCTTCTTATGACATAAACATTTCCTGTAAAAGGTTTTTCAATCAGCTGATCAATTCAAGATAGTAGTAGTTAAGTATTTTGAAGCCACCTAGAATCATTAAACGGGGTTAGGACGTTTTCTTGGTTGGTATATCTGTATCTATGTTAATAGATCACTGATCTTAACTGCATTTGCTTTTAAAGTATTAATCTTTCATTTCTTTCACTTCTTATTTTTAGGAAACATAATTCCCGAGAGCTTCGTGTTTATTTATTCGTTTGATTTGTTCTTTTTACTTAATCGAGCGTCTTAAACTCCAGTTTAAAGCAAGAAGCAGTTGCTGAACTCTGTTGAAGCGTTACATGAAAGTTATAGTAAAGTTAGCTAGAGTTTGATAGCTTAATATCCGGGAGAAGAAGGTAAGACTTGGAAATCCTCAAAGTAAGCTCTGTTCCTCAATCATTCCAGATACTTCACAAGGCTCACACATGGAACAAACACTAAAAAGAGAGCGATTTTTTTCCAAATTTTACATTTCATAGAATATGCATATTGTCTGAGTCGTACTTGTGTAAAAGTTGATCGATTTAGTTAAAATTTGGTATAAATTTTTTCTTTAGGATGGAGAAAGAGTAAATCTTTATTTATTCATTAAGACCATTTTTTTAGCGAATTTTCAAAGAAAATTACGCTATTGCAATGGCTTCAAAATTTTTGTAATGCGAATTTTTGAAAAATTTTTCCATGGAAATCCGTTTCAGACCATTCTGAATCGATTCCTAAAATTTAACACTTTTTGTTATGTATGTATGTATATATGTATGTATATATGTATATATGTGTCACTCCAGACGATATCTCCCCTTAGGATGCACTTAAAAATTTCAAACAAATTTTAAAATGTCAATAATATCAAAAGAAAGGATGAGTTCGTTGGCCAGAATTTTTGGAGTTCATTTAGGGGTCAAATTTTTACAATTTAGGGCCAAAAATAGCATAAAAACGTGTTTTTTCCATTTTTCCCCCCTTTTATGTGAAAATATGATAAAAGTGTAAATAACAACAATTACTGTACTCTTAAAGAGCTTTCCAACGACATGCATCTTGAAGGGTAAATACTATTTTGACTTTTGTACCCCGTACCCCTGTGTCCCAAATTTTTTTTTTCATCCGAGCTAATTCTAAACCAAAATTTTCCTATATTATCATAAGCCGATAAAACGCAGATTTCTTTGAAAATTCGCTCATTAAGTCATGGTGCATGACTGGACTTTTTTTACTTTTGCTTACCTTTGAAGGAAAATTATTGTTTACACTAAAACAATCCGAAACTGAGATTTCAACGAAATTACCTATTTTGGGTGTTTTGAAGACGATTTAAGTAGTTTTTAGATGGGTGTCTGTCCGTCAGTGTCCGTGTCACGCATTACACCCACAGTTTTTAAGCAGCCAAAGAGTTGGGGTCTTGGTATGAAAAACATTCTTCGCATGTATTTGTGCTGCCAGGAAAATCATAAATTTGTGACGTCATTAATGCATTTTGCTGAATCAGCAAAAATTTTCAAATTAAATATTTTCCGATAGCGCTGAATTGTACACCAATGTTACTTCTTTATAAGAGAAACATATTCACTGAATCTCGTTTCATTATCTGTCACCATTTTGAAAATATTAAATTAATTATCACATTTTGAACTTTGAAAACTGAACGCTAAATAATTTCGGAACTACTTCGCCGATTTTGCTGAAATTCGCACCAATTATATACCTTTTTATAAAATAAATAAGTCCTCCATATTTCAACTTAATACCTGCATCCATTGTGAATTTATTATCGACATTTGATTTTTATATAGGAATGAGTTAGATTCATTTTTAAATATCTCGAAATAACGGGCCTCACTATAACGGATCTCTTAACTTTAAACGGACAAACAAAATAATAATTCACATAATAAAAGAATCGGTTGTCATTTATAGGATTATGTTTGGCAAGGATAAGTTCCGCGTCAACGTAAAGTTGTGAAAGATCGCTAAATCCATTCAGTTAATAACTTGTTTAACTATAATGTATCGATTTTATTAATACTTTATGTATGTCTTCCCGATTTCACAGCAGGATATAATATTTATAAAAAACATAAATGTCAAATTTAATCAAAAACGTACTGGCATTGTAGTTTAGGCTCCACGCGTCTGCATAGACAACATATATTTAATAAAAACTACTTTTTTAGGACTCAGGGGGTCTTAAAACGTGTAAATCTTATCTAATTATTGAATTTTGCCATGACAATACTCACTCTTTATACATTTAGGAACTCTGAATATTAGAAAGTAAAAGCTGAGGGTGTTTTACACCTACCCTTGTTTCTGTTTTGCGTAGAAGTTGACTTGGTGTTGTTATTAGAACCATGGTAATACAATAACAACGAGTTACAGCTCAAATGATACTCTGAAGTAGGGGTTTACAGCTCGTAAGCTGGGGAAGCCTCTCAGGTGTAACAAAAGATTCCGCTGTTAAAAAGTGTAATAAAACGCTGATGCTTGCGATCCTTTGTCAACATCCAAGGTTTTATTTCCTTAAGTATAACCATCGTTAAGAAGATGGTTATACTCCAAAACCTGGAAAATATTGACTGTGGTTCTATTCCCGACATTGGAGTATATTTTTATCTTTCTATAATATCTTAATATTTACTCTATATCAGAATAAGAGTGCCATTTATTTCTTTAAATTTACATAAAAATAATATGTAGGCACTCATTTTTAGCAAAGCAAATCGGCTATAGCCGTGGCGGTATAAAGGCATAAAGGTCATTGTCGTAGTAGTATATAGAAAAAGAGAAAAAATATAATTGAGGTGGGAAAAAAATTCTGTGCAATTTTTGGAACGAAGTTCCTTATGGCACGTTCTGGAGCCCGGGAGTGAAACCGAAAAAAACGACCAAAATCATCGTCACAAAATCACCGTCACGCAAAATCGGTCACGAAATCTACAGGTGACGATAACTTGAGTAAAAGATCACCGAGTTAGATGAAATTTGGTACACCTGTTCATTTTACCAATGCCCAGACTGAGTTGTCGGAAAACGTTATCCGCCCAAGCATTCACCCCCAAACCCGATTTGATCAAACAAATGGTACAAATTTAAAGTAAAATTGCTCCTCTTTCGAATCCTACATATTATTATCTAAACGTAGACTACATATTATTATCTTTTTTAGTTGTCGAGTTATTGTGCTATGTATGAAAAAAACTAAATAATAAAAATAATCTTAAAATAGTACATTATGCGTCGAGTGCGGAAAGTAGCATTTTGCATGCGAGTGTGGAGTTTGCACCCGAGCGATAGCGAGGGTGGTAAAACCACACGAGCAATGCAAAATGCCGTTTTCGCACGAGTTGCGTACCGTACTTTATCTACGATTGTTAGATTTGAATAATAAATACAGAAAAAAATAAACTTGCTGTATGTGAGTTCGTATCTCTTCTCTTGATAAAGATGGCATTAATCTTGAGTTGTATTTTTTGCCGAATTAATGATTTCTGGAGGAGTATTATTCTCTACATTTTCGTCAAAGCCACTTGATTCATTCATTGCTTTTAACTAAAAACTCGATATAAACAGTTACTTTAATAAAAGAATAGCAAATTAGTTTTGTTAAATGTAAACAAACTCGCTAATCGTGCGTAAAGCTGAAGAATTCCTCTTCTTTACCGCGCTAGCGAGGTAAAGAAGAGGAATTATTCAGAACTATGAGACGCGCATGCGCAATGAATACAAGTACGTAAATAATCACTTTCTACGCATCTAAACAAAGATATAATGTTTATATTTCGTATCAATCGTAGATAAAATCGATTTTTTTAAAATCCTGCAATACCTCGTAACCCTCAAAATCGAGATTTTTTTTATTCCATTTTTTATAGATATTATTAATATCTGCCTATGTGCAAAAGCTAGTAAGCCTTAAGCCATTATTTTTTATAGAAATGATTGTAATACTTCGTATTCATCATTTAACTAAAGTTTACAAAAAAACCTCGTATACGACAAGGTTTCAAAGCCTCGTTACCCCCCATGCATTGTAAGTCTTTAACTAGTTGTGGGATACGTTTAATTGTTTCAGTAAAATTAATTAAAATCAAAATAAATATAAATATACTTTTTACTTTTGGTACATTTCATTTGTATACTAAGTTATTGATATCGATTTTTACATAATTACCGCATTATTCTCTAAACGGAAGGAAATAATAAAAATAAAATATAAGCAGTATTTTTTTCATAGATTATGGGTGGAATTTTATGCTTTATGCACTAGTTATGCTTCATAAATGCAGGAATATAAATTGAAAAAATAATTGAAACTTGGTACAGTTGTTGTAAAATGAAGTTTTATGTAGTTAAAAGCAGTCTTAACATAAACAAGTTCGTTTAATATTATTAAAAATAATATTGTTAAAATTAAAAAGTTATGGCAGCTCAAAGTTTCATATTATTGTTCGTTTAATATTGTTGTTAAAGGATCGATTTAGTGAAATAGATTATTTTTTTACGTTTTTTGTTCCATTATTCATTTTTATGATAACGGAATTATTTTATTACGCAATGGTTTTCTTTAATTACATTGTTTTTGCATGCCAAGCAAGATATACATTTTTAAATTATTTTAGCAGTATATATATATGCGATGGGGAAAGTATTGTGATATTATTGGTAGCAACTTAATTGAAGTGCCGCCTTTCCGGTTGAGAGTGCCAGTGCCAATTATACGCTGTGTACGGCTAATAGCTGATGCAGGGACACATCAACTCCGTATAAAATCCACAACATATATAGAAAAAGACCTATGGCTGGCCAAATACCTTCCACAGGATGTTGGGCCAAGATTAAAAATGGTTTTGAACTTCGGTAAATTCAGAATTTATCTTTAAAATTATTTATACATTGGTCGTAAGTAATTGGTCAAGCTTCGACCAATTAGAATGGTCGTAGTCTGTCTTTTATTAAATAAGACGTGTGACAGGTTTTTTAATGAACTGATTTAATTAATTAATAAACAGTTACTGGTCCAGATTCGTCCAAAATAGAGTGGTCAAAATATATTCGTAATATTCAATACGTGATAGATTTCGTGCCGTCTTGAATTAGTTTATATACCTACAATTTTGATAATTTTTTAGGCGCCAGATGACCGCAGTGCCACGTATTATTATTATTATTAGTAAGCTATGTATTAATTTATACCTAAATAGTCAGATCCAAGCTCATTCAGTGGCGGATTAAGGGTGCCATCTAGGGGGTGGCCCTCAATGTCCTCTCAAAACCGCGCTTAAATGCATTTCTGAGGTAAAATTTGATTTTAATACTCAGTCACAAAAGGGTCATTTTTGGCAAGTATGAACATGAACACAAGTACATTTTACAATATAATTCAAACTTAAAAGTATAATTATTGTAACACAATAAAAGTTGTGCACCTAATCATTCCCTTTGTCTAAAATACCTAAAAGTTCGGGATTTAAAGTCCAAAACCGGGACAACTCCGGGACGCCTGGCGTCGTCAGAAGTATATTATTGGGGGGGGGGGGGGAGGATATATTGCGGGGCCGGGGGTCCTCTCTCGGAAAATTTTTAAAATATTACCTCTCAAAACAGCGCTTTTATGCATTTCTGATATGCAATTTGGTAGTCGTTGGAATAAAGTATAATCAGGGGGGGGGGCGGTCGCCACCCCCGCCCCCCCTTTAATCCGCCACTGAGCTCATATAATATACTATTATACTATTATATATATATATATTCAAGGGCAAAGGTCAACAAATTAATTTTTGCTAATATCTCGCTTCCTATGTCTCGGGTACCAATCAAGGTAGTTATCAAAATTAAAGATAACAAAATTTCCCACTAAAAAGTCTCATTAATTTTTTACGTACAATGGACGGTTTACGGAATTTAGGGCGAAGAATATCTATGAATATTTAGCATCCGTCGCCGGACCGTTTTTTACGTATTTTTACGAGTATCACGCTTCCTATGGCTCTGAGACAAATTTAGGTAAAATCAGAAAGAAAAATATTAAATTTACCACAAAAAAGGACTCATTCATATTCTTCGTAACGAACGGTTTAGCAAAAAACCTATTACCATATTTTGCGTAGTGTTTGTTTTCGCACGACTTTTTACGTATTTTTGCAAATACCTCGCTTCTTCTGGCTCGGAGACCAATCGGGAATCAGATCAAGATTGAAGATTATAAAATTTCACACGAACCTTTAGGATAATAAAGTGCTCCGAAGGTGTTCCTTCGTTAGCACGAAGGTTACACTGATGAGATTGAGAGAGAAAAAATTGAAGAAAATGGATCGAGCGTTTGTAATGGCATCGCTGCCTGGTTCGGCACAAAACAAGCTCACATTAAAATCGAACCTCATTATTTTTTTTTCCGTGGAGAACTGCATTGTGATGTACTCGGACTCTCCTCAACGCGACTCTTTTTAAATACTTTTTTGTTTGTGTAATAATTTCGAACTTCCACATGCACAGTTACAGAATTAACACTAGTTAAATGTTCTATATGTTTATCACCTCTTTTGATACTTGTTTCTTTCAAATTGTTATACCACGTTCCACATTCACGGTAGGGCCACTGCCGAAATGTTCGTTACACATAAAACAATTTTTGCTATTGCGATTGTCAACGTACCAATTACCTTAGTAAAATATCAAAACACTGGGAGCTCGAATATTTTCAAACTGCGTCCAAACAAACTTGAAATGTCGCTCGCAGGTATAGAATAACGGTTCTCACTGTGGAGCTGCCTCGGGAAAAAGTCAAAGTTATTGGTCGTGGTTACGTCATCTGCAGAAACTTCGGAGCACTTTATTATCCAAACCGTTCGTTGTACGTAAAAAATGAACATAATGTTTCCTCTGTAAAATGTTATAATATTCAATTTTGACTAATTCTCAATAGGTCTCCGAGCCAGAGGAAGCGAGATATTCGTAAAAGTCGTGCAAAAATATAGTACGATAGGTTTTTTTGCTAAACCATTCGTTGTATGCATAAAATGAATGAGCATTTTTTGTTTGTAGTAAATTTAATAATCTTTCTTTTGGATATCACCTTAATTTGTCTCCAAGCCATAGGAAGCGAGATATTAGTAAAAATATGTAAAAAATGATGCGATGACGGATGCTAGATATTCATAGATATTCTTCACTCTAAATTCCGTAAACCGTCCATTGTATCTCCAATGTATCTTTTTTGTGGAAAATTTTGTTATCTTTAATTTTGATAACCACCTTGATTGGTGTCCGAGCTATAGGAAGCGAGATATTCGCAAAAAACAAATTTGTTGACCTTTGCCCTTGAATACCTATTAACGCGACCACGACCTCGTTGCTAATTTTCAATATGTTTTTTAAGAAAGTATAAATGAAGCAATTAAAAAAAAATGAAGCTCCAAATTTTTTGGAACAGAAAACCTAAAATGACTGGACTAATACCTGATACGATCATTTTACATTCATTTGACTTTTTTACATCTATTTTACGATAATTTTTCATTATTATTATTATTATTTTTTTTTTTTTTTTTAAAACGGTCAAATAAACTCTTTGAGTTTTATTCTGAATTATTAAGTTTTGTTTAATGTTTTCTCCTATCGTGTAAGTTAGTTGAGTAATTTTATATTTATTTTTAAATGTTACAATAATAATAAATTACACTAATACAATAATGTTACGTTAATTTTAAATTTGTACGACACACCGTTTAATATATGTTTTTTTTAGAATATAAATTACTTTTACTAAATAACTATTAAGACAAAGAGATGTTTAGTCCAATGTACTTTGGGACAAAGGAGTATCACACTTGTTTTTATAAGGGGGATAACAGTCTAAAGAAGAACACTTCGTACACCTTCTTTAGATTGTTGCTCCCCTCTGTTTCTTTATAAGGGGAGTAACAATCTAAATAGGTGCCGCTTTTACCAATTAGAGAGGTCGAAACCAATATTTTATTAATCATTTGTCATTAAACAATCAAGTTTTACTAAATGTTTTCTCGAATCGATTAAATATTTGTTGAGAAGTTATTAATTTTCATCGGATCGAGTAAAAGTTAGATGAGAAGTTAATAATTAATAATAATAAGTATAAACTTTTATACGTATAATGGGGAAAGGACTTTAAATGTTGCAATTAAAAACTTTTTTTTCTGTTGAAGCCTTTTTATTAGGAAATTTAAAACTTTGACAAGAGTTAATTTTCTCTGTGAGGAAAATTCAATAGAAAGAAAAAGAGATTTGTAAGGATTTAAAGGGATTCCTGTTGGGTCGAGTTGTCAGCAAATGGAGGTAAACTGGCGGCCTGAAGTGGACCCAAGTAGGATTTAGAAGCAATGAGAGACCCTCTTGTCTGCGTAGACCCCTCTCTAGGGTCTCTTGTTAGTCAAATCTAGTTACTAAGTGTTTAAATTGAACATTCACTACTTACTTGCCAAACAATATATTCTATTCTCTGTTAAATCTCATTAAAATCTTTCCTTTAAATTCATCAAACTTAAATTATTTTTGAACGAGCATAAGTAATTTCTTCATTTCAGAGCCTAAGAATTTTCATAATTTGAATGTTTATTTCTCTAATTATAACTAGCGTAAATAAATATAAACAAAATTTCTTCATGAAATGTTGCAAATACTTTTAAAGCTATTGATGAGTAGAGAAAGAGAATATTATGTATCATGACATTAAAAATGGCCGCCGAAAACACAGATATGAGGATGTTTTAAATCATATGTCGTGTTGCATATCAAATTAAAGGTCTTTTTTGGCAGGTAATAATTCTTGCATCGTAAATCCATATATAGTATGTCGGGTACATGGCTAAATAAGCCAAAAAGCTGCACTTTTTGATTGGAATATGCCACTTTCTGTGGTCATAGTTAATGCCAAGAGGTAACTTTTCAGATAGGGAGCCACTTCAAAATCCGTGTAGAACACCAAAATGGCGGCCATTAAAGATGGCGGTCATTGGCCACCGTATTGACTCACTAAATGTTTCTGTATCTCATCTCCTAATGGTCCGATTTCGAATTTCTTTTCTTTGTTTTAAAGGTCTTTTAAAGAAGAAACTTTATTGTCCTGAAACATTTATCTCTACTCCTTAAAGGTTCAGCACAATTTTCAAAAAATCAAATAATTTTTAATTTTTTGGAGTTCTCAAAATCGATTTTTTGTGAATATCTCATTAAAGATCACATTTACAGAAAAATCATATGATATTAAACTTGTAGCTTGAAAAATTACCTACAAAAAAGATATGACCACTCTTATTGATAGGAGTAACCAGTTTAGAGATATCTCAATTCACAGAGTTTAACGAACAGATTGCACTCCTAATATAGCTGTGTAAAGGGTGTGGTAAAAGTTCGGCAACGGCTAATTATTGCCGTTAATGTTCAAGACGTATAACTGCGGTTTGTTGTAATCTTCATCATGCATAAAAAACTTTTTTCTGTGGGTACCCATTTTCCCGCCATTTTGGTTGCCGCCATATTGGATTCAACTTTAAAATTGCAAATTGGAACCCCTATACTGTGATACATATTTGAAAAGGTCTTGAAAAAAGAAAACATTTGCCGCAAACCAGAGCTTTTAATCTTTCACCGTTTCAAAATGGCGGCCAGTTTAAATTACAAAATTGACACTGTTGACGTTTAATTTGCCAAAGTAAAGATATAAGGGAAAAAATGCAAAAATAAGTTTGTCTTATTTAGGGTAAAAAATAATATATCAAGGCTATTTTTTCCAAAGTTTTAATTTTATGTGGTAGCTATAGTACACATAGTAATTTTACTTTCGCAACCTAAAATGTAATTAAAATATTTTTTGAAACCAACTTTGAATTTTGAGTTGAAATAGGATAATTTTACTATTTTTTTTTTCTATTAAAGCCTTATTTTAGCAGCAAGAATTGAAAATGTCAATTTTGTAATTTCAACTGGCCACCATGTTGAAACGGCAAAAGATAAAAAGCTCTGGTTTGCGGCAAATGTTTTCTTTTTTCAGCCATTCTGTTTTCAGAAACCGTTCAAAGTACAACAAGAAAAAACACGTGCAATTTTAACAAACCAAAAACATGAACTTTTCACTTATTTTATTAATTAAATTCAACTGGCACACTTTAACGATATTTAACTTACTGGGCATCATATCCTCTTGGTAGTATTATTAAATATAAGACAGTATTTAAGTTATTATATGGTTTTATTTCACAGAGCACATCTTTACAACACAACAGACAAATTACTACAAAAAACAAAAACAAAAAAAACAAGGAATATACATTCCTTGAATCTGTTTTGGCGGACTTATAAAAACATCAAATTTTAATATTTAGGTGGGGCAGAATCTGCATTTGCTTCGACTTTCCGCTGACCTGGTTGACCGGATAGTTTTTCAAGTAGGTCATCTATTTGCAGTAGTGGATACGGCTGTCGTACTGTGATGCTTTTTAACTTACGGAAATCAACTACAAGCCTCGACCCTCCAGTCTTCTTCATCACTAACAACACTGAACTGGCAAATGATGATTCAGTATCCTCCACTATACCTTCATTTCTCCATTCGTCTAGAATCTCACTGATCTCAGTACGTTCAGGCCACGAAACCTTGTAGAGGAGACACTGGTGCAGCACCTGGTTTAATTTTTACGTCCATCTCCGTAAGGTGAGTGGGTCCTAAATCAGATAGACTTTTGGAGAAACACTCCTTGTAATTATTTAATATTTCCATCAGTTCCAACTTCTGCATTGGGTTTACGGGGCCGGTTATCACTTCTTCCTCCAGAATTGCTTTCCTTGACTCTAAGCCTCTATTGCTGATCCCTTTGCTCGCCTCCACGTTTCTAGCCAATATAGTACCTGATTTTAAAAGTTTATTTTCTTTTCCTTCATTTCTTACAGGCACCTGTATGTGATGGCAATTAACTTTACCATCTACTATGCAAGTCGTTCCAGCGGGAACATTCACATCCCCTACTACCTCCAGATTTTCTGTGAGCTTATCGCTAATATCCATCGTACTGACAGGAAACTCTTCAGCATGTCTAATCTTAAGTTTACCATTTGTCATTATAAAACTAACACCAGGTGACTCGGTCCAAGTACGACCAACAATTAAATCGTAGGGCTGGCAAGAATCTGGTACAACATAGGCTTTGATCTCCCTAACTAAAAATCCATCTATTGTGATATCTAGGGCAACTGTACTCAGCGTCCTAGTTCTTCCCTCATCCCCAAATCCCAAAATTTCAATCTCCGACTTAAATTCAATACAATTTTGCAGCCTTAGTGCCACAGATGCCTTGCTTAAGCACTCATTGCTGCCAGAGTCAATAAAAACATACATTTGATGGTTATTTTGCTCAGTGATGGAAAATATTATATACTGACAGTTCACACTAGTCTTAAACCTTCATTATAATGTCAACAATATCAATTTTGTAATTTCAACTGGCCGCCATTTTGAAACGGTGAAAGATTTAAAGCTCTGGTTTGCGGCAAATGTTTTCTTTTTTCAAGACCTTTTCAAATATGTATCACAGTATAGGGGTTCCAATTTGAAATTTTAAAGTTGAATCCAATATGGCGGCAACCAAAATGGCGGGAAAATGGGTACCCACAGAAAAAAGTTTTTTATGCATGATGAAGATTACAACAAACCGCAGTTATACGTCTTGAACATTAACGGCGATAATTAGCCGTTGCCGAACTTTTACCACACCCTTTATACAGATATATTAGGAGTGCAATCTGTTCGTTAAACTCTGTGAATCGAGATATCTCTAAACTGGTTACTCCTATCAATAAGAGTGGTCATATCTTTTTTGTAGGTAATTTTTCAAGCTACAAGTTTAATATCATATGATTTTTCTGTAAATGTGATCTTTAATGAGATATTCACAAAAAATCGATTTTGAGAACTCCAAAAAAAAAAAAATTATTTGATTTTTTGAAAATTGTGCTGAACCTTTAAGGAGTAGAGATAAATGTTTCAGGACAATAAAGTTTCTTCTTTAAAAGACCTTTAAAACAAAGAAAAGAAATTCGAAATCGGACCATTAGGAGATGAGATACAGAAACATTTAGTGAGTCAATACGGTGGCCAATGACCGCCATCTTTAATGGCCGCCATTTTGGTGTTCTACACGGATTTTGAAGTGGCTCCCTATCTGAAAAGTTACCTCTGGCCATCAACTATGACCACAAAAAGTGGCATATTCCAATCAAAAAGTGCAGCTTTTTTTGGTGTACCCAACGTACTAATACACCTTATAAAGCTACACACATTTATTATCCAAAAGACCTCAGATATAGTATATTCAATATCGAATTAAAATACATCAAGGGGTTCTAAAACTATAGGTTTAATGGTGAATACCGAGAAAATTGAAAAGAAGAAGTGAAAGGAACGGCACTTCTTCAGATTGTTACTCCCCCTATAGGGGAGCTAGGTTGGCCGTGTGGGTTAAACCTCTGCTCATCCATCAATAAATCAGGAGGTCGTGGGTTCGATCCCTCGCCGTGATACTCTGATTTACATGGCTCACTAATGATCACATCATACTCGCTTCGGCGTTACAATGTACAGAGGTATGATGGTGTGAAGTGCCTGGAACTCTACCACCGGGCTAGTAAAAAGGGCCCGAATGAAGGCCTAATTGCTAGGTTCGAACAAGTGGTTCGTCCTACCCGTACCTTACTACTACTACTACTCCCCCTATAAAGAAAACAGAGAGGAGTAACATTCTAAAGAAGGTGTACGGATGTTCTTCTTTAGACTGTTACTCCCCTTATAAAAACAGAAGGGTGATGTACTTTGTCCCAAAGTACATTGGACTACTAAACATCACTTTGTGTTAGTTATTTTGTTAAAGTCATTTGTATTCTAAAAACACATAGGGGAGTAACAATCTAAAGTCTAAAGAAGTACCCAAGGAACGTTATTGGCATCAAATCGAAATAACTTTGAATCTGACGACTTAAGCTGTTTTGCTTGGAAAACCCTAGTTCATCATATAAATAAAAATAAATTTGATTTTCGTCAAAAATCGAAAAAAAGTTTTTTTTTTTGTTTTTAAACAAATTCTTTATTGGCATAAGTAACAAAAAAATATTTGTGTTTACCGGAGCCATAATGTTATTTTGAGAGGGGTTATTTTGTGCCTTTTTATAATTTTGATATATTGTAAGGGATTGGAGCTTTTTAATTAAATTTGGGGAAGGGTATAATGGACAATTTTGGAGTATATATTTATATTTTTTTATTTTTCTAAACGGAAGTTTTTGATTGGATTTTTGTTAGGGTTGTTTGCAGGTATTTAAACGGGTATCATAGGCAGTCTGTGGACTGACTTAAGAGTGGACCAACCTGGCATTTGCCTGGTAAATTGAGGGAAACCACAGAAAACCTCATTTAGGTTGGGTGGACCCGAGTCCTTCCAAAATTCTTCCTATGTTTTCCCTAAGTAATTTTTATGTATTTTTTAAAATTTTATTTCGTTTGTGGGTTTCTGTTGGTGAGTGGGCTCCAGATTTTTTCAATTTTAGGCTAAGGGGAGTAATTTATTTCTTTTACGAATTTTAGTGTAAGTTTAATATTTTTTAAATTTGAGAATAGGATGGTCTTGATTTTTTCATTTTTGTCTTGAATTTCTTGGTATAATTTATTTCTTTCTGATTTATATTTCGGACCGAAAAAATGTTAACAACTACCTGTTGAACACCTTTAAATATGTATGAAAATAAATTAATTAAATGAGATATTATGGGATGTAAATACGTTATTAATATCTACAGAAAAGTTTTGTTCGATTTAACGAACCAATTTTTTGTTTATTTAAATATTTTAACGTTAAATTAATTAGTTTTTCACCTCTTTTTCATTAATTAATATGATTTTGTTTTCTTTTCCTGGCTTTAACTTAATAATGAATTATATATTGTCCTTGCTTTTTTTTTAAGCTTGTTTAAAAATTCTCTGAAAAATAAATAAATTAAAAAAAGGAGAATATTTTCAGGGACTTTGTTTATTGAAATGCCTGGTAATTATAATAAATTATAAAAGAAACACAAGCTTTTCAAATCCAAAAGGTCTAAAAATATCTGAGTTAATTTTATAATGAAAATTTTATACCTAAACAGAGAATTCTGCAAACAAGGGAAACGAGAGGAGAAAAAAAGTAAAAAAAAGCCAGTTAATAAAAATTAAAAATTCACAAAACTAATGTATAATTATTTTAACATTATAAAACTAGATGAGATCGCGTTTATTAAATTATTATTTAAAAAAGTATTAAAGAATCGTTTAAAAACAAGTGCATTGTTTAAGAGTGAGTATTAAATGTTAATTAATTACTAATTTCAGTGTTTAGTACAGCTAGAAGATGTCTAGCTCATAATGGGCATTGTTTCCCTATCCTTAGGTTCTTTTCATTTGTCTTTTCTTTCTTCTACTGTTAATAAAATCTCTTGGAGGTTATTTTAGATTTCTTTCTCTTAATTTCCTACAAGTATTGCTATTCTTTTTTTTATATATTTTTTTTTTTTCACTCTTATCGAAATATGTTTTATTTGATTTTAGTTTAATCGAATCTCCTTGTATATTAATATAATTTTTACCTCCTTTAATTGTTAATATTATCCATCAAACCAATCTGATTAGGCTTCTAGATTTTGTTCTAACCAATTGTTGTTTTACTCTGTTCGTACCTATTGCTCGTAACCTGTTGTTAAAATCTGCTTGTATTCTAAATATTGTTTATCTATCTAAATTGTTAATAAGTCTTTATTTGACTCTAATGGGTGGGAATAAACAGTTTAGAGGATCCTTCCGATTGAAACCAAGGGTAGTTACCGATAAACCTGGTGAGAAAGATTCAAATCACTGGGAGGTAAGAAATGTTTCAAATTGATGATTATATCAAGTGGATGTGTGAAGTGCCCTTCTATATTAAACATGATAAAGCTCGGTTTCACTCAAGAGCAAGAGGGTTAAGAATCTGAACCTTGGAGTTTAGAATCCAAACCTTGGAGTTTTGAATCCGACCCTTGAAGTTTATTATCCGAACCTTCAAGTTTAGAATCTGAACCTCGGATTTTTTTATCCGAGCCTTCTTCTTTTTTAGATTCCACAGGAACTAATCGAATCTATTTCTTCGCTATTTAAACATTGTTATGAACATATTCGGTAGCATGAAAGGGACACATTGTATGCTTTTTCCTTCAGAGACACAGATTCGTAGGTTTGTTAGTAGATTCTCGATTTATGTCGAATGTTAAAAACTGTTAATGTTAAAAGTGACAAATGTGATTGTTTAACAAGGCCATGCGATATCAAGTGGTCTTACTTTACATATAGATTCGCGTAAGCAAGAATCGGTTTGAACAAAGCTTCTAAGCCTTTTTCTCTATGATTATGTATGTTTTCCTTTAAATAGCAGTTAGAAATTATAGGAAATTAACGTGAAACTTAGCATGAGTAGCTGTTTCAAATGATTTGGCAAGCCTGGGGTTTTAGGATTGATTCAGTGTGTACACGTGGCGATTCTCTAAGCTGGTAATTAAGCAATTCACAGGTATTGTTAGAATATACGTTACCCAGAGATAATCAGAGATAGAGAGAGAGAGAGAGCGAGAGGGAGAGATTAATCAATCACTCTAATTATATTATTTTCCTCTTGTATTCATCGCAACTTAATCCACGTTTGGTCCATTCCAACCAATTAAATTAAAAAATGCCAATTTAAAATTAATTAAAAAAAGTATATATACATGTATAAAGGATATTTCAGAAATTTGAAGGTGAATAAAAAGTTCCTAAGAAGCAAATGTCATCAGATAAGTGCTTTTGATGAAACAGGTGTAAATAAATGTATGTTTGTGCGCATGTGGAAGAGAAACAAATAGGCGCAGAAGGAACTTATATGGGGCCAACAATGGGCTAATTATGACCTACCATCCAAATTTCAATAAAATCAGATGAGTAGTTTTTATAAGATTATGTTGGTTCGCAAAAATTAAGCGACAGACCGACAAACAGACTGACACGAAACCAAAAATGTCCCCTGATGTCTGAAACGGATTTTTGCCATGGAATTTTTGAAATCGGAGACCTTAGACTAGTCGGTTTGATATAACAGTCCGTAAGCAATTGATTTTAGATACTTTCAATTCATTTTATCCAAGGCTAAGTTCACTATGGATTGGAGACTAATGGTTGTTAATCGTTTCTTGATATCAATGTTATAAGAGGGCCTAATAATTCATTGCTTACGGACGGTATATCAAACCGACTAGTTCCAGGAGACTATTAAATTTTCATTCCTCTCAAATAATGTCCCAGAAGAAAAATGGTGTCCAAAATTTGGTAAAGAAACTAATTGACATTAGCAGTCCCTGTTTCCTTATCAAAAATAGGAAAAGATTACGAGGGTTTTTCAAAAACTCCGTTTCAAATTTTCCGATTCCCTTGCAGTCTACTGTGGTCTACGCGATAAGTTGTCTGGACTGTGATGGAAATTTATTATGGATAGACGTCCAGGTTGGTAAAAGAACGGGTTTACCAACATAACTATAGTATTCGGACACAGAAGACTACTTCTACAGCTTTGGCTCTTCATGCGGTTAACCAAAATCATAAGTTTAATTTCTAGGATGTCAAAGTGGTAGCCCAAGAGTCGGATGAGCAGAAGCGACGCACGTTGGAGATGTTATGTATTAAAAAGGATCCCCATATTTAAATTTCGGAAGTGACATTGTTAATTTCCATAGTGTCTATTCAGGTTTGATTGTGTAAAGCAGGTTTTTATGGACATATATATATATATATATATATATATATATATATATATATATATATATATATATATATATATATATATATATATATATATATATATATATATATATATATATTTTATTGTAATTTTAATCTGTTGTTTTTTTTAAAGTGTTTATGTGAATTGTAGTTAGATGGTACCCGTGATTTTTTAGTTTTAGACACACAATGTTACCTTTGGTGTGTCGCTGGATAGCTAAAAGTAACCCCCTTACAGATTGCAGTGCTGCTTGGTGGACAAATTGGAACTAAATACACCAAACCAAAGAACACGCTCCAGTGCAACAACTTGTCTATTTTATATAACTTTAGTTTTGATTAAAGCCGAAACGTCGGGTGAATTGAGAATGTTGTGAGGTGTTGATTTGTTTTTGTGACCGAATCCTGGGCACACCCAGGGTTCGGTCACAAAAACAATCCAACATTTAATGCTCCTTACGATGCTGCGAACGCCTGTATATATATATATATATATATATATATATATATATATATATATATATATATATATATATATATATATACATATTTGCAGCATTGTAAAGAGCATTAAATTTTCTTTAAGAAATCACTAATTTTAGTACTTAATACGTTTATTGTTTATTAGTGATATTGCAAGAAAAACATTAAAATTGGAAATTATATCAAATGTTTATACAACTTTGAGCTTCCATAACTTCTATATTTTTACACCTAACGTAATGTTTAAAATGAGTAAAAAACCTCAATTTTATAAGCTTTAATTCGATATAGCATTGTCTATAGTTTACGTAAATGTTCATAGAGAAATAGTAAACAAACTATTAGGAAACCAACTTATTAAGTAACAGATCTATGAATTTTCCAGCAATTTTAAAATTGAAATATGATAGTTTCCATTTCATATGCTGGCGAGGTAGTGTCTGAAGAATAGCAGGGAGGCTGCTAGTGAGTATGCCAGACAATTCCCAAACAGACGACATCCGTGCTATCATATTTTTCAAGTTATCGAAATAAGATGCCGAACAACATGCTCGGCCGCACCATTTTCAGCACCAGTTCTCTGAGTAAATGTGTGAGCTGGTATTATTGGTCACCGAATAGCTGGCCATACACGGACGCTCTTTCATTTAAAAAATCGCGGCATGTGCAAACGGGAGAGGAAAATGGAAAGGATAGAACGGGAAAGTGTGGAGATAAATTTACCCCGCAAGAATTTCCCTTGGTAAATCGTGTTGTGCGGAAACGTGAGAGGATACGTGAAAGGATACGGGAGAGGACAGAATGGCAAAGGAAAATAAAGTCAGATTTTTCGACGAAGGGATTTCTCAAGTGATTGCGTGGCGCGTTATCATTTGAAAGGAAAAAACGTTGGTGTATGTGAGAAAACCTTAATTTATCGTGTCATTTGCGGCGCCGGCGCGAGCAAGACCCAACTACTATGGTGCGGGGCGATCCAACACGTGGCTTGGGGCGAATCCCCCACGTATTCCTCTCGTGTATTAACGCCCACTAACGCAGATGATAATCAGAAGGATACTTTTCACGAATCGTTTGTCAAATAATTTACCGTATTTTCATGACATGTGCTACAGTCCACTAACACACGAGCTTTTAGAAATGATTCCGAAAGACGCCGCGATTTTCGAAATGAAAGAGCGTCCGAATATGGCCAGCTAATAGTTGGACCTCATTTTCTGCAGGAACGCCTTTCTGGTGAAATTTTTTTAAATTTCACTTGAATTAAGAATCATCATGTACCTGCAGTTGGATGGGTGTCCCACCCACTTTGCCAGAAATGTTAGGCACTGACTGAATGTTAATTATCCGAGACATTGTATAGGACGAGGTGGAACATTCCACTGACATCCACCCTCCCCAGACCAGTAGACGTACCTGTGGGGCCTAGTGAAAAGTATTGTATACAGAACAATTGTGTATACTAGGTGTGTATACTAAGTGGTATAATAGGTGTGTATACTACTAAGAGCTAATGGATAGAATTATTGCTGCATTTGAGCAAATGAAGCAGAAAGTCGAAGAGATAAGGAGTGCAACACCGAGTATTCGATAAGGCGTTGACGTTGTTTAAATGAAAATGGTGGTTATTTCGAAAACTTGTAAATAAATATTAATATTGTAAATAAGTTGATTTCCTAATAGTGTGTTTACTATTTCTCAATGAAAACTTACGTAAACTATAGACAATAGTTATATGGAATTAAAGCTTGCGCAGTTTTTTTTTACACATTTTAAACATTACGAATATAGTAGTTTTAGTAGTCATAAAAATATAGTAGTTATGGAAGCTCAAAGTTGTATAAACATTTGATATAATATCCAATTTAATGTTTTTCTTGTTGTATTAGTTTCACTAAACTAATAAACGTATTAAGTACTAAACTTTTCATAAAATTAAAGAGTAAGAATGTATAATCTAGATAAAGTAACTAAAAATATATAAATGTTAAAGAAGACAGTAAAAATAAAAAAATAAAATAAGTTGAAAAGGATAATATCTAGTAATTCCCAAACAAGGAATAAGGATCAGGATTACTTCTCAGTATAAAAGGCCTTTATTTCAGCCTCAAAAAATTATAAAAGAGCCTAAAAAAATCCTTGTTTATTTGAGTTTATTTGAGACTTTTTGAAAAGACTTGGAGGCTTAATATAAAAAAGGAGAAAACCCTAGGGAAAAGAGATGAATGAGAGTAGGCATAACAGATGAAAAACTAAAGAAAAACATCGGAATCCTCTTAAAAAATAAAAAATAATAATAAGATACAATTTTTTTAAAAACATAGAGAAAAATTCATTCCCTATTATAAACTCCTGATCTTACATGAACCTCTATGAAATAAAATTATTATCTCGATATATTAGGTACAGGAAGTTTTTTAAATGAAACCTTTAAACTTCGGTTCAATATAACTCGTATTAAACTTTCTTATGTTCGAGTACATGTTGCTTGGTACATTAATTGATTTTATTTACTCACGGCAGGAAAATTAAGGATTGTTGAATTATTTTCAATCTGCTAAATGCCTCAGACCACGGTTCAGAGCTTTGGGAGACTAAAAGACAAAATATTTAAGCAATGAAGTTCATACTAGAGATATAAATACCCAAACTTATACTTTGAGTCAGCGTCCCCCACCTCCTCCTCCTCTAGATAAGTTTGTTCCACCAATGTCCCACCCTCATCTCCAAGCTACAGATCATATGGCTATCATGGCTAAGTTACAGTTACTCAGTTCTATCACCCCTTTAAAGTTTAGTGGGGAATGTTGTGACTTTCCTATTTTTCGGGAAGAGATATGTCTTCACTTAGAGGACGGATTCTTACCAGATCATTATAAAAAGACCTTTTTAAAAAAATTTCTGACGGGTAAGGCACTTCAAGTTGTAGAGCAAAATATATCACTCAACTTTTCCCAACTTTTAGATATTTTGTCTCGTAGGTATGGTAATCCTGTAGCTATAACGGAGGCTTGGGTAAGGAAGTTAATAGCAGGTCCCCCTATAGTATTTACTGATACAGACAGTTTAAGAGATTTAGGCGACACGGTTAAAACTGCGGCTAAAGTCTTAGACGATAATGCTATAAGAGAACTGAACTCAAAGATTTGTTTAAAGCAAATAGTAAATAGACTACCAAAGAAATTTGTGGCTCGCTGGGTCCAGTTTATAGAAACAAAGAATGGACATGAGACCATAGATGACTTGGCAGTGTTCATAGAATCTTTAGTCAAGGTGTATAGCCATCCCGTGTACAATGCTAATGTATCATAGAATGTTAAGCCATTCAAGCCCACTTTTGGGTTCGTAGGGAATAATAATTCAAAGCAAGCTCAGTCCAAGTGCATGTCCACTAAAGTTCAGACTGATTTTATTTGTGAATTTTGTATAAGCCGAACCCATTGTTTATCTGATTGTACGCAGTTTATTAAAACTCCGATTAAGACTAGAGTAGAATATGTCAAAGATAAACTACTGTGTTTCGGCTGTTTAGGAACTAACCACACTTCTAAGGGATGTATTAATAGAATGACCTGCTCACACTGTCAACGTAAACATCCATCTTGTCTACATGATGATGAGGCTACTAAGAGATCAGATTATAAAATCAAAGCAAAATCTCAAGTGACCACCGCACACAACAAAGAAACTATGTCAGATAGTACTGAAAAGATTTCAGAATTAAATAGATCTACTGGTCTCCTGGTGCATCATTATCATGAGGAGAGTTTAGAGGATTCAACAACATTACTCATCATCCCAGTATATGTATATAGTAGTAGGGATCCTAGTAAAAAAGTTGCAACCTACGAGATTTTAGATGACGGAAGTGATTCTTTTTATAAAGGAGTCTTTGTGTAATGAAATAGGAGCTTCCGGGGTTAATACCTGTTTAGAATTAAGAACACTTTCTGAAAAATCAAGTGTAGATTGTGAACGTTTATCGGATGTAATAATTCAGAGTTTTTACGATCCTAATATAAAAGTTGAATTGCCTAATAAGTTGTTTAATAGAGTAGAGATTCCGGGTAGTCATGATGACATACCTACATCGACATGATGACATTACTATATAGCAGGTTATGAACTCTCCCACATTGTTTATTTTTTATTTAAAGCGTAATATTCTGCTAAATATTTATATCTTTTTTAAAAATACCTTTAAAAATTATAATAATAAAACAAATATTATTTTAAAAAATTGCAAAAAAGTGAGATAAAAACAGCTGTAAATAAAAAAGTGGCAACACTGAATTCGTTTTGCCTTTGATTTGCTTTTGTTTTTACTTGATGACTCAAACTTTCGTATTTTTACAACTTTCATTCCTTTAAATCTTTTATTTATTAAAGAAGGAATATAATAATTAGTGTAATTTTTCTGCCATTAGTAGATAAAATATTGTATGTAACTAAGCAGCAAAGGAAACATTCCTGACTCGTTTAAAAATTACCTGCTTCGGTTACAGCTTAGCAGGTAATTAACATTTTCCTGTCTCGGCTTCGCCTCATCAGTAAAATAGTAAATTTCCTAACACAGCTTCGCCTCGTCAGTTAATTTGTTTAGCCTGTCCTTGCCTTCGGCTCGGAACGAAAACTTAGAAACTTGTCAGCAAAATTCCATTTTGCTGTCTAGTTACATAAATAGCTATTTACTTTTGCCCGATATACCCTTGTATATCGTCGGCCTAGGAATAAAAAAATCCAAATCTCATGTGATTAAAAGCCCAATATTACTTGTGTGTATTATATGTTATGTGTGTATTAAATGCTAATATGTGTATTAACTATGTAGTATTATTAACCCAATCTAACGTCATCGAACCACCATTTTGTCTCTTTTAATTGTGTCAAATAACCAATATATCCTCCTCTGTGTACCTAAAACCTCCTCAAATCACCTCTGACCACCTCTTACAACCCCTGACAAATTTTATCATCATTTAGAAACGCCTATTTTGTCTCTTCTGACTATATCTAACCATCTCTGTCCTCCTTTAATCACCTTAACCTTCTTTAAACACCTTTAATCTCCTTTAATACCTAGTTCTATAAAATAAAAGTAAAAAACTGACATTGCTTACATATGATCCCCAGTCGTTTCTACCGCCTCTAAATTGGATATATATGATAATCGAATGACTATTTAAATAGAACAAACTATGATTATTAGTTTTATAACTAAATCAGTTTTGTAATAATGTAAATGAAGTTTATATTGGGACTTAAAATAAATGCTATTTCATAAAACCTTGATATTTATTTTATATTTTTTTTATAAAATAAATCTAAAAATAGAAGGATTTTATCTTTTCAAAGTAACTTCTAAAGTTATCCTTTTTTATAAAAAAAAAAAAAATCAAAAGATTATGATTCTTTTTTAAAAAATGGAACAGAGTGCAGAACCGATTAATTTAATAGCTTTTACCCTATAAAAGAGCTCAGAATAATACCATTATATATATATAATATATATATATATATATATATATATATATATATATATATATATATATATATATATATATATATATATATATATATATTACGTCAGTATTAGTTATGTATTTCCTTTGCATATCAACTCTCTTTATATTGACCTTTCAATGATTATTGATTTCTTTTCTCCATTTTTAATACCACGTTTTCCTTTATTTCTATGTACTGTAAAACACACATATCATCTTTAAACCATGAAAAAAAATAATAACATTTAGATTTTTACCTGATCATAAGTGGAACTAGTGAACTAATCATTTTTAAAATTGTAATACATAGGTACGTCTGTTTGGTCTGGTTTTGTATTGCATTTAAATAAATTATGTTTTTCTCATGCATGTCTCAATATATATATTAACATAAATATTATGTAGAATATTGTGTAGATAGATTGTATTTTTACTGTATGTGTTTTTATTCGACGTTTTCTATTGTTTTTCCATATAATGAGTTGTTATGTAATAAACGAATCCTGAAAAATTGAAATTAATATTCAATATTCATATTTAAATCTTATTTATTACTAAAGGTTGACCAAGAAGTGATGACACTCGGGAAAAACTGTAAACTTAGCTTCGTTTAAAACATGAACTCACGAGTATTAAACTCCCGAGTCAGTACAGTCTGGTGCTAATATTGGATATTTTATAAATTACAACTATCTATGACAATTAATAAAAATAAAAATAAAATTTTATTATTGAATTTCTAGTGTGTATTTTTTTGTGTGTCTATTTCATTAAAAATTGACGATACATACAAAAACAACACCACCTTAGTATAGTATGTCATACAACCGGTGTCATAAGATGATTAACGTATATTATAATATTAAAATATTATTGATTCAATTAAGAATAAAATGCAATTAAGTATTGTATTGCATTAAAATATATATTCTCCCTTTATACTAAATTAGTATTATATTATACGAGAGTGCGTTAGAAAAGTAAGAAGAGAGAGTACGTTAGACCAGGAGAAGTTAGAGTACGTTTCAGAAGTAAAATTATCCAGATTCAGATGTCATTGAATGTATGACAACAGTCATATTAATAACTTTATAATATTAAACAGTTGCATTAAATGTTAAACCTCTTGGAATGATATAAAAAGTAACCAGGTCCCACCGAGATTCGAACTCGGATCGCTGGATTCAGAGTCCAGAGTGCTGACCATTACACCATGGAACCTGCTTCACCATACATCTGATAATAGACCAATTTATAAAAATCTATATTATATTATTTATTATTTAACAAAGTTTATGATTTTTGATTTTAAATGATAATCATTTATATTTAGTTGTGTTAAAATAGCACGGCAAATTAATAAAACGATTTTTAAAGGTTCTAAAGACAGCTAAATAAATTATTATTAAACTTTTTCTGCTCGTTAAATATGAAATCTACCCGTTATTAGTCATACTAAGTTTTCCATACTTATACAAGTGATTTTAATTTGTTTAGTTGTTATAGATTTTCATGGTTTAATTGATTTATTATTAAATATTTTATCAATATTAATAGTAAAAAACAATCCAACTCGGCAGTAAATCAAACCCTGACATTTCGTCTTTCAGTGAGTTGTACAGTTTGAAAGACTTTAAAATGAAGATAATACAGAGTGCTATGTTTGCAGTCAATACGGTTAGGGCAGGGGGAATGGAAATGCTGTGCGCATGTTATATATAGCTCATTATTATAAACCGTTGCAGGAACCATCGGGAGACATTTCTCGAAATCGGTTTCTATTACCATTTGTTCGGGTTCAAAAATATTTGTCTTCTGTTTACACGCTAATAGAGCAATACAACAAAACTTAACAAACAACTTATTACAAAACAAAACTTATTACAATAAACAATTCTGTAAAATTTAACAAACTTCTGGGCACAGAAAAAATGTTGTCTGAACTTTATAACATTTCTCTGGTACGTACCTAAAGTTTTCCTAGAAAATGCGCCTAAACTTCGAAAAAATTGTGTACTTGCGGGGTTTTCCGACTTAATTTTTCGCGGATCATATATCGGGCGTTTAAATATGTTCAAACCATGCAGAACATGAATCCTTTTTTGCTTATACCTTCCTTTTTAAGAAAATCGAAAAAAGAAAAAGAAAATATTTTTCCTCTTATTGAGTATTATTCGTGTTTCTATTAATTTTTAGTTACATACATATATAACAAATACCTTTCATACATATATGTACATGTTTTGTGACTGTTTTCTGAAAATGTTGACTAAAATTATTCTACAGGATAACAATTTATGTATATGTCAGTGTTTAGACCTATGTTTCAATTGAGTGCCGAGTAGCGTAGGCGTATAGGGATTGCTTGATAGGGTAAAAAACTACATAAAATAGTGACTTTGCCAACTTCTTTTTGTACTTACCCCCTTCCTCCCAAATGTTTCAGGTGCCCTCTCTCTCACTTTACATAAATTGTAATCCTATAGAATAATTTCAGTCACATTTTCAAAAAATATTTGTTATATAGCTGAAAAAAAAAAATATAAATACGAAGACTCAATAAAAAGGAAAATATATTTTACACACTTACTATACATACAGGAGTGGAGAAATGTGGAGACGCTACCCTCCAAAAAGTCTGGAGAAACGTGACAAAAATTATCTCTAGAAAATGTTTCCGACAATTGAAAAATGAAGTCCATTTAAATAAAAGTCGAAACATATAAGTCGCTTTCCCGAGAAAAATCTAGTTCCTAAGAAAATATCTATAAACTCGGTGAACCCCGTTAATTTTAATTCAACGTTCATTAATAATTAAATGAAACCAAGAAAATTCAACTAATAAATAAAATAGTCCGCCAATTAGTGTTGCACTTCCTCGCGTTATATTTTGTAACTTTAATGATTTTATGCTTCTACAATCAATTATTTTTGTCAACATTTATTTAACCCCCCCCCCCCCCCCCAACTTATCAATTTAAAATATTTGCGTAACATTAAATTATACTTATATTTCAATTGAATTAATAATAATATCTAGGTTCCTACTTCCTTTTACAAACTATTATTGTCCAATAAATTTAATTTTCCCCCTGTTTTTCAAAACTGTCAAAATTGTTTTGAATTTCTACATGATTTAAAGTTTAAATTCAGCAAATTTAAAAAGCGCAGACGGTAGATATTATTCTTAACAAACTATCCAAAATTCACAAAAATCAGATGAGTACTTTTGAAGATATAGCTTTTAGGGTTTCGTTGGTAAAACTAAAAAAGGAAACCCTTATAGTTTCGTTCCTGTGTCTGTCTGTCTGTCTGTCTGTCTGTCTGTCACTCTGTACGGTTCCAATAACTTTTGAATCAAAAGAGATAGAAACATGAAATATTCCAGTATTAAAGATCGTTTTGACGCGCACACAGGAAAATATAGCGAACTCAAAATTATCAGCTGTTCATATTCAAAATGGCGGATAATACACGTGACGCAATTTTTTTTTAAATTTTTAGTAGGGTATCAAATGAAAGGTATTGAAGAGTAGATTACAAAAATATATAACATATAATACTTATGGCTAATGTTTAATTTTCCACGTAATTTTGTCAAAAAACATTATCATTTTGGGTGTCCCCCCCCCCCCCCCCCCTTAAAACTGTATTTCTACTGTTACTAAAAATATAAAAAATGTGCGGTCTGCTGGGCTAAAGAAAAAATAAGAATACCAGTTTGACCTGACTAACAGGGAATCCAAAATGGCGGCTAATACCTGTCACAGGGAAAAATAGTTATTTATGCACCTAGGGAGTAAAGTATGCCATTATTCCCATAGCGAAAAAGTTGGTTCTTAAGGTGAAGCCGAAGAAACAATGGTCCCTAAATCCCGAGGCGAAGCCCAGGGAGATAATTATTGCGAGGGTAATAATGGCACCTTACTCACGAGTTACATACAATATTTTATCTCCAGTAGGGAGAAAATACACATTTTCATCCATTGCACAGTTTTTATTTATTATTTTAATAAATAATAATAATTATTAGCACTTTTAATAGCAGATATATAAGAGATTCAATTTTAAAAACAAATAAGAATTGGAATTAAACTCAAACAGAAGGTTATTTAGATGCAGGTTACAAACAAGGATAAACAAGGTCCATAAAGCAGTGTCGCCAACCTGATTTCAACTACTTCATTACATTAGCCATTCATTTTCTACTATTTATAAAATAATTAAGTTGGCAAACCTTACTTTTTTGAGTGGGGTATCAAATGAAAGGTATTGAAGAGTAGATTACAAAAATATATAACACTCATGGTTAGTGTTAAATTTTCAAAACCATTTTGAAAAAAAAAATCAAACTTTTTGTCCCCCCCTCCCCCCTTATACTAATTTCGTGTAGCACGAAATCCTTATAATATGTACTAACAACAATACCAACGAAACCCTTTTTACGTGTAACTTTACACCCAACCAATTTATTTAAATCGATCATATAGCTTCCGTAACTTTCGGTAAGCTCGGAAGCAAAAACAAAAAACAGCTTTTTTAATGTAGTAACAAAATATAATTTTGTTATTTTTCAATTTTTTATAATTATTTTATTTCTCCTTCACCTTTGAAACTTCGTAATCGTATTTTTATTTATTATTTTTAAATCTAATTTAAAAATCAAACTGGTTGGTATGTACAACAGTTGACATACTTTCTCTATCTCGCAAGACGGAAGCAAAAGATGTTAAAACAGTTTCTGTTTCTCTTGAGTTTCCTAGGGGGTTTTTGGAGTTTCAACGTAAAAGAGTTTTCCGTATATATAAATTGTTTTTGCTTTTCTCTCGTTCTCTCTAGGCTTATAAGACATCCTTTTGTCAGACAGACTTTTGTGTATAGTACACACAAAAGGATATGCCGAAATTTCCCTTACACATAGGGAAAAAGTAAATTTTTCAGGGAAAAGTTTATCATGTTTTATGGGTCTTACTTCAAGTAAAATCTGCAACTAACTCATTAAGTAAAGAAAATAATAAAATGTAAGTATAATAGCAGATAATAGCAATATAACACTTAATAAGTATAAGTCCACACACTCATACATCGGAGTGTCCCTGAAGAAATTTTTAAAAAATCTTTAAGGGTGCGCGGACGAGTTTGATTTTACAAAATTTCTGTTTTTGTCCGTAATATTAGAGATAAAAATACAATATTTCGTATCTGGGTTCATCAATATATTCTTCAATGCAGCCGCGAGCCCGATTTTTGATTTTCCACTTTTTTCCCACTTAAGTGATTCTTAAATCCGATTCTATTTATTTTTTAAAAAATCTAGCTCGCGGCTGCAAAAGGTAATTATCTAAATACTCTAAATCCCAAATTTCGTGCAAAAATATTAATTTTTAGAGCCAGGAGGAGTAATTTGGTAAATGGGAAAAAGTGGGATCGAGAGCTAGTGCAGTCTGTCGGATTTCTAGTGAACTAGGCTTTACTAACCCCCTCATTACCTTCCTATCGGAGGTAACTAAGAGATGGTTAGAGATGGTCAGTCTCTAAGGGAAACATTCAAGCATAAACACGCTATGTTTACACACACTAAGATTCGGCCAAAATTATAAATATTTGTTATTCCAAAGTTTCATTCTATTTTTTTTCTGATAATTTTTGTTTGTTTACAACTGTATTTTGACTTTATATAATTTGAAATTCGTAATTAAAATAAAGATATATAAAAAAACATTGATTTTTTTTACATTTTAAAAATATTTTTTTGTACTATTTTAAAATGATGTTTTTTGAGATTTCAACTGAATTGTCCGTTTTAGCTAAACTTACTGAGAGGTTTTTGCCATGAGGTTCGATCATTGTATTACCCACATTGACACATTTGGTTTATTAACTTTCAAAATGTTAATTTCGGTTGAAAGGTTTGTAATTTAGGAACTCACCCGATTTTTAAAATTTAATTTGTAAAGAGAGGGGATGAATATCAGGATTTGGTGGTAGGGATTTTTTTTCTTATTTACATGCCAGGATTTTCTTTACCTTACTTTACTTTTCCTACCTAAGAAAGCAAAAAAACATTTGATTCCATTTTTTGCTGACTCAAAAACTAAAGCTTACTTTTAAGCAAGAGCGTCAAAACTCAGAAAAATCAGTCTTTTAGGCCTTTTTCACACAAGGCAACTCGTCCGCCCAAGCAACTAGGAGGCCAGACACATGTGGCACTCGCGTTCTCCCCACTAGTTGATTCAACTAAAAAGACTACAAGGCATTAGACCCTTCACACCAGTCAACTTAATTGAGTCGGCTGGGACATTTTTTCACTATGCAATGGCAAAGTTATTTTATTTTCTCTTCTAATTCCAATGTAGACTTATTATTGATTGAATATGTTCGTATTCGTCCCATGATATGGGACATGAGGTGCAGTGAATACAGTAAATCCTGTGCTGGATCAGGGCGTGAATCTCTTCGAAGGATGGTCTTTACATGCGGAAATAATTGAAGAGTTTATCCTCGTGGCTTAGAAGTTTCGGATATAATTGTAAGAAAGCGCCTATTTCCCCTATTCTCTAACATGGGAGGAACACACAATCTTCGACTAGATAAATTTCCTCCTTTATTGCTTTTCAGAAGAGCAAGCTCAAGAAGTACTCCTGCTTCCTCGGGTTCTAACATCGTACTGACCTCCCTCCCATTGGCAAGAAAAGTTGAATCACCTAAGCTGCCTCGTGTGAAAGAGGACTAAATTGAATTTTTGAGTCAGCAAAAAATTGAATGAAAAGTTTTTTGTTTTTTGAGGGTAGGAAAAGTAAAGTAAGGTAAAACCCTGGCATGTAAATAAAAAAATTCCTACATCAAATCTTGATATGCACCCCCCCCCCCCCCCCCTTACAAATTAAATTTTAAATATCTGGTGAGTATCTAAATTACAAATCTTCCGAAATAAATATTTTGTATTTATAAACAAAATTTGTCAAAAGGTACCGGTTAAAATGTTGTTTGCAATTAAGGAACTCACCCTTGTAGACTACTTTGCAGGGACCTGAATTGATTGACTGATTTATCTGTTAGAAATATACTAAAAAGTTTTAAAGACCTCATTTACCTTATATCTAAAAATTTTAGGTATCTTTTTAGTGAAACAATCAGAAGAAACTAAAGCTACGAGTATTTGAGGCGTTGCGTTGTTTTTATAAGTTGTGATTAGTTTACAGTTACTTTGTCCCATGGCCAAATAACAAAAATTAAATATTTTGTTGTATACTTGGAATCAGTTTCAATGCTCAAGAATAAGTAAAATTGCCATCATAATTAAAAGTGAAACCTATAATTTAAACGGTTTGCTAAGTTATTGCCTTTTTAACGTCCATATATTTTATGTAAAACATTATCCTTTTTAGCGAATTCAAAACAATTCACTACTCTTAAAAATATAAAAAAAAGATTGTGGCACTCGAGTCCAATAATCCGATTATTTTATTCCGATCAAAAATCGTTCTATGAAATTTAGTATGTATAGGAAAAACACCTTTCTTTGTATTCTTTCATATCGTCTTCAAATAATAAACATCATATAATAATCATTCTATAATAGTAATATTTCTAATAATAATAATTATTGTTATTATCTCTTTATTAGGGTCCGTAGGCAAAACCAAGGACCCTTATATTTTCCTGCGTGTGTCTGTCCGTCCGTCCTCTCGCGTGCTCTCACGGCTACACCTTTTGTCCGATCACATTGAAATTTGGCAGGTATGTGTCTTGTACCTGCCCACATATTTTAAAAATATAGCGACTAAAAAAAATATTTTTCAAAAAAATTAGGGTAAAAAAACTTAAGGGTTAACATTTTTTTTCGACACCGTGAGGGGTATCATATGAAAGGGTACGTCGAGCTGATTACAAAAATATATAATTCTTTGGTTATAACTTTGATAGGGCGAGCGTAGGCGAGTTTGAAGCGGGGTTGAAACGTGCCCCCCCCCCCCCTCTATCTCGCTTATGTGAAGTGCAAAAAATCTGAAAAAATTCCTGAACATTCTTCGACCAAAAGTATAGATACCACTTTTTGGAAATTTCGAAAAAAATATTATTTTATTTTCTATTGACAAAATACGTTTTTTTTTATAATTATGGTCTTTTCGATGTATTTATATGGTTGTAGTCCGGTTCAGTGGCAAAAAATACTTTATCAGAGTGTGTTTTGAGAATATTAGACCCTTATAGAATGGTTCAAAGTAAGCTTTTTAGCATTTTAAAAGAACACTTTTTTTACACTTCACAGTTAACACACCATATAGTGTGGCCTACGGACCCTCGCTGTGTGCTGACCAGCACACACTTGACCCGTTTATTATAACAATATAATTTTATCAACCAATATTGATATCAATAGTATTTTAATCTAGCTGAAGATGAAAAACCAAAACATGTTAAAAAGAAAAGATAGGAGCTAATCCTACTAGGTATCTGAAAATTGTGTTAGCCAATACGACCATCCAAAATCACGTATGGGTGAATACGGAAACTCTCTTGAACAAACTGCCTAAAACTGACCAAAAAATAAATTAATATATATTTTATTCCCATCCATTACTCATCTAAGGGTACATGGGAAAAACAACAAGTCATATTTCGATCAATAAAGATTTAGTATAACTACGTCTGGCATCTCAATACGTAGTCATGTGAAAAACTGAATGCCGAGGAATAGGGATAAAAGCCCATGAAAACTAAAAGGTGAATTCAGAAGTTTCTGAAGAAAAACAAGTCAACATTTTTTTATCCTTGTGTGTCCATTTTTCTCAACAAATGTTTGCGTAAACTTGAAAATTATATTTCTACGAGCTGAATGGTTTATAGATTATAATTTACCTAATCAAATCTTAGTACCGTAAATAACTTATCTGTAAGACTAAATATTTTTCTCGTTTTCATAAAAATAAATCGCATAAAAAAGAATAAATACACATTTTCTATCGGATCAATTTGTGAATCTAAACCATTCTTGAATAAACTCCGTACACACAAAATTTCAAAAAATCAGTCTAGCCGTATAAGAGGAGTTCAGAGACGCATATACACGGACAAAGAAATCTATTTATATAAATAAAGAAGAAAGTCTGTGGGTAGGTATGTATCTATGTGGGTATGTCCTTTATACAAATCTACAGTTTTATCTCAATTTGATGAATATTTACACACTTTTCCTTAAAAGCAGGGGGGAAGTCACTGTCTACTTGAATTTTAGAAATTTAAATTTTGGTACAAAGGGGTACGGGGTGCAAGTAATGAATACAGGGTCAAAGTAATGAATATCCATCATGATGCATATCGTTGAAAAGCTGTAAGAGCACAGTAATTATTGTTATGTACAGTTTATTCAAATTTAAATTTAGGAGGGGGGGGGGGGTAAATTTTGGATATTTGCAAAATATTTTATCAAAGAGGAGGGGGTATAAGTGGGAGGGATAGAATCTAGATATTCTGACATAGTAGAATAATTTAAATGTTTCTTGATGATAGTTTATAAATTTGTCTAATTAAAATAATATTCAGTAGCGAAGCACGGATATTCAGCTAGTATATATGTACATAAAGATGTCAAAATATAAGTAGGTAACACGCTAGAGTCGTAATACCTGTTATATTTGCAATACAGCGTTGTTAATTTCGGACATTATTGTTATTACCAATTTTTATTATGTGGAGTTATAGAAGCTATAATGGCGTGTCAGTCGGACTTCTGCCTATGGCTCAAAATAAGAATTATTTTTTGCTCTAGGCATTTTATTCGGCAGAGGCAAAAGCGAGTTGGCAACATTATAGCAACTTTTCTGGTCTCTAGCGGTAGAAATAATGCTTAGAATAAAAAGTTCTAAGAATAAACAAATGCGCCAAGAATAAACAAAGGCGCGCTTCACGTAAGTACGTGAGGCGAGAATCGCAGGTTTCTGTACGATTAAGTTAAAATTACTTAAAAAAAAAAATATTACTTTTGTTTAGTTGCCAGCCATATTGGCCGCCCTCTTGAAAATATTAAGTGTGAAATTTTATTAATAGTTGCATATTCTTTTTCTACACTTCAAGACCTTTAAATTGATGTATAACATGTCATGATTACTAAAAACATTTTTTTAATCATCCGCCATATTTGCCGCCATCTCGAAAATATTAAGTCTGAAAAATCAAAAAAGTGTCCAGTTGTCATAAATGCCGAGATGCACCTGTGTGCTGAATTTCATGTTCCTAGCTATAGTAGTTTATGAATTGAAACTAGCAACGGACAGACAGAGCTGTTATATTATAAGGTTTCTTTTTGTACTTCGTACAGGAACCTAATAATTCATATTTCAAACCATAGAATCTAAATCCACTCTTAAAAATATGGCTTTTAATTTGTTTTATTTTTATTTATAGTTTCTTTTCACTAAAATGTTAGAAGTGCTCATCAACATTTTTTTAAGGAATTTAAAAATCCTCAGCCGTCCGGTCTTTTTATCTCCATCCGTTCTCGAGAAAAGTGCGAATCCTTGTATATCAAGCTCAGACTCATTACATATTTCTCTGCATACGATACTATTGTAGCATTACATAGTATGTACATAGTACATATATGATGTATATATATATATTAGTAAAATTATATATATTTATTTTGAAGGAGTTGTGGTGTGATGACCGCTAGTACCGAGAATGGTCTAAAATGAGTAAGCTGTTTATACAAAGATTGGTATAGCACAGTAAAGCATAATTCCGTGGCGTTTGCGTTTGAGGCAAATTTAACCATTTTTACTTTCTCATATAAAGAGAAAGTATTGTAATGGCACATTACAAATTCGATTTTGAGATTTAAACGGGTTTACACGTTTTGAGGTCCCCTGTGTCCAAAAAAGTTGTTTTTAAAAAATGTCCGTCTGTCTGTGCAGACGCCTGGAGCCTAAACTACTGGACCGATTTTGACGAAATTTGGCACACATGTTCAGAAAAATCATACCCCGAGGCAAAATCGAAAAATTAATTTTAGCTTTAAATTTGGGGGCGCTACCCCCCTAAAACTTCATGAAAAAATATATATTTCTCGAAAACGGTTCTGAAGATTTTGAAAATAAATAAAATGTAGTCCATTTAAATACGAATCTAACAATATATGCCGTTTTTCTGGGAAAAATCTCGTTTCTGAGAAAATAGCTTAAAACGCGGACGGAGAGAGCCCGGGTTCAATTCCCCGCCGAGGAGAAGTTATTTTTATGATACATTTTGATGAAATAGTCAATAATAATTAAATGGAGTTATGAAAACTTATAAATGGATCGTATATGAGAAAGTTTGTCAGAGTTGTCTCGGACCAATTTTTCATATTCGAGGGCTAACTAAATAACTAAGAACTAGCTAAGAACCATAATATTTGAAGATTATTATAAAGATTTTAGAATTGACCATGATTTTGCAACAACATAGACATGATATTATAATATTCCAGACTAGACAAATTAAATTATTTCTAACATTTTCAATCTTCAAAAGTTCAAATAATCATAGTAAAATTATAATTTTCTAAGAATAAAAAACTCAATATTATTTTTCTTACAAAAAACAAATAAAAGTACGACATTAATAACGCAAATAAAATCCATATAATTATGTCAGATAAAAATGTAAATATTGTGACGTTTTAGAAAACAGAAATAAATTTTAAAAAAATACTCAGACCTACATGGTAATCTAACCTTCCGTGGAATGTGATTGTCAGAGACATCTAGCGGCAAAAGTATGCAACAAGCTTTAGAGTATACGCAGCCTTAAATCATTTTAATTTTTTTCCTTTTAAATTTTAAGATTGATTTTATTATAAGATAAGTATTGTGACGTCTCGGAAAATTCGATTTTGAGATTATTAAGGGATTTATTTACACATATTAACGTCCCCTGAGTCCAAAACGGTATTTTGTCTGCCATGTGAGCTGACACGTGGAGCCTAAGCTTCTACATCGATTTTAATTAAATTTTAAATACATCTCCGGGAATATCATACCCCATAGCAGAATCATAAAAATAAATTATAGCTCTAGAGTTAACGGCACTGCCTCGAATGGTTTAACATAGAAGCTTGCTTCTATGTAAAATAATTCACAAATAGATACATATTCTATGTAAAACCATTTACATAAAAGATAACTCACCATTGTTATCAATCTAACCCACTTTTCGACTTCCTAGGATGATGAAACTTTTACTGATTATGCATTTCCGATTATAAAGCCAGTTATTTAAAAACACAAAAATCATTCAAATACATTTATTAGTTATTACGTCAAAAATCAAAAACCACGATTACTATGAACATTTTTAATGCGAGTACTTCTTTTATATTTATAAAAAATATATATAAGTTACCTTCCCTTATGTGCTGACCATTCATGCTTACTAAGTATCAGACCCCCTGAGGCTATATATACCGTAGGACTTGCCACCACGAGCGGACTCAACACCACTCTTACACTTGTTAAGTATTAACTCCTTAAAGTATTTGTTAATTCTGTTAGACTCCAACTTAATGTTGTAAAAGTAAATTTAATCATAAACTTAATGTAGATGTAATTGTGTTTAATAAAATAAAATTGCTTTTAAAAACTTATTCAGTGGAATAGTGAAGTTAACTGGCGCAGTCGGTAGGACAGGTTAAAGTTCTCGAGGGAATAATTGGAACTCTTCGCTTCTGCGATTAATTAACCTTCCGAACATTAGACAACATTTGGTGACTTCAAGAGAATATTTTGCCGTTCTAAATGCTGCTGATCATCGTACTGTAAGTACATAAAATTACTTTAAAGGTAAAATTAAATCAACCTAATTTTTAGCTAAGATTGAAAATAATTAAAAATAAAATTTACCTTAACCACGGTAACCGAATTATTTTATGATGACAACCCCGAGTCGCTTTCGAGAAGCCGAGAAGAACCAAGCGATTGAAAAATCTTTGTAAATAAAATAAATATATTTCTCCAAAAGGGTCAGGCAGTGACCTTGACCTTGTTTTTAAGGAAAAGTGTGTAAATATTCAGACACGTCAAATTGGGATAAAACTGTAGATTTATATAAAAGACATACCCTCATACAAACACTCTACTTTTTATATAAGATACAGCTATATTTTTCCATTTTACCCCCTTCCTAAATGAAAATATGACAAAACTGTACATAACAACAATTACAATACTCTGACATTTGTATACCACGTACCCCTGTGTACCAAAATCAAAATTTCGCAGTCCTTTCTTAGTGGGTGTCTATGATATGAACAGAGTATATCCTCAAAATTTCAAGTATCTCGGTTAAGCAGACATTGCTGTACGTTAATTCTATGTCAATCAATCAGGACTTTACCGCTTATATTAGAAATATGTAGTATAAAGAGTATTTATATATAAGGTATTTTTCTGTAAAATGTGTCATTAATAAGTTTTTAAGTGAATCGGAATATTAGAAGCGAATCATGAATATTCAATTAATAATTAAATATACACATAATATTTAATTATTACGTAATATATATATAGTAAATTCGCTGCTGTGGAAAAATCTTACAAAAAAAAAAAAAAATTAAAACATCACAATGTTGAAATAAAATTAAGTATTAAAAAAATATATACATAATTGTTCATTTACCTGATATTGAGGTTTTCGAAGAAAAATCTGTTTGAAGTTTGTAATCTAGTCTGGTTACTACTTCTTCAGCTCAACTTCACAACAATCTTCTCGAAACTTAAAAAACAAATTTTCTTTAGCTTCGGTAGTTTTCCTCTCAAGTTTCTTCTCCACGTCTTTTTTTTATTTTTTCCAACGTAAAGTCCTTTATTCACGATACTTTGGTTTAAATACTTTGAAGTTGTATATTTTTAACAAGAAAAAAAGAATATACTTTCTTATTCCTATTTTTACTTATTTATTTTTTACTTTTTTCAAGTATAAAATAATTGTTTATTAATTCCTGTCATGAAAAGAGAATATGGAAAAATCATAAAAAACAATTTTTTATGTAATAGTTGATTTGTGATCACTACCAGATAATATATACTATAATAAAAAAAAAAACACAATAAATTCACTGAAAAGTAGTAGTTAAAGTAAAATTGAGCAATTAAATATAAAATACATAAAATGATATATATATATATATATATATATATATATATATGTGTGTGTGTGTGTGTGTATACATAATTAATTTTATATATATATATATATATATATATATATATATATATATATATATATATATATATATATATGTATATGTATGTATACATAATATAAGGGAAATAGGTATTTAGAGTAAAAACATCATTTTAAAAAGGAAAATTATAATAAAGTTTAATATAATAATAAAGGAATTAAATGTGTTTGATATTATATTAAAAGGACAAGGTAAATAAAAGTAAATAATAATTTAAACTAAAAAAATGTAATAAATATACAACAAATTTGTGTATTTTTTCGGTATCCGGGGCTCACTTAATTTTATTCCTACCGTTTTTGTTTTTCCTTTATTTCATTTTTGGTTTTTGATTTTTTAAATCGTTCCTTTCTAAATTCAAAGAATGTCAGATATTTTGTTTTTGCAATAGTCAATAGTTTAAAAAACAAAAATTAAATATCCCCTCACGCTTTCAATCATAGGATTTCGATCAAGACAAAAGGATATTTACACTTCTCTATACAGAAGAGTGACGTTGAAAGAGCTTTAGAACAAAGGAACATTCTCCTTTAGCATTATATTATAGCAGAGTAAATATCCCCTTTTTATAATTTGTTAATTAGATTAAGGGACATAATTTTGCATTTTTTTTTTTTTTAGCAATTGACTTCAAAAACAGATTACAAAAAAAAAAATGTTCGACTTTCTTAGAATGTAAAAAGAAACAATTTAAATTTAAAAAAAAGACAATCAGTGATTCAAGTTTTGAAAATATAAAAGGAATTTGAACAAACTAAACGTCATTATATAGTAAACGCAAAAGTTAGTTTAGTTTTAATCTCTTATGTATTTTTTATTATTTTGTTAAGATTAAAAAAAAAATGCTTACCAAAGACTATTTTATTCCAATTTCAAAATTAAATAAAAACTTTTTAATAATGAGTATTACTTGTTTAAGAAAAAGGGTAAGAAAAAAGAAAAAAAAAAAGAAACAGATATAAATCCACCCTGCCGCCAGTGGTAAACTTATATAAAAATATATTTAATTTCTATGATAAATAACTAAATATATCAAGTTAATTACCTGACTTAATTACATAAATAATTTGATTTTAAAGAGAAATTTATAAATATTTCAGATTTCCAATATAAATATATTATACAACAATACTTTGTATAACTAAATATAGAAAAATACGAGTATCTTTGATGTCAATGATAAATAACTAAAAATTGAAAATATCTACCTAATTACGTTAGGTTATATAATAAATAACTAAATATATAAAAAAAGAAATACGACCCACAACAAAAAAGTTGCATAGATTATAGGGGACCACAACTATTAAAGAATGTTTTCACAATAAGCCTAAGACATATATATATATATATATATATATATATATATATATATATATATATATATATATATATATATATATATATATATATATATATATATATATATACACATGTATTTGTATACATTAAAATATTTATAATTCGCAGATAAATATAAAATAAACTAATAAACTATTAAGGAATGATTACTTAAATATATAATAATAATTAAATATAATATAATAAAATTTAACCCAAACATCAAAAAATCTTAATATTACATAAAAGGTTTAAAAATTAAATTACTTTAAGGATTTTTAAAAATAATGGGGTTAAATAAATATGTTTCATAAAATGAACTAAAATTATGAATAACTAATTAGCCAGCTCTAGGCTGTTCTGCCATGAACTTAGTGAATAATATTAAAATATTTTAAAACCCTTAGATAGATATAATAATATTATATAATTAAATAATATGTTAAATTATATTTAATAATAATTTATTTTCATATAAAAATAATATTATGAAATATACTAGGCAAAAAAAAAATTAGATGGTCTAAATCAAAAATGAAATATACAGAAGTTCATATAAATTTGAAAAAAATGTGTATATTAAATTCTTACGTTAATCGCTAATTGTATTTTTCTTTAAAAAAAAATAAGAACAGTTAATTTATTACGAAAACTATTTAAATTTATCGAACGGATTTGAGTATCTGTATTTTAGTATGTATTATGTTTTGAGTATAATATTACACGGTACTTAGGAAGGTACTTGTTGCTGTGCTAGTGTAAACGGGACTGACACTAGTGTAGGGACCTGTTGATAGGGTGGGGTGGTGGGGACCAAATCCCTCCTTTTGGTGGGGGTTAGTAGACCTGCGCGCCCTCTGAAATTGGAACCCAACTGGAGCTAACAACGCGCTCTGGTCCCCGAAAATCGACAATCTGGACACGTTTCACCTCTTAATTATAACAAAATAATTGGTAACAACTGTATTTTAATCAATTTTCTCTCGTTAAAACTCGATACCAGGAGACTCTTTTATATTAAAAAATAATGATTTTTTTATAATTATAAATGTGATATAAAACCTAATATAGTATCGTTTGTACATCATGGAATTTAATACCTTCAAGAAATACGACCCACAACAAATATATTATTATTAGCCCATTGTTTGAAAAATTTTGACAAAAACTCTGACCACAAAAAATTATTACTTTATATACCTATCTATCGATAAATATCTTTTATTATGTGTAATATGTAAAGATTATATTAAATAATATGTTTCCTCATAAACATGTCGGAATACCTCCTCAACTCTTTACTCCAAGTAATTGCGCACCTTGTTTCGTACGCTTTGAAGGTTTGCCTCCTGCGGAATTGAACCTAAAACTATAATCCTAACACTTTAAGATGAGGAAGATCATGTCTAATGAAATGTAAAGAATGAGGCTGGATTAATAATAAATAAATTATGACGTTTCAATTTCATGACTTAAAGCATATTTAGAAGTGGAATGAATAAAGATATTAATACCAAGGAATAAAATAAGCAGTTCTATTTGTATCCAAAATCGTCTTAAATATGCTTAACAAAGTTCAAGCATCTTTCTGCAGAGGAAGCCTAAATTCTACATTAAAATCAGGACGCTTTATTAATAGTCCAGCCAATAAGTAAAAAAAAAAAAAAAAAAAAAAAAAATCGTGTACGGGATACCTCGGAACTTTTCCTCACTTCGGAGCCGCTAAAATGGCCTCTTTAAATAATGTTTATACATTATTTTTATTTTTGGAATTTTGGCGGTAATAAAAGTCAAAATTATCGCACTAATAAATAATTATATTCGCTTATAACTTTTAAACTAATTAATGGAATTTCATCGGGTTTTCTTATATTTGTTCCTTAATTTTTTTCCAGTTCCAACGATATGCTATATGTCAAAAACGTACTTATACTTTCGGTATTATTAACCGTCAAATTTTCAAAATTCAAAAATTGTTAACTTCAAAATTTGGTGGACTTGTTTGCCATAAAGAGAGGTACATTCGTGCCAAATTTCAACTCGTTAAATACCTTGTGCGCTACGACGATAACATACACACACACATACATACACACACACATACATACACACATACATACATATATATAGACGTCATGCTGAAAACCACTCAAGAGGTCTTAAAAACACCCCAAACTGATAATTCCGTTGAAATCTCGAAAAAAAAAATTTTGGGTGAAAACAATACTTTTCTTACCATAGGTAGTGAGGAAAAGTAAAAAAAAAGCAAATATTGAGAATTGATCCAAAAAAGTCAGACAAAAAGTTTTCGAGATATTGCAGTTAAAAAGATAAAAAAAAATCCATTAACTTATTTTTGCGAACCAACATATCTTAAAAACCAATCCGATTTTAATGAAATTTAAATGGTAGGTTATTATTAGCCCATTGTTTGAAAAATTTTGACAAAAAAATGGTTTTAAGGATTTTTACTATTTTTACTATTTTGTGAAAAAAAAAAATGTCTCCCCTCAAAATCTTAAAAATATTTTATATTAGGAATGGATGAGGTTAGACTCTTCGGAGTAGTTTCATTGTGTTTGTACAATAAAAATGCATATAACGAATTTTTTTTTCACTCCATAATAAATGGTTCAAAAGGCTAAAACATAATATTTAAATGCTGATTATGCTGGTTAACGAACTCGTCCAATATGTAAAATTGCCTACAGGAAATTGGGAGTAGTGAAAGCACATACTTAGCCAATTTAGTTTTATTTATTTTTATTTCAAATCTAAAACTACATGACACTTGAACATTTGCGAGAAAGTATTGTGCTCGTGCACAAAGTTGATTTTGGGATTTTGATGGATTTATATACACCGTTTAGAGTTAGAGGTACCATAAGTCCAAAAAAGTGGTTTTTATAAGATATCTATCTTTCGTCTGTCCTCTGTTCAGACGTGATGGATAAACGATTGGAGCTAAAAATCTATTGGAGCACATGTTCTGAAAAGAAACGCTTGAGGCAATATGAGAAATTATTTTTAGATCTAAATTTGGGGGCATCACCCTTCAAAAACTGCGAGAGTTTGATGAAACAATTTTTCTTTAAAATGTCCATTAGAATACAAATCTACAATATACCTTTAAGTTCTTTTCCTCGAAAATTAAATTTCCGAGATATCGGTATTTTATATCTGAAAACGAAATTTAAGTTATCACATTAAAAGGTTTAAAATATGTTTATTTTTAAATTAAGTATTACGAGATTCAAATTCAATATCGTTCTGAAGAACGAAAATTTGTTGTGTCTCCGATTTCATAAATTCCAAGACAGAAATCCGTTTCAAACATTAAGGGATATTCTTGATTCCGTGACTATCTTTCGGTCTCTCTGTCGCTCAATTTTTGCGAACCAACATATTATCTTAAAAACTACTTGTCCAAATTTTATGAAATTTGGATGGTAGGTCATAATTATCCCTTTTCTTCTTTTTTTAAAAAATAATCTGAGGGTTTACGCCTAAAGACATGGACCATGTAGTGGGTCCTTTAAACAAGCCCGGGGAGCCTTTTATCAATCCAATACTGAAGTAATACCAGACAACCAAACCCTTCACTCACAAGTGAAGTGTTGGTCCATTAATAAGCCCGTTGTTGGTCCCATATAATTCTCAACCTACTGTGCCAATTTACTTCTCTTCCACATGCGCACAAACAATCATTTATTTACACCTATATCTTCAAATTTATATTCATCTGATATTTATGAAATTAGATGGTTTGACAAAAGTATTCTACAGATAGCTCCAGATTAATTTCAACCCTGCGCAATCCAGATTTATTTCAACCTGCGCTCTTTAAATTTGTTCTAAATGTATGTTAAAATTTATGTTTAAAATGATTAAATTATATACGATATAGTATGTGAGGAACATATGTAACCCACTAATTGGCAAACTATTTTAATTAGTAATTTTCTTTTCCAGATTTTCCGTTAAGCTAAGATAAAATACATCAAATTTAAATAATAATAAATTTCGTCAATAAACAGAGATAAATTGGTTTTACCATAGGTAGAATAACATTTCGAATTAACAAACTTTTCCTGTTTTTGTTTTATCGTGTACTATGAAGTGTTAATATGAAAATTGTTGAGGATTTTCTTTATCAAAGTCTCATTTCAAGTGGCAATGATAATGTGAAACTATGGTGTGAGATTTCGATTTGAAGTGAGCCAATTGAAGAATTTTTGTGCTTAATTAAATGTTTATTTGTCATTTGTTCTGTTTCTAGATTTAAAATTTCATTAAATTTTCTTTTGATAAACATTTGATTTTCCTCTTCATATAGTGATCATTCCTGAAGAACAACCTTAGTTTTATTTCCTTATTCAAATAACCTACACAGAAAATCATACATTTCCGTACATTTCAACCTTTTGCACACTTTAAATTTTGCTATTGCTTCCGAGCTTCCAGAGGTATTGGAAGCTATGTCATCGTTCACAAGAACGACATTTTTTGAGACAACATGGAACAATTTTAGACCGTGTCTGTCGGTCGGTCTGTTGTTCAATTTTTGGGAACTAACATATCTTTAAACTAAACGTTCCATTTTAATGAAGTTTGGATGTTAGTTCATAATTAGCCCCCTTTTGGACCCCATGTAAGTTTCAACCTTCTGGGCCTATTTGTTTCTCTTCTAAATACGCACAAACATATATATATTTACACCTATATCATCAAAGCACTTATCTGAAATTTGGATGGTTTGTCGAAAGTAGCCCGCAGATAGCCCCTGATTTACTGCAACCGTCTGCGCTCCCTAAATTTTGCTAAATTGATACTTTAATTAATTTAAAATAATTTCAAGATAAAAAGAACTTTTTATATACTACGTTTTTAATTTTTCTGTTGAATCGTATGTAATGTTGATAATATAATTGTTATTGTTATGTAATATATAATGTTAGTGGAAAAAAAAAAAAAAAAAGTTCTAAATTTATTTACTTCACATAAATGACAACCATCCAGAGAGCTGATCTTAAACCTATAAAAGGATAAATCTTTGTACAACGAATCTCCCCAACACCAAATCTAAAGCATGCCATCGATATATTTGAAATAATATAATCGATAAATAATATAATCAATATTTCCTGTTTTGCTGTCATTCAATGTTTATTTATCACAAATTTGAGACCCGTCAAAATGAAACTTCAAATCGAAGTCTCTCGTAGCACTCGACACACACATCAAGTCTACATGAGAGAATGAAGTTGCACTTCATTCTCTCATGTAGACTTGATTGGCCGAAACCGGTCCAGTGATCTCCAGATCAAGCAAGTATCGACGGTAGGGATATCCTCATTTGATATATATATATATATATATATATATATATATATATATATATTCAAAGGAGTAATGTTTTTCATAATCATGTTTTCTAAACTGTAGTTGATAAAATTCTATTTCTTTTTCAAAAAAATTACAATATTTTTGTCGGGTATTCTTCTATAAGTCAGGGAAAACACACCTTTGTTCTAAATCTATTTCTATCAAGAGCATTTTCTACCATGTATATGTATAGTCCACTCGTGTGACGATAAGCTGATTAAAATCAGAGCAATGCGGTTGGAATTCTCTCCACGTGTACCTTTTATCAATGCTCGGAATAACTTAGTTATGTAAAATATAACTTTAGAAGGTATTTACAATAGCCATGCGGCTAAAGTTTAGAATACTTTTTACTACGCGAGGGTTATATGAGAGATACTTTAAAAGATGATTCTGCAAATGCTTTACTGCTTCAATGTTACATCATCATATAAAAGTACTGACTCTTCTTTTGAGTTGATGGTATGATGTCATAAGGTTATTCTAACCTCTTCGTTTATTTGAAATTACATGATAAGTTGATTCAACCCTTTTTATTTTTTGATGTAACATCATAAGGTGATTGCAATCTTTTTGTTGATTCGGTATCGGTATTGAATTATCCGGAGATTTTGAACCAGTATGCAATTTATTTTATTTTTATTTTTTTATGATAAGGCTGTTCAAACCTCATTGTTGATTTAATGTTACTTGATAAGGTGATTATAACCTCTTTGTTGATGAAGAGAATAAGAAAGGACAAATTCCTAAATGAATTTCACTCAAATTTAGTTTTCATTCATTTCCATAAAGGGTTTTGAGAATTGATCACAGTTCAACGCTTAACACAGAGAAAATGGATTTCCTTCCATGCTGAACCGCACTCCCTTTCCCAACCATCTGTTTCTCTCTCATTCATTGCAGGGTTGCAGATGAGATGTGACTGTATTGGGGGGATTTTGGCAATCAGAATCAGCTGACAAATGACGTTCAAATCAATTCTCTCCGAAGACTTCATATCTGGACTACATGTAAACTTGGTTACATTGGTTGAGTAAGAAAGAGTAGGACACACTCAACTAACAAGGAAATTCAAAAGTGAGTGTTATAATAGCGTGCTTTAAAAAATATAACCTCTTTCCACCAATATTTTTTTTCTTTATTACTGTTACTTTTTTTTATACCATACGAGCCGTTAAACCCGAGGCAATGGGTATAATTTATAATTCGAAAAAAAGTAAAATTACGTAAACTAAGTAAATTAATTTCGATAAGTTATTATTATATATCTATTTGAAGACCAACAAATCAAAACAAACATTTAACTTTATTGGAATAAATGTTGCCTTAGCTTAGTGATAAACAATCATTTCGAGGTGAGTCGTTCGTCACCGTTGGGACACTACGCGAATAAAAATAGGCTTCCAATTAGTGTGGCACATAGCTTCCTCGCATCCTATCATGTACTTTATTGTTATATTAACATTAACATTTTTGTTATATTGTTTATTGTGTAAAAACTATTAATAGTTTTAGCAAACTTTAACACTTCATAGCGGTGTCGCTGTGTGTTTTACTAAAAAAATGTTTGTCTAATTAATTAGATGAGTTTGATTTTTTTTCCAAACCTAAAATTCCAATTTTAAATTTGATTTTCACGTTTACGCGAGCATTACGCGTGAATGCTTGGACGGATAAGTTGTCCAACGAACTCGTCCTGGGCATTGGTAAAATGAACATGTCTACCAAATTTCATCAAAATCGGCCAACTTTTACTCAAGTTATCGTCACACGTTTCGAGGATTCGCGGACACACAGATACGAGACAAAAAATTTTCCCTGATGTCTGAAACGGATTTCTGTCTTGGAATTTTTAAAATCGGAGACATAAAATTTTTACGTTCTTAAAAGTGAACACAATGCTTCCGTTACCTTCGGTAAGCTCGGAAGCAAAATAATTAATCAAAGAATTTATAGCCTAAAAAGTTTTTAAATTTTGATGTAGTTCTGTTTATTACAAACATTCTTGAAAGCACAATCGTGACTGCTAGCAGTAAAAGATTTATAGCTAATGGTCTCTGTTGACATCCATCAAATAATTCTAACCGAATTGAAAAATGCGAGTTCCTAAACAAAGCTAAACTCTCTCAAAGCTAATTTTAAAAAGTTATAAAGTTCAAAATAAATAATTATTTTAATTAGTACTTACTAACTTAACAAGTGCGATACAGATTTCTTTTAAAACCCATCGCTTGTAAAATTGTCAAAAATAGTAAAAAAAAAAAAATACTTGGGTCGTACACAAAGTGCTACTACAACACCATTTTTTCTGTACCGGCATGGCTGTGGAAATAGTCAAAAAATTCCAAAATTTTAAAAAAAAGATGGCGAAACATGGCTCATTTCGTCGGGTTTGAAGAGCTAATTAAAAATCAAGTTTCATACTTTGCTCTGGGCCACAGATATAGACTGAACAGTGTTATGAAGAAAAAAAGAGAACAAATTTGTTAGGTCATAATTAGCTCATTGTTGTCTCCCCTATAAGTTCCATCCTTCTGCGCCCATTTTGCTTCCGAGCTTACCAAAGGTAACGGAAGCATTGTGTTGACTTTTGAAAGCGAAAAACTTTTATGCCTCCGATTTTAAAAATTCCAAGACAGAAATCTGTTTCAGACATCAGGGAATATTTCTGGTCTCGTGTCTGTCTGTCTCTTCCCCAAGCACATACATATACTTTATGCATTTTTTTACAACTATATCTTCAAAAGAACTTATTTGATTTTTATGAAATCTGGATGGTTTGCCGAAAGTAGCCCACGATTAATTTCATCCGTCTACGCTCTTCAAACATAGTACATATACACTTGAATTCACGCAAAATATCAAAACAATTTTGAGATAAAACAGAGGGAAAATTGAATAAATTTGACAATAATATGTTGCAAAAGCATAAAATCATTAAAGTATACGAAATAGGACGAGAGGAAGCTATGTGCCCCACTAATTCCCAGACTTTTTTACTTCAGTACTTTTAGTATGAGTAATAGATGTATTTTTGTAAAATCATTCAGATCTTATTGTACTGAATGGAAATATATGTTATAGCATAAGCTCTATTAAAATTATCTCTACAGCTGTTCCTTATTAGTGCGGATCAAACTTTTAAACTAAGCTGGGTATTATGATTAATACAATTAAAATATACGTATAATTTAACGTTACGCTAGTATTTTAAATGGAAAAGCTGATCAAAATTTCCCTATCATTCATTTACAATCAGCAATGACATAATGTTTTCGTCCCCCCCCCCCCCTTATTGAAATTAGAAACCCCTACGTTATCATATTTCTTCCATAAAGCAGCAAAATAATTTACAGCGAATTGAATTCACAAGGAGGATTATGTCAACTCTATTACACGTACAGACAGCGAGATTATTAAGTTTAGCTTGAGAATTAAGTTCGACATAATGCTTTGATATATTAAAGCATCAGAGTGCTTGATAATGCTTTACATAAGCACATACTTGACCGAGCTAATTGATTTTCCTCTTACACACAAATACAGACACACATTCAGCCCTATTCCTCATACAGGTAATGTATTAATTAGTAAGCAAATTAACCGGGGATATCCCCCCCTCCCCCCTGACACACAGTATAGACTGATCAGGCAGAGTTCTCTATTTTGATTTTTTAGTTTATTAATAACTCTCCGTGTTAGTACTTATTTAACTACTGTAAAGGGCTTATACTAGTAGATACATATTATACAAGTAGATATGAAATTAATGGATGACACGGTGTTATAGCTTGTCATTCCATCGGCTGCACAATAAACAAATGCAAGTAACATAACTTAACTAAACACAAGATTGGGCGACAATATTTTAACATATTATGCAACATTTAATATTTAAAATCTTTATTTTATCGTTTCTTAATTTAAAAATGTTTTATATTCATATTAAGATAAATCGACAGAATAAAATTAAAAGGGTAAAATTTATTTGAAAATAAGTTCTTAAAAAGCTGTTTTATATAATCCGTAAAAGTATGGAGCTGATGTATATATAAATTCCGAGAATGTTGAGCATTAGGAAATTTCCTGCGTACCTTTCTTTCGGGTTTGAAAAACGGTCGGGAAAATTAACATTCTTGTTGATTGGCATTTAAATGATCGATTTCTTTGCTTGACGACTACATTTTAACGTTGTTGGGTAGATATAGTATAAGGTTTTGAGTGAATTTTAATTATATTTCCATCGAATTATAATTGAGTTGAAAATTTCCGGCTTTTTTGACAAGGCCCAACATGCGCCAGTTTGTATTACTTTACATCTGTAACATTCTCATTTGTTCTTCATCCCGCAGCATATTTATACAGAAAACATCATGTATTTGACAAATTCATTCACCAATTTCCAAGAAGATATTTTCCCCATTTTCAATGTTTTTTTTTGTTTTGTTTTTTTTATAATGTAAAATGGTACAGTATTAATTAATTTATGTATGTCTAATGTAGAATTTGTGATATTGCAATGAATGGCTCTTTTTATTTTATCTCCAGTAGGGAGAAAAAGTTATGATTTTGGATTAGTTCAGAGGGACTAAAGTAAGTATTTTCTTCCCTGAACTCAAAAAGTAGGGAGAAAAAGTAAAACCAGGGAGAAAAAGAAGGATTGCCAACTTAATTATTTTATCAATAGTAGAGAATGAATGACTAATGTAGTGAAGTTGTTGAAATCAGGTTGGCGACACTGCTTTTTCGACCTGATTTGTAATTGGCGCCTATCATTGTTTCAACCTGCATCTAAATAACCTTCTATTTGAGTCTAATTGCAATTCTTATTTGTTTTTAATATTGAATCTCTTATATCTGCTGTTAAAAGTGCTAACAATTAATGTTATTTATTAAAATAATAAATAAAAACTGCAATGGATGAAGATGTGTTTCCTCCCAACTGGAAATAAAATATTGTATGTACCTCGGGAGTAAAAGGCTATAATTCCCCTCGCGATAACTATCTCCCTTGGCTGCCCCTCGGGATTTAGGGACCATGGTTCCTTCGGCATCGCGTCACGAACGAACTAATTCGCTCAGGGAATAATGGCTTAATTTACTCCCTAGGTGCATAAATAACTATTATTTAATACGGAATATCAAGCTTAGTTTTTATTCATATAACACTTTTAAATTCATAATTGTTTTTATAATAAAAAAAGCTACTCAAAATATACCTGTGAATACAGATATTACCGTGCGAAGTTGTATAGTATCACTAAAGACGACACACTTGTGTCCATTTTCATAATATTAATACACATTATAAACTTATTTATTTAAGTTTCTACATTTTAAAATGAGTATCTTGGCAACTACCAAACTGAGAGAACCAAAAATAGTTTAAACTTGAATTTTTAATTTCCCTAGATGTCCCTAAGTTCAGATTAAATATATGGGCAAGTAAAATAATAACTTATTTACAAAGAAAATAATTCCAAAAATCCTAAACAAATAGTTGAAATAAAATTCCAAAAGGCTACAATTTTCAAGGGGTTTTAAATAATTCCCTGTTTTAAGTTTGGCAAATTATTAATATGAAACCAACTTTTATGTTCGCTTATATTGGCAACGCTGGATAGAGAGGTTAACTAAAATGTTTACTCCCAAACTTACCGAAGGTGGTCATTCAGAAGAACGAAAATATTTTGTCTCCGATTTCAAAAATTCCAAGACAGAAATCCGTTCCACAACATCAGGGAAAATGTTTGGTTCCGTGTCTGTCTGTTGCTCAATTTTTGTGAACCAACATAAAACTTAAAAACTGCTCGTCTGTTGTAAATGAAATTTTAATGATAGGTCAAAACTAGCCTATTTTTGGTTCCATAAAAGTTTCGACCTTCTCCCATTTATTTCTCTTCCACATGCACACAAACATACAATTATTTATACCATTATCTTCAAAAGTACTCATCTGATTTTTATGAAATTTTGATGGTTTGTCAAAAGTAGCCTGGAGATCGTCACAGCTAAATTTCAACCGTCTACTCTCTTTAGATTTAGCTAAATAATTGATACTTTAATACATGTAAAAAATAAATACAATTTTGACAGGTTTAAATAAAGGGTGGTAAAATTATATAAATTTGACAATAAAAGGTTGTAATAGATTTGATTTAATAAACCCATCAATAATCTGATAACCTTAATCAACCCATCAAGAACAAATTATGTATGCTATAATAGGTTGTAAAAGCTTGAAATCATTAAAGTACACGAAATAGGACGCAAGGAAGATATGTGCCACACTATTTATAGTTCAAATGTGTTGATGCATGTCTTTCTAGTAAGAGTCAGTTGACTTCATTCAAACAAGTCTACTAATCTCAAAACTGGGAAATTACCTGGCTTTCACCTTTGTACTTATTTTAATATATCCATCTAAAAAAAAAAATACGAACTCCCCACGATGTTAATAAGTTAAGCTGTCACTCAGTGGTTTGTCGCAGGAAAAGGGAGGGGTTGACAAGAAGAGAAAATGGAGTGGATCCGGAGGAAGCCAGTTTATGAAGGTTCTAGGAGGCAAAAGGTTGAAGGACCCAGCTAGCTGGTTTAATCAAGGCATTGAAACTTTGATTGCATTAGTTTTAGCCTTAGAACAGACGGCAGACGTCCAACCTGCCCCTCCCCCCTTTATCAGTATTGAAATTAACCTTATCGATCGCCACCCCACTTTACAATCACCGCAGTTAAAACCTTAAACGGACTCGATTCCATTTTAAAGTTAAAAACATTGATTACAACAAACAATTTATATAATCAATTTCAAAATTTAATAATCTTTTAGAGAAATTAAATTTTCATTTCCTGAATACTATTCAAATGAACATTTCTACTTGTTGAGCTCTGACATAAAGTAGACTCACCATTCACTAATTTACTTTATTAATTTAATTCTATTTCTTCCACATTTTGGTACTGATAATGGCGTTATGAAGTCTGTTGGGGACAGACCAACATACCAACATACTCTGACGTTTGAAACGGATTTCTGTAAAGAACATTTGGAATTTGGGGACATAAAAAAATCTTCGGTAAGCTCGGATGCAATCAAATCAAGAAATATTCAAGCAATTCCAATAATTTAAAATGAAATATAATATTATATTTCATTTGGAACGAAGTTGCCTATGGCACGTTACACCGTGTGGAGCCCGGGAGTGAATCCGAAAAAAACGACCGTCACAAAATCTACCACCACAAAATGACGATAACTTGAGTAAAAGATGACCGATTTAGTTGAAATTTGGTACATGATCATTCTACCAATGCCCAGGATGATTTCGTTGGACAATGTTATCTGCCCAAGCGTTCGCGCGCAACGCTCGCGTAAACGTAAACTTCAAATGTAAAATTGGAATTTTAGGACGGGAAAAAATTCCAACTTCATCTATTCAATGAGACAAACAATTTATTCAATAATTTTGTTTAGTAAAACTAACTCCGACACCTCTATGAATTGTTAAAGATCGCTAAATTTATTAAAGCGGACCTAAACCTTTAAAATATAGAAAACAACGTTTTTACCGATATCTTTAACTACATACACATCGTCTAAAGTATACAATTGAAACAGGCATGTCAAATTTCAACCTGATACAAGCAGAAGTTTTTGTTTAGGGAAGTGATATATTTTATAATTTTTTCAATTAGTAGGCTGGGTAGGTAGAGACCAGTCCTATTTCCTACTTACCACAAGCATATTCTTTAACTATAAACACATCACGATTAACTTTTTTCTCAATATTCAATACATATTTATTGCAAGACGCTTGCTTCAATGATAAAAATAATACATTTCTTTTAATTTTGCCCTATCTCCGCTAAGTACAAAAAGTTAATTACTTTTAATTTTGTCTCTTTTCTAACTTCGCCATGTATAAGTAGTTAGCAACGTATACTTAGCAGTGTGATTTTATAATTAATATTTTATGAAAAGCGTAAAGAACTTCGTTCCTACTGGTTGTCCCGCGACACCACACGTTTTTTTTATCATTTATAAAAAGAACTAATTTTGCTTTTTTTTTATTTCTTATTGTATAGTTTTTGTTTCTTTTTACAATTTTTAAGTGGCCTGTTAAGTTAATATATTTATAAGATCAAAGGAAGATATTTAATATGGTTAGGCGGGATAAGAGAGTACAAAGTAAGGGAAAGGCAAGACCTTAATAGCAGTGTTTAATATTCATCCCAGACCTTTGTTTGAACTCGTAATCTAACGGCTAATGAGTTTTTACAGAAAAATTCTCAAAGCACGTGTTTTTAAATATTTGTTAAACTGTGGTTCCTCAGTTTTTGATAATAATTATAAATTATATAATATTTTACTTCCTCCTTTTATTTTACTGTGTTTGCATGTAGATTATATATTTGTAGGTTATAAAATGATGACCACGTGATGGAGGATGTGGATTCCTACGTTTCGCTTCCAATAATGGAAGCGTCATCAGGGATGTTGAACATCGTGAATACAACTCAAACTAACTATGATCAATAACATTTTAATGAAAATGACCATAATTATGACTCATGGCACGAAAGACTACGCTTAGTACTAGATTAGTTGAACGTACCTAGTTGCGATATGTCATTATGTCATACCCGAGCCAGTCTTGTTTTTTACTCCCTTTGGTTGAACCCGAATTCCTTGAACCCATTTAAGCAAACCCGGACTCGTACCCCTGGACAGGATGAAATCGACCACTTAAAATGATCAAGAATGTGTAACAGGTCTTACCTCCCTGGGGGTTTGAACTATTACCATGGATATCTATATACAGCTTTCCCAAAATTTAAAGCTAAAATTATTTTCTTGATATTGCCTCGGAATATGTTAGGCATGTTAAATATTATCGACCCAAATCGGCGGTGGTTACCACGTCATAGTGAATGTATGTTGCGACATTTAACCTCCCATGCTAAAGGCCTCTTCACTTCAGGGATGTTCAAGTAGGCTCTGGTTTGTCAAAAATAAATAAGTAAATAATACTTAATATTTTGTTTTTATGATAAAATCTAACAAAAAGTTCCAATTTACTATGTGAGTAATAGTTAATAAAGCAAAGTCACATACTTAAATAAATTGGATACGTATGTGATTTCAGCACACACAAAGGCTTGTCCTTGATAAATAGGACGAATTCGTTAACCACCATAATCGGCCCAGCCGTTTCAAGATGGCGGCCATTTAAAAGTTTGTTTTAGCTATAATTTTTGAATAATTTATTATAATGGCGTGAAACCAACGCCTTTATATACATTTTTATAGTCCAAACGCAATGAAACTACTCTAAATTTTCTAGCCAAATCCGTTCCTAAGATAATACAATTTTAAGATTTTTGAGGGAGGAAACATTTTTTTTTTCTCACAAAATATGCGACGTATGAAAAATTCCTTAAAAATAACTTATTTTTTTCGACATAACTGTAATTTTCAAGATTTTTCGTTAATTTGTTAACACAAAAAAATAGAGGAGAGGATACGAAAAACGCAATTTTTAAGAACACATGGCGCAAAGATAAATTAGAACAAAGACGAAACCAATTATATATTTGTACTCTGGGCGTACTTCTCTTTCATTTAACACTCCGCGTAAAGCATTTCCCATAAAAAAATGACAACCCCTTAAACTTCAACCCCTAGTTTTAAAGGATAGTTTTGAGGAATGAGGAAATTAAAAAGGACTTTCATTCCAACCAACACCTAACTCCACATAAGAAAACTTTCAATCAAAATAAAAATAGTTCATATTTTCAAAAGGGATTTTAAGCGAATAAAACTAAAAAGGAGAATTAGCTTATTGTGTTCAATATATCTCAGCTATTGTGGTCCCCTTTTATAACTTCTATTGTAGATGTAGTATATTTGATTATTTCGTTAAATTTTTACTTTCTTATAAGTAGCATATTATGGTTCTCCGAGTTTAGTTAGTGCAGACGTGTAGAGACAATAGACAACAGAGCCGATTTCGATGAAAGTTTATTTTTATTTATTGTTTTATGAAAGTTTATATACGAGTTACGAGTTATAAGGATGCTAGGATGATTCCTCGCCGGAGAGAAGTTATTTTAGTCCAAATAAACACCAATGTACACAAGTAACGTGTTATCTTGGGTAAAGTTTCTCAGATATTAAGTAAAAATAAATGTGACCTCGCTCAAAATTATAAAAATTAAATACATTCTAGTCAGGGTGCCCATAGGCAAAATGTCAATTATACATACTCTTTCCAAACCTCTTTGTATGGCTTGTTTCGGCCAAGTCTGACACCGTTTTCCTCTGTGATTTTATTTGGTTTTGGGGCGTTTTTTATTATTTGAAACCTATAACTTTGACGCGTCAGACTGGAAAATCGGAAAAAGTTCTGCGTCCGACAATATTAAAATGTTGACTTATAGGGTTCAAATAATGTATCTTGAGAAAATAAGCTGGATATTAATCATTAATTAATAGTAATTAATATTAATTAATATCCAGCAGATTTTCTCAAGATACATTATTTGAATCCTATAAGTCAACATTTTAATATTTTCTGACGCAGAACTTTTTCCGATTTTCCATGACGCGTCAAAGTTATATAGGTTTCAAATAATGAAAAACGCCCCAAAACTAAATAAAATCACAGAGGAAAACGGTGTCAGACTTGGCCTGAACAAGTGGAAGGGTGTAATGGACAATTTTGTAGTATTTATTTTTATTTTATTTTACATTTTTAAATGGAAGCTTTTGATTGGATTTTTATTAGGGTTGTTTGCAGGTATTTAAACGGGTATCATAGACAGTGTTTGGACTATCTTTAGAGTGGACCAATCTGGCTTTTTCTTGGTAAATTGAGGGAAACCACAGAAAACATCAACTAGGTTGGGCGGGCCCGAGTCCTTCCTAAGTTCTTCCTATGTTTTCCCAAAGTAATTTGTTATTTCGTTTGTGGGTTTCTGTTGGTGAGTGGTTTCCAGATTTCATAATTTTAGGCTAAGGGGGAGTAATATATTTCATTTACGAATTTTAGTGTAAGTGTAATATTTTTTAATTTTGAGAAAAGTATGGTCTTGATTTTTTCTTTTTCATCTTGAATTTCTTGAATTTTAAGTTCTTGGAATAATTTTCTACGTTCGGATTTATAATTAGGACATTCCAATAGAATGTGAGTCACATGTTCTTCTCTTACTAATATAGTTGCAATATTCTAATAAATAAAAAACAAAATAAGCTGTAATGAATTGGGATAGAAAATGATTGAGTTTGTGAGGGGCTGAGAATAGAGAGGGGGAAAGACAAAGAATATTATTTACTTATACTAGATTGCTGGATAAATTGGACAATTATACAACTTACTAGGACAGGAGGAGACTAGGCTAAACCTACGATCTTGTAACTTTTTACGCGACTTACGAGACTTGGCTTATTTTTTATATAAGTGTTTTTGTTGGGAGTTCACATCTTTTTTAAGTAATTTTTCGTTCTTTAGCCTCTTAATAACTATAAATATATAATGTTTAAACATTATGTACACAATATACAATAATAAATGAAAAGACAAATTAGATAGAAAAGATCAAAATATGGAATATAGGACATAATTGGAAGATAAAAAAAAATAATGGAAGGGAATAAATAGTCTTAGCGAATAATAATCAATGCTTAGAAGAAGGGGTTTGAAACGCAAAAACAAGCTAAAAAACGCAGTGAGTTTTCTAATTTAACTAAACAATTATCTGCTATACGTGTACGGACGAACGGGAAGTGTATGTTTACATATCTTCAAGCTCAATACTCAATAAATCTTTGAAATTTTATTAATGGGAGTGAAATAATACTTTAATTTTGATATTCTTTACTAGGTAGTGCTAGTAGCACTAGTTACAATTTTTTAAATATTCAAATAGGCGGTTTTTTATAAGCCTTAAGAGTTAAGAGGGGCAAATAATCAGATTTTTTCGAATTTTTATAATTTTTTCTATGTTTGTCCATTAAAGTTTCTAGGATTGCTAGTAGTGTCTTAGAATTCCTATGAGTCATTCAATCAGTCAGTCAATAAATGAGTGTCAATATAACAAAACTTTAGGTTAGTTTATGTCATATGAACTAATATAGGACGAGGTGTAAAATTGTTATTTCTGATTCAGTAGTTTGTAATGAAATATATTTTTTAAATTAATTCAATGTATCTAAGAATCTTTAATAGGATAATAGAGAGGGGTTCAAAGTGCCTTGAGTTGCTTCCAGTAAAGGATGGTACGGCTCGACTTGGTAGGGGCACTGCCTTGCCCCCAGAATAAATGAGATATTTTGGAATTTAAATTTAATATCTTTGTCGGACCGATTATATATTATATATCACTTACGTGAACCGATTCTGCATCACTTGCACAAATCGAAAATAGATATTGATAAAACTAATCCTACGTTTTCAATATTTTTGTTGTGAATAAATTTACAATAATATTTCATGGCTATCAAAAAATTTTAAATTAAATTAAATCAAAAGTTTATATTGCTTCCGCGCTATTCGAAAGTAACGGAATATATTTGATCATTCTGAAGAAACAAAAATATTTTGTCTCCGAATTCTAAAATTCCAAGACAGAAATCTGTTTTAGACATTAAGGAACATTTTTGGTTCCCTGTCTAGTCGCTCAATTTTTGCGAACCTACATAACTTAAAACTACTTGTCTGATATTAATGAAATAGACTGCAGACATGTAGCTTTTAAGATATGTTGGCTCCCAAAAATTGAGCGTTAGGCCGACAGACACGAAATCAAAAATGTTCCCTGATGTCTGAAAAAGATTTCTGTACTACTTATAAGAATGATAAAATATTTTCGTTCTTCAGAACGATCACATAGCTTCCGTTACCTTCGGTATGCTCGGGAGCAAAAACGGGGGAAATAATTTAATAAACTATACAATAGTGGCTTGTAAAAAGATAAAATTAATAAAGGACGTGATAGGATGCAAGAAAGCTATGTGCCACACTAAATGGCAGTCTATTTATATATATATATATTTGTTTTAGAACCGAATCATGGAAGTCGCACATTAGGAAAATGGAACAAAAGAGAACTAGGTATGATTTAGTAAAATTCGAAAGCCCAAATGATGTTTCAAAAGCCTTGTGTGCAATATTAACATGCATCCCATGCTACCAAAAACCTTTTATTTTTTTAGTGTATAACCATTTAATGTGGTTACAAATTGTTTGGTTCCGCATTTGTGCAAAATTTGATAGGAAAGGGTTGTTAGTGGTGGTTTAAACAGAGGAGGTTTAAACTTTAATTCATTTCCCAGAGTTGTATAAAATGCATTTAATTTACCTACCTTTTAAAATGGGGTTGATAATAACATTAATAACTTTAGAAATTGCCAAATTTACAGCCTAAATAACAATCAGGCAAAAGTATATATTATGCGTTTTAGTCAAAACTGATATTGACTTAGCCTATCCCAAGTTATACTTGTATAACTTGTTAATTTTTTCGTTTTCAATTATGAATAATGAGGACAATGAAAAAATAAGTGTAAGGAATGTATCTTGCAACAAATCCTTAAGTTTAAACATGACTCATATTGACCTCATATGGATAAATGACGCTGGAAGTTTACAATAAGCTTTGAATGAAGATGAAAAGGCAACATCTGCTGTTTAAAAAACCTTTTATATACAATTCCATGTTATGGGATATCGGTAGAATAAAGAAATCGGTTTCGGCGAATGAACCTGTAAAGTACATCATTGCCATCATTTCTGGAATACCAGCTTTTCCTAACTGAAAACCAGTCAAAAAAAGTTTTTGAGTTATGTTCCATAACCTAAACATGAAAATGTCAAAAATCTTTTCTTGACAAAACTGGAAGTAACTAATAAAAACACTTATTGAACTCCAAATTATTGTAATTGTAAGTTAATTTTTTTAAAGATCATTTTGATCCTCTATATTGCAAAGGTATTTTTGAACGATAGATTTTGCCTCTTCCACTTTATACAAAAGCTTATAGTAAGTCTCCAGCGTCATTTCACAATATGAGATCTATTTCCAGTCATGTTCAAACTAAAGGATTTGTGGCAAGAAACATTCCTTGCGATGATCTTCTTATCAGTATCCTCATTATTTTCCATTACACAGGAAAAAATTAACAAATAAGGCAAGTATAGAGACAGGCACAAGGCACAAACTCTAACTGCTCCATTTTATAAATTAAAACGTAATTATATTAACTAGTTCTAACTAGGAAATGACAAGTTTTTCCGTGTAACATATTATATCTATATTAATGAGAAAAATTTACACGATTTAAATAAGTGTAATTAAAATGATTCACATTTTAGTGAAAACAAATAACGAAAAAATATTTCAAAGGTTTCATGCAAATATAGCATATAATATGATTACAAAAACCTCCACTAAATCCATTTGCCTGATTAGATAAAAGGGCAGAGATATATTATTTTTAAATAAATAATGAAAGGGGTTTAAGAAACAAATAGCAGTTTAAAAAAAATTTGAATTAATAAAATAATTTACCGAGTTTAAAAAAAAGTGTAAATTATTTTAAGTAAAAGATAAACTTTACATTTATTATGTTTAATATATTTCTTTTTTAACTTTTCTTGCTGTTTCCTTTACGTCGCGAACAACACATCATTTAAACTTTAAAATATTAAATTAATAATTCCAAATTTGTTTTACTTAAATCATTTTATTTTAAATTTAAATAATTTAATTTTAATCAAGTTTAAAGCTTCAATTAAGTTAAAATAATAAGTACAATATCAATATTTCAATCATCTCTAATCTTATGAAAGAAGGCTAATCTACAATTTTCACCTCACCTAATTCATAAATTAAAAGCTAAATATTAATGATTTAAATCATAAAAATCCACAATATAATAAATGATGAAGGAAAGTGAAAGTATGATTATAAAAAATACATATTTAGAAGGTGAAGAAGTAAGAAAAAATTTAAACGAGTCAAAACGAGCCGTTTAGACCCAACTTAAAAAACTACAGAATTAAAAAGTATTTTAATTAAATTTTTAAATATATATTCTATTAATTTTTATCTATAAGCTAACTGTTTGAGAGTTAATTCAAAAAAAGGTTAGCATGATTTAAGAATTTGCTTAATACTTGCGTAAAAGATTAAAACAAATTTGTTAAATGAAAGCTTAAAATTTATAAATAGTAGAGATTCAGCAATCTACGATAATTGTTTTGGAAAAGGGTTGTTATTTATTGCACAATTTGTACATTTGTTGCACAATAAGTAACTTTGGTGCACAATAAGTAACTTTGTTGCACAATAAGTAACTTTGTTGCACAATAAGTAACTTTGTTGAACAATAAGTAACTTTGTTGCACAATACTACAATACATATATTTTACTGCACAGTACGTTTTTTATATGTCAATAGATTCTCCATTGCACAATCCTTACATTCATTGCATAAAACTTATATTAATGCACAAAGCTCATATCAATTGCCCAATATCCACAGTGTGTCCACGGATTGAGTGCACGTGGGGTGTAAATAAAAACATTTTCGAGTTGATTTGAGCCTCTGGTCATCAGTCCTGCTTGGTCTTAATCTAAGAAATTGAAAAAATGAGTCCAATTAATAAAGTACTGGGTGATGTTACGATGAATTTTCAAAAAATTGTCAATAGTAAAGTACCTTTTTTTTAAAAAAAAGTATCAAAAATATTTACTTAAAGAATAAGCGCGGAGAGATGTGTAATGGTTAGTAGCAACATATTTGAATAACCTTTATATTATTTGTTTATTATATTAGTATTTTTTCTAATAGATAATTTGGAATTTGCACTTTGTGGGTTTGAAAAAAAAAAAAATAAATAAAAACTTTTTTAAGTAAACATTTTTGATAATTTTAAAAACAAAGGTACTTTACTCTTGACAATTTTTGGAATTTCATCGTAACAACACCCTGAATATGAATTAATTGGACTAATTTTTTCAACTTCATATCTTAAGACCAAGTAGAGCTGGTGCCCTGAAGCTCAAATTTCAACTCGAGATTTCTTTGTCTTTTACACCCCACTTGCACTCAATCCGTGGACACACCGTATATTTTAATTTAATATTATAATTTGGACTGTTAGTGCGCACTAATTATATTTATTTCTTGCACAAAACATAATTTACACTTGTCCATACGTTTTTTATAAATTATAATTAAATAGGGTATCAATAAATGTTTCAAACAATTAAATTATAATTTACAATTGGATGCTGGATGTTTGTTTTGTTTGTTTTGTTATTTTTTAAAAAAAAGAAGTTTTAAAAAACTTGAATTATTTTTTATTTACATACCAAAATGAAAGATCCATTTTTTGATGAAATGGAAAGATGAAAGATGATGCTGGATTTCATACAAATTTGAGCAGTTTCTGTTAATATTAATATTTTTTGGGGGTAAATTCATGATTAATTTAAAAAATTTATTTACCGTGAAGCCGATTCCTACGGTGGCAGAGAAACTTCCGGATTGGAACATTCCGGTATCGAATCTGACTAGAATAGAAGTCTTACCTACGCCTGAGTCTCCCAGAAGAATCGTCTGAAACACAAATGAAAAAAGCGGATAATTTTCGTTCGTTTCAAAGGCTCATTTGATTTAAGGATTGAGAAGATATTTAACACATACATAGAAGATGTAATTACATACAAAAAACTAAAACCAACTCAAGGACTCAACACACCTCGAAAAATGTATAACACACTATTACAGAGGAGATTTTAAGGAATTCTTTTATATTATACTACTTTTCTTTCTGCAAATTGTCTCTCCACGTAAATTGAAATACAGACAATCTGGAATGATAAAAGGCTGTCTGCGAAAAAAATTCGAGCATGATTTTTTTTTTTTTTTTTTTGAATAATCATCTTCAGTGTCTACGAGTGCGGCACGTAGCTGCAATTTTCACCGCCGCAGTGTTTAGCAAGAAACTGAGCATGGGACACGCCTTCCTGTACCTGCAAGCTGCACCCGATTATTTATTTTACAGTCGCAGGCAATGAGTTTCATGAGAATTTCCGGTACCCCGGTACCATTTGTACCCAAAGTACTAAATGTACATAAAATATGTCATAATCGTGTTTCTGACATTTAATATAGCACGTATACCAATTTTCATTCATATATAAGTTTTAACTAAAATCAACTTTTCCTGTTTTTCCATTCTATCCCCCTCATAAATAAAAATATGGCAAAATTGTTTATAACAACAATTACTGTACTTTTAAAGAGCTTTCCAACGACATGCATCATGAAGGGTATATACTTTATTTTCTTTTGTACCCCGTTCGCCGTACTTCCGCCGTCCGGATGTTCCCGAGAAGTTGGAGTTAAGCTTTTCTCATGTATCCAAAGAAATCCGTGCAAAAAAAAAATCAGCCTCGATTTTTTTCCGCCCAAATTTACAGATTTACTGTACTATATTATAAAACGTTGAGATTAACACCCTTCTATTTTTAATTTTTAATATTTTATGTTAAATGAATGTCTTATGACAGATCAGGTTTAATTTACAAAATTGATTGCAAAAATTGTGATAAGTCGTATATTGGAAAAACATCACAAAAATTAAAAACCAAAAAATATATAAACATTGATATTGAACATAGTAAACATTGATATTAAAAATAAAAGTCAAACAACGGTTTTTGCTATACATACGTACAATACTGAACATAATTTCGCGTTTGATAAAACTAGAATTTTAAGTTATGAAAAAAAAAAAAAAAAACACTAATAAAAGATGTATTTTAGAATCATTTCACATTTTTAAAACCGTAGATAAATCAGTAAATTATAAGGCTGACTCAGACCATATAAATTAAAACTATAATTTAATTTTTACAAAATTAAAGGATAAGAAATTATTTTGTATAACATATATATGTGTGTAATTTTGTGTAAGTTGTGTATGTGTACATATATGTATGTATGTGTGTTTGAATGTTTGTAGATATATATATATATATATATATATATATATATATATATATATATATATATATATATATATATATATATATATATATATATATATATATATATATATATAAGTATATCAAATTAGATTGGATAATAAATTAATTAAAAAATAAATAAAAAATGTTATATAAATTAATTGCATTTAAATAAAAGTATAGTTTTAGGATTCACTCCCAGGCAGCGCTAGTTACCCATTTCCAATTTACTTACATTTCATACCCTCATTATTAAACAAATAATAATACTAATCATTAAAATAATATAAAATAAAACCATAATACTAATAAACCTAGAGATTGTACATATTAAATCTAGTTTAAATTGTTAAATATGCGTAATTATTAATTAATATATCAATAATTAAACCAATAACATTCTCGGTGAAAAATCTGATCTAAATTATATGTAAGTATTGTACTATTTATTATATGGTGCGTAGGCTTCCGCGGGTAGACCCGTAATAAACAGCTTGGTTTTCCGGTGAAATCCGCGTCACGAAGGGGAAGAAGTCCGACGTTTCGCTTCCACTACTGGAAGCAACTTCAGGGGTGTGGTGCATCGTGATGTTTACTTGAAGCCACAACAAGACATACTGACGACTGGAGAGAAGGACGGCGTATTTATAGTTAGTTGCTTTCTGGAACGTAGATTATACCTAGATTCCCCGGGGGTTGTTTGAGTCCGGTTTATCCTTTGTCGGGATGACGCAATCGGGCAGGTGTCGCCTTTGTCGGTGTTCCTTTGTGGAGCGGGTGATGTTTGAAGTTGAGAAGTGACCAAGGCGCCGCTTCTTGCTTTCTCCTTGGCACAGGTGCTGACCAGCGGCTTCCAGGTCCGGGAAAGAGTGAACCCATCTTCTCTGTTGAACAGAGAACCCCCGGGGAATCTAGGTATAATCTACGTTCCAGAAAGCAACTATAAATACGCCGTCCTTCTCTCCAGTCGTCAGTATGTCTTGTTGTTGCTTCAAGTAAACATCACGATGCACCACACCCCTGGAGATGCTTCCAGTAGTGGAAGCGAAACGTCGGACTTCTTCCCCTTCGTGACGCGGATTTCACCGGAAAACCAAGCTGTTTATTATTTATTATATTATGGTTCTTTTCATCACTAGTCTAAATTAAAAGTTTTTTGTTTTAATTGCAATTTTGTTGTTATATTATTAAAATGTTCCTTTGACGTTCAATTAATGTAATTATTATTATATACTTTTATTAAATTTAACTTAATTAAAACCCTCTCTCATGGAGATAGCTACTTTAATTCACCGCTAATATATAAGTAACTAAAATTTTTATTTAAATATCGTTAATTAGTAATTATTATCATTTTAATCTATTATGCTTGTGCTTAATTTAATTAATTGTTAGAATTGGAACTGTAAGTTAAAGGGTCGAAACGTTTCATGTAAGAAACAAGAGAAGAAATGTTTTTTTATTACACCTAAGACATCCATTTAACATGAAATATTAAAAATGTCCTATATTATCAAAGAATTTTTCAGCCTTCATAATGCCATCATCAATTCCGATTGCGGAAGAAAAAGAGTTACATTGTTAAATCACTTAAGGAGGCTGAAACCTGATTCGAGAATAAACTAATTTCAATTTACGTGGATAGACAATTTGTGTTATTCCTTTAAGATGACCTCCATAGTCTAACATTATGGCTTTTCCATAACACATCTATAACTTTTCTTTCTTTTACCGCATCCAATTGTTCGCACATCTCTAACTTCTAGAGTAGAGGAAGTTAAATTTATTATTTATTTGTTTAATTTTTTTGCTTGTGAATAATGAAATGAAATATAGATGATTGTTGGTCAGACATTAATTTCACCCTTCTACGCTGATTGCTAACTAAATTTTTAAAAGAACTCCGATATTGAATAAATGTTGATGGTTTATAGAAAGTAGTCTCTAGATGGTCCCATATTAATTTAAACCGTCTGCATACATTTAATTTGAATAAAAATCAACCTCGCTGGGAATTGAAACAGATCTAAATTTCATGTGACCATTCATCCAATAAGGACGCCAGATGGCTATAATATATAACCCACACATTGGCAGATTAATTATAAATGTTATCTTTCTCAAACTTAACCCTATAAGGCTCAAGTAAGTAAAGTTTTTGAGCTTGAACTAATATTTTCACTCACTCAACTTACTTAATCCATGGGAACATCTCTCTGCAGTGCTGTTGTCCTTCAAACATTCGTTACAATATTGTACGAAATGAAGTACATAATATACTGCTGCTTCTATCTTAAATTTCGTTCTATGTTTTAAAGTTTTCTTATTATTTTACTGAACATTAAGCGTTATTTTATTTTATTTTAAACAGGCGTATATCCGTGCTTTGCCACGGTATGTGTTATTGTATCTAATTTCCATTAAAATTACGGATCAAAACCTTCCTACTTTGCTGACGTATCAAAGGAAACCCTACTATGTTTGGTAGTGTCTGCTGTATCCGAAATTAAGTTATAAATTGGTGGCTGAAAAATTCAGAAAATAATAGTAGAAGCGTCTGACGCATAGGACCTCATTGACTGATAAATACTTTTATATACATAAATACATAAATGGCCGACATCTTAAAATTCAAAAGGAAAATTGAAAAAAAAGAAGTTTTTATGGATCATGTTTGCCATTATAAGTGACTTGTTTTCAAATTTCAAGATTCTAGTCTAAATAGTTTTTAAATGGGTGACCCAAAATTATCCAGCCAAACTTCATGGTTAGTTTTTATGGCCAGATTGGTACGAAAAATGTCGAGTAAGCATATGCCCATTTCTCAATAGTTCTCGAGATATCGATTTATCCATTTTTTTAAGTGTTTCACGAAAATTTTCAAAAAATGCATAATATCTCAAAAACTAAATGAGATAGAGAAATTAAGCTAAGATACAATTTCGAAGAGCATAAAATAACCTTTTAGAATCTCTCATTTATTTCCAAATTATCAGCTGCTAAGCATCTTTTAAGTCCTGTTACATTTGAAAATTTGGATTTTTAATTGAATATTATAATTTGAAAATAAATGAAAGATTCTGAAAAGTTTTTTTATGCTCTTCGAAATTGTTCCCTAGCCTAATTTCTCCATCTCATTTATTTTTTGAGATATTAGGCATTTTTTACAAAATTTTCGTGAAACACTTAAAAAAAATAAATAAATCGATATCTCGAGAACTATCGAGAAATGGGCATATGCTTACTCGACATTTTTTGTTCCTATTTGGCCATAAAAACTAACCACGAAGTTTGGCTGGATAACTTCGGGTCACCCTGTATAACACCAATAAGAATATCACGAAACTGGCCGCTATCTTAGATAAAATAGCTAATCTAAAAATCCTTTCTTGGCTGAGTTCTAGAACAATAAAACAAGATATAGCAAGATCTGTGGCAAAATTGTGAAGCTGGGTTAAATGGTTTTCGAGATTTAGTAGTAAATAGGTGGAATGTGGAATGTGGCCTTAAGAAAAAGCACATAAATGGTTGTCAACTTGAAAAAATGAGTAGGCATTAAGGAATAAAAGCATTACTATATTTTCTATTGTTCTTTAGTTAATGTCATTTATTTTTAAACCCTTATTCCTCTACTTGGTCTTTAGGGATTTATACAAATAAATTAGTCAAGTATGTGCTTTCAGCAAGCATAATCGGCCGAGTCGTATCAAGAAGGCAGCAATTTAAAAGTTTGTTTTGGCTGTACCTTTAGAACAATTTATTACATTTATTAGACGTAGGCGATGGCATAACAAGGCATGATAGTTTCTTATAAGTCCTACAGATCGTAAAAACACACAATAATATATTTTAATTCATGTTTACCATGACAATATTTTACCCTGGCGTCTTCAGGACTTTATCGGATTTATCCATTTTTTAAAATGAGCAATTCTTTTACACCAGTAACATATTTTACTAAATCAGAAGAAACTAAATTCTAGCTTTTACTTCCTTTGAACAGTTAGTTTATCCATAAAGTTTTCTGACATTCTTATTTAGGTTTATTCTCACTTTTGTTTTAGACTTATTGTTTTGGGATAGAGAAAGGAATTTATAAGAATTACTAGTGGAAAGCATTAAGAGAATAGGGACAGCAATACTTTCTTGAACAACACCTGAGACTCAGATCCACACGATAAACCTCTAAAACAATTCTCTTTACACCTCAACATCATTCCTAGAGCCAGTTTTAAACTAAAATACTTACGGCCAAGCAAATTAGCTCTATAAAAAAGGGTGTGCCTTCGACAAACGAGTGAAGTTCTGGAAACTGTTAATTTATAAAGTTAGTCTCTCATATGAATAATCTGAGTTTGCCCAAATTTCCGAGTAAAGCGTTAGCCGTGGTATTTGATAAACCTCGAAATTTTCGGCTTTTCCGTTTTTCTCGAATAGCTCCTAAACCAAGCATTTAATCAAAGTCTATTTAATCAAGACTATTACCTAGAGTGTTCGGTGTTAAATTTTGCGATCAATGTGCGAACCAATACTTAGAATTTTGTTCGAGTGGCCTTGTAGAAACGCAACTTTTTTATATTTTTATACTAATTTAGTAGTTTTAGAAATGAGAGACATGATTAATATCACAAATTTAGAAAAAAATGGCAAGTACTATAAAAAGAAAACTAAAATTTTAGATACAAAATTAATTGTACTAAAAACCAAATTGATGAAGGAGGGGGCAGGGGAGAGGGGAGCACATTTGGTTCTTTTGAGGCTCACATACACACATCAAACTTTTTGCGCAAACATGTTTGCGGAAACCTGATGTCGGGCAAAATTAGGCCATACACGTCAAACATAATGTTTGCGCAAACATAATGTTTGCGCAAACATAAAACAGCCCCATATATGGTCAAAATGTTTGCGCAAACATTTTGAAACAGCGTTACCAACATGTAACGAATTCCCTAAAGGCCTACACGGTCAAAATGTTTGCGCAAACATTTTGACCGTGTAGGCCATTAGGGAATTCGTTACATGTTGGCTTACCCCACCTATGGAACTATGTAAATACTTTAAATTGAATTTAGTTGCGTACACTAGACCGGCTCGAGTTACTCCCGTTTTTTGCCGATAAAATTAAATGCAGTGAATTGAAATTGAGTGTGATCATCATACCGCTCCGAGTATGCACGGATTTTGCCGATGGAATTAAATATCGAACATTAAATTGAATTAGGGCGATACACAAGACCGGTATTAGTTGGCCAGGATTTTTGCAGATAAAATTAATACATTGAATTGAATTTGGATGAGTTCACTAGACTGGCCCGGCTTTTTCCGATAAAAACTAAATAGATTTTGAATTAGATTCCTAACAATAGACCAGCTTAAGTTGGTGTTGAACAGAAAAACAGATAAGACAAAAGATTTGATGAGGATACCATCAACAAATTTCGGAAAAGAAATATTGTCACACTTTGAGCGTTACACGATGTATAATTATTTAACTGTATTAATAATCTGGGTTTTGTAATAACTATAACTAATGTATTAATAATCTGATTTAGCATTAGAATTTAAATGACAGGTAATTTATGAACCAATCAAATTTTAGATAATAATAACACATAATACATTCTGCATTCTGTAGTAAAGCATGGGAATCTAGTTTATGCATTAATAGGTAGGTGGGTTTATCTAGGTTATGCTAAACCCGCACCCCTTTAAGGTCTGGTTGGAAGACATCATGGACAGAAATCAAATCTACATAAATACGACGTAGCTTGGGGTTAGTGAGACAAAAGCAGAATTTTATGCACTTCAACTTTATTTCTATAACGTTTTGAGCTCAAGCTGGTGGTTTCATAGATCTGAACGTTTTAACGACGTTTTCTTAAAAAGCATTTAATCCGACAAAACATTCTAATGTAAATCGTAATAATGAATATAAATTCCAAAATACCTTATTTAATTAGTTTATCATCAATTTAATTGTTTAGTATGGGATGGTTTATCCAATAGGGGGGAAAAAAACGTTTTGGATACTATTCATTTATGTGTTATTTATTTCTTTCATTTTTGAGAACCTTAAAATAGTAATGTATTCTTTACACTTCAGTGAGTAATTACATTAAAGATGGACGTGGTTGAGCGAAATTGGATACATCATTGAAATAGAGATGGGAATATAGTAGAATATAAAAATAATATGATATACGTAAAGACAAAAAGTAAAAAAACAAAATCCTTACGAGTATTTATTTTGTTCACTTATTATTTGGTTTGGATGGTTCACGAATTAATTGAATCTTTTTACATGCAATAGTTATGGGCAAGAAAATAATAAATTATTCATAATAATTATTATTACGTTTAAATAATAATAAAAAATCTCTGTGTTTGTGTGTCATTTCGGCTTAGCTATATTTGTGAATTAATCAACCAAATTTTTATAAAATTTGGACTAATAGAGTGATTTTTTTCATCAAAAGCGGTTTCGACGTTTCAAACTCGCTTTATTTTATTATTAAAAAAAAAAAAAAAAAAAAAAAAAAATCTAAATTATTTAAAACAATGTAAGTAATTTCCCTGGAACAAATCTGATTTCCGTAATATAAATAAAAATAATTTTATCCCCGCTGAAATTGAAAACAAAATTTAAACTAGCACCTGTTGAACACTTTTAAATATGTTTAATAATAAATTAGATATTATGAGATTTAAATTCAGTATCACAATATATGTATCGGAACAAATTTTTTTATGTATATACAATGTGAATATTTATTTACTCTTATACTTTTTAAATGCTTTAATTTTATGATAATTAAACGGTATATAAGGGTAAGCCCAGAAATCCATCCCTATATAATTTGAATATATTTTTGAACGTATATATTTTTCAAATCACTACCGGTTTTGATGAAATTTGGATAATGTGCCAAAGATTGCCCACGGATGGCCCAATTTTTATTTTCATTTTCTGCTCCTACTTCTCCTTTTCGCGCTTGCGCACAATCCAACTTTTTAATAACACTTATATTTTTATTTCTACCCCATTATAACTAACTTGATACACATGTAATCATGCGGCCAGTGATGGCTCGCAAAGAAGCTAAGCTTAAGGGGAGATTAGACGAGCCGATCTGGTCTCCCTAAGTCGGGGCCACGCCCCATCGCATCGGCCCGAAAACCCGGTTGTGTAAATCGCGTTCCTGGTCACGTTTTGGGGGTGAAACCAGACAGGGTGGTCGGATGGAAATTCCATCCAACGTAGGGTAGAAAAATGGGGGAACTACTATAGGCTCCCCACTACTTTACCCTGCGAACCTACAGTGACATCGTAATCCATGTCATCGGACCCGATTTTCCTTTCTTCTAAGAGAAAGGTGACTAGATGGAACTGGGTGGGGCCGTGTGAATGCAACGCTCTGTCAAGTGGTGGGGAGACTGGGGCAAGGGAAACTCGGAACGGGACAAGGACCAGACCGCAAGGAACGCCTCGTCTAATAGCCCCTTAATTATAATTTTGTCTTTTTGACATTTTCATGTTTAGGCTATGGAGCATAAGTCAAAAACGTTACGTTACTTTTAGCTTAAAAACTCAGAAAAGTATAACAGGGGTTAGAAAGGTATAGGAGGTCTGTAATCCAGTCTCCAGCTGTAGTGCCTTCCCCTACCGCGCTTCGTAGGGCCGAAGAAAGTCGAAAAGATTTATACGTGTGACAGGGAGTTAGGAAAGTGCAGGAGGTTGCCAACAACTCTCAGCCCTCTCAGCCTACCTAGTACGAAGGCATATTAACAACTCGTAGAAGGTGGGCCGGTGCCTTTGAATTCAGTCGTTTGTAATCAAGCCGCGGCAGTGCCGGTGTGGAGATAAGAATAAAAATTATCTTCCATCTACTTTTATCAATTACTTGAATAAATTACCGATTATATTTAATATTATGTCGGTAGTTTACGCAGAGCGAAAACATGAAAATGTCTCACTGTCTTGCGGACTCGTATGCAAGAAGTATTTTTTGCTTCCGAGCTTACAAAATGCATTTGTTTATGTCCCCTAATTTAAAATAAATATATTCCCTGATGTCTAAAATGGATTTCTGTCATGGGATTTTCTTAATTCGGTGACATTAAAAAAATATTTTTTCTTCAGAACGATCACATAGCTTTCGTTACCTTCGATAAGCTTGGAAACACGGACGCGATAAAGCTATGTGCCACACTAATTGGCAGACTATTCTTAAATGTTTAGGGTGTTAGTGTACCTCATATACATTATGTGACATTCATATATTACGACTGTTCTTAAATTTCATGTCATGTAATATTTAATCCAATAGTAAAATAATTTATACTTTGTTCTAAGAATTTTAATGTTACTTTTAAATATATAAAAGAACTTACTTCTGATCCAATTTAAACTCACTCTGATAACTTACTTTGAGTTATACAAACACGGTTAATAACAACCTACTTCTTTTATATTTACTTTAAATTTATAAATCTCTCTTATTTTGGGATTTTAATTACAAAATTTTCAATTATGATAGAGTTTCAAAGAAGCAGTATCAATTCTAATATGTATTAGAGTTTTCTTCCATGATTTAGACTTAAACCGATTATAAGCCCATTAAACGTTTAAAATGAATCAAAATAAAGGATTACCAATAATTAAATTGGTCTTAACATAAAACGATTCAAAGAGTAAATAAACAAACTTATTTAAATGAATGTAAAATGAAAAAAAAAATTGAAAAAAAAAATTGATTTAAATGAAAGGACGGCATATACATTGAACATACACACAAAAAAAAGAAAATTATGGCACATAATAGAAGTGTGGCGCATAGTGTGGATTGAGGATCACATGAACATAAAATAAACTATATGAGGTGTGGAAATAAAGTAATGAGACTGTTAGCGTAGGGTGGGGGGATCTGGCAACACTATAGAGGCGGAACTTGAAGTGGTGCAGGTGAACCTCTCATAGGCACTCAGTACAAGTCTGGACTCGCTAGATTCATTAGTTTTTCCATAAAGATTTTTTTCGTATAACAGTTTTTTTAGTGTGTCACTTTTCAGTCTTTTTCAATCTTTTGCAGAAGCAAAAGGACATGAAGAAGAGAAAGACCCTTGAATTTTTGAAATTGATTGAAAATAATTCACACTTTCTGAATCGTATTATTCAACCTGATGACAAGTCTTGGGTGTTTGAATGTGACTCGGAACCCAAGCTCCAGAGCATGGAATGGAACACTTCAGCCTCTCTAAGGCAAGAATGAGCAAGTTGAAGATCAAATGCATGCTCTTTTGTTTTTTTTTATAGTCAGGGAGTCGTTCACAAAGAGTTTTTACCTTTAGGCCAAACAGTAAACCAATATTTTTACAGGAAAGTTCTTGATTGGCTTCGAAAAGGGTCGTGTTCGTAAGGCCAAACATTGCGAACAACTGGGTGCTGCATTACGACAACAAGCCTTGTCAAACGTATTCCTGCAGCTCCTTAACCTCCATATATATACCTGACTTGAGTCCTTGTATAAGGCGGAACAACCTATGGACGACTTAGGCCTGCAAGAGGCAGTAGACACGATCACTTTAGTGTGAATAGTCCATCTATAGGCCTGCTGCCTGCGCATGATCCAGAGCATAATCTGGATATGATCCGGCCAACTTAACATTTACTGTTTGAGCGGTTTAAACCTCTTCCTTTCAAACTGACAGGCTGTGACAATCCCACTCCGTGTCATCCTCAAGATATATTGTTGTTTAAGCCATGTTCACACGATCTACCTCTACCTGGCCTATAAGTTTAGACTGAACAGTCAACCTGGAGGCCTGTCAGTTACGATCTTTCAGGGGGCCGGAATATGCACGTGCTCAAGCACCAGCCTTCAAGCAGCGATCCATTTGTATCCAATGCTGGGTAAACATCGAACCCGGAACCTACAGCGTACCACGCGCGTAAGCTAAAAATTAGCTACTGGGTGACCACTATTAGCTACCATAACTAGTTTATTGACTATATTTATGCTTATATAAAATATTAGCAATATTGTTACCTTGTGTGCAGTTTCCTGTAGCGGTGAAGCGAGTAGATCCGGAGGTGGCTTGTAATGCCTGTATCCTGTAGGTGACGGCTGAACAACTGGCGGTTGAGGCTGAATTCCAGCCGCCGCTGCAGCAGCAGCAGTGCTCTCTTCACTTTCAAATACGTCGTCACTCATACTGTCATCCGTTCCTAAACCCTGCAACAGACAAAAAAAAGTGTCATCAAATCGTCTAATTGCGTAGTTACCATATACCATATACCAGTTGTCTATTCCCTCTCAAGAAAGTTTGTCAACCACATTAAACAAGCGTTCGAATGAAATTCGTAAGGATGTATCATCTGGACAATTATAAGTGTTATAGTTTTTTTTTTTTTAATTCTGTTAAAAAATTAACATATTTTAATTTTCTTTCTCCAGCTATATTTCACCCTAACACTTTAGGCTTCTTCGGGGTACAAATTAACAAACAAAAATCTTATTACTTTAATATTAATGATATTTTTATCTTTAACAAGATTTATATTTTAAAATCAAATTTAGAAAGATGAAAATCAAGGCTCCAACTTAGCGAGAAACGCAGTCTTCTCTGAATTATTGTCTTAATAGAAGTATTAATGATAAAGATTATTAAGAGTAATTAGAAACTTCATAATTATGCATAGTAATCAAATTCAATAATTATACCTAAAATATAAATTGTTAAATTACAAAGTAAACTGCTTTAATAATACGATCAATAACAGTTATTTAAATGTGCTGTTCAGCACTCATTGCTAGCTATATTGAAATTCATAGATTTTAATAACGACACTGAATATTCTAAAATGAGATCTTTCAATCTAACCTCCATTTGTTCGAGTAATTCTAAGTTTAGATGTTTAATTAAAGAGAAGGCATTGCAATATTAGTAGGAATGATGTCGGGTCAGAGTAACCTGATAATAACATTTTCCGCTTGGTTTTCATTTGCAGCCCTGGATTTCTCTTGGAAATTCCAAATAAGTTAGTATATCTCACTTCAAATATCCTTCTTATTACTCTATTTTTAACTACAAGTTTAACATTTGGTTTTAAAATACTTTTTTTAAACGATAGATACTAATTAGACTAAAAATTAATAGTCGTCAAATAGTGTGGCACATACACACACACTCCCTTACGTCTTATCACGCATACTCTAATTATGTTATGATTTACTACCAAATATTGTCTAACTTATTTAATTTTCCCCTCATTTTTTAAAAATGTCAAAATTGTGTTGACTTTTTTGCAATCAATTAAGTAAAATATATATTAAGCCGTAAAATACAATTTAATAAACCATATTTTTTTAAAAAAAAATTAAGGATTTAAATAAATAAAAAAATCTGCACATAAACAATGAACAGAAACAATGAAAACAATGAACACAGAAGCAGAAGGTTGAAACATATATGGAACATTGGTTTCATTCTGACCTACCTCCTAAATTTCATTAAAATCGGACAAGTAGTTTTTAAGGTATGTTGCTTCGCCAAAAACTTTGGACAGACACAGACCGACTGACAGATTGACAGACAAATAGTATACATTATTCGTATATTTGTGAAATTTCAATGTTAAAGTCACATTTATTTAGGACAAACGTTCTTTTGATTGCAAGGTTACTGAAGGTATAACGGAAATATTTCATCGTTCTGAAGAACGAACATTTTTTCTGCCTCGATTTCAAAATTCCAAGACAGAAATCCATTTTATACATCAGGGAACCTTTTTGATCGAGTGTTTGTCTGTCCGTCTGTCACCCCAATTTTTGCAAACCAACATGTCTTAAAAACTTCTTATCCGATTTAAATTTAATTTTGATGGTAGGTCAAAATTAGCCCATTGTTTGTCCCCCCCCCCCCTTCAACTTTCTGCGCCCATCTATTTCTTTTTCACATGCACACAAATAAACATTTGTTATCTGTTTTTTTTTAATTTGGATGGTTTGTCGAATGTACGTACGCCCACAGATGGTCTCATATTAATGTCGACCGTCTGCGCTCCTTAAATGTTGCTTGATTGATTCATTTATTCATGCAAAAAAATCCAAAAACTATTTTGACAGGTTTAAAGTAAAAGGAGGGGAAAAATCAGACAACAATGGTAAAATAATTAAAATAATAATGGTAAAAACATAATACAATATAATGGTGTTAATGTTTATGCTAAAAGTATAACATCATTTAAGAACTTAATAGAACACGAGGAAGCTATGCGGCACACTAATTGCCAGAAGTTTTTCTTTTAAAAATATTTGTTTGACATTTCTGTAACTAATATGTATACAATAACAAGTGACTTATTGAAAATACCCTACGGAATTATCATAAAACATGAAACTTACAATTTTTATTTTGGGAATAATCAAAGTTCTTTTGGTTTGTTCATTTCTCGGCTCAATTTCCATTTTGCAAGAGAATTTAAAAAAATTAAAATAAATAGCACCCGTGAAACAACAACTACTAAATAATACTGCTTTTCGTAAACCATTATCATTATCGAAACAATAAACTAGTCTTGATAATAGAATTAGGTCAATACCTAGCTTATCAACGATAACACACTTTTCCTTGTAGGTGTCTTAGTCAACTTTTTAAAATGACGTACTTATAATTAGAATATTAAGAGAACGCGGCACCGAAATAGGTAAACATAGTTAACACAAGGTAAACATAGGTAAACACAACACAGGCAACATAGGTAAACATAAGGTTTTTCAGTTTTTGTTTTTTTACTAGCCCACGTTCCAACTAGAAATCAGAAACTTTATGGTTTAGATTTTATATATTTAATAAAAATGTGGTTCAAAATTTTAAAAAAACACGTAAATATTAGATTTAGTTTATTTCTTGAAAATAAAATAAAACACTTCCAAATCAAATAATAAGCTAATATAAGACAATCACTAAGTTTTTGTTTAGCATCATAACAAGGAATTAATAATAATAATTATAATAAATAAGGAATTTACGCCTAATTAGAAAAAAGCTATCACAGAAACCTTAATATTTCAAATTAAATGCAGTGAAAGATGGCTGTAAGGTGTAAGAAAGAAAAAAACTTCATTTTTTCATAGGAAACGTTTCAACCCTTATTAAGGTCATCTTCAATCCTTTATTAACTGTAACAAATAATTTGGATTTCACAAATTAATCCTAATTTATTCAAAACTTCATCAACAAGTCTTTTGTTATTTACATAAACTGACCACTTTTATAGCCGTTTTCAACTATTCTTTTATAAATTGATAACATAATATAATATTTAAAAAACAAATTAGAAAATTACGTACACCTTGTTTAGATTGTTACTCTCCCTTTATTTTTTATAAGGGGAGTAACAATCTAAAGAAGTGCCGATAATAATAATTAGTAAAAATTACTTACAAGTTTCATTTGTCAACGTCGAAAATTTTAAAAAAAATGTATCTCCATAAGAGAGTATACATTTTAAATATTCATTTTTGCAATTATCATCATCCACATTTTTCTAAATAATAATGTTTTCCGATGACATCAAAAATGAAGGTAGTTTAATTTTGGTTATTTTTTAATGTTTTAAAAAAATTTAACACCCTGCACAACATATCAGGAAAATAATATAATTTTTTATTATTAGGAGTTTTTTTTATTAAGAATGACTTTTTCTCAAAAACCTAAAAATAAGCTGATTTTTCCAATTCACTACTCTATTGTGGGAGACTGTATAAAAAAAAAATAATAAAACAAAATATAAAAAATAATAATAATAATTTTAAGTCAAGACTTGTCTGAATGTAAAACGAGAAAACTGATAATTATTATTTATCTAAATTTAATGCCAAACTATCCTTATTATTTTATACAAATTTAAAACAGAAAAAACTCTACCTTGAATTTGATGTTTAACCGCTTTTTTCACTTTGCGCGCACTCTTTATGTACTTTCTACTACTGCACTCTTTATAATACAGTTTCAACGTTATGTTTTATTCATATATTTTTTTTTTTTTTTCCCCCCCTTAGTGTTGTGTTTTACCTCGGCACCTCGGCACTGTATTTTCCCGTCAGATGTTACACCTCCAAGCAAAGGAATACATCTAAAACAATCTTAAAACAACTGACGCGACATTTCTAAAACTGAGAAGAAGGGTCGACTCACAAGGGTTTTCACTCTTCAACGAATGTGTATAGAATTCTACTTCAGTCTTATATCACTTTAGTCTGCTATAACGAATGTGTAGGTAAAATCATCTACAGAGAGATGGATACGCGTAGGTACAACAACTGTTATCACTTTGAAGCCAATACTGAGAGAGAAGTGTACTAAGAGACAATGTTACACGGTTAGAAGCGATACGGGCTACATAACGTTATGTCTCTCACTCACACGTGTATAAAAGATTACAATACTATCTACTCGGTGTATTGTTTCAAGTCTTTGTATGTCGCCCCAAAACACGTCTCTATCTCACGTCCTCTCCATATGTATAGGTTGTACCGTTTTCAATGCAAAGTGCTAAAGGTTTCGGAGGGTAAACGTATAATGTTTACAAAGCTCTCTTCCCCGTCACTTTTGCATTTTACTCTTCGCTCTTTTGTCTTACCCCAGAGAATTTTTCAAGCTCAGCTTCATCGGTATCCATTTTTTGCTGAAATAACAAAGATATATTTTTTTTGTATTTTTATTTAAATTTTAATATCTTTAATACTATGATATAGAAATAAGTATGCTTGTTTGCATGTTGAAGGTAATCTCTGAAAGTACTGGATCAATTTGAATGAAATTTTGATCAATGTATTCCTTGATTTTTCAGTATCTATAATAGGGTGAAACGAAAAAAAATCAATTTTGAATTTGAAAAGGTCCAACCTCGTAAAACTTGTGTATGCATTAGAAAGTACCATACGTAAAATTTTGGCCCGATCGAATGACACTTAGATGGTGCACTATCGCTTCAAAGCTTTAAAAAAAAAAAATTAAGAAATGTTTGATATTTTAATTTTTTAAAAAATATTTTAGTTATTTTTATTCACTTATTAGCACCTATTTGCTCTTTGATGGCATATTATTTGATTGCAGGAAGAAAAAAAAATTAAAACAAGTCGGTACAACATATGTGTACCATTGAGTTATTCCAAAGATAATAGAGAAATTAGTGTCATGCAGGTCCTAATAATACCTTGGAATAACTCAATGGTACTCATAATATGTATTATGTATGTACCGACTTATCTCAATCTATAATTAACTTGTTTTAATTTTTTTTCATCCTGCAATCAAATAATATGTCAGCAGAGCAAATAGGTGCTAATAAGTGAATAAAAATAACTAAAATATTTTTAAAAAATTAAAATATCAAACATTTCTTAAAAAGTGTTTTTTAAAGCTTTGAAGCGATAGTGCACCACCTAAATGTCATTCGATCGGGCCAAAATTTTACGTATGGTAGTTTCTAATGCATACACAAGTTTTACGAGGTTGGACTTTTTCAAATTCAAAATTAATTTTTTTTCGGCCCACCCTAATCTATAACCATATATAATGTATATTTACTTTCTCTGCAATAAGAGCTTAGCTGATGTGACAGTAAATTGCTCCTCCGTTGGAACAACCAGGCAATTATGCAGAAAAGCCAAAAAAGTAGTAACTAGTAAATAAGTAGAATTTACATAAAGGGTGATCCAAAAGTTCGGAAACGGCTTAATATCTCCGGGTTTTTTTTTTAATATACAGGGTGATATAAAGTTCCGGTTTTCGGGTTTCTTTATCATTAATAAAAAAAAAAACTTTTTGGTGGGTAATCATTTTTTTCCGCCATATTGGATTCAACTTTGAAATTTTATATTGGAACATCCATAAAATGATACATTTTTGGAAAGGTCTTAAAAAAGAAAAAATTTGCCGCAAACCCGAGCTTTCTATCTACTCTCGCTTCAAAATGGCGGACACTCAAAGTTTAAAAATTTATTCTTTTCTTTTTATTTTCAATAGTTTAGTTGGATATAAAAAATCGGCCCGAGACCCTCAGACTTACGTTCTTATATAATCTCGGTCCCAGATCCCAGAGAACATAGTTAGTTATCATGTCATAGTTTCCGTTTCCGAGATATTGATGAAAATAAATATGATTTTATTGAAAATCGAAAACAAAAATTAAACAACCTCCTGTTGAACACATTTTAAATAATATCAATTAACTAAGCATCACGTAGGTTTATTTAATTATTTTATGTTTAGGCTATGGAACATACCTCAAAAAGCGTTACGTTACCTAAAAACTCAGAAAAGGCCAGTCTTCGGCGGTCCGTCAGACCGCACATTTTGCATATTTTTTAATATTTTAAAATAACATCAGCAGAAATATAGTTTTAGGGGGGGCACGCCAAATTTTTATGTTTTTTTACACAAAGGCATGACAAATTAAACACTTTCCACATGTTCTATATATTTTTGTAATCTACTCTTCAATACCTTTCATTTGATACCCCACTCAAAATGTATAAAACATGTTTTTTTTATCCTTGACAGGAATTATCCGCCATTTTGGATTTGAACAGCTGATAATTTTGAGGTCACTATATTTTTTCTGTGTGCGGGTCTAAACGATCTTTAATACTGGAAAGTTTCATGTTTATAAAAACGAAACCCTAAAAACATTAACGAAACCCTAAAAACATTATGACGCACCATATGCGTCATGCAGCCACAGAAAGGACAATTGCCAGAAAGGACAATTTAGCCACAGAAGGACAAAGTTTTAGCCATTGAATCGGGAATGATGTACCTTATTGGAGAGGACCCTCCTTGGTGCCTTATGGGCCTTAACCTTGGATGTGCGTATGGCGGTTTACTGCAATAATAATATAAATATTATTATTCTATTTTGAGTTATATAGTCCAGGAAATGAAGACCAAAAATAGCTTAATAGAGGAAAAAAGTCCTACAGAAGTGAAATTTGGTATAGATGTAGGGAGAGGTATCTTGAACAACATACTAAAAGTTCACAAGGGTGGGAAGCTTGACAAAGTGGGGGGAGGGCCGTAAAGGTCCCACTTTTTCGATTTTTGTGAATATCTCAAAAACTAAAGCCTCCAGCTAAAACATGGTAGAGTCCAAAATTATTTTATATAAAATTCTCTTCAAAAAAGGTCTAATTCATTATTTTGCTAGGATCAATAGGCGAAGAGATACAGAGGGGGAAATATCGAAATATAATATAATATAGAATAATATTCAGTATGGAAGTATAGACTACACTTATAAAATTTGTCTCAATCAGTATAGGGGGTATGCACATCAATAAGGTTGTGTAGAAAAAATAGTTTCAAATAATAACTGTAGAATACTATGAAATAAACAAATTTTGTAATGAAACCCCCCAAAAAAGTGTTTTTGAGAAAAATAAATATTTCTCTGAAAAGTAGACAAAATTGGCAACAAAAACTATTCTATGGCATTTTTGCCTAAGCAGAACAGGGTGGCGCTGGCGCGTCTCAGAAGATTTGCCTCAGTGCTCCTAAGACAGGAGAGCGAATGGAAACGACAGGAGGGCTTATGGGGAGTCGTGTAGTACAAAGTACAAGTACAAATTACTTGTACAAAGCACTTGTACAAAGTACAAGTGCCCCGCCGCACCGAGGCACATTTTCCGAGACGCGCCAGCGCCACCCTGTTCGGCCCAGGCAAAAATACCATAGAATAGTTTTTGTTGCAAATTTTGTCTTCTTTTCGGAGATATATTTATTTTTCCCAAAAAAACAAACACATATATTTATTTAAAAAAAAAAAAAATACCAAGCGACCCAAAAAACCATAAATGAGCCCACTTCCAAAACTACCATGAATTCTCCCAGACAACGACCCATATGGTCTCTTTTGCATGGACTAATAAGACTAAATCGTTAATAACTCTAAACCTGTTAGGTTTAGAGAAAAAGTTACAATTACAAAATTTGTTTATTTCATAGTATTCTACAGTTATTATTTGAGACTTTTTTCTATCTACAATATTTAAGGTATTACAAGCCTAAAAAACCGAAAATCAGCCGCCATTTTTCAATATGGCGGCCGTAGCACAACTTCGATTTTAGGGGACTTTTAGTATATTCAACAGGAAGCTGAACCCAACATCTCCACCAAGTTGCTTGCTTGCACTTTTTTTTCGAGGTCAAAACCTATGTTTACTGCACTATTATAGATGATGATTCTTGAAACTGTATATAATGATTTGAGTAAGGTTATCAGGTAAGGGGGGGGTGTAAGGAAGGACTAAGACGGAGAGGGAGAACCGGTTATAAATCTATTCATAGACGCCCAACTGTCGACGTAATTACAACAAATTGCACCGTGAGTGGTTTATATTGTTCAAATTGGGTGTACTGTACAAGTACAATAAATTACACCCTATGGGGTATTTTGTTGTTCAACATGGTTATACAAGTACAACAAAGTGCACCGCGTATGAATCCTGTCGCCTAAATGCCAAGGCGCTTGCTCTAACAGACCTCCACTCGACGACCAACATTTGAAGACGACCAACATTTAGACCATTGAGTTTGTCCATACCCGCTATACTGATTGAGACAAATTTATAAGTGTAGTCTATACTTCCGTACTGAATATTATTCTATATTATATTATATTTTGATATTTCCCCCTCTGTATCTCTTCGCCTATTGATCCTAGCAAAATAATGAATTGGACCTTTTTTGTTGAGAATTTTATATAAAATAATTTTGGACTCTACCATGTTTTAGCTGGAGGCTTTAGTTTTTGAGATATTCACAAAAATCGAAAAAGTGGGACCTTTACGGCCCTCCCCCCACTTTGTCAAGCCTCCCACCCTTGTGAACTTTTAGTATGTTGTTCAAGATACCTCTCCCTACATCTATACCAAATTTCACTTCTGTAGGACTTTTTTCCTCTATTAAGCTATTTTTGGTCTTCATTTCCTGGACTATATAACTCAAAATAGAATAATAATATTTATATTATTATTGCAGTAAACCGCCATACGCACATCCAAGGTTAAGGCCCATAAGGCACCAAGGAGGGTCCTCTCCAATAAGGTACATCACTAAAGCCTCCATAGTTTTTGAGATATTCACAAAAAACGAAAAAGTGGGACCGTTATGCCCCTCCCCCCACTTTGCCAAGCCTCCCACCCTTGTGAACTTTTAGTATGTTGTTCAAGATACCTCTCCCTACATATATACCAAATTTCGTTTCTGTAGGACTTTTTTCCCCTATTTTTCCTTCGTTGCCTGGACTATATTATTACCACTTGTGGCTTTGCTGTTTGGAAACTCGATGTTATACAATAAACAATATATTATTATTCTGTAAGTAAAAAATCTAATAACTCCTGATAATTATTATTGTCAAACTAAGTTAAAATCAGCTCACACTCTGATAAACTGTTGAGCTGTTAAGATTTATAAACCGGAGTCTTATAATATAAAACCGCAAATTGTTCAACAAGTAACTGTTTACTTACAGCTTACTGCTGTAACAACTTAATTACGGAGTAAATAAGTTAAGAATGTGAATGGCTGATAGCCAAGCTGGGTTTATTTGTACAAAATTAGTTGTAAGTAGATGTGTTTTTTAGTAGGATAGGGCAATCTTCTTCATAATAACAAAATGGATCAAATAACAGAATAAGTATAAAGTCACATTTTAAAATAAGTAAGATAATTATAAGCTTGATTTAGTTTATTTAAGTTTTGTTAATTTAAAAGAAAGGCTTTTTTCAAAATTTATTGGTTAAAAAGAAAGGAGTAAACACAAAAATAGAGGCGAGTTTGTATGTTTCGAGAGATGAGCCATTACCCTCAGTACTTACGAAACAGCCACTAGGTGAGCGCTAGTGTCGCCCATGCACGGAGCCTATAGCTCCACTATCCCAATACTTTCTGTATTATATACAAACAATGTATATGAGAAAGTATAATTATTAAACCCGTACGGTATTGTTTAAAACCTGAAAGCTAATCTATATATACATCGATGTAGTTATATTACATTAGACCCTCTAATAAGCATATTAGAAGTATAATGCGGGTGAAGGGTAAGATAATTAGTTTAAATTACCTCGACCAAAACCGAAGGGTTGGGTAATTAATTAAAATCTTATGGTTAGATTACACAAACAAAAGAGTATGGACAACACAAGCAAATTCAGAGGAAGCGAAGTTTAGATCAAATTGTAGAGCAAATTAATTTCCGGTGAGTAAACATATGAGATAATGTGATCTCAAAAAGATCAGATTATATATATATAACTTGTTGGAATGCACACACTGACTAAACCTTCTTACAAATTAAAATAATGAGGACATTAATGGAAAACGCCGTTTTCAAAAAGGGCTTAGATAAAAGCAAACAAAAATTATTGATACATATACTTTTTAGAGAAGTTTTAAAGTCGCAATCTTTAATTTAAAAATAAAGTTTTATTCGATCATATTTAAAAATTAGGTTTTTATTAAAAAAAACGGTCCGACAACCTCGCAAAAAACTTTCATATAAATCTTTTATCTACGATTGATACGTAATATAAACATTGTATCTCTGTTTAGATGCGTAGAAAGTGATTCTTTACGTACTTGATTTATTTGCCATGCACTATTCATAATTTCTCTTTTTTTCCGCCCTAGTGCTATGAAAAAGAAGAATTCTTCACCTTAACTCACGATTAGCGAATTTGTTTACATTTAATAAAACTAATTTGCTGTTAGTTTAATTAAAGCAACTGTTTATATCGAGCTTTTAGTGAAAAACAATGATCGATTTATGTCATTATGACGAAAATTAAATGTCATTATGAAATAATTAATTCGGCACAAAATACAACTAATGAATTAATGTCTTTATCCAAAGAGAAATACGAACTTACATACAGGAAGTTTATTTTTTTTTTATTTTTTCTTTATTTATTATTAAAATCTAACAATCGTAGATAAAGTAGGGTACGCAACTCGTGCGAATACTACATTTTGCTTTGCCCGTATGGTTTTACTACTCTCGCTGTCACTCGGGTGCTAAATCCACACTCGCATGCGAAATGCTACTTTCCGGACTAGACGCGTAATGTACTATTGTAATTATTTTATTATTAAAATTTGATTAAAAAGTGGTTATTTATACTACGTTTACGATTTTCAGCTAAATCAATTGTACTTTCTTCAATAAAAAAAAACTGTTTTGGTTAGATTTGGTTTTTAATGGACCAAATTTTAGAATTTTTTAATCAATATCATCGGTACCATTTGCGGGATTTTTTTTAGGGTTTCAAGGGTATCCTAGAAACCCTTATGCTTTTGGTAGTTCGTCCGTCCGTCCGTCGCATCTTGGAGTGTATCTCCCGAGCTAATGTAGCTAGAGTTAGTGGTTTTTTTTCGTAATTTTAGGGGATCGTGGAAAGATATTTATTTAAAAAATTTTGATTCCTAATCACTTGCTTAAAACGTGCAAATATTTCTAAATATCTAAATCTAATATTCGCGCCATCAATACTTTCTCTATATATATTACGAATATGAGAAAATAAAAAAATAATATTAAAATTTTTAATAAATGGTAAAGGTACTTTTAGACATTATGTTACAAAGCTCTTAAAGCCAATTGTATAAAATATTTTTCTAAATATAGAGAATTATTTCCAAATGAATATTGAAAATCGTGTTTATAAAGTTAAAAAGTATTCAGCTGAATACCTATTTCACCCGCCCTCACAACTCACGCATTTAAAACTGACAATAGAATGAGGGTCCCGTGGCCCATGACGCTTCAACAATAGAAACCAAATACACAACTGACTTCGAGGGGGGCCTTTAGTTCAAATATCAACCGTTGAGTTGGGCCAGAATGGAAACGGTCTTTTCATTCAATTGATATATTTATTAAAAAAAATATATTATATATATCAGCCCCATACTTAAATCGTATAGGATTCATTCCAATTTCATGTTTTTAAAATAAAAATCAATGAAATGGTTATAATCAACTTGAGTCTGTAAGAACCTACAAACTATCAGAAAGAGAAAACGAGAATGGGCTAAACATTCCTGTAAACTATCCAGTAGTAGTAGACTAGTAGACCCCGAAACCAGCGGGAGGTGAAAACGCTGGTGCTGACCTGCACCAGTAATTGCTACTCCGCTTTGACTAATTATCGCATGTTTTTCGTAATCTGAATCGGACATAGCTTGCACTCTGGCTGTATCCTATCACTGAAGCATGTTCAAACCAAAATAGTAGGATAACTATAACTACCGGGCTAGGCAAAATATGATCAATTTCATCATTACAAATTGTATTAAATAAATGCTCAAAAAGGATAATTACACAAAATTATAATAATATATATTACAGAGACCATAAATATTTGTATTAACATCGTACAAATAATCATAAGAATATTTACACACTGCAGTAGCCGGGGCCTATTGATTTTATTTTTTCATACTTTTACTCTTAATTTAACTTTATTTTTCAGGAGAGGGGCTGATGAGTTAGTTAAATCGAACTTTTACTCTTGTATCCAGTGTAACGAATTTTACCCTTCGTTTAGGGTTTCCCCTCCGAAAATTTCGACCCTTCACTGTTTCCCCTACGTAACAGGATGAGAGAAGGATATCATAGAGTTTTCACAGTCTTATGAAGGACGGAAAAACATGAAAAACTCCTACCTATATGTTAACTTTTCACTTTTCCTCTGATATATATTGATTTTTACCTTTATACTCACCTTTTTTAAAGGGGATATTAAAACCCCTGAATAAAAAACTTTCCACTATGTAGGATAAAATCATTTAGGGAGAAGATAGAATACCGTACAAGAGATTAAGGAAATGGGACGAAAGAGAGATACATAATATACGATAGAGAAAACAGAAACGAAAGCGTAATAGAAAGAGTTGGTAACGACGGAGAACAGAGATAAAAGAAATATAATAATTAAATATAGAACTGAAACAGGGATAGGTACATATGATGGAAAAATGAGAATTAAAAACGATAGAAAAAAAATATATATATAATGAGTGTATGAAAGAAAGAGTTAAACAGAGATACACACATAAGTCAGAATGAAAGTTAAAAAAAAATCATAGGGAAGTACTTTTTGGTACTTCCCAATAGTAGGGTTTCGTAGATTATTCGGCATATATACGCTATAAAATATATAAAAATTTGGGTTTGCACATTTTTGGGCATTACACATGCGCATATTAAATGTTAAACTTATATTTTTCCTATTTAAAATCTCTATCGTGAACGGTTCACGGGATATGGACATGAACCAAAGTACGACGGTCAGACAGACACATCACCCTCGGCATAAGGGTTTCGAGGATGATCTACGAAATCCTAAAAAAGGTAATAGACAAAAATATAAGAGAGGAATGTACGAAAGATCGGCTGAAACATATACATACATGCGGAGAATGAGATAAAGGATGAGAATATAAAGATATATAAGAAACTGAAACAGAGATAGAAACATAAGACAAAAAAAGAGAAGAAAGAATAAACAGTCAAGTGTGTGCTAGTCAGCACACAGCGTGGTCCGTAGACAACACAATATTGTTTAAGTAGTACCTATTGATGTAGCTTTTTAAAATGCTAAAAAGCCTACTTTGAACAGTCCAATGGGTCTGATATTCTCAAAACACATAAATAAACTTCTGATAAAGTATTTTTTGCTAGTGAACCGGACTGAAAAACATATAAATACACCCAGAAGAGCAAAATTATAAAAAAAAAAAAAAAATGTATTTTGACAATTTTTTTCCGAAATTTCCAAAAAGTGGTATCTTTACTTTTGGCCTATCAAAGTTATAACCAAAAAATTATATATTTTTGTAATCAGCTCGACGTACCCTTTCATATGATACCCCACACGGTCTCCAGAAAAAAAACAATTATTTTTTAACCCTCAAGTTTCTTTACCCTTATTTTTTTTGAAAAATAATTTTTTAAGTCGCTATATTTTAAAATGTGTGGGTAGGTACTATACACATATATGCCAGATTTCAAAGTGACCGGACGAAATAGGTGTCACTATGAGAGCAGGCGACAGACGGATGGATAGACAGGCACACGCAGAAAAATATAAGGGTCCTTGGTTTTACCTACGGACCCTAAAAAATTGAAGAGTTATCAAAGAATGAGATATAAACGTGGGAAATTAGATAGGAAAAAATACGAATATATTCTGAAAAGAAAATTTAAAACAAATTCAATGTCATTATTCATTATTCTTTAAAAATGCATACTAATTTATTTGTGTGTTTAAATTTTCTCGTATTTTATAAAATATTTCGCCAACATAATTCAAGAGCTAAATGAAATTGGGTGTTAATTAATGCATAATATATCACGTTTGTATGAAGTCCATTAGGTAAAAAGTTAGTTCTTTTAGAGTAATAGTCTTTTTAAATGATTACAAATAAAATTGGTTTGCATATGGAATGAGGTAGCTCCTTTAATCAAGAGCACCTTTAATCAATCCATATTCATAATTTTTAAGTTAGTTTTGAAAGTTTTTTTGGGCACCTTTAATCAATCCATATTCATAATGTTTAAGTTAGATTGAAGTATTTTTGGAGGTCTCTGGTAGCTTATAGGCTTTTACCAATATTTTGGAAGCAAGACACCGGGTTCATATACTGACTCTGGTAAGGGACCCCAAGCTTAGTGGTCTAGTGTTGTTACCCGGTACCGCGGTATAAATGAGTATCTAATGACGTCAATTCTGCTGCGGATTTCATTTGTAAGCATATGGAACGTCAAGCCAATACCGTGTTATTCACTTCATAAATATTTAGTTTTATAATTAGTGGTACGTCTAAGCCTCCAAAAGCTGTAGCTCCACGGATTATGTATCTTCTGTCTATTTATATAAAAATAAAGTTTTGTCTGTCCATTGGTCAGAATTGCAAAATTTTTGCATATTTTTTTCATTTCATACATTTCGAAAACCGAAACCGGCCTTATTTTTTTTCTTGTATGTATGTATGTATGTGTGTCTGCGCCAACAGTCCGACTTTATAGGCGCAAAACTGGCCAAACGAAAACGGTTAACTTTTTTCAAAGGTAAGAATGTGTTGCGTATGTTGTAGGCTTGGCTTCATCGAAAAATATTGAGTAGAACCAAAGTTATTAACAATTTTATTAAAAAAATAACCTAACTAAGTATAATTATAATATTAAGTGACAAAACCTACTGACTCACTAATCAAAATGTTTGGGTACTTCTAGACCACAGAGACTCGCGGTATTTTGCGATTGATCGGAAATGGGCCCAAACCGACTGGAAAAATCCGAAAAGTTAAATATATATATATATATATATATATATATATATATATATATATATATATATATATATATATATATATATATATATATATATATATATATATATACATACACAATTTGTGAGAGACACCAAGGGATGTGCCACGCAAGCGTGACCCGTAGGAACTGTTCCAACATCAGACATTGCGTCATTAAGATGTTGCGCCATGTCCTGCATCGTTTCGTCGCGTCCGACTCATCAGGGGCCCGACGATGCCCACCCAGCCTGTGCAAAACACGATATTACGTTGCTGATGTGTTTTGCCAGCCAAGCAAGAATGGCGGTATGAGAGCACGCTCGTCTCTGTCCTATATCTGATCTTCTTGATCTAGTATAGTTCCAGAGTTGGGTGGGCATCGTCGGGCCCCTGATGAGTCAGACGCGACGAAACGATGCAGGACATGGCGTAATGCCGAGCCAACATCTTAATGACGCAATGTCTGATGTTGGAACAGTTCCTATGGGTCACGCTTGCGTGGCACATCCCTTGGTGTCTCTCACAAATTGTGTAGCCTATTGCAGTGTGCAAAACACGGTATTACGTTGCTGATATATATACATATATATTTACCCCCTTAAAAAAGTAAAGATAGCGGACGTAACTATAAAGTTTTTTGGAGGCTTATTGCGGCTAAACGGTAAGTCGTATCGAAAAGCAGATTGCACCAGCGGTAACTGATTTTAAAAGAACTACAACTTTTCTCCTATGACTTTTTTTCTTACCTCCATCTTGAGCATACCTTAAATAGAGCTATTTAATATTTGTTTCATTAATTTGACCTAGAACCTGAGTTAAAATATTTACTAGTGCAGCTGCCTTGTGGAGATGACAGTGGTAATTGAATTGCACCAATGGTTGATGATTGTTCTATGACTTCCCAGTCTGATTTGTTCTGACAAGCTCGACTGATTTGACTGTCTCATTTATTTTTATTTATTTTTTTTAGCATTGTTATTTATTACTTAATAAATTATGTTTTAAATGGCTATTTTTTAAATATATAAATTGACTCCAAACTTCGATTTGAAGAGTATTATATTCTTAGTAACGGAATTTATTATGAATAATATAGTCCTAATTTTATTCCTTGAAGGCTTTGGACACAAAATATTTAGGCATTCCATTAATTTACTAGCCCACATGACAATAGGAAACATAGACACTAATACCTAGCATGAGCCCCATAGCGAGCATGAGGGGAAAGCTAGTCTATCATATATTTATATATATAAAAGCCAAATACGGCTCACTGACTTATCCATTACAGTATCTCTAAAACGGCAATAACTAGGCAGCTTACATTTTGCTTGGCGGTTTCTCTTATCCATTAGGTGATCGCTAAGAAAAATAATATTTACAATTGATCATCTTGATTCAAGATGGTGATCAGCAAAAATAAAAAAAATTAAATTAAATAAAAATTCTTGATTAAAAGAGTCAGAAAAAAGGAAGTCCAGCTTTAAACACTCAAGAAAACCACTTTTATACAACTACCAATCCAAACTTTATAAGAGAAACTTAAAAGAAAAATTAATATTATAAAATGCAAGAAAACAGTGGCGGAATAGAAACACATCGGGACGTACAAGTGATACCAAGTGAAAAATTACAACCAATACCGCTACCAAATGAAGAATGCTGCTTGTTCAAGAACACTGACATCGGTCCATACCATGTAATTATTGAAAACAAGAATTTAATCCCAGGAAAAAAAGGCTTGTCACGCTTACACCCAATGACGATGGGTAAGTTAATACAAGAAACTTGGATATATTTCAAAGGATATAAATAAAATTACAAAAATAGGAATCGATAAATTAAAAATAACATTCAATACATACAATACTGCAAATAAATTATTAAATAACATAGAACTAAACAAAGAATATAAAATTTATATACCAAGATCAATATTATTTAAAAAAGGTGTTGTACGTGGAATAGAACATTCTCTTACAGAAAACGAAATTTTACAAAATATGGAATTTCATAATATGCCAAACATTAAATTAACTCATGTTAAACGAATAAATCGAAAAATTTTTGAAAATAACGAACCAAAATATCTGCCCACTCAATCCGTCATAATTACAATCCGAGGCCAAATTTTACCGACTCACGCTTACTTACACTTTGTACGATGTCCTATCGAAACATTTATACCGCGAGTAATTCAATGTAGAAAGTGCTTACGATACGGACATAACGAAAATAATTGTAAAGGATCAGCCCGCTGTGAAACATGCGGGTTGAACCCTAATACACACGGTCTTAATGAACACAATATAATCAAATCATGCCCAATTAAAGAAAACCCAATATGTCTTTATTGTAAACAAGGGCATAAAACAACTAATATAAACCAATGTCCTGAATTCAAATCTCAACAATTAATAAAAGAAATTATGGTCAAAAATAATATATCTTACGGTGAAGCAAAATCAAAAATAACTAATACTAACACCTATTCAACAACGGTGCAACAAACGGTATCACAACCTATTCCTACATCTAATAAAACTGAATCTCGCAAATTTCAAAATCAAACAGTAATATCAACCCCTTCAGTAGCACCAAAGCGACAACGATTAAATCATTTTCAACCAAATAAAGAATTCTATTTTCAAAAACTAATCACTCCAAAACAAACACCTGGGGGACTGATACAGTCTAACCCTCATAAACCGACACAACAAACCCCAAACAATAATGAAACATTACATCATGATCTAGATAAAAATCTCATCAACCTTATCACAGAAATAACTAAAATAATAATAAAAGAACTAAACGCGGAAAAAAATATTCAAATCGACGATACAGTCATAAAAAATATACTTTCAAAAATAAATTTCCCATAATATGGATCAACTTCGTGACATTCCAAAACCAGACTATAGTGTACTGAGTGCTCGTGAGTTTAACTTACGAACATTTAAAATATTACAATGGAATATAAGATCAATAAATAATAAAAAAGATGAACTCGAACACCTCTTATATTCATCTAAAATTGACATAGCCTGCCTCTCTGAGACTTGGTTTAAACATGAAACAAATATTACATTTAAAGGTTATAATATAATAAGATTAGACAGGCAAGATGACAGAAGAGGTGGGGGAGTCGCAATAATAATTAAATCCAACATACACTACACAATACTTAACAACCTTCCAAAGATAGGAACGGATCATATTGGCATTCAAATAAAATATAAGAACACAAAATTAAATATTATATCAATATATAACCCTCCAATGACTCAAATTCTCTCTAACAAATGGCATGATCTAATAAAAGCAATTAAACCAACATACCTTCTAATAGGAGATTTTAATAGTCATCACGAAGCCTGGGGTAGTAGTAATACTGATTCCAAAGGTCAAAATTTATTAAAAGCAATTGATCAAAATAATGCAATAATCTTAAATAAAAATATACCAACCCTTATTCCTAAAATAAACCAAAAAACACAATCTGTAATAGACCTTGCAATAGCTTCTAATAACATTGCAACTGACTTTGAATGGAAAATTTTAAAAGATCCACATAGTTCGAACCACTATCCGATAATATTAGAAACAAATTCCTCCCACATAGAAAAAATATATCGATACCCAACAAGACGTTGGAATGTTGATAAAGCAGATTGGACAAAATATGAGGATAATATGGAAATACTAACACAAAACAGACTAATAAAACATACACTATTAACATACAATGACTTTATAGATGATATAAACACAGCATCTAAAGATTCAATTCCGGAAATAAAAAAAAGAAAAATTACTTCAACTCCTTATCCCAACCTTATTCATTGGTGGGATACAACCTGCGAACAATCAAAATATGAAAGATACAACGCTTATCAAAACTTTAACGCCAATCCAAATTTAACAAATTTTATTAATTTCAAACGTAAACACACAAAATTTAGACGATTAATTAAACTTAAAAAAAGAAATAGTTGGAAACAATATTGTGATAACCTAAACTTTTCAAAAAATACACCATCCAGTGTTTGGAAATCGTTTAAAAAATTAAATAAAAATCCATCAAATGAAATACAAACAAATCCAGGAACCTGGCTAGAGGAATTTATGGATAAATTAGCCCCCCCATCAGTAACAAATATAATCCCAAAATCTTTAAATAGTAACAACACTCATGTACTAACCAAACCTTTTACATTTTCCGAATTTAAAACGGCTATTAAACACAGCAATACTTCCCCTGGACACGATAATATTCACTATGACATGATACACCACCTACCCCCAATTTCAAAAAACACACTTTTAGAAATATTTAATAACATTTGGGAAACACAAAAAATTCCTGAATCATGGCAAACATTTATAATAATCCCCATTAAAAAACCAGGAAAAACAGCCGATTTAGCCTCAAATTATCGTCCAATTTCATTATCATCATGTATGTTAAAAACTTTTGAAAGATTAATTAAAAATAGATTGGAATGGTGGATAGAGTCGAATGAAAAACTTGCAAAATCGCAAAAAGGATTTAGAAAAAATAAATCAGTTTTAGAAAGCCAAAGTCAGCTTGTAACAGACATACACAGCGCATTCACACAAAAAAAGTCAGTATTAACACTACTTCTAGACATTACACAAGCTTATGACAATGTTGACCTTAATATATTACATCATAAATTAATACAAATGAACATACCACAACAAACTGCAAATTTTATTATAAAATTAATAACTAATAGAACACTACTTTTTCGAGTCAACGGAGAAATAGTAGGAAGTAGAATAACTAGAAAAGGTATCCCACAGGGGGCTATTTTAAGCCCCCTATTATACATAATTCACACTTCAGACCTTGAAATAACAATACCCCATCCTGTAAAAATACTCCAGTTTGCCGATGATGTATTAATATACTCAATCAGTAAAAAAATTGATGACATGGTAAATGATCTTAGTCAAGCATTACAAGCAATTCAAAACTGGACTAGAATTACTGGACTAGAACTATCCCATGAAAAATCAGAATGTTGTGTTTTCACAAGAAGAAATAATCCCCACCTAGAAAATTATATCAATTTTGGAAATATACAAATAAAACGAAAAACAGTAATCAGATTTCTTGGTCTCTTCCTCGATCAAAAACTTACATGGAAAGAACACATCAAGAATATTTCCTTAAAATGTGAAAAATACCTGAACATAATGAAAATGACCTGCAACAAATCATGGGGAAGTGATCCAAAAACCATGATTACATTTTATAGGGCAACAATAAGATCATGCTTAGACTTTGCATCACCTTTCTACGGTAACGCAAAACAATACTTACTTACAAAACTCGACCGCATTCAATACAGGGCCTTACGATTATCTATGGGATATTTAAAATCAACACCAATAATCATTATATTAACTGAATGCTGCGAACAACCACTTAACCTTCGCCGACAACATTTAGCTGACAAACTACTATTAAAATTATACACTCAATACTCTACCATATACAAATCTATATCAGAACTATCTAACAAAATAAACAGAGTACACAGATACTGGCGACATAAACCTACACCCTTACTAAACAATAGCTACAATAATCTATTACCTTACTTAAATCAAAGTATATACCAACACGAATTATTACCAATTCATCAAATTAATTATGAAAACCTATATCAAAAACCAAATATATATATACCCAAATTTACTTATCCTTACAATAACATTACATTCGAAGATCAACTAAATAAATTACATCCACACAACACTTACACTATATTTACAGACGGATCAAAACAACAAAATTTAACAGGATATTCTTATTATGACCCCCAATTAAAACAAGGCATCGGCTACTCATGCCCTCAACATACTAGTATATATACATTAGAAAGTTTAGCAATTTTACATGCACTAGAATACATTAACACATTACAAAATAACTATAACAAATACACGATAGCATGTGACAACCAGGGCGTTCTTAAAAAACTTGACAACATTTCATACACTACACACTTGGATCACATCTTCATGAATATTTTAAACAATATAGCAGAAATAAGAAGAAACAATAAAGAAATAGACTTTATATGGGTCAAATCACATCAAGGAATTGAAGGAAACGAGGAAGCAGACAAACTTGCCAAAACCCCTACACAACAATCTGAAAAACAAATACCAACAAGAGACCTCATAACACTATCCAAAAAGAATATGTTTGAAAAATTTAATATAAAACTACAAGAAGAACCAGAAAAAGCAAAAAATTTCAAATTAATAGTCAAAAAAACTCCACTTAAACCATGGTTTTGGAAAACAAAACTACCACGTACAGATATAATGAAAATTAATAGATTAAGAAGTTACCATGCACGATGCATTCAGTACAACTATATAATAGGACTAAGTGATTCACCAATATGTTATACTTGTCCTGAAAAAGAAGAAAATGTAGCTCACATCCTATTGGAATGTCCGAAATATAAATCAGAAAGAAATAAATTATACCAAGAAATTAAAATACAAGAAATTCAAGACAAAAATGAAAAAATCAAGACCATCCTATTCTCAAATTTAAAAAATATTAAACTTACACTAAAATTCGCAAAAGAAATAAATTACTCCCCTTAGCCTAAAATTGAAAAAATCTGGAGTCCACTCACCAACAGAAATCCACAAACGAAATAAAATTTAAAAAATAAATAAAAATTACTTAGGGAAAACATAGGAAGAATTTTGGAAGGACTCGGGTCCACCCAACCTAATTGAGGTTTTCTGTGGTTTCCCTCAATTTACTAGGCAAATGCCAGGTTGGTCCACTCTTAAGTCAGTCCACAGACTGCCTATGATACCCGTTTAAATACCTGCAAACAACCCTAACAAAAATCCATTCAAAAACTTTCGTTTAGAAAAATAAAAAAATATAAATATATACTCCGAAATTATCCATTATACCCTTCCCCAAATTTGATTAAAAAGCTCCAATCCCTTACAAAATATCAAAATTATAAAAAGGCACAAAATAACCCCTCTCAAAATAACATTATGGCTCCGGTAAACACAAATATTTTTTTTGTTTCTTATGCCAATAAAGAATTTGTTTAAAAAAAAAAAAAAAAAAAAAGATGGTGATTATTAGATTAGTGTGCGGAATCAGAGCTAATTTGATTTGAACCTTGAAATTCCGAAGTTAGCTTCCTTTTATGTCAAAGATTCAACGAATTAATTTGTATTCTTCACACCAAAACGATCCGCATCACAATAATTAATAATTCATATATACAAAAAATTGATTTAATAAACAAATATAGGGTGGGTAACCAAGTAAATGTTAGCCACATGGCTGATTTACTTGGATATCCACCTATGGGTGGGTGTTTTTTTGGAAAATTTTATAACGTGACAAACTACTGAGTTGACTATTATTACATTATTTCATCCGTGAAATTTGTAATATATATTGTTCTAACGAAACGCTGATCGCTAAAAAGTTTCTCAACCCTTTAATAAGGGACAAATAAAATTTATTTTAGTTGATGGTAATGTTATTGACGCATTCAGAGAAATTTAATATGAAAATTTTTAAAAAGGAATGAAAAGTGATTATGATAAATAGTTAAGAGAATTAATCATAAATAGTGAATAAAATAAAAAATTATCAATATGAAGAGTATGGATGGAAGAAACTGCGTATATTTACCATAAAAGTTTTAATCGAATTGTTCAATACAAATTCTAGGAGACCTTTCAATTCTGAAGCATGATAAACCCATTAAAATAAATTAAATCAAGAAAAATTTAATTAAAGCATAAACCGCTTGCTTCATTGATATATTCCGAGAAAATAGAATATCCTGTAGAATATTTTTAGTGCTCCACTTCAAAAAATGTATTCTGGCATTCTTAGAATTTATTAAAATATAAATAAATTAATTAAAATATCAATATAATTAAAATATACACAATGCTCCAGTTACCTTTGGTAAACTCAGGAACAATTTATAAAATAATAATACCATTTATTAAAAGTGACGCAATATTACAATTCTTGATTAATCAGAAATTTTGCTATACATTCGGTCATTTTATATCAGCCGGAGCTGTGGTAACCTTTGAGGTAATGTTCGGTCGTTTTCTTATTTTGTTTATGTATGTGAAAATTAAATTGATAAACACCAATAAATGGTAGAAAGAATGGTATAAATGTAATAATTATAATTAATAATTTAAAAATAAATACTATCTACATGATTTATCAGTTTGATATATAACGGTTGACAGAGACAATAACAAATATAACAGTAATAAAAAAATACAAGTAAAACTAAAAATTGCAAATACTAATTTAACCTAATAGAAATGGTAAGTTTATTTACTGCCACTAATTTTCTTTATGTAGCCTGGCTTCCTTGTGTATACAACTTCCATTCTTCTCCATTCACTTCTGTCGAGCGCCACTCTCCTCCACGTCGATTCTCCCCAACACTTCCTCATCTCACTGTCCCATCTTACTCTTGGTCTCCCTCTTCTTCGCTTCTGGTCTATGGGAGTCCATTCAATAATTTTTTTTCGACCATCTTCCGTCGTTTGTCCTAACTAAATGGCCTGCCCATTGCCCATCTCCATTTCCTTTCCGCTACGTCCTTCCCGATATCATTTAACTTGGTTTGCTGTCTGGTCCATCGATTCGTTTTTCTTTCATTGCGACCAATTTTTAGCATGCTCCTTTCCATTCTCTCCACACGGAGTTTGTCAATGTTAGCCTTGGTTAAGCTCCAAGTCTCACAGGCATAAATCATGACAGGCTTAACTACAGTATTCCATAATTTAGCTTTAATATCTGTGTCAACGTTCGATTTAAATAGTTTTTTATACGAGTTGAAGCTTCTCCATCCAAGTCCAATATAAAAGTAAGGTGCAGCTTGAGTGGCAGGAGCATGGGCAGCGCAAGCAACCTGTTTACATACTTTATGCCCTCTTCCCTGCTCACTTCCATGGAAGTGGGATGAATGTAAACGTCCAAATAATAACATAACCAAACAAATATTTTTAAATATATCCTTGATTTTATAACCCCAAATTTTCGGCCGGACTTTCCCGTACCTCTCCTACCATTTATGTAGGTATTTATAGTTTCAAATAGGGCGCCAGAGAAGTACCAGAATATAATTCTCCTAATGTTAGGAGTTACCTTTTACCAGACCGCCGGGACACCAAACCAGGTTATCAAATCCCAATCCTCGGGCAGCTCAGTGGAGGCAGGGGGGGTTGGTTCTCTTGAAATAACACTCACTCGTTAAATGAATAGAATTTAATATTACTCACTCTAGGGAGTACCGAAGAACAACAATACATTAATCAAACACAATAAAAGTTTAATACATGGTTTTACACCGGTAATTTCATGCCGCGGTTGTGCAAAGGCGTAAATAACTGAGCATGGAGGCTGGATCGGGGAGTCAGAGTAGAGCGTGGACATAAACACCCGGGCTCTTCCCAGACCAGACTGACTCTCTGTCGATTCGCCGAGTGGACCCTGGACTCAAGCGTCCAAAATAACAATCTAATCTAAATTAGATTTATCGCGGATATTCCACGTTACATCCCCCCCTTACAAGAGGTGCAGCCTGCTTCACCAAACTTGAAGTAGCTGAAGTCAGAGGAGGTGGTGAGGTTGTGAATATCCTGGTTGGAAACGAAATAGCTGAAGAAGCCGCTCTGTTGCGGAGCCTGTTACTGCGACGCAAGGAACATGTTGGAGGCCCATCCTCATCAGTGTCTAAAAGAACAGGTGTAGTAGAGGTTGCTGGAGCCGGTTGGCCCTTAGGGGTATGATGGGATTCCACGGGATCTGTTCGGGGATGGTCGACAAACTTCTTCAGTCGAGAAATGTGATGTCTCCCAACAGATTGTCCCAACTTATCACGAAGTTCGTATATGGTCGGAGAAATAACCTTGGACACCAGGTAAGGTCCATCAAATTTCGGCATTAACTTAGCTGAGAAGTCATTGGGTGCGGAGCTGAGATGATGAGCTCTCTTCAGCACTTGGTCACCTACTATAAAGTTTATATCTCTATGAGATTTATTATAATATTTCTTTTGTCTTGTACATGAACTCATTAAATTAGATTCTACTAATGACCGTAATTCTATGAGTTTAGGAAATCTATCAACCCAGGAGGAGGGAGGGATTTGACTAATTTGCTTGACACCAATAGACCTAGACTTATAATTAGGCAAACTTAACTCTCGACCCAGATTTAAAAAGGCAGGGGAATAACCTGTCGAGTCATGTTTAACTGAATTTATCGCAAATTGAAACTCCTTTATATGAGCATCCCAATCTTTATGATTATTACCTATGAAAGAATTAATCATCGTCTTCAATACACGATTAACACGCTCAACCGGATTAGCTTGAGGGTGATACGGTGGGGTGTTTTCTAATCTAATATTAAAATTTTTAGCGAATGCTTTGAAATCATTGCTAACATAAGGGGTTCCATTATCTGAAACAAGGACTTTTGGGGCACCCCAATGATAAATGATATTAGTCAAAATTTTAAGAATACTCGGGGTATTGGCTTTCCGAAGGGGAGCGAGTTCAACCCACTTAGTAAAGAGGTCTTGGAATACCACGAGGTGAGTAAAACCGGATTTCGATCGAGGAAAAGGTCCCATAAGATCAGTTGCTACCACTGTCCAAGGAGTCTCCGGAATACGAGATCCCATTAACCCAGCTGGTTTGAGCTGTTCTGGTTTATTTTTCTGACAGGTTGGACAACGGCGAACGTAGTCAGCAACTGACTGATATAATCCAGGCCAGAAATAGAAACGAACCACGCGATCATACGTCTTATTAATGCCTAAGTGTCCACTGGTAGGAAAATCATGGCATTCCTGTAAGACTGCCAAACGATTTTCTTCAGGCACTACCAGTTTCCACACATGTAAATCCTCGGATAAAGGATCGCCATAGATAGCGCGATGCAAGTACAACTGATCATTTTCAATTAACCAATCTGGAGAATGTTCAGGTTTTGTCTGACAAAATTCAAATTTCTTACGATACCACTCATCTTTTGTGTTTTTCGTGTCTATCAGACAAATTTGTTCGACTGTAGAACACTCGGGGATACGAGACAAGCCATCAGGTAACGAATTTAAAGCACCCTTACGATAAGTAATCGTAAAATCAAGATCTTGGAGCTCCAACGCCCACCTGGCTAAACGTCCACTAGGATTCTTTAAACTATGGAGCCAGCGCAAACTGCTGTGATCCGTAATTACATGAAATTTATAACCTTCGATGTAAGGTCGAAATTTCCTAGCGCTCCAAATAACTGCTAGGCATTCCTTTTCCGTCACGGAATATTTGCGTTCAGTGGTAGTCAAGGTCCTACTGGCATAGCAAATAACCACCTCACGATCGTCAATTGTTTGAGTCAATACTGCACCAATCCCGCAGTCACTTGCGTCAGTTTGAATAGTAAATTGATGTTTAAAATCTGGTCGGCTCAACACCGGGTAAGTCGTTAAAATATTTTTAATAGCTTCGAAGGAAGTTTCTTGTTCTGAAGACCACGTCCAAGTTTGAGATTTTCTTATCAATCTAGTTAATGGTTCGATGATCGTAGCAAAGTTTTTTATGAACCGCCGATACCATGATATCATGCCGATCAACCTTCGGACTTCTTTGACGGTTGTCGGTCTTGGGTATTCCAAAATCGGAGATAACCGCTCGGGATCAGGTTGGAGTCCTCGCTCATTCACCAGGTAACCTAAATACCTGAGCTGACAGCAACAAAACTCGCATTTTTCCCGATTAATTTCTAAGCCAGCATTCCGTAATCTGTTCAAAATAAGGGATAAATATTTTAAATGATCCTCAAAAGTCTCTGTCGCGATAACGATATCATCAAGATATACGAATACAAATGGCTCGAGATCAGGACCAATAATCGAGTCCATAAATCTTTGAAAGGAAGCTGGAGCACCCGTGAGACCATAACACATCTTCTTAAAGTGAAATAGGCCACGACTGGGTACTACAAAGGCTGTGATAGGTCGGCTTTTCCTAGATAAAGGAATCTGTAAGTAAGCCTGACGTAGGTCTATCTTAGATAAATATTGAGCTTTACTCAATTTATTTAAAATCCAAGTCATATTTGGTAAAGGATAGGCATCCTTCTTTGATATTGCATTTACTTTTCTAAAGTCCAGACAAAATCTATATGATCCATCACCCTTTTTTACCATCACGATCGGGTTGGACCATTCACTGTGGGAAGGTTCAATAATATCTTCATTGAGGAGTCTGGCTACTTCTAAGTCAATAGCCTCCTGTATTTTTGGCGATACTGGGTACGATCTCTGACGTATGGGACTATGGCCCATAACATCAATGTCATGTTCCACCTTTGGCCTAGCATTAGGCACCGTCGGTTTAGATAACTCCTTGTTCAGGAAAACTTCCAACTTGTTTTCTTGATCGGAAGAAAGAGCGCGAATACCTGCTAGGAGCGCCTTAGGTGAGCTCTCAATAGTAGAGAAGGTATAAGGAATTCCTGGTTTACCAGAAAACCACCAAGAGTTAGTAGAAGGACTTAATACCAATTCCATTTCTTTTATGGCGTCCATTCCTAAAATGCATGGAACCTGAAGGTTATTCAGAAGCAAAAACTCTATATTGAAAGACTTATGTTCTATATTAATAAGTAAATTTAACTGACGAGACACTGTTTCCATTTTTCCATTTGCCATTTGCACCGGCAAAGGAGTACGTTCTTCTAACGTCTGAGTACTGTTTCCGATATGATTTAAGCCATCTTTACTGATGTACGATAAACACGAACCAGTGTCTACCAAGGCTGGAATTTGAAAACAATCAACTTTGAGAGTGACATACATTCGCCTATGATAGCTAAAAGGCCTGTCAATCAAGCCGTTATTCAGGTTCGATTCACTAGTAACTTGTTTACTAGTCATATCTTTAATCATAGCAGACGGATAAGGGCTGTCTTCACCTGAGTCCTGGACTTGCCCTCGGCCAGAACTCAAAGTCGGTTTCCCGTATTGCACGACTTACAATTACGGACCGTGACATTCTTTTCCCCACAAGTATAACAAAAGGTTCCTTTTCTTTTATAGGGACAATGTTTAAAATCATGAGTGTTAGCCAGACAGTTAAAACATTTGTCCGGCGAACTAATAGCCTCAGGTAGTGTAGATGGTTTTTTTACCGAAGAATTTGTCACCATATTAATCGGGGATTTATCATTGAATGAGTCCGCTTGTTTACATTCGCGCCTTTTATGTTTATATTCATAAGCCGCATCTGGAACTAAACAGCTTTCTTTAGGTGGAGGGGGTCGATATTGTTTCTTGCGTTCTTCGATCAACTCCAATTCTCTACCTAAATTAATCAATTGAGGAATAGTTTCAAATTCATCGGATTTAAAATAATAGTGATATTTAGGTAACATGTTTCGATAAATACGCCTCAGTTGAGACTCCGAAGTCGGAGGAGGGTCTAACCTACTCATCAGAGTACAAAGACTGACAACATAGTCGGCTATGAGCTCCTTCTCACCCTGAGTACGATGCTTAATTTCTTCCTCTAAAAGGTCCTGGTAATTAAGAGGGAGGAACATGGCTCGGAAATCCCGAATGAACGAGTTCCAGGCCGTCCAGTTAGGTCGATTAAGACGGTACCAGTTCAGAGGATGTCCCTCGAGAAGTTCAGGTAAACACAATAAAAGATCCTTCTCGGAAATATTATAAGCCAGCCTCCGCTCCTCTATACGCTGGAGAAAATCATCGGCTGAAAGTTTAGTGTTAGAAAATTTAAATCCCCACTTACGAACGACGTCCATGGGAATAATGTTGTGGGTATAAACTATATCTCTTTTAGTACTCGGTCCTGGTACAGGGTTAGTGTCAGATTGTTGAGTATTCATACTTTTGGAATCCACCGAAGTAGGAAGTGACCCCTTACTATCGACATTCTGACCACCAGATGCCATATTGTCGATAAAATCTCGTAAACGTTGTCTCAAGATTTTAGCGGAACCTTCCGAATCCAAAGAGAATTCTTTTAATTTATTTATTAATTCAGGTTTCTTTAAACGGTAGATCCAACTCTTCTGGGTCGGGACACCAGTATGTTCACTAGAGGTGTCACCGTCGCTATCACTCGGTTCAAGAGTAATCGCAGCAAAAATATTTTCGTCCGACATAAAATTGTTTAAACAACTTAAAATACCCCTTTTTTAAAAAAAATCTAAAACCACTTTGCAGGAAGGAAAAAATTAAAACAGAAATATTCTCTAAAAGAAATAAACTGTAATGTCATTATAGAAAAATAGAACGAAAATAATATTCTAATGGTGTCAAGTCCAAATAAAAAAAAACATGTAGCGAAAACATGAGAAAAGGTTAAAATCAAAATAAGAATTAATTTCTGACTAAAATCAAAATCTTCAGCTCAAAGGCTATAATGAGCAAAAATAACCAAATAAAGGATAAATGAATATTAGATAAATACAAGTTAATAGATCTCCTCTAAATATGATTAAATTAAACAGAGCAAATCTTATAAAAATTACAAAATAAACTGACTTTCTTTTACATAAGGAAAAGAACTAATAAAATTAAAGATTACACATTGTAAAATACCAGAATGTGCCAAAGGAAAAGAATCATAACAAAAAATATATATATGTAATATCCAGTTGATGTCTAAAATAATAACTCGATAATTAAACTAAGACATTAAATTATCTATAGATAATGGATTACATTAATGAAAAGAAAACAGCAATAATAAAATAAATTCAGTGTATATACTGATAACAATGTAGAGGAAATTTGAATAAAAAAGACTTTACAATTTAGATAATTAACTCACCTAGCATAACTACCAGAATTGTAAACAAAACAAACATCATTACTCCTTACCAAGGGTCACTAAAACGCACCTAAAATTATATATAAAAAAAATTAAATATGATACCAAAAAAAATTGTCAGAAGTAATAATTAAATTAAATCAATCACTTAATAAAATGATAGTTAACTTTAAATGAAAAGAAAATATTAAATTCAAATTATAAACTTTTCACAGCAATCTAACTGTTTTCTAATTACTAATTAAGTTTTAATTATAAAAGTTACTAATTGTATAAAATACGTAAGTTATCTGTTATAGTAAGTAAATTGAATACTTTTAACAGAAGCATCAGAATTTGTTATAATGTAGCGTAATATAAATCAACTTAATAAAGAGAATATTATTCATTAACATAATATCCTTTTGAAATATTGGCTGCCATAAAACTTGAAATTAATTGAATATCGATTCAATTAAGAGTAGTTTACTCATCCGTCTTGACACAAAATTAAAATTAAACCATTCTTTTACAAGGAAAAATATATCCATTAAGAAATAGTTAAACTATCGGTTATACAAAATTTAAAAAAAAATATAAAAACCAATTAAATATTTAAACAATTAAAACTGTTTAACCACAGAAAATAAAATATTATTTTAAACAAAATACTTAGGCATTACAAAAATAATTAAACTTCAAAAATCAATTAATAGAATTATAAATTAAATTAGGCGGATTCGTTCCCAAATAATTTTAACTTTATTGAATACAAAACCTTTTTCTAATACTCAAAATTTACAGTAATTGCTCTATCCAATTAACTAGATTAATATGATTAATCTTTTGAGATTAAAATGATTAATTTCTGTAGATAATCCCTTTATAACAAAATTAACTCACAAGTAAAATATAATAGTTATTACATGAATATCCACGTAAATGCACAATTAACTTATTAGAATACTAAATTTTTTCAATTACTCAAAATGTATTGTGGTAAATTGTTCTTTCAATTAACCAGCTTAATCTTATTAATCTTTCTTGGTTACTTATATAACAATTAATTTTTAAATCAAATCTCATTATTAAAACAAATAAATCTTAACCACAAGTAACCATACTAGAAATTACTTGAATGTCCAATTAAAAAAATATTCTTTAAATATCTGAAAAAAATAATACGGTTAATTCTTCACTAAATCATAAATGTTAAACTACTCGTTACTACATAAGAATGAAAAAATAAAGAAATTTGTCCAAGATTCAATAGTAGTAATAAAACAGAAAGTAGTATTCAAATCCGCACGAATATTAATTCTCCACACATTAGTACTGCCTATCAACGTAATAACCGTATCCGTAACCGCAAGTATTTCTTACGTATTTAGTTATAAATGTCCCTTATGCTTTTTACGAAATTTAATTTCATTTTCCCCGAAAATTATTGTCTAAAGGTAGATACAATTAATTATCTATAGTCCATAGAATTAACTTCCTTACCGATTACCGATTTTAAATTTAACTTTTTTTTTCTTTTTTTTTAACTTGCTTTAGTTTCCTAAAGCAGAAAATTAATAATATCACACATAGTAGAACAATTTCGGAAAAGTAAAACAATTTAAAGTGTCCACTAAAATTTCATCTGAGCGTGTACTATATCATTCATGGCCCCACGTTGGGCGCCACTTTTATATAACCCCAAATTTTCGGCCGGACTTTCCCGTACCTCTCCTACCATTTATGTAGGTATTTATAGTTTCAAATAGGGCGCCAGAGAAGTACCAGAATATAATTCTCCTAATGTTAGGAGTTACCTTTTACCAGACCGCCGGGACACCAAACCAGGTTATCAAATCCCAATCCTCGGGCAGCTCAGTGGAGGCAGGGGGGGTTGGTTCTCTTGAAATAACACTCACTCGTTAAATGAATAGAATTTAATATTACTCACTCTAGGGAGTACCGAAGAACAACAATACATTAATCAAACACAATAAAAGTTTAATACATGGTTTTACACCGGTAATTTCATGCCGCGGTTGTGCAAAGGCGTAAATAACTGAGCATGGAGGCTGGATCGGGGAGTCAGAGTAGAGCGTGGACATAAACACCCGGGCTCTTCCCAGACCAGACTGACTCTCTGTCGATTCGCCGAGTGGACCCTGGACTCAAGCGTCCAAAATAACAATCTAATCTAAATTAGATTTATCGCGGATATTCCACGTTACAATTTAAAATAAGTTTCGAACCATTACTAAAGAGCTTACATCCGGACTTAGTCTATGGCATTATATTGCTAACATAAATGCAATTTACGTTTCTCCTGTAATACACATTTACTTTTCTTTAAAAATTATTTGTTATGTATTTTATTTAATTTAAAATATATTATGTACTTGTAAATATTATTTGATCTATACTTTATACCTTTTATTAAGTTATAGTAAGTACTTCAAATATAAACATTTATTTACACACATCTCTTTAACACAATTTCCTCTCTATTTTCATCTTTTCCCTTTTTCATAAAACATCAAATAAACCCAAAGGCGATTCTTTGAAAATGTTAAAAAGAAATATGATCATTTTGTTTCAGATAACTTTTCTTTGAAATCGTCATATTTAATTAAATAATTATCTTAGATCAAAAAGAGGAGAAAACGTTTTTTACAAAATATTAAAGTATGCCATTACATTAACTTTTCTTGGAATTATAATTATTGGCTAAATAACATTTTGGCTTCTTTTTTTCCTTCTTTTATATTTACTTTTTTTAAGATTGATTGAAGAGGGTCTTTCTTTTAATAAATTAATTATAAATGATTATATAAAAGGAGTGGAAGTTATTAATAATAATTATATTAGTAAACTTTTTTCTTTTTCATATCTGATTTATAAATAGAGAGAAAGTATTAAATATTTTAATGGATTTGAACGTTTTAAGGTCCCCTGGGTCTAAAAAAGTGGGTTATAAATAGGTATAAATTAAAATTTATATAAATTAAGTTTATAAATATTTTGTGTTGCACATAGCTTCCTCGCGTTCAATAGCGTACTTAAATGATCGTAACATAATTACTTGAACGATGTTATGCTATTACAAACCATTATTGTCTAATTTATACAATTGTGGGTAATGAAACCAAAAAAAACTATAATTAGTCCCAAAAAAAAATTTTAAGTTTCACGTTCTGTGATAATAAAAATTCAGTAAGATTTTTTTTTTTCATTAAAAAATCACTTCTTATTGTATTAATAGTACATTACGCGTTTAGTGAGGAAAGTAGCATTTTGCATGCGAGTGTGGAGTTTGCACCCGAGCGACAGTGTGGGTAGTAAAACCTACACGAGCAAACCAAAATGCAGTATTCGCACGAGTCGCGTACCGTACTTTATCTACGATTTTTAGATTCAAATAATAAATACATAAAAAAAATAAACTTGCTGTATGTAAGTTCGTATTTCTCTTTTGATAAAGTGGACATTAATTCATTAGTTGTGTATTGTGCCGAAATAATTATTTCGGGAGGCGTAATATTCTTCTCAATTTGTTAAATGTAAACCAACTCGCTAATCTTGCGAAGGTAAAGAATTCTTCTTTTTTACTGCACTACGGCGGAAAAAAAAGATGAATTATGAAACGCGCATGCGCAATGAATAATAGTACGTAAAGAATCATTTTCTACGCATCTAAACAGAGATGCAATGTTTATATTTCGTATCAATCGTAGATAAAATTATTTACAGATATGTTTAACAAATATTTGTTACAAAAAAGTTTGCCGATTAGTGTGACCACATCTTTCTCGCTTTCTATAACGTCCCTACTTAAATAATTATATACTTTTAACATAAACATTAAAACCCTAATTGTATTATGTTTTGTACCATTATTACTTATTCTTTTAACATGGCGTAATGCCGAGCCAACGTCTTATTGACGTAATGTCGGATGTTGGAACAGTTTCTATGCGTCACGCGTGTGTGGCACCCTTGGTGTCTCTCCCTCACACAAATTGTGTAGCTTCTTCCAGTGTGCAAATACGGTATTACATTGCTGATTAAATGTCATTCTTTATAAAATTTTACTTAACCATTTACGAGTTTAAAAATTATATTTTTCCGTGGTAGGCTGTGAAATAGTAACTTTAGAGCCTAAAAAACATAGCTAAAATCCATTTTTTTCATTACGTGGACTTAAAAATCTTTTCATTACTCCTAAACTGCATTGAAAAAAATTGTTTACCTCCTAGGAGGTAAAATTTGTTTACATCCTACGGGTAGTTATCAAAAGTGCCGTTTTTAGAGCTGCAATCAACTAGACATTCTTTTTAGTACGATTAAAATCCACTAGATGTCAATGCGTTTTATCTTTTTTTATAGAGGAACCCCTTTTAGATTTCTTTTAGCGAATTTTCAAAGAAAATTACGCTATTGCAATGGCTTCAAAATTTTTGTAATGCGAATTTTTGAAAAATTTTTCCATGGAAATCCGTTTTAGACCATTCTGAATCGATTCCTAAAATTTAACACTTTTTTTTATGTATGTATGTATATATGTATGTATATATGTGTCACTCCACGATATCTCCCCTTAGCATGCACTTAAAAATTTCAAACAAATTTTAAAATGTCAATAATATCAAAAGAAAGGATGAGTTCGTTGGCCAGAGTTTTTGGAGTCCATTTAGGGGTCAAATTTTGACCATTTAGGGTCAAAAAACGTGTTTTTTCCATTTTACCCCCCTTTTATGTGAAAATATGATAAAAGTGTACATAACAACAATTACTGTACTCTTAAAGAGCTTTCCAACGACATGCATCTTGAAGGGTAAATACGATTTTGACTTTTGTACCTCGTACCCCTGTGTACCAAATTTTTTTTTCACCCATGCAAATTCTAAACCAAAATTTTCCTATATTATCATAAGCTAATAATCCGCAGATTTCTTTGAAAATTCGCTCATTAAGTCATGGTGCATGACTGGACTTTTTTTTTAACTTGTTTTTTGTTTGCTATCAAAATATTTTTTTATTTCGTATGTTACACTCTGTATTTATTTTTAAAAAAGATAGTTTTTCATTGTCTGCTACCTCGGAACAAATAGCATATGCTACACAAGTGTTTTTATATTTTTTATAGCAAATATAATTGCAGCTGTAAAGAAAAAACTCACTTCACAGTCCAGTGACATAATATACTACTTCTTTGATTTTGTGTAAGGATTTTTGGTTTCTTGTAAACTTTACCAAAAGTAACTACTCTTCTTATATACGGTATCGAAAAATATTTTTTTAAAAAGGGATCAAAATAGCAAAAAAACGGGTAAATATTAAATTCTCAGAATACAAAAAATTTTAGCTAACAAAATGCATAATTCACATTGCATTTTAATAATAACCCAAAAGGCCGTGGACGACCAAAAATAGTTATTTATGTAACTAGGCAGCAAAATGGAATTTTTCTGACGAATGATTAAATTAGCCTCCGAGCCGGAGGCGAGGTGAGGCTATGGAAATGAACTGCCGAGGCGAAGCCGAGGCAGGTAATTTATTAGATTGACTGCCGAGGCGAAGCCGAGGCAGGCAATATATCAATATGAGGCAGAAATGTTTCCTTTGCTGCCTTGTTGCATACAATATTTTTCCTACTGGCGGCAGAAAAATGTTCCTATAAATAATATTCATTTCATAATACTTACTTACTTATCAAATACTATTATTGAACTATTCAAATTAAAAAAAAAAACAAGCAACAATATCAAATGTTACAATTATAAAAAATGAATTGACAGAAATACAGTAAAAACAAAACAAAATGATGATAATAGACGAGCTGCAATGTTGCCACTAATTTAATTATTTATGATTAATGTAAGACCTACTATTTTTGTGTAATATTTTTTATCTTTTTACTCCATTCTATTTTATAATAATAATCTATAATAAGTATTTATAAACTTTTTTTTTTATAAATTCGAAACATTTTTAAAGTAAATTGTTCAAATAATTTAGGTTATAGATAATATAAAAGAAAAGGTTGTTTGTTTATTTATTTGTAGCGGGGAATGTGGGCGTGGCTTAGCGTGGAAAAATCCTCAGCAAAATACGATTTTGCCGCCTAGGCAGCAAAATCGTATTTTGCTGCGTATTGTAAAGTTTTCTTGAAACCTCAGAGAAATTAAACTTTCATGCCTAAAAACAGTTCAATAATGCGTTATTTTGCTGCCGCTAGTAGGAAAAAAGTATTAAACAAGTCATTGCCAATATTCCACTTGAGCATGTTCAAAATGTAAGTATAGATAATTTATACATAGAGCAACATTTTTATTAATTGTTGTTAGTAAAAATGACTTATACTAAACAAAAATTGCATAGTTTTCTTACAGTAGCTTATTATTTTATTTGTCAGTCATTTATTTAATTTTTATAAAATAAAATAATATTTTAACTTCTTTTCATTCTGAATCGCTTCTCTAAATAATATTTTCTGTACACACATCAAGAAAATATCAAATCAAAATAATTTATTCTATGTATATATCATAAGTTTGTACAATAGAGTTTGGACCGTAACAAATAATATAAAATATTCGAATAATGTTATAAAAGTTATAATGTTATAATGTTATAAAATAAGCAGCTACAATTTTCTTATACTTCAACCTAATATGAAATAAATTAATGACAATTATAAATAATACTAACAAAATACTTAATAGTAATATTAAAAGTAATTAAAATAATAAATATAATTATTACTATAATTATAAATATAATTATTAATGTTTATTTTTTTATGCATACACACACTTACACAAACATAATACTACCACAAACATACACACATAAGTTTATGTATTATTTATTTATATTCGTATATATTTTTATTATTCTTTACATAAAATATTTTTTAGTATTAATTATCTTATTATAACTAGGCATCGCGTGGCTCTATCATTGAAGCGAGCGTATTGCAATGAAATACTGAATATTGAAATTTATTAATCATGATGAATGTCATAGTTGAAGATGAGTGGAAGAGGGTAGAGTAGGGAAGAGTGGGGGTACTCGGTACAAAGCTTTACTTCCTAAACAAACCATACACTATACGACTATAACAATCTTCACCACCCGCGGTAGCTTTTAAACAATTATTATAAATGTATCTCGTCACTACGCAAAGAATTTTGCTTGTATCAAGTTGAAATTTTGCATACCTGTTTCAATTGTGCATTAGATGGTGAATATGAAGTTTTATTAAAATCGTTTCGTTAGAACGTAAGATATCGGTAAAAAGGTTGTTTTCTCTATTATAAACGTTTAGGTCCGCTTTAATAGTTTTAGCGATCTTTATTAAGTCATAGCGGTGTCGCTGTTGGTTTTAGTAAAAAATGTTCGTCTCATCGAGTAGATGATGATAGAATCTTTTCCCGTCCTGAAATTCCAATTTAATTTTTGTACCTCTCGTTTACGCGAGCGTTGCGCGCAAACTCATGGACGGATCACGCTGTCCAACGAACTTAGCCTGAGTATTAGTAAGAGGATCATGTATACCAAATTTCAACTAAATCGGTCAACTTTTACTCAAGTTATCGTCACACGCGTAAACGTTACTGACAGACAGACAGACAGACAGACAGACAGACAGACAGACAAACACGGAGCATATTTCGTTGAATGTAGGAAGCTCGCTACGCTCGCTTCAATTATTCGTTTAATACTAGGCATCGCGTGGCTCTATCATTGAAGCGAGCGTATTGCAATGAAATACTGAATATTGAAATTTACTAGGCATCGCGTGGCTCTATCATTGAAGCGAGCGTATAGTAATAAATATGTATTGAATATTGAAAAAAAAGATTATTGTGAATCATGATGAGTTGATAGATAATGGGTCTGGTAGTAGTGCAGCGGCTAGTAGTAAGGGAACCACCCCGCATTCTTACTATTCCACTAACCACACATCTCTATTTCAATATTTATAATTTGTATCTCTTTGCTACAAACAAACTACTGCATGTATCAAATTGAAATTTTGCATGCCTGTTTCAATTGTGCATCAGATGGTGTCTATGAAGTTTTATTAAAATCGTTACGTTAGAACGTATGATATCGGTAAAAAGGTTGTTTTCTCTATTTTAAACGTTTAGGCCCGCTTTAATAGTTTTAGCGATCTTTATTAATTCATAGCGGTGTCGCTGTTGGTTTTACTAAAAAATGTTATTTGAAAAAAATGTTCGTCTCATCGAATAGATGATGATAGAATCTTTTCCCGTCCTGAAATTCCAATTTAATTTTTGAACCTCTCGTTTACGCGAGCGTTGCGCGCGAACTCTTGGACGGATCACGCTGTCCAACGAACTTAGCCTGAGTATTAGTAAGAGGATCATGTATACCAAATTTCAACTAAATCGGTCAACTTTTACTCAAGTTATCGTCACACGCGTGAACGTTACTGACAGACAGACAGACAGACAGACAGACAGACAGACAGACAGACAGACAGACAGACACGGAGCATATTTCGTTGAATGTAGGAAGCTCGCTACGCTCGCTTCAATAAAGGCTCTTATTTTTAAGGCTTCTACTGTTAGTGATAAACTCGGCTAATATTTTCAGAGTTATAGCGAGATAAGGCTTGCTTTATAGTTGACAGGTTGGGAATCCAATGAGACATTAGATGTTTAAACTGTGGACATCGAAGCAAGAAGTGATTGAACGACTCTTCTTCATTTAAATTACAAATTTAAAATGATATACTACCATCTAGATTGTAGCTCATATGTTTGTAGTTTAGCCTGGTGTAATCGATCTTAGATTACTCTCAGTTGGCTGAAAATCCTGATTTTGTTCGTGGGTATTCTTTGGCTCAAATATTCTTCTCCTATTCCTAAAGAACTTAATAATCTGTAAGTTGGACTCTGCTTGGATCTTAATACCGCGTCAACATCTCGACTTATTGATTGATTTTCCATCTTATTTATCAGATTCTTTAACTCAGAATGGCGTTCTCTGATTGAATTTAGGTTAAAAATATTTTCTCCATATACTAAAGAGAGATTTTGTTTAAGTTGTGAGTACCAGTTAACCTGTGGCTTGTTACTAGTTCTCTTGTCCCGCTCCACGTACCTGTTCAAACCAACTCTGGGGAGTCTATAGTCATGCATTTCTGATACTTTGACCCACCAATTGGTCATTTTTTTAATGACTTCACCTCTTACTTTGTGAAGTCCTGTCTCCAGTCTTACAAAATGATTTGGGGAGCACCTTGGCCATCGGAAAACTTTTTTAATAAAATTAAGCTGCACACTTTCTATATTCCTGATGTACCTGGGTGCCCAAATTTCAGAGGAGTAGTTCAATGTGGGGTTAACAATGGACTCATATAGTGTTAATGTATCGAGGTTATCGGGTTTGGCTCTCCGGAGTATGTCCAACACTTTAGCGGCCACGACAGAAGTTCTCAAGTGAAGGCCTGAAGAATAAATTTTGACGCCTAGATATTCATATTCTTTTTTCTTTTCAACTACCTGGCCCCTATACATTAGTTGCTTTATACCTTTGGACAATGGACCTGAGTGGAAAGTTACTGCGTTTGTGTTGATATATTTACTTCCAAAACATTATACTGACAGTAGTCAGATAGCACATTTATTGCATTTTGAGCGTCTTTCGCAGTTAGAGCAATGATGACTTGATCATCAGCATAAAGAAATGACATCAAATTTTTACTCCAACCCATATTTAATCCGCAGAGTCCTTTTTTTTCAAAATAATCTGTAATATCAAATAGGTAAAACAGAAAAATTAATGGACTTAAAGATTCGACCTGTAAAATCCCTTTATTGACCCTTATGGCGTCCTCCTCGCTTTCATTCTTGTCTATGACAACTTAAAAAAAAAACTTAAAAAATCAAGAAAATATTGGGTATCATATTGAATTTTTATAAGAAGTGGATTTTATAAATAAAGACTTTTTTTTACAACAACCCAATTATTGGAAAATGTTTCCTCTTGGATACTCTATCATGGGACACAATATGTCCCTTGTATTTGTATAAGTCCCCCTTGTGTTTATATAAGCATACATTAAATATAAAAGCATATATATTATATTTATACAATTATTTATTTATATTTGTATATTCTAAACCAATATGTATGTTTGTAAACCATTTATATACATAATCAGAAAGTTGTTAATAAAAGTAAAAACTATTTCTTTATTTCATCTTTGATTTTATTTTAACGTATATTTTAAACAAACCATTAAATTGCCAGTGTATTTTATTGGTGCTAGTTGGATAAAAATAAATATTAAATTCAAAACAAAATGTCATCCTGTATTACCTATTTAATTGAAATAGATAAAATGGAGATATTTTTTCTTTCAATTTAGTTTATATTCTAACTTTATTTATTTAAGGTCTTAGTTTGTTTTTAATCTAGTACTATAGAAATATTAAAACAAACCAAGGATTTAGAATATTAACATTAAAAACAGCTGCGTTTTCATTTTTATTATTTCTTTTTTTTTAACTAAAGTAAATACCGGAAATATACAGATAAGGCTTCTGTTATACTATATGGATAAGCTTATTTAAATAGTTTTAAAAGCAATTTTTGACTAAAAGGATAAAATGATCTTGTGGATTTGGTAAATTGTAGCATTAGTTTAGCAGCATAACAAAAAAAATAACCTTTGGCTAAAATCTAAAAATAATTGGCTTCCAGTTAGTATGGCACATAGCTTCCTCGCGCCTATTATTAAACGAATGGTCACATGAGTATAAAACAATATAATACCACTGGGAATTAAATATTTGGTTTGTTTAAACCTGTTTCGATTCTTAGTGTGTTCACATTTATTTTCATTTATTTAATAATAACTGAAAGACCCGTCAACGTTGCCCAGATGTATACAAAAATAAAACCTTTTCGCAGAATAAAAAAAATACAATAATATATACAATTTATATGGATTTCGGTTCTAGATCCTAGAACCGAACCTGTTGAACACATTTGAAATAATATAAATTAACTAAGCATCGCATAGGTTTATTATTGATCTTAATGCAATAAATATTTAAAATTATATTCATGTTTTCTGGGTTCTGGGACCGAGATTATACGAGAAAGTTAGTCTGAGTTGCCTCGGACCGATTTTTTATATCTAACTAAACTATTGAAAATAAGAAAAAAAAGAGTTAAGAGAAGTGTCCGCCATTTTGGAACGGGAGTAGATAGAAAACTCGGGTTTTGCGGCAAATGGTCTCTTTTTTTAAGACCTTTCCAAAAATGAATCACTTTATAGTGCTCCAATTTAAAATTTCAAAGATGAATCCAATATGGCGGAAAAAATTATGACCCACAAAAAAGTATTTTTTTTTTATTAATGATAAAGAAACCCGCAAACCGGAACTTAATATCAACCTGAATATTAAATATTGATCAATTATATATACTGTCCGTAAAGAACCATAGCAGTCATATAATAACTGGTATAAGTTGTATTATGTCCTAGTAGTTGCAAATCCTTCTTTACCCATACCTTATATTTCTACTCTTTAAGAACAAACGTCTATCCTAACAATCTTTAAGAAGTTTTAAGAAGATTTTAAGCGGAACTTTATATTTCCATCATAATTATGACCTGGTAATACAAATGACACGGTCATACTGACTGTAGACTAATACTATTTAATTCCCTCTTACTTATCAAGGCCTAAGTCCCCTGTACTTGACCCCGGACTAACCCCGATCTTGGAGCTTGTCAAAAATATTTTATATTTTTCACCACAACAGCGCCCACCTCTAATTTTAAAATTAGAGGTGGGGGCGCTGGTTGTGGTGAAAAATATAAAATATTCTCACCTATCAAATTTTTAAATCCTAAGCTTCTTGGTTAGGCCCTCTCTCTGAGGTTGGTTAATAAGGGGACATGGCTTCTAAACCGGACTGACTTCTAAAATCTAATTCTATGGCCGCTATTTTGAGTTTAAAAGTCCAATTGCAAAATCCCTTCATAAAACATGTTTATGTCATAAGAAGTAATTATTTTTCATAATTAAGGTCCTAGATCAAGTGTTTCTCAATATATTACAATGTCAAAAATGAATTAAGAACGTCCGCCATTTTTGATTAAAATAGTAGATAAAAAAAAAACCTTGCTTAGTGAATATATAAATGAAAAATAATATCAAGTTTGGCTATTCAGTTAGGCTCTTCCCCGAAATTCGAGATGTAGTGATAAATAGATTAATGAGGGTACTTAGCTTCGAATCTAAAAACATATACAACCACCATTTTGAATTTAAAAATAAAAATGAAAAATCCCTTTATAGGACATTTGTATGATATAGTTACCATAGAGCAACAACAAAAATTTAAAGAAAATGACCACTACCTAAATTAAAATGTGAATAGTGAAGGTCTTAGCCAATAAAGCAAGCTTTGTAGCAAAGTTTATTATTCCTTAAATAATGAACCTTAAAATTAACACATAAATGGCCACCATCTTAAAAATGAGTAAACATTAGGTGATGAAACTACACCAGTATTTTTACCAGGGAGATGACAAATATGTATGCCAAATTTGGTCCAGATACATCAAAAAATGAAAGCCTATAAAGAACATATATACACACAAATACTCACTCATACACTGACTTTTATTTTTATTTATATGAGTCCAGTTGATACTAATATAAATCCCGATTTCTTCAAAATTAGTTGATTACTTTTAAAGATTTTGTAAAGTATTAATGTCAAAAAAAGATGGTGTGTATGAGAGAGAAACGAAGCAAATGAGAAAAATTTATATGGACATTATGTGGGCTAACTTGGACGTAACATCAAAATCTCATTTAAATCGGACAAGTAGAATTCAAGACCATGGTAGTTAGCAAAAATGAAGACCGGCGACATAAGTATTCCCTGAAGTCTCAAACCTATTTCTATCTAGTGTTGGATGATTCTATCCAAATTTGATTGAATGTAAAATCAGGGCTTGTTGTACAACGGTGGGATTGTTATCATTCGACGTAGCATTCGATTCTCTACAAGGTTGATTCAAGGTGTTTTATTATAAGAGGCGTGGTTTTAGAGAATTTAAAGGATGGACGTAAAAAAAAATTAAAAATTAAAAAATAAAATAAAAAAATAAAAATAAATAAAAAAAGTAAATTAACACGGTCATCGGTCATATGTGTATATTAAAGGAATTTTTGAGAGAAAAAGTAATCATAAACAGTGCTTTATAACAGTGAAAGCAAAATTCAAATACTATTTTGTAATTATGAATTGATAATTTCGTATGACTACATATAATGAAATTTGAATGGATGGTTTCGAATGTAAAAGTCAAATAATTAGGATTATTGTGTAAATATGAACAATTCTTGAATGCCACGGATATAAAGTAATACAATCAAGCACACGTGTCCATGTCACAAAACCCGGAATTTTTTAACTCTATTGTAATTTCTGGAAAATATAATTAAATTTTAAACATATTATAGCCTCAAAACGTGACTACAAAAACATGTAAATGTACTGATCAAGTAGAGCATCGACAATTCAAACGTCTATCAACCGCAATGTTAATTTCCCGGACTGTAAACAATTTTTACGTTTTTATCTTTCTTTTTTAGGCCCGACATTTGCTTTTATTTAACATTCTCGGGGGTTATATACGTTATAGTTCTATAAAACTTAAGTATAAAATAATTATTTTTAGCTTTTTAATTTGCCAAAAGTAAAGGAAATATAACGTTAAAAAATTGGCTTCAAACTCAAAATTTCCTCAACCAAAATCCGTTTCAGACACCAGGGTGTGTGTCATTTTTATGTGTGTCATTCTGTCCGTCAAAATTTTGAAGAACGTCCATATTGTTATAACTCTTTCTCCAATTTTGGTGAAATGTAGACAGTATCAAATTTAGATACATATATGAAATAGACCACAGATATTAAGTTCAGCCTTCTGCACCACATTCCTTCCTCTTTAGCAAAAAACTTTTTTCTTAACATCTACATTTTTAAAAATACTCACCCAAAATTTAAATGGTGAACAAAATGTGATAGGATTGCAGAAGTAGCACTAAAGTCTAAAGTAGCCTTTAGTGACAGTAATATGATGACACGTAACATAGATTTATCTCTCGAATCATTATCCAAGACACAATTGTTATGTTCTGTTCCACCTTCCACCACACTGAATACCTACCGATTTCGATCAATTTTGGGAAGGCCTCGTCTGCGTTAAGTTAAGTTTTTTCTGAGAAGCTTCGCGTGGCTAAGTTAACATCTACATTTTGAAACCAATCTTATAAAGCATTTTTAACACAAATATTTTAAAAACTTCCTGATTTTAATGAAAATTGTTTATTGTACGAAGGTTAGACTATTGATAGCCCTATAAAAAATACAACTTAATGTTAAGTACAAATAAAGTTGTTTGTCTCATTAAATTGATGAAGTTAGAATTTTTTTCCGTTCTATAATTCCAATTTTACATTTGAAGCTTGCGTTGCGCGCGAACGCTTGAGCGGATGAAGTTTTCCAACGAACACGTCCTGGGCATTGGTAAAATAAACATGTGTACCAAATTTCAACTAAATCGGTCATCAATTACACAACCGAGTACATCGGTCGATTTTGTGACGGCCGTTTTTTCGGATTCTCTCCCGGGCTCCAGCCGGTGCGTAACGTGCCAAAAGAAACTTCATTCTAATAAATAAAGTTCTTTTCAATACCAATGAACAATTTAATTTGCTCTTTCTGGAAATATATATTTTCCGAGGTATTGGAGTATAAAACAGATAAAGGAAATTTAGGAAAAAATTACATAAATGTATAAAGAGTAAAAATTCACTTAAAGTAGAGATGTAATTACCTAGAGTTAATGATAATAATGTATAAAGTTTCTATTGGATGCTAAGATACAGAGGCAAAAGTTAAATTGGACCGGAAGTTTAAATTTATTCATTTCGGTACCACATTTGATCAATGAAAATGGATAATGATCAGCCAGCTGATAAACTAACAGCTTCCTCGTGGAAACTGGACAGATCATTTTAGCTAAGAATATCAAAATGCTTTGACATCAGCAACAACAGGACAAGGAAAGTCATCTAGAACGGAGAAGCAGGTGGATAACACAGTACTGAGGAAATGGCTTTTCTCTTTCCTTCATCCCAACGAGTAATTGAAACTCTTGATTAACTACTTAGCCCAAGATGAAAGGAAAAAAGGAAATAATTACCTATTCAAGTGTAAGCTGTCCTCAGCAGAAAAATACCCATGTTAAGACTCCAGATACCACTAACAAGGCGACAGTCACAATCTTAAGAACTAAATAAGGACGATAATTAACAAAAATAATTAATTATCAATGAGAACTGTTCTTAGACATCATGACTGAAAATAGAATTTTAAGCTCAATAAATGAATATACTAGAGTTAATAAGAAATAGTAATACAAACATATACCACTTATTTGTCACAGATAGATTAGCAGGGAATCTAGAACGAATATTTCCGATCACTTTTCTATTATTAATATTAAGACAAAGAAAGAGAGGTATTTGAAAACAATAATCAATGACTAGTGAATTAATTAACTACGAAAACGTAAAACAGTTGCTTGCCTCGAAAAATTGGACAAAATTGGAAAAATTGGATGTTATGGTCATAACATATAAAATTTGCATAATCTTCTTGACCAGCTCAAGATATTAACTTTCACCTATTTATTTTCTTAATTTTAAATTATAGATTTAATCCCGCAATTTTATAATCTTTTATAACTTTCTTTATAAAGTTGTACTTAGTCTTTTTAGTTGTACTTGTTATAGAAAGGCTAGAGCTAAAAAATATAGTCATAACATCATTGTAGGTTTCCCGGTAAAAGTCATGTCTCGAAGGAAATTAAGTATGACGTTTCGTACACGGTTCGTACACTACAGCAAGGGTGTCCACAGATGTGTAGAGCATCTTGAGTCCACTAGATATTATATTTTGGCAACGTCATTCATTTTATCGAATGGGTCATGAACCAATTGAACCGGTTCTTCTATTAAGACTCTGATAACTTCATATTACTTTTGATTTTAAAGTGAAAAAGGTTTGAAAAGGAATCATTGACTAAAAAAGGGAAATATTGACCCAAAAAATTGTTTGGAATTAATTTAACTCACGATTATCATTAGATTAATTAAATTAGTAGATAAAAAAGTTTTAATATCTACTTAATAAAAACAAATAGCAGCCTAGTTACGTTCTTGGTTGTTTATATCGGATAAACTGCCCAATTATTCGCTTTTCTCGCATTTCCCGCTTTAAGCACCACCAGGAGACTGCAATCTGTCGTTCAACATTCTTGCACAGCACATCCCATACGATGTTTTCGTGTCTTAAAAACTACTTGCCAAAATTAAATAAAATTTTTATAATTAGCCCTAAATTCCACGTGCATTCAAATTCAAACTATTTTTATATTATTTAGACCTATATCTTTAAAAGTAATCATCACACTTTATATGAATTTGGATAGATAGTTGAAAGTTGCCCAAAGATGATCCCATATTAATTTCAATCGTTTGCACACATTTAGACGAGGCTCACAATGAGACGCAGGTGGCTCAGGGCAGGACAGCACAGTATTTTTTTCATTTTTTTACGAGTCCGCGCGAATTGAGATGCTAGATTCACTAACGTCAGGTAGGCCACGCGTGGTGTAGTACTGCCCTGCCTTGCTCTGTCTCAATTCGGTGCGGTTTCGCATAATATCTATAAAAAAAAAGTGCTGCCCTTGCCCTACATCGCCTGTGTCTCAATGTCCGTCTGTGTGTGTCAATGCGCCTCGTTCTAGCGTTAATTAGACCATATTGTTGTACAGTAAACCTAACCTCAAACCTTTTTGTTTATTTTTATTGATTATCACATCTACATAAATTGTTAATGTCATAAGTGATACTGATAACAATGTTTTACTCCGTTTGGCGTGAATGATTCAGAATATGAAAAAACAAAACAATCAAAAACAGTGAGTGAGAAAATAAATAGCTAATTAAAAGAATATAATACGGAATGATATGTGTAAGTTGATTAATAATTAATTATTAATATGTAATCCTATATTTATTGATCTTGGGGCCATTGCCTTCTCAGGCGGAGAGGTGGATTATCCAGGGATGGATTGAGAAGAAAGGAGTTCTACTAAAGGATTGTGGTGATTTAATAAGTACTCGTGGAATTTGTGTTATCTGGATATAGATAGGTTACGGATAAAAGTAATATTAGATCATTGTCGAGGGCGAGGTTTAATAGTAAATAACTAGTATGTACTTTTTCTAATTTTTTTTTTTTTTTTTTTTTTAAATACAGCCATTTATTATTAATTTAATTACTAATCAAGCCCCACGGCTTGAGCAACACTTTCGTAACAAGCACTTTAATTTAGGTTATGCCCAACTCAGTAAATAGTTAGGGTGGGTGTAGTGAAAAAAATCATCTAAATAAATAAAATATTAGAGACAATTTTTTGTTTTTAAATCTTAACTTAAAAAATTGCTTGCATACCAAGTCTGCAAGACAGTGAGACATTTTCATGTAACGCTTTTTGGTAACACTTGTGTAACGCTTTTTGGTGTCGTTATTTGTTAACGCTTGTGTAACGCTTTTTGGTGCCGCTGGGGCACGCGAGTGACTACTAGAGCGGAAGCGAGAAGCGAAGATAGCGAGACGTGGGGCAGGTAGCCGATCGGGAGAGGAGGGGTGGGTAGGCCCTACCAAGCGTGATAGGGGGAGACCCTATACCGAGCCGAGAGCGGGCAGATTTGATTGCACACCTCCTATATCCTCCTAACTCCCTGTTTCATGTGTAACGCTTTTTGGTGTCGATTTTTAGTAACGCTTTTCGAGTTTATGTGCCATAGCCATGACATGAAAATATCATAAGGAGCATCGGTGATTGTACGAAGGATCTTTGATTGAAGAGCTTGTTGTCGACGGGAGTTGGAAGGCTTGGTGCTACCCAAAACCCAAGTTGAAATTAAATTAATAATAAATGGCTGTATTTAAAAAAAAAAAAAAAAAAAAAAAAATTAGAAAAAGTACATACTAGTTATTTACTATTAAACCTCGCCCTCGACAATGATCTAATATTACTTTTATCCGTAACCCGTAGATCCAAGTTAACCTCAAACCATGTTCAAAATAATAAAAGACTTAAAGAAACATTTAAATAAAAGCCCAAAATTATATAAAACAAAAATTATTAAACAACATAAAGGCCATTCATTATAACAGAATGGAAATTTTCGGACATAGTTAGCTCGCGTCGCGTAGCTTTCTTTGTGGCCGGGCCTTAAGGAAATAACAAAATTCAGGGAACCGCAGGAAAGGTTAAATGTAAGTGGGGGACACATCTAAGAAACAATTAATATCTATTTGGCACAGAGTATCCTAAATCCTTCCCTCCCTTATTTCTATACCTCCTCCCCTTGGATAAAATATGAAAACGATCACAACAATAAAAATATCAGTGTATCTATAAATCTCATGAGTAGTCGAAACGTCTCATGTTACTAAATAACTTGTATAATATTTTCACTCACCCAACATCCATCACCTACAATAAATCATTATGAAATTATCATATTTTTACAATTATTCTTTTAGCGTTTCAGAAAAGTGATAATATTTGTAGTGAGGGGACTTAGAGGGAAATATGCGTATGACTGTCATCTTGATCCAAAATGGTCGATCGAAAAAACATTTCACCCAACATGTCATAAAAAAAGCTAAATTCCAAATGCCAAGAATTTAGTTGAATTGATTCAGGGGACATGGTCCTAAATAACACCTGGGGTGTACAATTTGTAGTGCTGATAATTGACGCTTTACTGTATTAAAAAAAATCCTTAATATGAATCCTGTGAGGAGAGAGGTATCTGATATAATATCCTTCGAATAGAACTAAACTTCAACGGTAAAGTTTAGATTGTTATATTATCGTTGTTTATATTACTTATCATTATAATGATAAGTGTATCTGTTTCAAATTATCTGTGTAAATTTGGTCAATATCATGAAATATATATTTAGTTTTCAGTTAATTGGTGTTATTATGGAGGTACTTATTGGTTTTAGTTTATCTCCTTAGAAATACAAGACGAGTCGTGTCATATTTTCCTCTCTGAGTTTAATATTAATGAATCTACATTATTTGCTTTGTTCGTTTAAACATCTAATTTCAGAGTTGAAACTCGAGTAAGAAACAGTTAATTTTGTAACACTAGAATGCACGAGCAACATTACAACCCATTATTTTATTTAATTAATATATATTTTGATGTAAACCTTGTGCTCAAAACATTTTAAGAACTTCAATAACTATATCTATGGGAAAAATACAGTGGCCTTGCCCCCTCCAGTGCCTCGTAAAATCTAAGTCAACGCCCACGATGCTGAAGCCAGCAAAAAGGAATGATATCTCTAACAAAAACCTAACCGTAAAAAAGGACCAAATTCCAAACCCTCTCCCAAAAATTTTAGCCTATCCGAGTAATGGTAACTACATTATGGCCACGTCTGCTATTTCTATAGGCCATAATCTCACTTCACTCCTACTTTCATGAGCAACGCTGCACTTTTATTTCTAATTCTTAACACATGATGCTTAATTAATTTCAGGAAAAAAAACAGGGATTTTTCTTCATTGTTAAATCGTTCAAATTAACACCTTTCGTATATTTATATGATTTTTGTAGGTGATGGATATTAGATGTGTTATTTAGTAACATGAGAAGTTTCAACCCAATTTTATTAAAAGGGTCGTATACGTTACGTTAAATATCAGATTATCCTAAAAATCATATATCATAAAATACATATTAATTAAAGGATAAAAATTAAAACAACCACATCAATAAAAAGAAATTAATGTATAGGTATATAAATCTGATAAGTAGTGTTGAAACGTCTCATGTTATTAAATTAACTTGTTTAATATTTTTACACACCTAACATCCATCACCTACAATAATAAATCATAATGAAATTATCACAGAAGGAGGCAGTTCGGCCCTGGCAGCCCTAACTCAGTCAGCTGAACCTACGATGCTCTATTGAAGAGGAATAAGATCGCTACATATAAAACCATCATATTATGAACATTTAGAATTCATTAAATTTAATTCTTTAATTTGATATATTATTTTGCACTATTATTATTTCATTTTCATGTTTTGTTATGCACGATTTATATTTAAGTTAAATTAACATTACTTATTAAACTTGTTTAGATTCTTGGTTACATTATTTTTCTATTATTCATTTACTCCTTCTTAATTTATATTAAAAACTAATCTTTATTAGTTTAAAAGTTTCAATATATATATATATATATATATATATATATATATATATATATATATATATATATATATATATATATATATATATATATATATATATATATATATAACTTATCGGACATGAATTTTCAACAAAATACCTAAATAATACTTATGTTCGTTGTTATGAGAAATGATACGCAAGATGAACTTTTTGAGTATTATATCAAATCCTATTAGTAGCCTTCACCTTTAGGAGCCTATCAAAGTAGTGGTATCTACATTATGGCCAAGTCTGCTATTTCTTTATTCCATAATCTCACTTCTCATGAGAGCGCTAAAGTTTGCTCTACCCTTCAGTGAAGTCTGACGTGTAGGCCGGCGAGTGAATTACGTCCAGAGGTAGTTCCAGCCCTAAGGTGACAGAAGGAGGAACCAAGGTGAAATGAAATACAGGTGGGCTCATTCGGCTTAAAAGCGAGAACCTAGTAGATTTGGCCACGCCCACATTCTAGGGTGGTAGTGACGTAGGCTGGCTGCCCAGATTCCACAATCTATAATCTAAATACCATTATTTTTGCGACTATTTTTGTTTAATTTAACCTCATGCCTCTAATTTTGCACTTAGAGCGCTACTTTTTTTTTAACGTATAGATAAATAAATTCTGAAGATTTTTGTATCTATCTTTTATTTTATATGTGAAAACATTTAATACTAAAACAGTTTAAAAATAAGATTTGTGTTTAAAAATCTAAACCTTCACAAATATATGTATATATTATTAATTAATCTATTTTATTTTGATTTGTATATTGTATTATCGTTATCCATCTATTTATTTATTTTATTTATTTTTAAAGTAAGTTACGAAGTACGGCTTTTTTTTAGACCAAAATAAATGTTGCTAAAGGTGGTTTATGTTAAAATTATTTAGCCGATTTCAATCACTCCCACTTTTCAAGGAATAACTTCTTGTTTAAATACTTAATCCTAATATGGGTGATTTTTTTTTTTTTTTAATTAAAGTGACGCTTTTACTGTAAACGAGTTAAAAAAAATATTTCTTGCACTCCTATAATAATTAAAAAATCTATGACTCCCCAAACATTTTTCTATAGATTCATCATTGCGGTGTGGTCAGATTCTTAAATATTCTTTTTAGAGGATAAATTTAAATTTAAATATTCTACATGAAGTACACGATAGTGCCCAGCCCCTTTTAACCTTAGTTATCATGCTATATTTTTCTTCGACTCTCTAACTATAAGCCTAGATAGAAATATAACGTATGTAGTTTGTGATACTAAATATAATTTCTTTCTTATTTCGATGTAATTTGTCGGGAGTTTAATAAAAAAGCTTGTCCCAGCAATCGGTCACGATAGTTACTTCAGAATAGTTACCAAGAATTTTGCTGCGCTGTTTGACTGAGGGGGTATGTCACACAACAGTTCTTTTCAAAAATCAGGGGTGCGTACGTTTATTAAAAGACACAATAGTTACCATTAATTTTAGTACTTAAAGTGAATTTAAGGCGGTACCCCCATAGTATACAGAAAAATTATGCTTTCCCTTCAAAGTATTAATAAATTTATAAGTCTCGATAGTTACTTGTCCCGATAGTTCCTTTTCACATACATATTCTTGTTATATAGATGTTCAGCATCTAAATAAAGCACAAGTTGGTTCAGAATTGTCAAAGTGTCACTTTTTTAAAAAAAATCACTTTTATTTCATCATACCCAACTCTATAGAGAAACAATGCTTCAAAGTCTTCGTATAGCTTCAACCACTTTCCAACCTAATGAAAATCTAGTCGTATCATTTGACGAAATGAAAATAGAATCTAGCTACGAATACGACACTAAAAATAATGCTGTTGTAGGTCCTCATAAATATCTATAAGTTATGATGGTACGAGCACTCTATACAAGTTGAAAACAGCCAACTTTTGCTGATTTGGATTTTAAAATTACTAAAGAATTGTTGTTTTCAGCTGTAGAGAAACTTTACGATGCAGGTTACACGGTGGTTACCTGCGTGTCACACGCGGGGGGGACACGCAACATTTTATAATTTTTGACAAAATGGCGCAGAAAATTGAAGAATATCCATAAGTCTTATATATTTTTGTAATCTTCTTTTCAATACCTTTCATTTGATACCCCACTAAAAATTTAAAAAAAAATATTTTTCCCCCGTGACAGGAATTAGCCGCCATTTTGGATTCCCAGTTAATCAGATCAAATTCCTAATCTTATTTTTTCTATGGCCCACCAGACCGCACATTTTGCATATTTTTCTATATTTTTAGTAACAGCGGAAATACGATTTTAGGGGGGGGGGGGCATGCCAAATTTAGATGTTTTTTGACAAAATGGCGCCGAAAATTAAACACTTTCCCTAAGTGGTATATATATATATATTTTTAATCTACTCTTCAATACCTTTCATTTGATACCCCATTTTAAAAAAATATTTTTTTCGCGTGACGTGAATTATCCGCCATTTTGAATTTGAACAGCTGATAATTTTGAGTTCGCTATATTTTTCCTGTGTGCGCGTCAAAGAATTCTTTAATACTGGAAAGTTTCATGTCTTGATCTCTTTTGATTCAGAAGTTATTGGAACCGTACAGAGTGACAGACAGACAGACAGACACAGGAACGATACTATAATAGGGTTTCTTTTTTTGGTTTTACCATAACGAAACCCTAAAAATATAATAAAACTACAAACGTATCTCTTCTTACCAAGTCTCTACACTATGTATTATACTTATATTAACAATAATAATTGGTTCTAGTATATTTTAAGTTAAAAAATAAGTATCCGAGAAAATATAATATATATTTCACATAAAAAGGTTAAATAAAAATATGATAATTTTAATAGTAACGTATGCTTTGGTTTGCTTAAACATTTATTTAACATAATATGTGATCTGAGAGGGCAATTAACGTAAAAAAATCACTAAATATGATAAAAATTAATAAAAAGTTAGTTTTATTGTATAGTAGTTATTAGGAAGGGTAGGAACTTGGGTCGCCGACTGACGTCACACACCCGAGCGCCTACGAAGATAGTCGAAGAAACTCGAACCCTCGGTTGTTAGGAAATGAGCCCACCTCTCTATTCTACCATCTTGAGGAGGAACAGGGTTCCAACCGAGCTTTCTCTGCCCAACGAAATATTTGCCGTTTTAAATTAAATGATTTAAATGGATATAAATTCACTTACCTGTCGCTAGTTGTCGTTGTTTACAGTATTATTTAAATTATATCGCCAAAATGTATCATAAATTTAGCGATTTATCGGCTAATACAAACGATTTTGTATAAAACTAATGACTATTGTGTAAGTTTCAGCTTCCTAGGTTGTCGGGAAGTGTGTCAAATTTAAGTTACAAGATTAAAATGTGAAGTTAATTAAAAGCTTGTAAAGAAGAAGTGGAATGGAGCCCAGCGAAACTTCTGAAGTTAGTGAGTTCATATATTGGAAAAAACTTCCCTTATTCTATTTCCCTTTTTTAATAAGATCCAACTATGTAAAATAATAAGAGATAATTAAAAAAATATCCAGATGGTTGGATGCGGGAGGAGGAGGTTTGTAATGGAACAAGTTCTAAATCCTAGCATCTAAAAAGTTATGAAAGATTATTCTTAATTTGTAATCAATCACTAATTCCAAATTGAAATCACTAATTCCCCAATTTTTAATAATTTATTAAACATAATAAATATTTCAGCAAGGATAATAAATTTAAATTCAAGCATTTATCACAACCAATTATCAACAAAAGTTATTTCTTTATTTAGTAGTTTATTACCCTTTATCAGTATACGAGTATTTGTAAAAACATAAGGATTCCTGCTAATGGTCTATTAAGTACTATTATAATTGTTCAAAAATTCACATTCCAAACAAGTTTCACAATACTTTATAATTCAACACCTTTGGATCATTTTCAAGCTTTTTACACCAGTTTCCAGGTATTTACATATCTTTATTACTAATCCAATACATAATTAACACATTAAATTATACAATGAATTAACACATTCAAAATGTTTTGCTATAATCCTCGAGAGAATTTGAGTTGAATGTTGAATATGTTATTGGATTAGTGATAAAGAGATGTAAATACCTGGAATCTGGTGTAAAAAGCTTGAAAATTACCCAAAGGGGTTGAAATAAGTGTATTGTAAAAACTTGTTTAGAGTGTGATCTTTTGAACAAATATATAAATAATAAAAAAATTCTTAGTTTTTTACGAGAAAACAAAAGTTATTTAATTATTTTTTTGTTATAATTACACTATTATAACAAATCAAAAAGTTGTATTTTATTCATTCGCTCTGTATTTCATTTTCTGAAGTTTAGCAATAAAAAAAATCGGGTACAGGGTACCTCGGAACTTTTCCTTACTTTAGAGGCCACTACAGGAGGAAGCAGCACTGGGCGTGGTCAGTACATGGATGGGTGACCGTTTTGAACTGAGTGATTTTTTTATCATCATATTTAAAAAAAAATACATTATTTTTAATATATTTTATTTAATTATTTAAATTTTGGCGGTATTTTGATAGATGTAAACAAACTTTGACGTCATCAAAATTATCGCACTAATAAATAATTTATTCGCTTATAACTCTTAAACTAATTAATGGAATTTCATCAGTTTTTTTTATATATTTATTCCTTAATGTTTTCCGGTTCCAACGATATGCTATATGTCCAAAACGTATTTATGCTTTAAGTATTAATAACCGTCAAAGTTTCAAAATTCAAAAATTGATAATTTCAAAATGAAATTTGGTGGGCTTATTAGTCACACAGAGAGGTACATTCGAGCCAAATTTCAACTCGATCAGGACCATTTTCGATTTTTTAAAATATTTGCTGACTCAACAATCTAGGTTCAAGATGCGGAAAAAGTTGATTTTCCGGGCGGCACCACTACAGGTAAGGACTGATTTTTCTGCCAAGTTTCAACTCTCTAAGTTAAATACCTTGAGCGCTACGATGATATAACTTACACACATACTTACAAACATACACATTTCATGCTGAAAACCACTCAGGAGGTCTTAGAAACACCCAAAACGGATAATTCCGTTAAAACCCCGAAAAAAAAAAAATGTTTGGGTGAAAACAATACTTTTCCTATTTACCTTCGGAGAAGGTGAGGAAAAGTTAGAATTAGAACAATAATAAATTTTAGTCTTTTAACTTTTTATTAGACCAAAACTAAAACATAAAAATATAAATTAATATTCCTACTAAAACTTGGTATGGAAAGACAAAGAATATTAAGTACTTTCTTTAATACAGTATGGTTTTCCTAAAAGTTGACCTTTTAAAATATTTCTGATTATAGAAACTTTTTTATCTCTCTGAGTCTTATGATGTGTATTAAAAAAAATGTATATTATACACTTTTTTCCTTTATTAGAATTAGTATTAAAGAGGAAAGAAAGAGAATACAGATAAAAATCACCCTCCAGCTGGAAATCGAAACTAGGATCCTTGCATTTCCAGTGCAACCCCCTAACTACTAAGCTACGTATAGACGGAGTTTTTCAGTCTTAGCTTAACGTTCCGTAAATTTGGGGAAAATTCAAAATATTTGAGTGTACATATTTAATTTCTACAATTCTGTTCTTGAAAAAACCTATAGTCACCGAGATAATGTCGCAAAGATAGAGAAAATATTTTAGATTGATACACCATTTTTACTGGTCTTATATTACTTTGCTTTGTAAGTTTTTCATCACACACCTATTACCCCAATTTTGAACCACTTCCCGTCTTTCAATCTTCCTCAAATTTTGCACGTGGAAACAATTTAGGTGAAGAATACAGAAACCAAAAAAAAAAGGCTCTTAAATTACTTTGCTTTGTAAGTTTTATCGCACACCTATATACAAGAAATTGCTAATAAATGAAATGCTTATTTCGGAACTATTGGAACTAATTTAGCCCGTAAAATAAATAGAACCCAAATAAAGGATAACATAACCAACCAATAAGACCATTACTCAACTTTAGACCAGTGTCTGAGACAGAAATAAGAAAACAAATTAACAACTTAAACACAGATACAGTATATTATAAAAAATGCGCAAAAAAATGTTGTTAAACCATTACAATATATTTCTGTCTTTGTCTTAAACAGGGTGTATTTCCTGACGTCTTGAAACAAGCCGTCATAGTCCCTCTATTAAAGGAGGGGGATAAAACTGACCCTTCCAACTATAGGCCGATATCATTGTTATCTAATGTATCCAAGATTATAGAAAAATGCCTAAAAAATAGACTAGTTGAACATTTAGAGTACAATAACATTATATCTAAAAATCAATTTGGATACGAATAATAGCAGCACTGCGGATGAAGTGTATAAATTATTTGAATATATTATAAATGACTTGGACAAAGGTATTACATCATTAGCTATTTTTATTGATGTTAAAAAAGCCTTCGATACTGTTTCTCACGAGAGATTAATTAAAGCACTAACTTCTATAGGGGTTGGGGGAACGTGTTTAAAAATGTTCAAGAATTACTTACTAAACAGAAAACAACAGGTCAAAATAAACGGATGTATGAGTGAAACTATTGACGTTAACTGCGGAACGGCGCAAGGAACTGATATAGCTCCTTGGCTTTTCCTTATATATGTCAATAGTTTACTCAACATAACAAACACTTAATCAGACATAATTTCCTTTGTAGATGACACACTATTATATTTTAGGGGCACAACCTGGGAGGAAGTATTTAACAAAGCATCAACTGGCATAACTAAAGTAAAGACGTGGACAAACGGGGGCAACAACCAGAACACTAAAGACTGAAACTGCACGACCAACTATGCAACAGACATCACACTGCTTTTGATAAAAGTGCAGGGCCTCTTATCAGTTCTGTATGGCAACGCACTACAGAAATCGAAATATTAAGTTCAGTAAAATATCTAGGAGTCATTATAGGTAATTTCCTGAGCTGGAAAGATCATATTAATGCAGTAGTCGCAAAAGTTAAAAGAACTATGTACGCTTTTGTCAGACTAAGAGATTTCGCAGATAAATCAGTTTTAAAACTGGTTTATCATGCTCTGACGGAATCTATTCTAAATTATTGTTTAATAGCCTGGGGCAGTGCTGCATGCAAGCATAAAAACGCAGTAGCGGTAGTGCAAAAGACTATACTGAAGATTGCGTACAAAAAACCTAGACGTTATCCTTCAAAACAACTATTTACTGAATTTAATATTTTACCACTAGACTCTCTATTTAAAAAAGCTGATCTGATCAATTATTTTAAAAATAAAAACAAACTATTAGTAGATCACCCTTACTGTACACGAGCGCAACAAGCTGGCGTTGCCCTTATTCCACTATGCCACATGGACAAGAAACAAAGACATGCCACTTATCTTGGACCGACTTACTATAACCAACTGCCGAAATCACTTTAACTAACAAACACTTAATTGAAACACACCATTAATTGAAGTATATTATTTTTATGTATTACTGTTATGATTTTATTGCTTTTTTTAAATTTAATTACTGATTTTATTTTAATGGTGGAAATAAATATATTTATTATTATTATTATTATTATTATCACCCCAATTTTGAACCACTTCACGTCTTCTTTCAATCTTTTAGGTGAAAAATACAGAAACCAAAAAAAAAATGAAAATAAGACCAGTTTTTAAATATATATTAATAAAATTATATATAATTTAAATAATATATTAATTATTATACTATTTTCATTGATTTAAAACCGACAAGTATTCTTTTTATATTATTATTATACTATTTTCATTGATATAAAACCGGCAAGTATTCTTATTATATTAATTATTATACTATTTTCATTGATTTAAAACAGACAAGTATTCTTTTTATATTAATTATTATACTATTTTCATTGATTTAAAACCGACAAGTATTCTTTTTATATTAATTATTATACTATTTTCATTGATTTAAAACCGACAAGTATTCTTTTTATATTAATTATTACACTATTTTCATTGATTTAAAACCGACAAGTATTCTTTTAATATTAATTATTATACTATTTTCATTTATTTAAAACCGACAAGTATTCTCTGATCTTAGAATGTATAATGTAAACTACAAGTGTTAAATTAATCTAAAGCTAGTAGTGTTATATCAATTAATTAATACTTAATTAATATTAAGCTATAAGTGTTAAATTAATCTTAAGCTAAAAGTGACATTATTTTTAACTGTATAACAAATACTAAAAGCGTTTTATTGATAAAACGTTTAGTGTAAGCTACAAGTGTTACATAATTTTCTTTTTTATAGCAAGAAGTGAAAGTGTTATTTGAAAATAAAGCTGTTAAGTGTAAACTAGAATTGTTAATTTATTGTATAGACCTCAGCATTTTGTAACTAAAATGTTCAGTGTAAGCTACAAGTGTTACATTATTTTGTATAGACTTCGGTATTTTTTAAGCTACAAGTGTTACATTATTCTTAACTGCATCGTATAGACTACAGGTATTACATTAACTCTTAACTGTATTTTTGTAAACTACAAGTGTTACTTTGGGTTTTTATAGCAAAGACTGTAGGTGTTATATATAGCACTAAGCTGATCAATGTAAAAAAAAAAAACTACAGTGTTACTTTAATCTTAACTATGTAGTATAAGTCACAGGTGTTATATAAGATATTAAATGTAAATTTCTGGTGTAATATTATAAGTAATTCAGATGACAATTACTTGTATCTAGTGTAACTACAATTGTTATGTAGATATTCTAAGTAACCTGTTTTACTTTGACTACAACTTCTACAGTAAAAAAACAACTATTTTTATGTTACTTTGACTATTCAGTAATGTAAAACGAATGCAACTTAGTACTAAAAAGGTTATAACAAAATATAAGTGTAATTGAAGCGAGCTCCCTACATTCAACGAAATATGCTCGGTGTCTGTCTGTGTGTGTGTCTTAAACGTACGACGATAACTTGAGTAAAAGTTGACCAATTTTTATGAAATTTGGTAAAAATGTTAATTTTTCCAATGCTCAGGACGAGTTCGTTGGACACCGTCCAACGTTCCAAGCGTTCGCGAGCAACGCTCGCGTAAACGTGCGCTTCAAAATTAAAATTGGAATTTTAGGACGGGAAAAAATTCTAACTTTATCTATTCAATGAGACTAACATGATTTTCAAATAACATTTTGTAGTAAAACTAACAGCGACACCGCTATAAATTAATGAAGATCGTTAAAACCATTAAAACGGACTTAAACGTTTAAAGTACAAAAAAACAACGTTTTTACCGATATCTTACGTTCTAACGCAACGATTTTAATAAAACTTCATATGCATCGTCTAAAGTAAAATTGAAACAGGCATGAATAATTTCAACATGATACATGCAGAAGTTTTTGCTTAGTAAAGTCATACATTTTATAATAATTGAAAAGGAGATGTGTGGTTAGAGGAATAGTAAGAATGCAAGGTGGTTACCTTACTACTAGCCGCTGTACTACTACTATCATACCCTTTATCTATCATTCAATACAAATTTATTACTATACGCGCGATTCAATGATAGAGCCACGCGATGCCTAGTTTTCTATGTAGAATAGACTACAGCTCTTTGCACTAACATTTTGCTTCCGAGCTTACCGAAGGTAACGGAAGCATTGTGTTCACTTTTGAGGACGAAAAAATTTGATGTCTCCGATTTTAAAAATTCCAAGAAAAAAATCGAAGACAGAACATTTTTGGTCTCGTGTCTGATGTCTGTCGGCCTGTGTGTCTGTGAACACTTCAGTCTGAAACGTGAGACGATAACTTGAGTAAAAGTTTACCGATTTTTATGAAATTTGGTAGACATGTTCATTTTACCAATGCCCAGGACGAGTTCGTAGGACAACGTTATCCGCCCGAGCATTCTCGCGCAACGCTCGGGTAAACGTGAACTTCAAATTTAAAATTGGAATTTTAGGTAGGGGAAAAATTCTAACTTCATCTATTCAATGAGACTTTCTTTTAAAATACAATTTATTAGTAAAACCAATAGTGACACCGCTATGAAGTGTTAAAGATCGCTAAAACTATTAATCTTTTTTTACGGAGGAAACGCGGAGAGGGAGATAGACGAGGAGAATAGGAGATGCTTGGTTCCCCACCTCTCTATTTCACCTACCTCTTCAATAGCACTGTGAGCCAAGGGACCTCGAGACCAAGCGACCAGGCTTCATTCGTTATCTGTACACTGTTGTATTCACTTCTGTGTTTGTGCACACGTTATTGAACAGCTAACTGCTATTAAACTATAAACCTACTCTCACTCCTACCGACTTTAGCTTTAGGAATGTGAACACTTTGAATATGGCCACTGCTCTTTTCTTTGGTTATATTTATTTTACATACCCTCGTTAACAATTTTTTAAATAATGTTGATACAATATAAAAATAAAGTAATATAACAATAATTTTAATGACAATATACTGCATGATAGGATGCGAGGAAGCTATGTGTCACACTAATTGGCAGTCAATTTTATGTGTTCTTAATTATTTAGTAAAGTAAGGCAGTTATTTCATGTCTCTGAATTGTTTAGATCAAAATTATAGAGTATTTTAGGTATATAGAATATGCCACAGCTGTTACATTACCTCATGGGCGTAGCCAGGGGGGGGCAGGGGGGGGCCATGGCCCCCCCCTAGGCCGGCTCAACTCTCTGAAAAAGATACGATTATTATACATATACAGGTTAAAATAAAAAAATAAATAAATAAAAAGTAAAAATAATTCTGTATAATAATAATAATATATATATATAATTATTATTATACAGAATTATTTTATGGCTAGAGGGGGTCTTCAGGTAAAAAAAATGTAAATCTCGTTTTAGTTGTCAAGTTACTACAGCTGTGGCGTGGCTGCACAGGTTTGGTTAGCATCGCTTTGGTAAAAAATATGCCTATGATAGGAAAAGAAGCTGGACAATAATTATGTTTTCCTTCTCTCAGCCAGTGGCGCACCCAGGGGGGGGGGGGCCCAGGGGGCCCGGGGCCTTCCCCCCTGAAATTTAAGTATGCAATTCCTCAGCACATTTTAAAGTAATCGTGTTGTGATAGTCAAATAAATAAATAAATATAATAAGTAATTATATACCTAGTTTTGCCCTACATTTTTTTGTTATTTGGCGTTAAAAATACGTCCACCCCCCCCCCTTCAAAGCCAAAGACCTAACATTTAAGTATGCAATTCTGCAGCACATGTTCAAGTAAGACTGTTGTGATCGTCAAAAAAATAAATAAATATAACAAGTAATTATATACCTAGTTTAGCCCGACATATTTTTTTGGCGTTTAAAAAGACGTCACCCCCCCCCCCCCCCCCTAAAGCAAAAGTACATATACCTCCTAGTATATGTACGATGGAGCTCTAAGTACATATACCTCCTGGGTAAAAAAGTGTCGTCTATAGTCTTTAGAACTAGGGAAAAAAAATCTACCTAAAATTACGACTGCGCATGGTCAGAAATTTTTAGTGGGACGAATTTCTTCCCGACTATTATTATCCATTATTTATTTTGAATGAATGGTTACAATATAACATTTTTAGATCAAGTTTTTAATGAAATATTTTCTTGTTTAAGAGTTTTTATTTTAATATACAGTTTTACTTTAATATATTAATTAAATTTAATTAAAATAGTTAGTAGCAGTCATTAGAATAGTTTTTAATTATCGAATAATTAATATTAATTAATTTGGAAACGGGTTCAATTGTAGAATAAGATTTTAAAAATCGCAGATACCCGACCTTTCGTAAGGAAGACTATTTTTACTACGTTCTTATAAGCTTGCTTTCTTGTTTGTTTGTTTGTTTGCCCGGTACAAATCTGGCAATCGATTTCTAACTAACTTCCCAAATAGCTAGACATTTGAAACTTTTAGCATAGCTCAGAACACGATGACAATGCATTATTTCAATACTTTTAGCCATCTTTCAGCAGAATTTAATTGGTTTTCAGCAAAATTTGCTGTACGGAATGTTAGTTCGGAAAAAATCCGCAAGTTATTTTATTTGTTTTGACATATCCAATAGTATTTGCAATCTTCATTTTGACGGGTCTCAAATTTGTGATAGATAAACATTGAATGACAGCAAAACAGGAAATATATCGATTATATTATTTATCGATTATATTATTTATTATTATTTCAAATATGTATATCAATTTAAAAACGTAGTACATAAAAAGTTCTATTTATCTTGAAATTATTTTAATTTATTGACTGGACTGTTAGATACCCTACTAATTTTATTTGGTTATGGTTTTGCAATAAAACTCAGTATGGTTCTGCATATTTGATTCTTAAAAAACAATTAATTACTATTTATTTAAAATTTAAAATTAGAGATGTAGTAGTTCAGACAGTGGCGTAGCTAGACCATTGGGGGCCCCCGCAAGAAATTTTTGGGGGCCCCTCGCCAAAGAAAAATTAGCAAAAAAAAAAAAAAAAACAACCTCTTGCATTCAGGATTGGGGGCCCCCTCGACGTTGGTACAAGGATAGTAATTCCAGATATTTCTAGATTTGGGGCCCCCTGGCACTGGGGGGCCCCCCGCAATGCGGGCCCATAGTTACGCCACTGAGTTCAGACAATATCTCTAGGAAGCGCTAACATCGCTTCAAATACTCTCTGTCCAATCTTAAGGTGAACTATTTTACATTAAGAGTGGATTTAAACAGCAAGTTTTCCTTAAAAAAATCTATTTTAAGTAAACAATTTTTTTCCCTATAATTAATAGTTCTATTGAGTTTTTTTTTTATTAAAATAAATCCTTTTGAAAATATTAATAATGGTACTGTCAGACTCTTGGCATTTTTAAGGAAAACACTTTTTTGGTATTACATACACCACACCACACACACACACAAATATATATATATATATATATATATATATATATATATATATATCCAAAAAAATTAGCCCCCCCCTAAAGGCAACCCTGGCTACGCCCATGCATTACCTTAGAGAAATTAAAGTCGATATCGATAATGAGATTTATCTATGGTTAAGAAATGCTAAATATAATAAGAAAATGATATAAGTTACTCATATAAGATAAGATCTTTCTTTAAAAATTAATATATTAGATCAAGAAGCTTGATAAGAGTGCATGATAAGATTAAGAATATAAACATCAGTGATCGTGATAAGCTATAAAATTACATTCAATCACGACAACTTATTATATTCCGACATTAATTCAATTCTGACATTATGAGAAGCCATGATAAGATTAAAATATAATCATCAGTGGTCATGACAAGTTATAAAATAAGAATTAATTATGATAAGAATTCAAAATAGCAATGGGATTCAACAGTTATGTGCCGGCTTGATAAGAATCTATGATAAGAATGCATGCATAGGATAGAAAATATAAACATAAGTCGTTGTAGAATTAGGATCAATCGCGATAACAGATTCCTGTTACTATTCTGACAAATTAAGTAGCCATGATAAGATTGAGAATATAAACATAGTGGTATCATTTTCATAGACTATACAAATAAAATTCAATCCCAATAAATTAGATTCCATTAAAATTCTAGAATAATAAAAACCTATAATTAGGATTTTAATTTAAGAATAAAGGTAATTATCCAAATCAGTGGCTAATAGAGTTTAATTAAGTTAGATAAGAATGATGTTTAATTTATATATATGATAAATATCTAATAAACAGTATAAGAATGATATTTTATCAAAATATATACAGTGAAAGATAATTATTAAATAATAATTATATATATAAGCTAAATTAATAATTACTAATTTGCTAAAGTTACAATTTATAATGATTAATTTAATTTTTTTAAATTAAATTATGCATCTATTATAATTATATTATACATTAATTTATTGATAACATACCAACAGGTAATTATATATAAAAAAAATAAAACGTTCTTTCGTTGCTATAAGACTAATGAGAATAATAGAATTTTAAAAATTGCCCATATGTTGCGCAAAAGGAAACAACATTTATTTACAGTATACGCCCACTTTTTTACAACCTTTTTCTCTAATTGAAACCTTCTACTTATACGTATATTTAAAAAAGAAATATATTATAAATTCATGTGAACTTTTTATCTCTTTTTAAATTGATAATTTAAATTTACTAATACATAGTTAGACAAGGGTATTTTTAAAACTCACACTGTATGGAGATGATGCAGGCGGTTGATGTTCCGGGGCTTTAGTCATTATCTCTTCAGGCATTGTTTAAAAAAATTAATAAAAAATTAAAATTTAACGTTTAAATTTATCATTTAATTTAATTTATGTATTTTTAGGCTTTTAAAATGTTTTTAATCGTGTTTTCTTTAATGATTTTCTTTTATTTTAACACATTTATTTATCAAAAAATATTGTAATAACCTGTTGCCTTAAACAAAATATATTGTTTCTTTTGTTAAAACTTTTATATTTGACCGAACTGCATTAATAGTATTTAAAAACACACGCGTTAATATTGACGCTAAATATTTAAATGTGATATTTAAGCGTTTATACCGTTAATGAATAGTAAAATAGGTATAGGCATTGTTTGTTGTTTTTAGGGAAGAAGACTAACCTGCCCAGTATATAGTAAAGGAGAGGTTACTGTTGGTTTCCGCTGTACACCGCCAGGGAGCACCAGTGAGGTCCAAAATCGATTAAAGAGTCTGCGCTTTAGGCTCCCTTATTTTTTTTACTCCTAATCCCAGAGGCCCAATTTCATTTCCCCTCTCTTGTCACTATTTCAGTGTATTATTTCACCTTTTAGTAACATGTTGAGTTTATTTCACTCACTCTATCATTTTTAATTTTTTTGTCACTATCCTATGATAATTGCTATGTCACTTTGTAATCAAACTATATCACTTTATCTGGCCCTGTCACGATTTGATATTTAATATCTATTATGATTTTTTTTTTACTTCTTGTAATAAGTTCCATTTAAAAAAAGTCAATTCTTATTATTTGTGATTTTTCAATTATTATTATCTATTATTCTATTCACACTTCGGTTCTTACCCTGGTCACAATCAATGATATTTTAATTTTTGGTTTTAAAATATTTATGAACATTTTAATAACAGAAACTATTAAGAAATTGGAGGGGGAGGGGAGTTCATCTCTATTATATTTCGCTGCTCTACATAGTATCATACGATATTTATTTGTTTTATGTAGAAATTAAATTGGAATTATCATTTATTAATATGCTTACATCCTAAAGAGAGACTCTTTTCTAAGCATTAATTTCCTAATTTCAGAAGATGAGTCTTTTTATAAATTAGTATCGCTAATTCAATATTTAATATTAGCTTTTCAAAGAAGTGGTGATTAATGTAGTGAGGGGACTTGGTTTTAAATACGTATATGGCCACCATCTTGAATCAAAATTACTGATTGGAAAATCCTTTCACAATAATTATTTATATCATAAAAGGAAACCAATTTCTAAATATCTACAAATCTATTGGATTTTATCATCAGTTTCACAACTCTATGATAACCATGTAATATATTTGGGATTCAAACAAAATATGTGGGAGATTTTGTGCGAGATTGCTATCTATACCTCCAAATAATCTACACCATTGGTTCTTAACCGGGGGGCCGCGGCCCCCCAGGGGGCCTCGAAAGGTATTTAGGTACTATATATATTATATTTGGAGATTTTAAGGGGGCCGTGGTTACCAAAAGGTTAAGAACCACTGATCTACACCAAACATTTGAAGGAAGAACTAAAAAAATAATAGGGTGTGCGTATTGGGTATTGTGAACATGAAATTAGTTAGTATAAGGGGGGGGGGGATACGAAAAATATTGATTTTTTTTACAAAATTGCGAAGAAGATTAAACAATTTACACAAGTGTTATATATTTTTGTAATCTACTCTTTAATGCCTTTAATTTGATACCCCCCAAAAAAAATGTCAAAATAATATTTCCTTTTTTTTCGCGTGACATGGATTATACGCCATATTGGATTCCCAGTTAACCAGATTAAATTGCTATAACAGTGAAGTGTTGTTTGGAATAAAAGTCCGTTGTTAATTTCTTTTTTTTATTTTAACAACGGACTTTTATTCCAAAAAACACCACTGTTTTAGTTCGACTCTAAAGTCCACCTAAGAAAACCTTCAATTAAATTGCTATTCTTATTTTTTCTATGGTCTAACCTAACAGGCAACACAGCAGTGGATCTAGCGTAGCCGTGTGGGTTAAACCACGTCTGCTCGGCCATCACTGAATCTCGAGTGGAACGAGACGGGGTTCGATTCCTCGCCGTGACACTCTGATTTAAATGGCTCACTATTGATTACATCATACTCGCTTTGGCGGTACTATGTACAGAGGTATGATGTGTGAAGTGGCTGGAACTCTCTACCGCGGGGCGTAAAAAGGGCCTAAGTGATGGCCTAATTGCAAGGTTCGAACAAGTGGTTCGTCCTACCCGTCCTAGTAGAAAGTACTAGACTACTACTACTACTAACAGGCAACACAAATGCATATTACATATTATATTTCTAGTAACAGCAGAAAATTAAACAATTTTTCCCGGAAATTTTCATCGGCCTACCATAAGGAATTATTTCAAAATTTAGGAATGGCCTTTATAGGGTTATTGGTGGGGGGGGGGGGGAACACGCAAAATTTTCTTTGACAATATGGCGTGAAAAATTAAACACTCTCCACGAGTGTTGTATATTTTTATAATCTAACTCTTCAATAACTCCAATTTCACAATTTTAAAAAAATAATGTTTTCTCGTTACATGAATCATCCACCATTTTGGATTTGAACTATTGATAATTTTGAGGTCGCTATATTTTTCCTGTGAGCGCGTCAAAACGATCTTTAATACTGCATAATTTTATGCTTTTATCTCTTATAATTCAAAAGTTATTGGAACCGTACAGAGTGAAAGAAGACACAGGAACGAAACGAAAACAAGTTTCCCTCTAAATAATAAAACAATAGAGAAATTAATTTCCCTATAGTTAAAAAGATTAATACAAACTTTCTTTTAATAAATAAAATAAAAAATAAAATAAATTGTTTTTAAATAAAAAAGAAACACAAATGTGTAAAAAAAAAGAAACAAAAACACCTTTAAATAAAGAAAAGAAAAGAAATTCTTCTGAATAATATTCTTTGAATTAATTACTGTTTATAAAAAACAGTATAACTTTTCTTACTATTTTAAGTCACTCTGAATTCCTTTATCACAGTTCTTCATTTCTAGTCTCTTATCTTTTATCTATAATATTTTAGTTTCAAGTTATATCACTAAGGGCAGGAATTTTATTCCTCGCTTGCTTGTCACTCTTAGTGATTAATCCAATCGGAGAGAAGCTGTTGGAATTCAAGGCTTATTCAAGCTTGAATCAATCTGTGCTATGAGAATTTTCCTCCTCAGTTATATATTTTAGGCTTGTGATCTTCTCTCTTTTAGACTGTAATCTCTAAGGAGACTGTTAACAAAGGTTACTCTGAAATTCAAAGTAGTAACAAAATACTAAACTTTTTTATTCTGTTTGTAGTTTCCTTTTTAGGGTTTCGTTGGTAAAATCAAAAAAGAATCCCTTATATAATATGTTCGTTCCTGTGTCTGAACTCTGTACGGTTCCAATAACTTTTAAATCAAAAGAGATAAAAAACATGAAACTTTCCAGTATTAAAGATAGTTTTGACGAGCACACAGGAAAAATATACCAAACTTAAAATTATGAGCTGTTCAAATCCAAAATTGCGGATATTTCACGTCACGCGAAAAAAAATATTTTTTAAAATTTTTGAGTAATCAAGTATCAAATGAAAGGTATTGAAGACTAGATTAAAAATATATATAACACTAGTGGAAAGTGTTTAATTTTCCATGCCATGTTGTCAAAATACATCAACATTTTGCGTGTACCCCTCCTAAAACTATATTTTTGCTGTTACTAAAAATATAAGAGAAAAATCGCAAAATGTGCCAAAAAAGAAAATAGGAATTTGATCTGATTAAATGGGAATCCAAAATGGCGGATATTTCCTGTCACGGGGAAAGAAATTAATTTTGAGTGAGGTATCAAATAAAAGGTATTAAAGAGTAAATTACAAAAATACAGGGTGATCCAAATCCCCCCCCCCTCTACTTTTGAACGGTTTAAGATAAATTAATGAAACTTAGAGGATCCGTACCATATAAAGGGAAGTTTGTTTTCATGCAATCGCCCACTAGGGGCAACTACCCACTTTGCCCCCAGGCCACCCATCTTCAAAATTTCAAATTTGAGTGTATATTTTTGATAGCATATTTAGATTCTACGATGAAAAATAATAAAATAAACATTTACTTGAAACTTTTTTTCTATTTCCAATATTTTTCCCCCTATAGGGGGGCAAAGATAGCAAAATAACCCTTCCGATAATATGTTATAAAATCTAAACGGTTAGAGATAAATTAATGAAACTTAGAGGATCCGTACCATGTAAAGGGAAGTTTGTTTTCATGCAATCGCCCACTAGGGGCAACTACCCACTTTGCCCCCAGGCCACCCATCTTCAAAATTTCAAATTGGAGTGTATATTTTTGATAGCATATTTGGATTCTACGATGAAAATTTATAAACTTTTACTTGAAACTTTTTTTCTATTTCCAATACTTTTCCCCCTATATAGGGAGGCAAAGATAGCAAAATAACCCTTCCGATAATACGTTATAAAATCTAAACGGTTAGAGATAAATTAATGAAACTTAGAGGATCCGTACCATGTAAAGGGAAGTTTGTTTTCATGCAATCACCCACTAGGGACAACTACCCACTTTGCCCCCAGGTCACCTAACTTCAAAATTTTAAACTAGAGTGTATATTTTTTATAGCAGATTTAAATTCTACGGCGAAAAGTAAAAATATTTTACTTCTAACTTTTTTATCTCCAATATTTTGCCCCCTATAGGGGGGCAAAGGTATAAAAATGGTAAATTTCAGCGCCTGGGGACAAAATAGTGGTTGCCCCTAGTACGCGAGTGGATGAATACACATTTCTCTTTATATGGTACACATACCCCAAGTTTCATTACTTTATTTCTAAACGTTTAGATTTTATAACGATCTAAGAGTTATTTTTTTTACTATTTCGGATGGGTTATTTATGTTGGGTGGCCTGGGGGAAAAATAGTGGTTGCCCCTAGTACGCGAGTGGATGAATACACACTTCCCTTTACATGGTACAGATCCCCCAAGTTTCATTAATTTGTCTTAAACTTAAACCGTTCAAAAGTTAAGAGGGGGGAGGGGAGACTTTTGGACTACCCTGTATGGGTGATCCAAAAGTTCGGCAACGGCTTAATATCTTCGGTTATAATTGAGATATTAAGTTCCCGTTTGCGGATATCTTAATCATTTGTAAACAACTTCTTTTTTGGTGGGTAATAATATTTTCCGCCATATTGGTTGCCACCATATTGGATTCAACTTTGAAATTTTAAATTGGAACACCCATAAAGTGATACATTTTTGGAAAGCCCTTAAAAAAAGAAAAGATATGCCGCAAACCCGAGCTTTCTATCTACTCCCGTTCCAAAATAGCGGACACTCAAAGTTTAAAAAATGATTTTTTTTTTATTTTCAATAGTTTAGTTAGATATAAAAAAGTCGGTCTGAGACAACTCAGACAAACTTTCTCATATAATCTCGGCCCCAGATCTCAGGAAACATGAATATAATATGAAATATTTATTGCATTAAGCTCGCTTCAATGATAAACCTACGTGATGCTTAGTTAATTTATATTATTTAAAATGTGTTCAACAGGTGGTTGTTTACTTTTTTTGTTTTCGATTTTCAACCAAATGAGATTTATTTTCATCAATATCTCGGAAACTATGACTTCATAACGAACTAGGTTTTCTGGGATCTGGGACAGAGATTATATTATGAGAAAGTTGGTCTGAGTTGTCTCGGACCAATTTTTTTATTTCTAACTGAGAATAAGAAAAAAAGAGTGAATTTTTTAATTTTGACTGTCCGCCATTTTGAAACGGAAGTAGATAGAAAGCTCGGGTTTGCGGTAAATGTTTTCTTTTTTCAAGATCTTTCCAAAAATGTATCACTTTATGGATGTTCAAATTTAAAATTTCAAAGTTGAATCCAATATGGCGGAAAAAATGATTACCCACCAAAAAAGTAGTTTTTTACAAATGATTAAGATACCCGCAAACGGGAACTTAATATCTCAATTATAACCGCAGATATTAAGCCGTTGCCGAACTTTTGGGTCACCCTGTATATTTATAACACTTGTAGAAATTGTTTACATTTTTATCTACGATTGATACGAAATATAAACATTGTATCTCTGTTTAGATGCGTAGAAAGTGATTCTTTACGTTCTTGTATTCATTGCGAATGCGCGTCTCAGAATTCTTCAGCTTTACGCACGATTAGCGAGTTTGTTTACATTTAACAAAACTAATTTGATGTTCTTTTATTAAAGTAAACTGTTTATATCGAGTTTTTAGTGAAAAACAATGAGTGAATTAAGTGACTGACGAAAATGTGAAGAATATACTCCTCCAGAAATAATTAATTCGGCAAAAAATACAACTCAAGAATTAATGTCATCTTTATCAAAAGAGAGATACGAACTTACTTACAGCAAGTTTATTTTTTTCTGTATTTATTATATAAATTTAACAATCGTAGATAAAGTCTAATGTTGGAACAGTTCCTATGCATCCCTTGGTGTCTCTCACAAATTGTATATACATATATATATATATATATATATATATATATATATATATATATATATATATATATATATATATATATATATATATATATATTTTTTTTTTTTTTTTTTTTTTTTTTTTTTTTCTACTGTTGTAATATAATTTTTCCTTTCGGTTTTTGTCGGAAATGTAACAAATTAGTCTTTATTTATTTATAAAGGAAACAATTAAATAACAAAACGAAACGGAAAAGAAACTTTTCCCAGCAAAGATAAATATAAACTATTTGAATAAACAGACTGAGGGAAAGAAAAACTTTTGCAAAACAACATTATTGCTTTGAGGGTAAAAGTTTTGAGGTAAAGTTTCAAATAATTGAGATACATGGTGAGATGCCAGAAACAGCTTATCGGTTTTTTATTTGTTTTTGGTTTTCTTACAGTAAGTAATATAAATATATCATTATTATAAATATATAATTTTCTAATTAAATAGAAATTTAATAACATTTAAATATTAGTAATAAAACAATACAAAGGCAGATTTTTATCTGCCTGTAGTTATATTAAAAAAAAACCTATTAAAAGAAAGAGACAAACCTAAAGTAAACACAATTAAACGAAGACGTCGTTTTTATGAAATGAAAGTCAAATCTATAATATGTAGAAGAAAATGAGAGATGAAATACAGATATAGAGTAATCATAAATTAAAATGCAAAAAAATATGAGAAAAGAGAGCAGCATAAAAAGAACAAATCGAAGGAAGAAATAGAGGTAAAAGAAGAAGAAATAATCACAGGGAAGTACTTGCGTCCAAGTATTCTTTTGGGTTTCGTAGGTGATTAAGCATACCCTTTACATAATTATGATTTTTTTCTTCGACCTCAAGGGTCCCTGGTTCGTTCCCCCGAGTCCGGGGGTCACAATATATTGGGGAAACATTTTTTTGGGTATATTTTGACTTATAGAACCAATAAAGAACGCAAAATTTAAAAAAGCATATATGTATATATTTGTGTCCTAATCTTCAGCAGCTTTCATTTGATACTCCACTAGTGGGCGTACCTACTTCAAATTTTTGCGCACAAAATTGGCAATTTTTAAAAATTGGGAATGCCCTCCCGGAATTTTCATCGCCCCACGATCAGGTATTAGCATGAATTATATCAAAATTGTAGGACCAGACGGACGTTATATAGTGGTTGGGGGAGGGATTTTTCGGGGTGTCTTTTGACTTATAAAACCAATAAAGAATGCAAAATTTAAAAAAGCAAATATATATTTGTATCCTACTCTTCAGTAGCTTTCATTTGATACCCCACTCAAAATTTTAAAAAAATTAAAAATTTGGGTGCACTTAAATTTTCGTGCATAAAATTAGCAATTTTTAAAAATTTGGGATGCCCTCCCGGAATTTTCATCACCCCACATTAAGGTATTAGTATGAATTATTTCAAAATTTTAGGGCCAGCCGTTATATATAGTGGTGGGGGGGGGGGATTTTTTGGGTATATTTTTTGAGTTGCGTGCTTGAGTCCGACCAGTAAACATCGACTCTCGCTTTAACTATCTTTTTATACTAGAATATGATATTATTTCTTCAATTTCTTTCATAAAGTTAATTTATCTATATTGTCCAGTTGTTTTTCTTTTATGAAGTGTTTATTTTAACGTAGTAGTTCATTTTATTTTATTTGTTTAAATATCACTAATCGTAATTAGTAGTAAACGAAGCTGAGCAGAAGGTGCTCGGCTGGCAGGCCTCTTATCTTCAAGCCAACCTACAACCTCCCTGAGGTAAACAAATCAAATATTATTCTCAGTTAAACGTAAACAAGATTATGGAGGGACAGAGAAAAAAGAGACGTCGTTCTCATACAACTTTTCCTTAACCTAAGAGAGTGAATAAAGACACCGGCCAACTCGACTTTAACGCGACCGCCTCCTCTTCTCGACCAGGCAGTCCCTTAAGGCTTTACCGCCCTTTGAGGTTAGGAAAAACAGTAAAATTAAAATTATACTGGTTCTAAGCAAGATATCAAAAATCTAATCACAGGCTTTATTCCTAATTTTAATTCTGCACAATTTGAGCCCTATTTCAACTTCCTATGATAAATAGTACAGGCCATTTTAATACGAGTTTTATCGTTGTATTGAAATGGCGCCTGTACTATTTATCATAGGAAGTTGAAATAGGGCTCAAATTGTGCAGAATTAAAATTAGGAATGAAGCCTGTGATTAGATTTTTGATATCTTGCTTAGAACCAGTATAATTCTAATTTTACTTAGAAATTCATATTTTACGATTTTGGTATAGTATTCATACTACGGAAAGATTAAATTTTAATTTAAATCAAATTATAATTATCAAATCAAATCCCGGCGCTGGAGTGTATTTTTCTCTTTCTGTTTCCCGTAGTTAATAATAATTATAATTTGATTTAAATTAAAATCTAATTTTACTGTTTTTCCTAACCTCAAAGAGCGGTAGCGCCTTAATGCTTTGTACATCCAACGCCCTACAACAAGAGGCCCCTGCTAGACCCACAACACTCCAGAGTACTGTGGGCCAAACATCAACAATGAAACTATTAGCAATTATTCAACGCCGAATCGTTTTGGAGTTTTATCCAAGACTGACGGAAACTGCGAAATCTCAATTCAACTCAACCCTACTACCACTAGCCCCCCACCAATATTCGTAAAAAAATGTTACAAATTTCTCTTTATTTATTAATCGACTTCGAGACTTACTTGGAATTAATGAATTTTCCTGTAAAGCTAGTTCCAATGACGTTGCTGTACAATGCAAATCTATAGAAAGCTATAGGAAAGCTGTAAAGAATTTGAAGGCTGAAAATGTAACTTTTCACACGTTTCAGCCTAAGGACGAAAAAGCGTATAGGATCGTTGTTCGGCATCTTCACCATTTAACTCCATCTGATGTGATCAAAAGTGAACTCGAAATACTAGGCTTTAATGTACGAAATGTAACTAACGTTAAGAAAGGAAATTCTGCTCCATCTTTATTTTTTGTTGACCTCGAACCAAATACAAACAATAAAGAAATCTTCAACGTTAAGACAATCTTTCATTGCAAACGAACGTACAATACTGACAATACTGACAATGGAAGACGACTAACTAACTTACTTAGGCAATACAAAGAAGACAAATTCGCGAACTATACCTATAATCTCACTAACAAAGACATATCACTACTGAATGTGCCTCGACTACTACTATCCCACAAACCCATTCCTTCCCCTCTCAAAAATCCTAATAATTTCTGGGCAAAGTCTGAATCTGAAAAGGTTGGAGTTTTTGCTAAACACTTCACAAATCTCTTCTCGCCTCATCCTAATGTAATTGACCATGATCATATAGATCTTGTTACCAATGAACTACTTTCTCCTCTTCAACTATCTTCTCCTCCCAAAGCTTTTAACCCATCTGACATCCTATTCATTATTAAACAACTTCCTTACCGCCAATCTCCAGGATATGACCCTATAACCTCTGGAGTCCTTAACTATCTCCCAAAAAAAGGCATCGTCTTTCTAACATATATCCTTAATTCTGTCCTAAGAACCACTCACTTTCCTACTCAATGGAAATTCGCTACTATTATAATGATCCCTAAACCCAACAAACCTGCTCATCTACCAACTTCCTACCGACCTATCAGTCTCCTCCCAGTAATGGATAAAATACTGGAAAAACCTCTCCTTCATCGAATAATTCCTATCCTAAGTCCATACCTTCCTGACCATCAATTCGGTTTCCGCTCCCATTACTCTACCATGCCATTATCTCGTCAACGTTGTTACCTCCTCCCTCGAGAAGAAAAAGTGCAGTTCAGCTGTCTTCTTTGACGAAGCGCAGGCTTTTTACAGGGTCTGACATGCTGGACTACTTTGGCGACTTAAGGGCATTCTTCCCTTCCCTTATTACCTTATCCTTAAATCCTACCTCACTGATAGGTATTTCCTATTTTAAGTCTAGGATCCTCATTTTCATCTATCTGCCCTGATTGTGCTGGCGTACCTCAGGGTAGTATCCTAGGACCTTTATTCCCTCCATACAAACGATATTCCACAACATCCTTTCTCTGTGCTTGCCACCTTTGCGGATGACAAGGCAATCCTCTCCGTACATAAGAATCCAGTAGTGGTTTCGGACCATGTGCAAAGTCACCTCCTCCTCTTTGAACCTTGGTTAAGGAAATGGAGAATAAAAATAAACGAACAGAATCGTGTGCACATCGCCTTTGCTCTTCGCCCTCCAATCATTCCAGTCATCCTTACCAAGAATTCCTCAATCCGATGAAGTCCATTACCACGGTATTATCCTCGACAGACGTCTTACTTGGCAACAACACACAAAAACAAAACGAAGTGTCATGACACGACAATACAAGTTATTGCTCTTTCTTCTGGATTATAGGTCCAAACTTTCTCTAAATAACAAGCTTAAAATGTATTATGTAATCCTAAAGCCGGCTTGGACCTACGGTCTGGAAGTATGGGGTAGCACCAAGCCCTCAAACTCCCGTCGACTCCAAACCATCCAATCCAAGATCCTAAGAAAGATCACTGATGCTCCCTTCTACTTATCCAACCTCACCCTCCACAATGACCTCAATGTTCCCTTTGTTCAAGATCTATCCATTCCCCGCTATCGCACATTCCATGAATCCTAATTGAATCATCCTAATCCTCTAGTACGTCTCCTCACTTCCCAAAATATCCCATAAAACTCCCCTCGACGCCTGAAGACAGTGTCCAAGGGATATATTAAACGTTCAAGTATAATAATTTATATACATCTATATGTACTTTATTTTATAATGTATTAGTAATATTATTACGATTTTATCTATCTTTAATAATCTTTTCATTTATTATATTCTTACTTATTGATTTAATTTTGCTTCCGAGCTTACCGAAGGTAACGGAAGCATTGTGTTCACTTTTGAGAACGAAAAACTTTTATGCCTCCGATTTCAAAAATTCCAAGACAGAAATCCGTTTCAGGCATCAGGGAACATTCTTGGTCTCGTGTCTGTCTGTCTGTCTGTCGGTCTGTGTGTCCGCGAATTATGAAACGTGCGACGATAACTTGAGTAAATGTCGACCGATTTTGATGAAATTTAGTAGACATGTTCATTTTACCAATGCCCAGGACGAGTTCGTAGGACAACGTTATCCGTCCAAGCGTTCACGAGCAACGCTCGCGTAAACGTGAACTTTAAATTTAAATTGGAATTTTAGGTCGGGGGAAAAATCGAACTTCATCTATTCAATGAGAAAACATTTTTTTCAAATACAATTTTTTAGTAAAACCAACAGCGACACCGCTATGAAGTGTTAAAGGTCGCTAAAACTATTAATAGTTTTACAAAATAAACAATATGACAATAAAGTAATACAGCAATAATTGTTATAGTACATGATAGGATGCGAGGAAGCTATGTGCCACACTAATTGGCAGTCTATTTACTATAGGTTGATATTATTATACTTTAATTATTTTCTGAAACATCAACGCCTAAAGGGATAACCACTGGATTATCACTTTTTCGTACCATTCGAGCCAAATAACAATGTTAACGCTAACACTCATAACATGTGAATTGTAGTTGTGTTATACAATAAAGCCGTATATATATATATAAAAGGTATATTTTAACTTATTTAACCAATATGGAATGCAAAATTTAAGAAAGCAGATATATATTTGTAATCTACTATTCAGCAGCTTTCATTTGATACCCTACTCGAAAATTTAAAAAATATAAATGTTTGAGTTTATTACATTTTTGCTAATTGCGCATGCGCATATTTAATTTTTAACTTCTGTATATTTTTCCTGAGGTTGGGTCAAAAAGTTGCACCAGTGTTTCATATTTCAGCACTTTAGCTTAAACGGTTTGGGCCCTATGAACCAAAGAGCAACGGACAGACAGACACCTCACCCTCGGCATAAGGGTTTTGAGAAGTATCTACAAAACCCTGGAAAAAAAAAAAAAAAAAAAAAAAAAAGGAGAGAATTTTAGCAATTGTACAATTGCAATTGGCGAAATATAATTTTGTTCTTCCGCAGGTTGTTGGCAAGGGTTCGAGCTTTAAACCGGAGAGTGCATGATGATTCCTTAATAAGCTCGCAGACAAATATTTCGATTAGAGTTGATTCTTTACTTTTTGTTTCTCCACGTAAACTTAAGTCTTACCTTGGTCTCCGACATAAAGTAGACTGGACTCAATCAGTAACTTTTCATTTATATAATGCAACTCTACTGCTTCCACATTCCGGCACTGATGATGGCCTTATGAAAGCTGAAAGCTACTTTGTAAGATAAAATTAACAAATTTTTGTGTTTACATGGAGAGACAATTTATATTATTCATAAAGAAGTAGTAGTTTTCAAGAAAGCTTATTTTTTTAAAAATAGTTTATAAGGAAGTAGTAGGTTCAGATTTCAATCGGGACGCAGGGACAATTAATGAATTAATCATTGCAATCATTCAGATTGCAATCATTCATAGCAATCATTATAATACCATAGATCATTTATAGCACCATGAATAGGAAACTAGAATGCCCTCCTAAACTTGCATTCTTAACCAGTTAACTGCTTTAACTGATTTTTTTCCATTCTCGTGCTTCGTTTCGGGATCTGAATCTAAATCGGAATTAGTTTGTACTCTAGCCAATGCCCAATACAGAATGGGAACAGGCACCATCACATGTACTTGACATGATCATCACTGTAAACTATTGATGATGGACCATCCTTCAAACAATAAAAAGTCAATTTCAGACAGATTTTAGCCAATTCATCTAGTCTAGTTCATCAATTTTAGTTTTACCTCCCGGGAATTCAAGGATTGTAAGAGTTCACGAGTACGCTTGCCATTTGGTTTTACACGGTGGTCGTTAGGATGCAATGCTAAAATGAGGGGATGTAGGACTTAAATTTGTCTCTAACCGACTCCAACACGAATCTAAGCTAGACAGAATTTTTTTCTTGTCATGAATCCTAATAAATTAAATTGGTCGGACGATCAACATTTTTGCGATCATCAATATCTAAAAAAATGCTGGTCTAATTTTAATTAAATAATTATAGCTCATTTGTTCATTACTACTCGACCTGTTTAACTGTCTAAATTTCCATTCCAAATGCACCTCATAAATGGTGACGAGGATATAACTATTAAATATTATTGCAAACGATAAAATTATTTTTTATTCGATATAATTTATTTTTGTTTTTAAGATTACCGAAGATAACGGAAGCATTTTGATCATCTAGAAAAACGAAATATTTTTGTCACCGATTGAAAAAGTTCCAGGACAGAAATTCGTTTCAAGCATCAGGTGGGGGGGGGGGGGGGGGCAGTCACGTGCCTGAGTTCGAAGCACAAACACACACGAAGCTCTCACTTAACTCCCAGTTTTAGCCTTTATTTCTTTTTCATTTTTCACCAAGTGGTGTAGTTTGATATTTTATCTACGATTGATACGACATATAAACATTGTATCTCTGTTTAGATGCGTAGAAAGTGATTCTTTACGTACTTGTATTCATTGCGCATGCGCGTCTCATAGTTCTGAATAATTCCTCTTCTTTACCACACTAGCGCGGTAAAGATGAGGAATTCTTCAGCTTTACGCACGATTACTGAGTTCGTTTACATTTAACAAAACTAATTTGCAGTTCTTTTATTAAAATAACTGTTTATATCGAGTTTTTAGTAAAAAACAATAAGTGAATCAAGTGATTTTGACGAAAATGTGGAGAATAATACTCCTCCAGAAATAATTAATTCAGCAAAAAATACAACTCAAGAATAAATGCCATCTTTATCAAGAGATACGAACTTACATACACAGCAAGTTTATTTTTTTCTGTATTTATTACTAGCTGGGTACCCGTGCTTCGCTACGGAGTGTTATTATAATTAGATAAGTTTATAAACAACCATAATGAAACATATAAATTATTTTACTATGCAAGAATATCTAGATTCTATCTCTCCCCCCTATTTCTATACCCCCTCCTCTCCTCTTTGATAAGCTAATTACAAATATCCTAAATTCGCCCCCCCCCTAAATTAAAATATGACTAAACTGTACATAAAAACTATTACTGTACTCTTAAAGAGCTTTTGCATCATGAAGGGTATTCATTACATTGACCCCGTATTCATTACTTGTACCATACCTCTGTGTACCAAACTTAAATTTCGAAAATTCATGTAGGCTGTAATTTTCCCCTTGCTTTGAAGGACAAGTGGGGAAATTTTTATTGACATCGAACTAAAACTGTAGATTTGTATAAAGAACATTCTCACACATACGTTGATTTTTATATATATAGCTATAAATTTCCATTTTACCCCCTCCTAAATAAAATTGTACATAACAACAATTACTTTTCTCTTAAAGTGCTTTTCAACGATATGCATCATATGAAGGGAATCCATTACTTTGACACTTTTACACCGTACCCCTTTGTACCAAAATTTAAATTACGAAAATTCATGTAGACAGTGACCTCCCCCTTGCTTTGAAGGGTGAGTAAATATTCATCAAATTGGGATAAAACTGTAGATTTGTATAAAAGACATACCCTCATACAGACACTCTTCTTTTTATATAAGATATAGCTATATTTTTCCATTTTACCCCCTCCTAAATAAAAACACATATGACAAAACTGTTAACAACATTAATCTAATCTTAAAGAGCTTTTCAACGATATCCATCATAAAGGGTATTCAGTCCTTTGACCCTGTATTCATTATTGTACCCTGATTCCTGTGTACCAAAATTTAAATTTCGAAAATTCATGTAGACACTGATTTTTTCTTCCTTTGAAGGTCAAGTGTGCATTTTTTGATCGAGATCGGACTAAAACTATGGATTTGTATAAAGAACATACACACATACGTTGACTTTTAGATATATTTTTCCATTTACCCCCTAAATGCACGTAAAAACAATTATTGTACTCTTAAAGAGCTTTTCAACACTATGCATCATGAAGGGATTTTAACTTTGACATTTGTACCCCGTACCCCTGTCTACCAAAACTTAAATTTCGAACATTTATGTAGACAGAGATCTTCCCCTTGCTTTGAAGGTCAAGTGTGCAAATTTTCATCGAGATCGAATTAAAACTGTTGAATTGTATAAAGAACATAAACACACTCACTCATACGTTGACTTTTATAGATATAGATATACATTTCCATTTTACCCCCCTCCTAAATAAAAATATGACAAAAACGTACTTAACAACAATTACTGTACTCTTAAAATGCTTTTCAACGATATGCATCATGAAGGGTATCCATTACTTTGACATTTGTACCCCGTACCTGTGTGTACCTAAATTTTAATTTCGGAAAATGATGTAGGCAGTGACCTTCACCTTGTTTGGAAGAAAAAGAGTGTAAATATTCATCAAATTGGGATAAAACTGTAGATTTGTATAAAATACATTCTCTTATATAGATACTCTTCTTTCTATATATAGATATAGTTATATTTTCCATTTTACCCCCCTCCTAAATGAAAATATGACAAAACTTTACATAACAACAATTACTGTACCCTTAAAGAGCTTTTCAACGATATGCATCACGAAGGGTATTCATTATTTTGATCCCGTATTCATTACTTGTACCCCGTACCCCTGTGTACCAAAATTGAAATTTCGAAAATTCATGTAGACCTTGATTTTCCCCGTGCTTTGAAGGTCAAGTGTGCAAATTTTCATCGAGATCGGACTAAAACTGTAGATTTGTATAAAGAACAAATAAGATATACCTATATTTTTTTATTTTACCCCCCTCCTAAATGAAAATATGACAAAAGTGTACATAACAACAATTACTGTACCGTTAAAGAGCTTTTCAACGATATGCATCATGAAGGGTATTCATTACTTTGACCCCGTATTTATTACTTGTACCCCGTACCCCTGTGTACCAAAATTGAAATTTCGAAAATTCATGTAGACCTTGATTGTTTCCTTGCTTTGAAGGTCAAGTGTGCAAATTTTCATCGAGATCGGACTAAAACTGTAGATTTGTATAAAGAACAAACACACACACACACACACACACACACACACACACATACGTTGACTTTTATATATATAGATTTAAATCTAACAATCGTTGATAAAGTACGGTACGCAACTCGTGCGAAAACGGCATTTTGCATTGCTCGTGTGGTTTTACTACCCTCGCTATCGCTCGGGTGCAAACTCCACACTCGCATGCAAAATGCTACTTTCCGCACTCGACGCGTAATGTACTATTGTATATTATTATATGCATTGGGATTTAGGATGAAAAACGGGGGATTTACTTTACCCAAAAAAGACATAAGTTAGAGTAGTAATTAAATAGATGGGTTTAGTTTAGAGTAAGTTGGAGTTTCTGGTTCAAGGTGATTACTAGGCGTGTTAGTACATCGGAGACTTGTTAACTATCTCTTAAAACTAAATAATGAGTAGACAGCCTTGTAGATCAAGCACCTGCTTCTTTACAAACCAAACACAGCTCTTCTTTCCATCTAGTATTTAAAACTTAATTAATAAGTTTATTCCAACCACTAACCTTTTCCAACATAATGCTTTTCTTTCTTCCTTGTATTTTTAAGACATAGATATAGTTTTTTTTCAATTTTACGAAGGGTTGTCCTCAAATTCATTGAATGGAATTATTTTTTCGACTGTTTATTAGACTTCTAGCTTATACTTTACTCATGCATGTAAAGTTTAATTTTTTGTTATTTTTATTAGTATCTGATTAACACGATATTATGCTACAAAGCGAAATGGTCGTCCACTTTACACTTATCCTCGATAAGATCATCATGCAAACTATGAACTACTAGAGAATGGTAATGATGTAACGTCTTAAACAATTACATTTGTTTAATCAAGGACTCTCACCATAATGTCCCTATAGGCTCTAATGCCTCCACACCACAGCCTAGGAGTATTGATGTAATTAATGTATGGATCCTAAAGATTTAACCTTCTCTTTAACTGTAAGAGTAGCAATACTTAAAACAAAAACAAATATTAAATAAATTAACTACATTCTAGAGACAAGAATTGTAATAATGAAAATTAGTAATAAAAATCATAACCATACCTTGATTGTTGTAAGACAGATACAATTATTTCTTTCATGTTCCTTAGTCTCTGGTAGATTCTTGAGTCATGAATTCCTTAAACAAAAAATATAATGTCACATTAGAATGTAGAATGTTACATTCAATATACAATTACAATCATAACTTGTGAGAAGTAAGAAAAATAAAATGATTTCTTTATGCTCCACCAGGCTCTGATAAAATTCAGAGTCAATAGTTCCTAATACGAAACAAATTAACTATAATTTGTAATGAAAACCATGCATTGTGTGTTATGTAGAAAGGAGGAAAATAAAATTATTTCATTTTGTTTTAGTAGCCCTATCAAAGCTTATAACCTAAAAATTATGTATTTTTATAATTAGCTCGAGGGACCCTTTCATATGATACCCCACACAGCCTCCAGAAAAAAAAAAATACCCTCACGTTTTTTTACCCTTATTTTTTAGAATTTTTTTTTAGTCGCTATATTTTTAAAATGTGTGGGTAGGAACTATACACATATATGCCAAATTTCAAAGTGATCGGACGAATAGTCTAGCCGTGAGAGCTGGCGACAGACGGACGGACAGACGCAGGAACAGACGGACAGACGCAGGAAAATTAAATATAAGGGTCCTTGGTTTTGCCTATAGACCCTAAAAACTGATATATTTTTAAAATATGTTGTTTATATTATTAAGGACAACCACTTTGTACTGTTATAGGAAGGAACTCAGAATAAGGAAGGGTAGAGGGAACAATCCGATTTGAAAAATGGTTAATTATAGATTTATGAGATTTCTATTTAAGGTCTTCAGGGGTATACCCCTGAAGACCTTAAATAGAAATCTCTTAAATTGAAAATTAAAGGGGACCGCATCAAAAAATGGAGTGGTTAATTATTCTCACCCCTGATACTAAATCTCTCTAGTCAGCTTAGCCCGAACTAAAGTGACAGTCAGGGCCGTCGACAGGGGGGGCAAGGGGGGCAAATGCCCAGGGGCCCGGGTCTCTAGGGGGCCCGGGCCTCCGGGGGGCGGCTCTGGTTTTTTACAATCAAAAAAGGCAAGATGGATATTGTAATTAGTGGCATAACTATGGGCCCAAATCGCGGGCGGACCCCGGTACCAAGGGGCCCCAAATCCAAAAAAACATTAAATTACTATATTTGTACCAATGTCGGTAGGGGCCCCTTTAGAGCATAATAAAATTTAACTTAAAATTATACTTCTATACTATTGTTAAGGGGACCCCATTCAGTTCTGAACGCAAATGTTTTTTCTTTTCTCTTCTCTTTTTTTTTTGGCGTGGGGCCCCTATGACCTAGCTAAGTTTGGGAGGGACAGGCTCGGGCCCCCTTGGCCCCGGCTTCCGGGGGCGGCTATGGATTTTTTACAGCTAAAAAGGCAAGATGGATATTGTGATTAGTGGCATAACTATAGGCCCGAATCGCGGGTGGGCCCCGGAGCCAAGGGGCCCCTTGAGAGCATAATAAAATCTAACTTGGAATTATACTTCTATACTATTGTAAGGGAACACCATTCAGATCTGAACGCAAATGTTTTTTTCTTAAGATTTTTTTTTTTTTTGCGACGGCCCCTAATGACCTAGCTAAGTTTGGGAGGCAAAGTTGATTCACGCAATGGAAATTAAACAGACACAAATAAAAACTTAACCAGCAGTACATATGTATTTGAAATTCGTCCCCACCAAACATATTTTTTTTAGGACAAACTTGCCCTCGGAAATTCTTAAAACTCTTGTTTTTGCTCTTAAATTTTAAAAAAATTTCCGGGGGAGGACCCCCGGACCCCCCGCCGTTATTTGTTCAAAGGGGCCCAGATGCTAAGTTCATCACTAATTGTGAAGAACATAAAATTATTCCAAATGTGTCATAAGTATGGAAGTTTGAACTTTAGTCTTTCATTTAGTTATGTACTTAGATTTTTATCTTATTCAATATGGTCCCTGTTGATTTATAGGAGAGAAACTGACAGACAAATCATATTGGCATACTGATATTAATATTTTTTCCTAGAAATGCAACATTTATATATATATATATATATATAAAAAAAAAAAAGAAAAAAAAAAAAAAAAAGCGTAACTTAATTATTTTGATTTGTTTTCTCTTTATCTCACTATTTTAGCAAACAATTTATATTATGTTTTATTTTATATAATGTATTAGTAGGTAATTTATAATGTATGTAGTAAGGTTTTTAATGCTACCTGCTACAAAACTACTCAATTTTTTTTTTTTTTTTTAGGCCATCTTAGTTTACACATCTAAATTTGTCCCCACCAAACATCTTTTCCTCTAAGGACAAAGTTGCTCTCAGAAATCTTTAAAACTCATATTTTGGTAATTAAATTGTAAAAAATTTTCCGGGGGAGGACCCCCGGAACCCCCTCCCCTTATTTGATCAAAGGGGCCCAGGTGCTAATCTGCCCAGGGGCCCGGAAATCCTCTCAGCGGCCCTGGTGACAGTGTTTATAAAATATAAATAAAATCCTGCGCAGCACTTATCTACTACTTAATATAGTATTTACTCATCTGAAATCATTTTGAATTAAAAGTAAAGAAAACTTATTTAAAATAAAATAAATATGTAAGAGCCAAATCTGATTTAGAAAACGACTTTGTTTTGTACAATATGAAGGGGTTGAAGTCCGACGTTTACCGGAAAACCAAGCTGTTTATTACGAGTCTGCCCACGGAAGCCTACGTACCAAAAAAAATTAAAGTATATTTGTAAAATAAAAAAAAAAAAAATAAGGAACACTAGATTCGAGTTTTTATAGGGACATCGATATTGTTTCTATCAAACTGCCCCTTGAGGGCGTTAGTATCGAGGGAGAGTATAATGAGCCACTTTTTGATTTCTAGATTATATAGTAATGATCCCTCTACCCTTTCCTAACTCTGGGAAGTCACTAGGGAAGGAAGTCACTTTGTTTGCATAAGTTAAATTATAATTTTATATTCAACGTTTAATATAAATACAAGCATTCGCCCCGCGCTTCGCGCGGGGTTCATGCTTGCAATCAGTGGCTGTATATTATTACTGTTTTATATCTATTACTATCATATTGGTTAATTGAGTAGGCCAATTCATTAATTATAATACTTTATACTTAATTATTTGTTCAGCCTAATATAGAAAATGAAAATGGCTTAACTTAAATTTAAATAAATTACTTGAAAATGGGTCCTCCCAAAAAATCGCAGGACTTTTTCCAAAATGATTGTAAAATGAGGATAAAATTTAACTCTGCCTCCCAATAGGAATTTCCTCGCCATCCAGAGGAAACATATAGCTAGGCCACACCTAAAACTAAAACGTAATCCTAAAAACAAACTATGCTACACAAAATACTATTAACTATGTAGTAATGGACCGTGAACAATATTCCGTGTATAAGCAATTCCATCTGTAGCCCTCTCAGATGGTACCAAAACTTGTATGAAGGAGCTACTTCTTACTACGACGTACATTGGCCGGGGCTAAAGCATGTTTCTGATATCCACACCAACAAAAGATGTTTGGCCCTGGGATTTATTTTTAATGAACTCTGATCATTTATAATATATAACCAAGATGGTTTTCTAACGTGAATAGAATATTTAGATACTTATTTCAGATATGCCTTAAAATATTAGAGATATTGCTGGCTATTAAAAAGTACTTCAGGAGGATATACGAAATCATTAAGGTCATTTAAATCTGTTACATATGCAACTCGTTAAGAGATATTATTATGTACGTCACTTCGTATATTTCAGATATAATTTGTTACTCTTTCTTAAGATTGAGGAACCATCTTAAATTTTCAATCAGCGGCTGTATTACTACTATTTTATACCTATTACTATCATATTGGTTAATTGAATAGGCCATTTCATCAAATGTAATACTTTGTACTCCGAGATTCACACCAACAAAAAAATATTTTTGACTCTGGGGTTTATTTATTGCCATCGAATGAGCTAATTTCAAGGGGAACTTTCAATGCATCATAATTTCCACACCTCTATTTCTTCCGACTTCAAATTTAAAGTTATTCTTGGAATTAATATTACTTCCTCCGAAGATGGTTTTCTTACTTGAATAAAATATTTAGATATCTTAACTGTGATTAGTTTAGTTCCATTAATAATGAATTGATTAATGAAATTTAAATTTCTCATTTATATACCTTTAGAACGAATTTTATAATTCAATATTTTTTTTTATATTTCTTTATACTTGTTTTGAACTATAGAATATAAGCTTAAAAAAAATTGTTAAAAAGTTAAAATGAAGTTATTTATGAAATTTTAAATTTGTTAGTTCTTTATAAATACTAATTTTTCTCAGAAAAAACGACAAATTAATAGAATAATAAATACCCGATTTAATAGCATTAGTTTGTGGTTTAAGCACCCGAATCGAAGTCAAAAATTTAACAAACATTGATCAAATTTACTCTACTTAAGGTAGAACCGATTGTCGTAACCGTAAGGTTCATGCTAGGAATCGGTGGCTATGTCACAGTGTTAACATATTAGAGTAAATTGTTGCCCCTCTCATGAAATAAATTACATTATATTTGATTAGTTTTATTACAGAATAATAATAATAACAATAATAAAGATGGAACCTCAGTTAATTTATTTTATTATTTATTAGTACTCTAAATTAATTAAACATAAGTAGAAAAGGTCGAGGTGAAATAATAATTACATATATGTATAATTAAGCTACATCATGTAAAAAGAAAACAGCGTCGAAATAATTTGACATATTAAGGGGCTTCATTATAATCTAGAACACACAAATAACTATAAATTACCCTAAATAAACTAAAACATTCATTTAAATATAGTAAAACAACATTTTAATAAAGTAAACCATTCATTTAAATATACCAAAACATTTATTTAAATAAAGTAAAACATTCACCTAAATAAACTGAAATATTAACTTAATGTAGAATTTAACAAACTATAAATCAGTTCATTCTAGTAATAATAATATGATAATAAAATCAATTTTAAAAAAAGTAAAAAATTAATTTGAATAAACTAAAAAAATCATTTAAATAAACTAAAATATTCATTTAAATAAAGTGAAAATTAATTTAAATAAACTAAAATATTCATTTAAATAAAGTGATAATTAATTTAAATAAACTAAAATATTCATTTAAATAAAGTGAAAATTAATTTAAATAAACTAAAATATTCATTTAAATAAAGTAAAATATTCATTTAAATAAATTAAAACATTCATTTAAATAAAGTAAAATATTCATTTTAATGAACTAAACATTTTCTTAATATAGAATTTACCAACCTGTTAAAAACAATTGTAGTAACAATAATATGGTAATAAAAACAAATAAATAAATAGTTAACATAAGAATAAAATTATACCTTAATAAATGTCGGTAGTATAAGAAAACATGTCGGGAGGTGTGTAGTGCACGACGACTGTATACGTAACTGACGTCTAGGAGAGTGGGTGAAGAAAGAGAGGGGACATTTTTGTTTACATCTAGTCTAGGATCCAAAGTGTGTTTACACTATTGTATTTATTATCTTTTACCTTTCAAACAACAAACTTAATTATTTATTGTTTGTTTATATTTTCTTTATCTTTATACTTGTGTTTAACTATACAAATAAACTATAATAATAAAAACATGATTATTTCTTAAAAACGTAAACATGACGGTATTTACGGAATTTTAAATTAGTTTTTCTTTATAAATACTCATTTTTCTCGGCAATAAAGACAGACAATTTGAAAAATAAATACTTATTTTAAAGAGCATTAATGTGGGGTTCTAAACCCCCAATCTGAAATTAAATCGACCCTTAATTACTTACCCCATAAGAGCTCAAAGTCAAAAAATTTACTAAAAATTTAAAAATTTTCATGATTTAAGGTAGAACCGTTGGTCGTACGACAAAAAGTCAAGAGACCAAAGTTGTAGATCTTTTAAAATCAGTTACCGCTGGTGCTATCTGCTTTTCGATACGACTTACCGTTCAGCCGCAATAGCCCTTCGAAGAAACCCTTCAATTCGCGTCCACCGTTTTTATTTTTTTAAGGGGGGTAAAAATAATTTTTTTCGACTTTTCAGATTTTTCTAGTCGGTTTGGGCCGATTTGGGACCAAACGCAAAAAACCGCGAGTCTCGAGGTGGTCTGGAAGTACCCAAACATTTTGATAACCCGATCAGTTGATTAGCCACTTTATATATATAAAATATAAAATAATGTAGTTTAATTGTTATAATAATAAGTTAGATCAAATAATTATTTATTTATTTTTAGTCTGCTCAAATATCATTATATTTTATCGACAATTAACATTTTTACCACTGTAAAACATGCTTCAATTTTATTTTTTTTTCAAATTCTTTACATTGAATCAACAGCCGATATAGCCAATAAATCCATTAATATAGCCAAATTATAACTCAAATATTATAATTTCTGCTATAGTATGTGCTCGTCGTTTGCATAAGACCTTTTGCGTTCTCTCTATACCTTCTCTATTTGGAACATACTCATTTATTACCAGAAATCTAATAGTCAGGGTGCCCAAAAAAGTCAATTATTATACATACTCTCCAAACCTCTTTGTATGGCTTGTTTAGGCCAAGTCTGACACCGTTTTCCTCTGTGACTTTTTTTGGTTTTAGGGCGTTTTTCATTATTTGAAACCTATAACTTTGAGGCGTCAGACAGGAAAATTGGAAAAAGTTCTGCGTCAGACAATATTAAAATGTTGACTTATAGGGTTCAAATAATGTATCTTGGAAAATCAGCTAATGGATATTAATCATTAATTAATAGTAATTAATATTAATTTCGATTTTCCTGTCTGACGCGTCAAAGTTATAGGGTTCAAATAATGAAAAACGCCCCAAAACCAAAAAAAGTCACAGAGGAAAACGATGTCAGACTTGGCCTAAACAAGCCATACAAAGGGGTTTGGAAAGAGTAGGTCTAATTGATTTTTTTGCCTATGGGCACCCTGACTATAATTGCTTTTAAAATTTTTATTTATTTATACTTCTCATAATCACATATATTATCATCTTCTATTTTACATGTCCGACTGCACCAACATTATAGAAGTAACTAGCTCTTGTTACCTATTATATAAAGCGATAACCTATTATATAAAGCGATAACCTATTATAAAAAGAGGTATTATATAAATGATATTTTAATGTAGGCGCTATTATCTTCAAAACTCTAAAGGACCTATTTGAATGAAATTTTCACTTGGTTCATCAGGATATTCATAGGCTATCTACAATCGCTTTCCAGATTTTGTAGAAATTACACACAGTTTATTCTAGTGCCAACAAATAACTTGTTTATTATACTAAATAGTTTTAATAAAAAATTTAGCTAAAAGTTTTATTTTTTATTTTTATGTAGACAAGACATTATCTCTAAAACTACCTGACTAATCAAAGATCAACAACAAATCAAAGATATTTGGATACTCTGGCAATACAACAAAAATTACATCAACAATGTCTGACAACATCTTACTACAGACAACATATCAAAAAAGAAGGAAAAATTACCACAACTATTCTAAACTCTAAGACAATAATATATAGATTAGTTAGACTGCATTCATTTGTGCAGTAAAGGAAGTAAGTTTTATAACAGAATTGTGAAAACATGAATACTATAGTTCTTTATTGATTAAGAAGTTGAATTATAAAGGTAAGATAGTAAGATTATATAGTTTAAGGCAGGACCAAGGTAAGGGACAGGTGATACAGACGGCATCACCTGCCTCCTCATCCAGATGTTCTAGACTAGACCAAGGACTCCACATAATGCAGGCTTGTGCCTCGTACACTAAGGTCTCTTTAACCATCAAGGGGGAGACACGCAGTCCTTTTTATTATTTCATAATGTAGGTTACCCTTAATTTTTTTTTCTTTCGACTTTTTTATAGTATAGTATTGCACCCCGCACTCTGTATGGGGCTCCTGCTAAAAATCAGTGGCTATGTTTCTTAAAATGCCTTAAAGTCATCATAAATACTAATCAAGGCTACATTATATCATTCATTGCGTTATCTTTATATATATAATTAAAGTTTTGTCTGGATTAATCCGAATTGGAAAATTATTGAATACTTTTTCTTTTTCATTTCATACATTAAGAAAACTGCATCCTTAACTTTTTTTAATGTCTGTCTGTCGCCACCAGTCCGACTTTAAAGACACAAAACTGGCTGAACGAAATCAATTAATATTTACGTAGTGGTGTGTGCCAACATGTTGCACATGTTGTAGGCTTGATTTAATCGAAAAATATTGAGTAGAATTATTAACAATTTTATAAAAAATTATCATAACAATTTCGGTTACTGATATTTTACAACAAAGCAATACCTAATTATTTTTAAAACTAATATTTTCTCTCACTGTTGCCTAATAATGATTAATGAAATTGGTGGATTACCTAATAATATAATGGATTATTTTTTTCATGTAACAAATAGCCTCCAAACGCGATTCGCATGGTATTTTATTCTTAATAATGGAATGAATGATGTGTAATTAGTCCTGATAGAGGCTTTTCTACAGGGTGTCACAGGATAACTACTTCTAATTTTCAGAAATGAAGGACGGCACTAAATATTTTTTATTTATAAACTAGTATCCGGAAATTTCTCGTTATGAAGATAATCTAGAAATCTATTTAAGTACTATTCGGCAAATTGAACTCTGGTGGGATAATCAGCTGAAATTAACGATTGCACTTTTTGAATTAAGTACCTAGTTCAAATTAAATTTTTGTACTTAATTTTGTAAATTACAAATATATGTAACATATTATAACTATTGTGCTTTTTTTCGCCAAAATTTCTCCCAAAGAAAAAAAGACACTCCAAAGAGCGGCGCCTGGCAACATTATTTTTGCAACATTCTGGCCTTCAACAGCTATTATATTAGTGTTATCAGTGATGGTTGATATTTGCTAAGGGAACCTCGGCTATTGTACCTAAAACTCTTATTTTCTGCAAATCTAATTAGGTAACTAGAAAGCGCTCCAGCAGATTGAAAAAGAAAAAATCACGGACTTATTTTAAACAAGCGCAACAATTTCTGGTAATTACACTGTATATTTTTAACCTATGTAAATGTTTGTTTAAAGTAAATAAAGTTCAATTTATTACTTGAAGTTTTTTTATCCAAGTATTTTGATTGCAGTCGAAGCTTCGTTTTCAATTAGATGTTAATGTCAACGTCAAGGAGTTTTCCAGTTTGTATTTTTGAATTAGCATCATTATTATACAACAACAACACACCTAATTAAAAAGAGAAGCAGACTTGTCCTAAACTTGTAAAGCACACACAAATTAATTCAGACATTCCCGTTCACCGCATAACGAACAAATAAAACAGCGATAATCTTAAACTTAAATGTGTCATTTCTTTTTATATTATGTACTTATTATTCTCTTAGTATATGTAGTAAAAAACGTTTAAAAAAAAAATCTTCTTGTTTCGTTGGTATACTAAACGGATAGAGTAGACACAATGAAGTAAAAAAGGTTTTCAAATAATTAACAAAGAATAAAAGACTTGTTTTAATTTTTATTTTTCTTCTTATTATCTTGGTATACTGAAGGGATTGAGTAGATAGAGTGAAGTAAAGAATGTTGAAAAATAAATCAGTTACGAAAAACCCGTTCAAGGAAGGGGGCTATCCAAAAGTGCGGAGTTAGTCAACCATTAAGAAACTAAGAAGGTTTGAACAAAAAAGTAATAAAAATTAAATCGTTAATATAAAATAAGATTTGACCAAAAGGTTGAGTATAAAGAAGTGAAAGAGGATGGTCGGATGGTACTAGTTTTTTAAACTAAGAGATGCCAGATCATGAGATTCTTATTTACTACCTCAATCAACTTTATATCAAGGTCACCCGGCTCATGTCTTCTTCTTCTTCGGCTTTCTGATACACTTCGGATATTTTAATCACTTGTTCCTCGTCGGACAATCTCTATCCTTTTAATTCCTCCTTTTTACTTACTCCTTACTTCGTATACGTAGCATATTATACAGGATGTCCCGTCTAAATGTCAAAATTCAAGGAGTGTATTTTGGAAATTTAAAAAGTAACCTCGCCTTTGTGGTGTTGCTAGTCACCCATTAGGCGCCTCCCCAGGTGGTGGATTGGGGAAAGCTCATCAGATATGATGGGTACCGGGGAAATAAAATACCCGGGGTGGACCAAAACTAGCGGCTGCTGCCTTGCAGTGAATGGCGTTGGGTCACCAAAGGCTAGAGGAAGAACACCTTGATCAAAAATTATCTGGTCCTCCAGGTTGGGGGTTAAGCGCAGGGCCAACAACCCGCACGCAACACAAAATATGCCCCGGAACTTCAATAGATACAATGGATTAACGAACAGGAATGTCAACAGGAAATCTCGGAAAACAACCTTTTACTAGCGACGTGGAATGTTAGAACTTTGGCTAGAGCAGGAGCTTTTAACGATTTAAAGGAGCAGATGACCAAGTATAAAGTAAAAATAGCAGCACTACAGGAAGTGAGATGGACCGGAGAGGGTACGATAAGGAGTGGCAACTTCAGTATTTTTTATTGTGGTAGAAATAACAGGAGGAACGGCACAGGGTTTCTTGTGGATAATTCAGTTATTACATCGTTATTGGATTTCAAAGCAGTGTCAGACAGACTATGCATGATTAGAGTAAAAGCCAGATTTTTCAATATCACTCTCGTTAGTGCCTATGCACCAACTGAAGAATCTGAGGATGATGTTAAAGAGGAATTTTACCATCAACTTGAACAACTTATCGGAAACATACCAAGGCACGATGTTGTTGTAGTGCTAGGCGATTTCAATGCTAAGATTGGTAAGGAAGAAGCTTATAGAGCTGCAGCGGGCCGCCACAGTTTGCATGACGAATGCAATGATAATGGGCAGCGACTAGTGGACCTGGCTTTTGGATGTAACTTAGTAATTAGAAGCACATGTCTACCTAGAAAGGACATACATAAAGCTACGTGGCTGTCACCTGATGGCATCACACGCAACCAAATTGACCATGTGTTGATAAATGTAAGGCATGCTTCTGACATAGTCGATGTAAAAATCTTGCAGAGGAGCGGATATTGATTCGGATCATTTCATGCTTAAAATGAGATATCGGCAACAAATTTCTAGATTAAGGGGAAAAAAAGGGTACAGCCTGTGTAAGGTTTGCTACAGACAAACTTAAATTGCCTGATTTAGCAGAAAAATTCAGAGATGAATTGAAGAACACCTTAACTCCAAGGATTGAAGAATGTAAATGCAAAGACATAGAAAGAAAATGGATATGTTTTAGAGTCGATGTAACTAAAGTCATGGAAGAAGTGTTAGGGTTAAAAGAAAGAATGCGAAGAGCAGAATGGTTTGATGAGGATTGTAGAGCTGCTATCGGTGAGAGAAACGATGCCAGAGTACATATGCTGCAAAGGAGAACAAGAAGGACGGTAGAAGATTTTAAAAATAAAAGGAGGCAGGCTTCGAAAATTTGTCGAAACAAGAAAAAGGCTTTTGAAAGGAAAAAGTTGGAAGATATGGAAAACTGTTATCAAGCAGGACTGGTAAGGGAATTCTATTCTAGTGTTAAGGTGGAAAAGAAAGGTTTCCTGCCTGCATATGGAATTACCGAACCGGAAACGGAGCCAATGCCTGGCGAAAGCAACAATTTTAGTAATGAGGAGGATACTATCGAGCCGCCATCAGTGGAAGAAGTACAGGAAGCCATCAAGAATCTCAAAAATAACCGTGCACCTGGAGAAGATGTAATTGTAGCTGAAGTGCTCAAAGCAGATGGACAGGCAATACCAGACAACCTCTTCTTTTTGATTGTGGAGGTGTGGCAACAAGAGGAAATGCCCAAACAGTGGCATGAAGCAGTAATTTGCCCAATTCACAAGAAAGGTGATAAATCTAACTGTGGCAACTACCGTGGCATAAGCCTTTTGTGTGTTTGCTACAAGGTATTTGCTAAAATATTGCAGAAGAGACTTTCCCCTATTGCTGAAGGTTTAATTGGCGAGTACCAGTGTGGTTTTCGTAGAAATCGCTTAACTACGGATAAAATCTTTATTATAAGGCAAATTTTAGAAAAATGTTACGAGTTTAATGTGGATGTTCATCAACTGTATATCGACTTTAAAAAAGCGTATGATAGTGTCATTAGAGGAAAGCTACGTGAAACCTTAAGTAATTTTCAAATACCATCCAAGCTGATTAGATTAGTAATGCTTACCTTAAGGCGGACAAGCTGCAAGGTGAAAATTGATGGTCAATTGTCAGATTCTTTTGAGATAAACCAAGGTGTAAGACAAGGTGACGTCTTATCTACTCTGCTTTTTAACCTGGTGTTGGAACAAGCCATAAGAAGAATCCCTTCAAACCCTGGTGGAACTTTATTTAATCGACAATTACAAACTCTTGCTTTTGCTGATGATGTCGGGTTAATAGCATGAGCCAAAAGGCCACTACAAGAGGGTTATGAAGTGCTTAAGCAAGCAGCACGGGAAGTAGGCCTAGAGATAAACAAGGATAAGACACAGTACATGTTGATGACTCGTAGAGCCAACATACCCCCAGTACAGGTAGAACTTGGTGAAGATAAGTTTAAAAATGCAAATAATTTCAAATATCTCGGATCAATTTTAACTAGCAATAATAGCGTAACCCAGGAGATACAGACTAGATTGGCAGCAGGTAATAGAAGCTAATTTTCACTCCTGAGGGTAATGAAAAGCAGTATTATTAGCCGAGATACCAAAATCCGAGTTTACCTTACTATCATTAGACCAGTTGTTCTCTATGGCTCGGAGACATGGACATTGACCAACAGAGATGAAGAACTGCTACGACGATGGGAAAGGAAGGTTCTACGACGCATTTATGGACCAGTGTGTGAAGAGGGTCAATGGAGAATACGGTACAACAGGGAGTTGTATGAAATGTATGGTAGACCAGACATAGTTTGTGAAATCCGTAAAGGAAGATTGAGATGGTTGGGCCACGTGGAGAGGATGCCGGAAGAAAGAGCTCCTATGAAGGTCTTCAAAGGAAACCCAGGAGGAAGAAGGTTAAGAGGGCGCCCAAGACTTCGGTGGAACGACCAAGTTGAGGACGACCTCCGACGCCTGGGAGTAAGAAGGTGGAGGACTGTGGCCCAGGATAGAGACCTCTGGAAGCAAACTGTGTTGCAGGTCCAGGCTCTTCGAGAGCTGTAGCACCAGGGATGTATGTATGTATGTAAAAAGTAACCTCGAGGTGTTTTTGAGTTTAACTCATGATTTTTTGAAGGGGGTGGGCATTCCTTTAGGTGGATAACCAAGTAAATTAGGTGCAATGTCGAAAACATTTAATTGGCCACCCACCCTTTATTTGTTTACCACTTAAGCAGTACCACTAGCCTAAAAATAACAATTATGATTATGACAAAGGGATAGTTAATCCAAAGAACTTTAGGACAAAAGAATGTCACACTTCTGTGTGTAAAAATGATATTACTACTTTGTCTAATTAACTATTAAGATAAAAGAATATTTATACTAACATTGAAATATTGGGGTGGGTAACCAAGAAAATTAATGCCCGTTAATAAACTCTTTTATAGTTATTTATATATATTATATATGATTAGATAAGGTTATTAATATTTTATTTTATTTTTGAGAACCATCATATCTTAAAAACTACTTTCCTGATTTAATTTAATGAAATTTGAATGTCACCTTAAATTCAGCTCACATAATGTCCAATATCAATTTTAACCTTCTGCGAATATTTAATATTGTATAAAAATAATTGAGGCCCCAATGAGAATCGAAATAACAACTTAATTTATTAACATCTATATATCTTTAAGGCGCTGTGCACACTGAAGAAACAAGTTTCATGAAACGTGAAACTTTAGTATCAAGAAAACACTTGATTTAAAAGACACAGAAAGGAGCACTTCGTTTCTTGAAACTGTAATTTCATTTGGTTTCATGAAACCAATTCATAAAAGCAGTTGACATTTCAGTGCAAAAAGAGGAAACCCATTTTCTGACAGTTTCAAAACAATAAATATGACAACTGTGCAACTTGGTTTCGACGAAACCTGACTTTTTGATTGCGTGATACATGGCTTTTTGGTTGCGTGAAACATGTTTCATGAAACAAAATGAAAATACAGTTTCAAGAAACTTAGTGTGCTCCTTTCTGTATATTTTAAATCAAGTGTTTTCATGATACTAAAGTTTCACGTTTCATGAAACTTGTTTCTTCAGTGTGCACAGCGCCTAGAGGGTTTAAATATTTTGTTATCAAGTTTCTTATTTATATTTATTTATTAGTTTAATTAATGCCATTTTGTATTGTTTGTTTTTTAAAAATATACTTTTGGTACCTCAAAGTACAGGGGTACAAATGTCAAAGTTAATCTTTTATAATATGATGTATATCGTTGAAAAGCTCTTGAATAGTAGATTAAATTTTGTTATGTTCTATTTTGTGTTATTTCTAGTTTTGAGTGGGTAAAGTTTTTTTTTTTTTTTTTTTAAGACAATAATGGTTTGTAAAAGTATAAAATCAATAAAGTACGTGAATAGGCTGCGAGGAAGCTATGTTCCACACTAATTGGCAGTCTATTTTTTTAATCGTCAAAATTGTTTTCATTTTTTACACGAATTAAAGTATCAATTTAGAAAAATTAAAGAGCGCAGATGGTTCAAATTAATCTGGGGCTATCTCCGGGTTACTTTCGACACACTATAAAAGTTTCATTAAAATCAGATAAGTACTTTTGAAGCTATAGGTGTAAATAAATGTATGATTGTGCGCATGTGGAAGAGAAACAAATATGCGCAAAAGATATGGGATTAAGATTATATGGGACCAACAATGGGCTGATTATGGCCTACTTAAAATTGGACGTGTAGTTTGGTTCGCAAAAATTGAACGACAGACCGACAGACCGACAGACAGACACGGAACCAAAATTGTTCCCTGATGTCTGAAACGGATTTCTGTCTTGGAATTTTTGAAATCGGAGACCTAATATTTTTTCGTTCTTCAGAACGACCACGTACCTTCTGTTACCTTCGGTAAGCTCGGAAGCAATAAATGCTTGGTGTATTATAATTTTGATAGGCCGTCATCGTCATTGCTCACAGCGCTCCATTCCTCTTTCAGTCATAGATCACGTCCCCACACACTGACAATAAGTTAGTTATATTTTATTTAACTACCAAAATATTCATTAAAAAATTTATACGGCAAAACAAGGTTTGCCGTGTCAGCTAGTATAACATATTAGATTATAAAATTTGGTTCTGTGAATCTTAAACATTTTGTTACGGTTCTTCACTCCTTTTAAAATATAAATGAGTTATTATTTTTACAAGTAAGTAAGTTTTTATGATTAGGATGTTTGAACTGCATCATAGAATCTATTCTAGGTAGACCCTTCTCTGTCTGTCCGAGGTGCAAAGGTTCTAAAGCGTCGTTTCCAGGGGATAATGTCATTCGTATTTTATTTGAAATCCTAGGGTTCTTTGCCCTTCATATTTAACAATTGGCGTTATTTTCCATAGAGTTGTTACCACGAAAATCATGGTGTATTTTTCCATAAAAGAATCCTTTTTTACGATGTTGGGTCTGTGAACGTACTGTATATACTGCCTCTATAGGAAAAATACCAAAGTTCTTTTGAAGGGTTCAGTGACTGAAAACCAATAAATCTAATCTGAGAATTAAACAACTTTCCGAAAGCAAATAAAACCAGTAGGTCATACTGTTTTTTCTTGTTTTTTACTTTCTCATATATACATTATATATTACTTTCTCATATAAAGAGAAAGTATTGTGATATCGCGAAAATGCGTTTTTGAAATTTTGAAGGATTTTCACTTTTTGAGGTCCCCTAATTAAAAAAAATTAAATGTCTGTCTGTGCAGACGCCTGGAGCGTAAACTTCAATGGCAATTTGGCATAGGTATACATGTTCAGAAAATCACACCCCGAGGCGAAATCGAGATATGAATTTTAGCTCCAACTTGGGGGTCACTACCCCCAAAAACTCTGAAAAAACGTGAAAAAATAATGCTCGAAAACGGTTCTGGTGATTATAAATCAATTTTGAGGTCTTTATAAATACGAATTTAACCATATACGTTAAAACATCCCGGGAAAACATTTCTGAGATATTTATAAATATAAATTTGATTTAGCCTAAAATCGAAATACGAAATGTAAACAATCACCGGTTGAACACCGATGTACTAAATATGTTCAGTAAAATTACTTTAATTAGTTACCATGGGATTTAAAAAATATCTCTAAATACTGTGCACATATGAGAAAGGTTGTGTCTGTCGGACCATTATTTTATTAATTACCTATTAGTGCGCTCGGTCCCGGTCTTAAATTTTGAAATAAAAAATGCTCCTCTGAAACTTCGTGAGTGGATTTTGGCGTAACCTACAATTTTTTTATCTTTGAAAATTCTGATAATTAGGGCATTTTTGATGTGGCATGCGTCAAACATGTAAATTGAACGATGCATAGGAAATTTACGAATAACCCTTTCTTTTTGAATAAAAGAGCGAATTTTCGAAGAAAATTAAGCTATTGCAATGGCTTCAAAATTTTTGTAATGCGAATTTTTGAAAATTGTCTCCATGGAAATCTGTTTTAGACCATTAGACCATTCTAGATCGATTCCTGCGACATTTAACACTTTTTTATATATGAATGTATATATGTATGTATGTATGTATGTATATATTATATATGTGGCACTCCAGACGATATCTCACGCTAGGATGCACTTAAAAAATCCAAACAAATTTTAAAATGCCAATAATATCAAAAGAAAGGATGATTTCGTTGGCCAGAATTTTTGGAGTCCATATAGGGGTCAAATTTTGACCATTTAGGGTAAAAAATAGCATAAAAACATGTTTTTTCCATTTTATCCCCCTCTTATATGAAAACATGAAAAAAGTGTACATAACAACAATTACTATACTCTTAAAGAGCTTTCCAACGACATGCATTTTGAAGGGTATATACTATTTTGACTTTTGTACCCCGTACCCATGTGTACCAATTCTAAACTAAAATTTTCCTATTTTATCATAAGCCAATAATATATCTTTGAAAATTCGCTCATTAAGTCATGGTGCATGACTGGACTTTTTTATTTGAATTACAAGATGTATCATGCAAACATCGGGAAATACAACCCATGACCTACAGTACAAACAATGACCTACAAAAATATTGGCGCATTTAGCGAGACCTACACCTCCAACATGTCAAATTAATAATGTTCTGTAATTTATAAATAACCGGCTGATTTTTGCCCCTTTGCTAGATGAGAAATAGTAAAATTTTATGATCATAATTTAATTTTATGATTAAACCATGTCCAGGTTTGGCTATTTAAAAATAACCTTTTTTTTTTAATTTTAAATTAAATATAGAATACAGAAAAACATGGGACCTACAAGGTAAACTGGTCATATTTGATATATTATATTATGTTTTGAATTTCTCAATATTCCGATGTATAGTTTATCAAAGTACTGACGCGTGCTTCTATTATGAAGTGTTTTTTATGTGAACATTCAGTGCAAAAAAAAAAAAAAACCCAGAATACTGTTTTATTGGTGAAAAGTTATTAAATTAAATGTAATTAATTAAATTTGAATGAATAAAAAACAATAGTAAAAATATTAAAATAAAAGTAATTTCAAAAATTAAATCATATTTAATTGAACTATGATGGTTGGTTTTTTAGATAAAAAAAATATACATTAAATGAAATTATTCATCAAAGTATCAAAAAATTTGATTATTTTTATGATAAATAATTTTAATTTTGGCTTTCATAAAATTAGTATTTAACTCATGTGCTCATTACTAAGAAAAATCTAAAAAAAAAAAAAAAATAACAAAACTGCATTTTTCTTCATATTTTGCAGTAATTTTTCTATAAAAAATTACTTATTAATTTAAATATAAGGAACCCTATATATTTATATAAATGTATAGGATTTTTTTCTCTTTTCTTCGAAATTATTATTCGGAATCATAAATACATATTTTTATCCTTTTTTCATTGTAGGTCACGCTATACGACCCAAACTTTTTGTAGGCCATTCCATTCATGAAAGAATATCTTATAGATCATGTGGTTTTCATGACCTACAAGTATATTAAAATAAACATTACCCCGTAGAATTGACATGTTTAGGGCAAATTGAATTGTAGGCCAGGGCAAAAGACCCTTGATTTTTGTAGGCCAGTATAATCATAACATTTTACTATTTTTTATCTAGCAAATGGGCAAATGGGCAAATAATCAGCCGGTTTTTGTATTACATAACATCATGAATTTGGCGTGTTGATGGTATAGGTCTCGCTTAATGCCCCATAGCCCCAATATTTTTGTTGGTCACTATATTTCCCGATGCTTGCACTATAAATTCTTGTAATTCAAGTAAAAAAAGAAAGGGTTATACGTAAATTTCCTTTGCATCAAACACACGCATGCCCCATAAAAAAACGCCCCAATTCTCAGAATTTTTAAAGATAAAAAAGTTGTAGGTTACGCAAAAATGAATCCACACACGAAGTTTCAGAGGATTATTTTTCTTTCAAAATTTATGGCCAGGACCGAGGACTACATATCCAAAATAAACTCTGTGTAAAAAATAAAATAAAATAATAATAATAAAAAAAAAATGCATTCATGAAGAAGAATTTAAATTAATATTACAATATTTGAAAATTAACAATAAGTCGAAAATTTTAGTTAAATGTAATAATATACAAATATTGCATGTTTTAAGTTAAGCATTTAAAATGTTATAGAAAGTGCAAACAATTTTCCTGAAGACTACTATTGTTCTAACGAATAAGTGCATAGCTATCAATATCAATAAAATGCGATGCAGTTTCTATGCGTTTGTTTTCTCACTGAAAAACAAAAACAAGTGCGTAATACACCACCTGCTACTTAATGGCGGCAGAACGGGGTCGTTTATCGAGAACTACGAAGAAATTAGCAGAAAATGGATTGCTGGGTCTTTTAGAATACTAAGGGTCAGGCAGCCATTACATGGTTAGGCTTAGAAAGGATCCGCCATGTTGAGGAGTGATAAAAGGGTGGGAGTAGGGTGGATATCCACGTTGAATATCAAGATAGACCCACGTGGACTTATTATACCTATACACCAGGCAATCCTAACAGACTTGAAGCTTATCCTTATCCTATTACCATTATTTTTCACAGGTGTTTAATTATATTTGATTGATTATTTTCTATGATGTTGATAAAGCTTTTTTATCTTTTCAGTAATAAAAATAATAAACTAAACAATTTTACGATGGCGTGTATAAAGAATGCTTAAGGATGTTTTACAAATTGCTGATGGTGTTACTACAAAACGGAATTTTATCAAGGTGGCTTTTTATGAAAATAGTGCTTAATACACATTATATTGGTTTCTTAATGGAACTTTATCAAGCTGAGGCCTTATGAAATGTGGCGCCTTCTTGAGGCGGCTCCTTCTCAAAGTTAGGCGTTTTGGTAAAATATGGTGTTTTAACAAAGCGGCACTTTGACAAAATGATTCTTTCACAAATTAGTACCTTATTAAGATCTTCTTAAAGTAGAGTCTTATTAAACCAGTTCTTTTATAGAAGCGCGACTTTCTAATCAAGTTCATGCCTTACCAAAATGGCTTCTCAAAGTAGTACCTTATCTCCTTAAAAAATTGTTCCATTCCAAAGCAGTATCTCTTCGGTGTCTTTTTAAAGCAGTATATCACCTCTATCCTCCTTTTGAGTAATACCAACATTATTTTTAAAAATACAATATCTCAGTAAAAACCAGTATCTTAAGGCAATATTAAGGTTCCTTCCTCTTATGTGATGCTTACTTATCAAGTGCCCCTTAATGGCACTTAACAGGCGGCTCCATTACAAATTACTACAAAATCTCTCAGTAAATACTCAGTAAAGCAGCATCTTATTAAGGTTCCTTCCTTGTCTGTGACGCTTACTTATCAAGTGTCCCTCACAAGTGTCGACACAAAGTGTCCTCAGTGTTAATTAACAGGCTAGTCTAATAAAAATGACTCGAATTTCTAAGTGAGGACTGATCAACAAAATTGCTTCTTCATAAAGAGAGGCCTTATGATAGTGGCACTTTATTCGACAGGAATGGTTATTAACTAAGTACCTTCTTCATCTTCAGTATGTCTTTAAAAAGCTTAATCCTTTTCTATAAAGGCTTATCTCAAAGCAGCACCTTATTTAAAGTAGTGATTCACTACATCGATGATTTAAAAGCCTGCCCCCCCCCCCCCCCCCAATTTAATGCCTTCTTTTAGAACTACTTTACCAATATTGACTCATTCTTAATATGTATTTTCAAGATCTTATTAAATTTGATCAGTTTGAGATCAGCCATTTTTAACCGAGTAAATTAATTAGTGTAAAAAACTACGCTAAATCTAAATATAGATTTAGATGACAATATCTCATTTACACATTCCAAATTAAGGATATAGTTTTGATCTATAAGTTATCAATGCAACAAAATCTCAGCTCAGACCATTTACTAAATTAAAATACAGATTTTAATAATTAAAATACAGATTTTAATAATTAAAATTTGTTCCTCACAGTTTTTAGCCTTTATTAATTGAGGTCCCTAAAATGATAGATCAACACTCTTAACCAAACACTAAACAAAATCTCTCAGTAAAATCCAACTTTTTTTTATAAGGTCTTGCATCAAAACACACAGCATAATAAATATTTGAAACAAACGAACTTCAGCGATAAAACTTTTTTGCCTTGTTTTCATTGAACAAAACTTTCTTTCATCATTAAGCTGAACTTTTTTCAGGGAGCAGCTTTTTGTCATTCTAAACTAAAGGGAATATTTTCACTCGACGTAGATTTTCCCTTCGCCTCAAATCAAAAACTTTTACGCTTTATAATGTAATATGACGTTATAATTTAATTTCCATTAAGGAAAAAACTACTGGAGGGTTTAAGGTTAAAAAACTAAAACTTTTTTCAACTTGATAAGAAATCTAGTGGAAAATCTTATACAACTGAATTGTTTTTTGCTCTTTAAACTTTTTTTTTTTATAAAGAGCACTCGACTGGATAAAAATATAGCTTTAATACTGCTTAGAATCCTTCAATTTTATATTCATCATCTTAAAGCAGGGCTTATTGTTGAAAAAGTTTTTTAGAAAAAGCATTTAGTCATTAGATATAGTTATTTCTTTAAAATAATATTGGTTTATAAGGTTATAGTGTGTTCAATAATATCATAAAATTGTAATTGGAAAAGTAGTAGAATACTTTTAACACGTAGAACATAAGTCATCGACATCAACAAAACAGTTCTGTCAGTTTAAAGTGAAAGAAATAAAATAAAAAGTCCAGTCATGCACCATGACTTAATGAGCGAATTTTCAAAGAAATCTGCGGATTATTGGCTTATGATAATATAGGAAAATTTTGGTTTAGAATTTGCATGGGTGAAAAAAAAATTTGGTACATAGGGGTACGAGGTACAAAAGTCAAAATCGTATTTACCTTTCAAGATGCATGTCGTTGAAAAGCTCTTTAAGAGTACAGTAATTGTTGTTATGTAAGCTTTTATCATATTTTCACATAAAAGGGGGGTAAAATGGAAAAAACACGTTTTTTAACCCTAAATGGTCAAAATTTGACCCCTAAATGGACTCCAAAAATTATGGCCAACGAACTCATCCTTTCTTTTGATATTATTGACATTTTAAAATTTGTTTGAAATTTGTAAGTGCATCCTAAGGGGAGATATCGTCTGGAGTGACACATATATACATATATACATACATATATACATACATATATACAGTGGCGTACACAGGGGGGGGGCCCAAGGGGCCCTGGCCCCCCCCGAAATGATTACATACCTAAGACCCGCAATACACTTAAAGCCAAAAAACAGTAATGACAGATGCATTCGAATTGGCTGTAAATATTTTCCAATAAAAGGAACTAATTATTAAGTATTATCTTATGGTGTGTTTACACTTAATCACCCCAAATAAGCTCGGATTTTGCCGATGGAATTGAATTTATTAATCACTATACCGGCCCGACTGTCGGCTGGGCCCGGATTTTGCCGATGGAATTAAATTTATTAAACACTATACCGGCCCGACTGTCGGCCGGGCCCGGATTTTGCCGATGGAATTAAATTTATTAAACACTATACCGGCCCGACTGTCGGCTGGGCCTGGATTTTGCCGATGGAATTAAATTTATTAAACACTATACCGGCCCGACTGTCGGCTAGGCCCGGATTTTGCCAATGGAATTGAATTTATTAAACATTATAACGGCCCGACAGTCGGCTGGGCCCGGTTTTTTGTCGATGAAACTAAAACTATTAAACACTATAGCGGCCCGATTTAGGCTGGACCAAGATTTTTGCTGATGGAATTAGAATCATTGAGTTAAATTAGGATGCATGAAATAAATCGGCTCAGTTGCCGACTAGGCCTTGATTTTTTCCAGTGGAACTATTTTTTCCGATGGAATTAAATTTATTAAACACTATACCGGCCCGACTGTCGGCCGGGGCCGGATTTTGCCGATGGAATTAAATTTATTAAACACTATACCGGCCGACTGTCGGCTGGGCCTGGATTTTGCCGATGGAATTAAATTTATTAAACACTTTACCGGCCGACTGTCGGCTGGGCCCGGATTTTGGCCGATGGAATTAAATTTATTAAACATTATAACGGCCCAACTGTCGGCTAAGCCCGGTTTTTTGTCGATAAAACTAAAACTATTAAAAAATATACCGGCCCGACTGTCGGCTGGGCCCGGATTTTGCCAATGGAATTGAATTTATTAAACACTATACCGGCCCGACTGTCGGCTGGGCCCGGATTTTGGCCGATGGAATTAAATTTATTAAACATTATAACGGCCCGATTTAGGCTGGACCGAGATTTTTGCTGATGGAATTAGATTCATTGAATTAAATTAGGATGCATGAAATAAATCGGCTCAGTTGCCGACTAGGCCTTGATTTTTTCCAGTGGAACTAAAAACATTAAACTTGATCCACCCGATTTCGCCCGGCCCGATTTTTCGCCAATTGAATTCAATGATTTTTTGTGGTTTTAGTCCAGTTCAATAGCATAGGTTGCATTATAGGACAGCTTCAATTCATTACGAATCCTAATGCTATGAATTGAATTTGGATTCGTAAAAATAGACTGCTCCGATTGACAGCTAGGCCCGGATTTTTTGCTATAGAATTAAGTGCATTGAATTGATTAGGATGAGTACAATAAATCGGCCTGATTGCTAGTAGGCCCGATTTTGTCGATGGAAATTATGCATCAAAATAAATTGGGATGCGTTCAATAATAGACCCGATTGCCGGCTCGGCCCAGGTGTTAAGCACATTAAATTAAATGAGGCCCGAGTCAACTCGAACTTTTGCCGATGGAATTAAATTAATTGAATTAAAATATGCACACTAGACTGGCTTAAATGGGAAAATGATGGTAGTGGATTTCAGTAGCAAATTAGTTTTGGACCAGGATTGTGTGTAGAACGCTACGTGGGTCCTCTTGTCAATGCGGCATTCCCTCTTGCTGACTCAGGTCGGACTAGTGTTCGTCGACATGTAGTGGGAAAACAGAGGCAATATAAATAAATCGGTTTATCATTTTGTGAAAAAACTGATTCATATTACATAGTAATAGTAAATTTAAATCTAAAAACTCAAAAAGCGTTCAGAAAACATTTGATGTTAAATGTCCCATGTAATTACCCAGCGAATGAGCGAATGATTCTTTTGTTTTGCAATAGGTATTTAATTTTCTTAGAGATGAATTCTCTTCTAGATAAAAATTTGAAATTCGTATGTGCTCCAAATCCACGTTTGTTTTTGCAGTATGGATCACGTTTTGCTTCCGAGCTTACCAAAGGAAACGGAAGATATGTGACAGTTCTGAAGAACGAACAATTTTTATGTCTCCGATTTCAAAAATTCCAAGACAGAAATCTGTTCAACATCAGGGTACAGTTTGGGCCCGTGTCCGCCTGTCCTTCAATTTTTGCGAACCAACATATCTTAAAAGCTATTCGTCCAATTTTATTGAAATTTTGATGGTAGGTCATAATTAGCCAGGTTATAACATTGCTGATCCCGTATAAGTTTCAATCTTCTGCACCTATTTATTTCTCTTCCACATTCGCACAGACATACATTTATTTACACCTATTTCTTCAAAAGTACTCATCTGATTTTTATGAAATTTTAATGGTTTGTTTAAAGTAGCCCGCATATAACCCAAGTATAATTTCAACCGTCTGCGCTCTTAAAATATTGCTGTATTGATACTTTATTCATGGTAAATTTACTCAATTTTCCCTCCTTTTTTAAATTAGTCAAAATTGGTTTGATTTTTACATGATTTAAAGTATCAATTTACCAAAATTTAAACAGCGCAGACAGTTGAAATTAATCTGTGAGCTTTTATCAGATAAGTTTTATAAAATCAGATGAATATTTTTGAAGATTAGGTGTAAATAAATGTATGTGTGTGCACATGTGGAAGAGAAATGGTGGCAGGTGGAGAAATGTGGTGGAGGGAAATGGGACCAGAAGATTGGACCTTATATAGGACCAACAATGGACTTTTTATTTGCTAATTAACTGCCATCCGAATTTCATTAAAATCGAAATAGTAGTTTTTAAGAATTGTTCGCCATGATTGAGCGAGAGACAGACTAACAGCCAGAAACGGGATCAAAAATGTCTGATAACTGGAACAGATTTCTGTCTTGGAATTATTGGAATCGGAGACATAATCGTTCTTTTGAACGATCACATCACATAGTGAGGTGTTACCTCATAGGATTTTAATTTAATTAAATATGAGGATAGAAATTGAAATTAGAGTGTTGAAAAGGGGGAGAAATTACAATTATAATAAATTATGGGGTATGCTAAACCCGCATATAAGTTAAATTAGGTTGGGCCCCCCCCGAAAAAATTTTCTGTGTACGCTACTGCATATATACATACATATATACATACATATATACATACATATATACATACATATATACATACATATATACATACATATATACATACATATATACATACATATATACATACATATATACATACATATATACATACATATATACATACATACATAAAAAAAAGTGTTAAATTTTAGGAATCGATTCAGAATGGTCTAAAACGTATTTCCATGGAAAAAATTTTCAAAAATTCGCATTACAAAAATTTTGAAGCCATTGCAATAGCGTAATTTTCTTTGAAAATTCGCTAAAATATCTTTATGAAGAAGAACTTTACAACCTCTAAGGAAATAACATGCACACAAACTCCAACGAACAACACCTCTTCTAAATACAAACAAACCCATACAAATAAAATCAGTATTGCCAAACCTACTCGTATTTTAATAAATAGGTATGCTGTGTCGTTCTTCATTTATAATGGTACATTACGTTTCAGGAGTGAAAAGTAACATTTTATATCTGTAGCGAATGACGTCTGTTACATGTATGTGATATGTACAACATACTCGTTGATTACTCGTTTGTTTTCCACCAAGTTAGTTGTTTGTAAATTGAGTAAGATTTCAAATAAAATTAATAAAAACAAAAGAAAAACAATCATATTACCTTCGTGCTTACACGCAAAGATATTTGAACTGGAGCGATGCTGTATTCTACCGATGTCCGTTTGCATTGCGGTAATGAACAGCAAATGCACATTGCTTTAAAATTTATAGTCTAGCCATCACTGACTATAAACAATCACTTTAAAAGCACTTTAAGGTTCTAGTGCAGTTTGTTCCGGAGATATCGTCATGGAATTATCCATATAAATTTCCATCATCTAGCTGAATCATTGTGCTACAGACAGTGTTATCACAAGCTTTTATTTAACTTGCAATGTTTGTATGTATGTATGTTCGGGTCAAATCTTGCAACTGAATTTTAAAGCAGTTATCCTCAACCGATTGAATTGAAGATTTGCATACACGTTTAGTTTGGATGACAATGCATGGTTAGCTGAGTGACGTCATTCTAAATCCAATATGGTGGGCAGCCCAAGATGGTGGACTAGTTATTTTTTAGGCACGACCATGATATGGGTATCAAATGAAAGGGATTGCTGAGAAGAATACGAATAAAAGCTTGTTTTTAAAAATAATTTTTTATAATCAACTTATTTTTAATCTTTTTTTTAATTTATAAGGTTTATAAACAACCTTCAACACAAAAAAAATAAAATTGACTGCCAATTAGAGTGGCACATAGCTTCCTCGCATCCTATTACGTAATTTATCGATTTTATGCTTTTACAAGCCTTTATTGTCTAATTATTTATTTAATTGTTTCTCCCTTTTTATTTTTTTACTATGTCAAAATTGTTTTGATTTTTTACATGAATTAAAGTATCAATTCAAAAAAGTGTCTGACTAACATCAAGCTAGAATTTTGTATGCAAGTCAATCTTGTAGCGCCTTTTAAGAATATGTGGCCGGCTAAGTTCGTCTACGGGACATAGCTGGGCAATAGGCGTTTGAAAAAAACAAACTGGTGGAGAGCGGCCATGTCTCACCAATTATGGTGGACAATGTGATTTTCATGATCCTGAGTACAGAATTAGTTAGTAGACCGAAAATCAAGTTTATGTTAGTTTGTCCCTTGGCAGGTGACAAGGTTGATTTTTAGTAATATTTGAATAACTAACCTATCAAGTGTGAAAATAACATCGACTTAATTTACTCAGGATCATGAAAATCATACTGTCCACCATAATTGGCGGGACATGGCCGCTCTATACCATTTTGTTTTTTTCAAATGCCTATTGCCAAGATATGTCCCGCAGACGAATCTAGCCGACCAAATATTCTTAAAAGTCACTAAAAGATTAACTTGTATACAAAATTCTAGCTTGATGTTAGTCATGCACCTTTTTGCACGCTATCTCCTGAACTATAAGCAAAAGTTAAAGAGCGTAGACGGTTAAAATTAATCTTCTACTTTAATAAATCATCCAAATGTCATAAAAATCAGATGAGTTCTTTGAAGATATAGGTGTAAATAAATGTATGTTTGTGCACATGTTGAAGAGAAAAATTGAGACATATAAGGTTGAAACTTATATGGGCCCAACAATGGGCTAATTATGACCTACCTTCCAAATTTCAATAAAATCGGACGAGTAGTTTTAAAATATGTTAGTTCGCAAAAATTGAGGGACAGGCCTGCCGACAGACAGTCAGACACTGAACCAAAAATTTTCCCTCATGTCTGGAACGGATTTCTGTCTTAGAATTTTTGAAATCGGAGACCTAAAAATGTTTCGTTCTTCAGAACGATCGCATAGCTTTCGTTAGCTCAGAAGTAAAAATAATTTTAAGAATAAGAATAACTAGATGCCGCAAGAGTAAACTTAATCTTTCCGTATTTCTATAACCCTCATGAATCAAAATCAAATATAAGCTAGACAATAATGGGTTGTAAAATCATAACATCAATGAAGTTCGTGATAATGATAAGGTGTGAGGAAGCTATAGGTGTGAGGAAGCTTTAGGTGAGAGGAAGCTATAGGTGTGAGGAAGCTATAGGTGTGAGGAAGTTATAGGTGTGAGGAAGCTATAGGTGTGAGGAAGCTTTAGGTGTGAGTTGTGAGGAAGCTATAGCACATATATGTGCTATACTAATTGGCAGATTATTGCGCTACCGAGCTTACCAAAGGTAACGGAAGCTATGTGATCGTTCTGAAGGACGAATGTTTTTTGTCTCCGATTTCTAAAGTTCCAAGACTCAAGACAGAAATCCGTTTCAGACATCAGAGAACATTTTTGGTTTATTTTGTCTGTCAATTTTTTCGAACCAACATATCTTGAAAAATACTCGTCCGATTTTAATGGAATTTGGATCGTAGGTCATAATTACCCCAATGTTAATCCCATATTAGTTTCAACCTTCTATACACTTATTGGCTTCACTTCCACATGCACATGAAAATACATTTATTTACACCTATATCTACAAAAGTACTAAAGTATCTGATTTTCATGAGATTTGGGTGGATTGTCGAAAGTAGTCCTCAAACAGCCCCAAATTGCTGAACTCTTGAAATTTCGCTGAAGTAATACTTTAATTCATTTAAAAATAAATCAATTTTGACAGATTTAAAAATGAAATAAATTGGACAAAAATAAAAGCATAAAATAATTAAAAGTATACGAAATAGGACGCGAGGAACTACTTAGTAAATTATTTTCATTGTCTCGAAACATTAAAATTATTTTACTAAGAGAGATCTAGATGTCCCAGAGTTCCCTCCTCCCTAATTTCTACAACCTTCCCTTGGATAAAATAATTTTCTAACATCCCTAATTAGTAATTGTCTACGACTATTGGGGAAACAGTTTTAAAAGTTAACTTATGGAGGTATTTTTTTCTAGCACCTTGTAAGAGAAACCTACCTATAAAATTATATGGACATAGATCCAGTGCTTTCTAAGATATCTAGAGTCAGTAAGTGGTATTTCGATTTGATTTATATAGATAGATATAGATAATAAACTATGTTATTATTACTTTTTTCGTTTTTAACTATGTTGTTATTACTTATATGAAATAACAGGTTACAATAACTATGATATCATCACGTCATTCTTTACATAATATACGTGTATAAGTAATAAAAATTGCCCCTGAATCGAGTAAGTTGGACCTGGTGCCAGTTGTTACTTTACTCACTGGTTTGCCCATTCCAGTCTGGACTTCTTGACTTTTCTATATGCTGGCACCATGCTAGCCCAACCTGTTGCCATACACATTAACGTTTCATTCTTCTGTAAACTACACTGAATCATAACCACCTGTTGACTCTTTAAATATTAAATTAGCTCTCGGTCATTGCTACACTTGGAAATGGATTGCGTGACTCACTGATGTTAAATAAACTTGAGATGTGTAACAGCATAAATTTTAAGCTATCACTTATTATGTAATTTATTTAATGGTAAATATATATTAAAAAATTAACGTATAAATGAAAAATCGGTCCGAGATAGAGAAAACTCAGACTAACTTTACCATATAATCTCGGTCCCAGATCCCAAAAACATGAATATATCGTCACCCTAATAAGAAAACCTTGTAACTCCATTTTTTGTTTTTGAAAAAAGTGAAAAAAACTGTCTCTTTCCTTTCCAAATCATGTTATTGATCTAAAATTTTACTACATTTTATCAATATTATTTTAAATGGTTTGTACAATAATATATTAAAGAATTGGTTGTCAGCCAAATTTTTAGTGGAGTTACGAGGTTTTTCTACTGAATGCTCTGGAGTTACGAGGTCTTCTTAAATACTCCCTTTATTAAAATTAAAAATGTTTATAAAATTCTCATTAGGGTGACGATATATTATTATTATTATCTTTATAGGATTATAGGATACGCGTGTCAATTCACTAGCTGTTAACTCACCTATGGGCCCCCCTTTGAAACTATAAACTCATGAAGATTATAACTATTTATCTGTTTAATTTAATATTAAATATTTATTGCATTAAGCTCGCTTTAATGATAGAGCCACGCGAAGCCTTTTTTACATTTTGTTTTCGATTTTTAACAAAATCAGATTATTTTCATGAATATAAACTAAAGAAATAGAACTAGAATCAATAGAATCTAGATTTTTCCTGGAAAAACGGCTTATATCTTTAGATTCGTATTTAAATGGACTACATTTGGAATTTTTTTTAATGAAATCTTCGGAACCATTTTTTTCAGAGTTTTTGGGGGGTAGCTCCCCCCAAATGTGGAGCTAAAATTAATTTCTCGATCGCCTCGGGGTATGATTTTTCTGAACATGTATGCCAAGTTTCGTCAAAATCGGCCCAGGAGTTAAGGCTCCACGCGTCTGCACAGACATCAGACAGATATTTTTTAAAAACCACTTTTTTGGACTCAGCGAACCTCAAAACGAGTAAATACATCAAAAATCTCGAAAAATAATTTTCGCGCCATCACAATACTTTCTCTTTATATGAGAAAGTAAAAAAGCTCTTATATCGGTTCCAGTATTATTTTAAGAAAATAAAACTAAATAAATTAACTAGGAACGAGCGGAGCTACTAGGCGGACTACACCCCGGTAGCGTACAGAGAAAATATTTTCGGGAGCTCCAACTTGATCTTGAATGACTATAATATGAGGGTTTGGCATAAACCACAAAATTTTTTATTGCACCAGCTGGATTCTCCTGCTTTACTATTAAATGAGTTGGGTATTTATTTTTATAAATGGAATTCTTTTATAAAATATCATTAAAATTCTTATGCTAAGCAGTATTATCTAGACCAGTGTTTCCCAAAGTGTGGTACGCGTACCCCTGGGGGTACGGGAAGAGTTTGGTGGGGGTACGCGGTGCACCGGGCATTGACTGCGCAGTCAATTTAATCCTGAGAAGGATAAAATTGTTCATGTTGAGGCAACAGTTCATCATAATTAATTTCCCTGTTAATTTTGTTCTTAAATTAGATTATTGGAACGAAGTTTCTCATGGCACGTTCTGAAGCCCGGGAGTAAATCCGAACAAACGACCAAAATCACTGTCACAAAATCACTGTCACGCTAAATCCGACACGAAATCTACAGATGACGATAACTTGAGTAAAATATCACCGAGTTAGATGATATTTGGTACACATGTTCATTTTACCAATGCCCAGGCTGAGTTCGTCGGAAAACGTTATCCGCCCAAGCGTCCATCGCAACGCTCGCGTAAACGTAAGCTTTAAAAGACGGGAAAAAGTGTTATTAAGGAAGCCTTTTACTTGACATGTTTTGATTATTTTTGTTATATATGTCAAAAATGTCACTTTGTTTTGTAAATAAATAAAATATAATCATGTAAAATTTTACCCTGATACAAGCAGAAGCTGTAGAGTAGGGAAGAGATATATTTTATAATATTTTAAATTAATTGGCCGGGTAGGTAGAAAACAGTCCTATTTCAATCCAAACTCCTTTAACAAACATACTCTTTCACTATAAACTCATCATGATCAACTTTTGTCTTATATTTAATATATATTTATAGCAAGAGGCTTGCTTTAATTATACAAATAATGATTTTCTTTTAATTTTGCCTTAACTCTGCCAGGTACAAACAGTTCGTTACTTTTAATTTTGTCTCTTTTCTAACTCCGCCATGTATAAGTAGTTAGCAATGTATACGTACTTAGCAGTGTGATTTTATAATTTATATTTAATGAAAAATGTAAGGAACTTCGTTCTTTATTGATGTATACGCATGTTTATTATATATATTTTTTTTTTTATTCATCCTATGTCTAGTTAAATTTGTTCCATGACGACTAGAGTCGTGGGAGAAATCCCAATGAGTGAAGTGACTCACATTCATTATTAGACAAAAATCCTTGGTTTTAGGTGCTTTAGTTTTGGACAAATTACTTTTTAAGAGTAATAATTTGTAAATATTTGACAAATAGAAAGTTTTTAATTTCCATTTTTAAAAAGGATAAACCTGACGGAGTTGAAAATGTTCCAATATAAGCGGGAACGAATTATAACCGTTTTATAGAAAGAAAGTAGTTTATATTATTTCATTTAAAAAAAAAAAACTATACCCGATTTGATATGTCTCCCGTAGTTATTGGTAATTATAATTTGATTTAAAGTAAAATTCAATCTTTCCGTAGTATGAATACTACCAAAAATTGAAAAAAACCCGATTGACACAATTAGAAAAAATAGAATTAAATAATTAAAGACAACCAAAATAGATACGCATTTTTTTTTTAACGAGGGGTACTTAGTGTTACGAAAATTATAGAAAGGGTACACAGATTTTAAAAGTTTGGGAAACACTGATCTAGACGATATACTTTTTAAATAATTAAACAGGGTGTATTGTTATAATATGAAAATTTTTTGCAAGAAAGAAATTCCATCTTAACAAAGCAGATATTATAGCAAATAATTGAAATTTCTCCGCCTTGTAACACTCTAATTTCAATTTCTAACCTCATATTCAGAAATAAAATGATATAACACCCAACAAATTGTCAACCTATAACAATTAAAATTACTTAGAGACTGTAAAATTTCATAAAATCTTAAGCTATCAGTCCCTATGTATTGGGTTTTAAATTATTTGTTGTGATCAATACAAAACAATGTCACTTAAGTAAAAAACGGTCTTTGGACCGTTTTTTCTTGCAGTTTGCAGCAAGAAAGAGGACTCGGAAATATTACAATTATATCAAATTTCAATCAAACGAGAAATTCACCGAGATCCAATGTTGTGGGGCAGCCCCGATTCAATTTTGCGTAACATTGTTTCAGAGAATCCCGTTTCGATGGGACTCAAATCTTGTATCACGTAGACCTGCAATTATAATACGCTCCGAGAACACGGGGAATATTGCGTCTCAGCCGAGATTCAGCCCGCAACAAAGACGCTCAAGATTGAGTCCTGGTGTGGACTAAGCTTGAAATTAAATGCCTATTTCAAAAACAAAATATGCCAATTCACCGAAATCCGAGCCAATTCGCCAATCGACAAAACTCGGAGTTAGTTCAATCCGATTTAGTGTACGTATCCTCATTCAATTCAATGTATTTAATTCCATCAGAAAAGATCCAAATCGAGCCGGCAATCGGGCTGAATAGTGTACGCATCCTATTTCAATTCAATAAATTTTATTTCATCAGCAAACATTCGGGCTGTCTTGGACAGGTCTTGACGGTCATGTGTACACAGCCTAATTTAATTCCATCGGCAAATATCCGAATTGGCTAGGCCGCCTAGTAAATGCACTTTTATTCAATTCATTGCTTTTATTCCATCGATAAGAATCTGCGGGTACAGCCACCAGCATTTGGGCCAACTTAGTTACGTATCCTAATTAAATTTCCTAAAACCTGTCTAACCTGGAATCCTGCTAAGGTGGAAGTTTTTGTCGGAACCGAGTTTTTTCTAAGGATAACATCCTGTATAAGCTGGAAACCTGTTTAAAGGAGCGATTTTCTAGACGCGACTCCAGCGCTGGTCGCTGGCACAAAATTACAAAGTTGTTTTCCTCCGCTCGTCTCCAGCGACTATTGAAACACATTAGTATGTAACTAAAAGTAGATTTGAACTGCTCGGCAGTGGTAGTAATGTACCCAGCTGGTAGCAGAACTGAGGACTGGTCAGCGCCAGGGGCACCAGCCTCTGAAGGAAGCGAATTTCTTGATTTTTTGTAATTTTTGAGTGGGTATAATTTCAAAGGAATTGAAATGTAGAGCACAAATTTATATCGCATTTCTAAAATACCGGTCATTTTACCCCGCAAAAAAGAAGCCCCCCCCCCCCCCCCCACTACCCCATAAGGACAGGTCCTACAAATAAGGCAAAAATACACAAATATAAATCTCTGTGGTCCAATGATATTTCCGGGAGTTAATATAAAAATCAAATTTTAGGTGGCTGCAAAAATTTTATTTTTTGTAATATTTTAGTGGTTATCATTTTAAAAGTATTGAAATGTAGATTACAAATATATATCTTGTTTTCAAATTGGCGGCCATTACCCCTAAGTGCATACTTAAGATGCTAAAGGATAATATAATATGCACACCTTGGTATCATGCACAACCGAACTCAAACTCAGATGAGGAGTCCTCCTCGATAATAGCTGAGCTTTTATCGCTGGCGACGCGTTTAGGAAAATATCTGGTTTACCAGTACCTTGTAGAAATGATTAGCACTTTCTTCAAATTCTTACCTTGTCTATCATCTACTGATGTCTAGAGCTAATAAACTGACTCCATTTCTCCTTACTCTCTTCCTCCACCTTATTACCATTCCTTATATAGTAGTATGCTCTTAGTCCTGTCATTCTACTCAACTTAATTTCATGTCCCAACATTAATATGATGATGTCAGGGCCAATTTTGCAAGCGCAAGCGACAGAAGTAGCCTGATAATTGAGAATTAGTACTTTTAAAGAATTAAATGGCTGGCTTGAGAGCTTCCGATCACGTCATAACATCATTTTCAAAAAGATCTGTGGCAGGCCACTACGTCAACACTACTGTTGCTTAGTGGAAAGAAAATTTACCTAGAATCACTGACTGATACGACTTAAAAAACAACTAGACTTGTGTTGGTATCGAATGTTGCCAACTAAGTATGACTTATGTTGTAGTTAATGTAATAAAAAGTAATTTTTTTTTTATAGCGCTTCGACTGCACATTGCACATGGATCATTGGTCAGTAGTCAACAAATTACTGAAGTAATGTTGTTCTAGGTTAAGTAGAACTACAAGCACAAATTTATAAATATAAATCTTCTTAATCGTTGTATGGAATACGACATTATAATAATAAATTTTAAGCTAAAATGAATGTCTTGATTTCATCTCGGGTTATGATTTTCATTGAAATTTAATATTCACTAATTTAATCGGAATAGGTTATATTATTGCACGTTCGCATAAGAGAAATTTAAGGCATATTATTGATTGAATTTATTTTATGTCAGGGAAATCAGTTTCAACAAAAATCCTATAGCCTTATAGTTTCTAGAAGTAGTTTTACAAATGTTATGCTGGGATTATGCAAAAATTAAAAAATAAAATGGTTAAGTATGTGCTTTCAGCACATAAAAAGGGCTCCTAGGCAATTTAACAAACAGGACAAGTTCGTTAACCAGTAGGTATAATCTACCCAGCCCTATACAGATGGCGGCCATTTAAAAGTTTGTTTTACCAATAACTTTTGAACCATTTATTATAATGACGTGAAACAAACACCTTTATATACCATTTTAATAGTCCAAACGCAATGAAACTATACTCCGAAGTGTCTAGCCCAATTCGACTAAAGAAAATACATTTTTAGGTTGTTTTCTTTGGAGGGGGGGGGGATTTGTTTCTCACAATATATTCTACCTATGAGAAAATCCTTAAAAACCGTATTTTGTTTTTGGGACACGCAATTTTTAAGAACTCATGGCACAAAGATGAATTGCTTCAAAAACGAAACAAATTATGTATTTGTACTCAGGGCGTCCTCCACTTTCATTTACCACCCCACTTAAATACGCAATTGGGTAAATCCATCAAAAATTTCAAATGGAATTTTCGTGACACAAAAATACTTTCTCTCTTTACATGTTTACTTCGTAACTTCGCTACTTTGTAGAAAACATACAAATAATGTACTTAAACATAAATGGTTTTTATAAATGCTTCTACGAAAAAGGGGTTTTTCTTAGGAATAATGTCACTAAGTCCTTAAAAGGAAATCATTTGTTGGAGAGTTAAACAGCCCTTACTTATTTAAAACGGAGGTCGATGTTATTACTTTCTTCTAACGTCATTCCAAGAAACTACGACGTATAGACTAGAAAAGTTTTAAAAGGTGGATCAAAGAACTTAAAATTGGAACCTATATTATTCGTTGGTTTTAAAAGTATTCATTTTATATTTTTAGTAAGAGTATTAAGTAAAAGGTATGAAAATGGGTTCAATAGAAATAATTTATTTTTAAGAATTTTTTAACACCATTTGTCCCTAAAGCCTACTACTTTGTTGGTCCAGAATTCTTCTAAAATGTTTTTTTTTATCTCGGAATATTAGAGCCTAAATTTTCATGGAGTTTACATAGTGTATATATAAGTACAGGGAAAGTATTTTGACGGTAACGGGGCATAAATTCGATTTTAAGATTTTGATGGATTTACATGTAAAGTGGTTTTTAAAAAATGTCAGTCTTCAGTGTCGACACGTGGGCGCGTTAAGCCTAAACTACTGCGAGAACAAAGGGAAACTAATTTCACCTCAAAATGTAAGGGCGCTGTCCCCCAAAAAATTCTGGAAAATAGTGATAAGAAAAGAATCTTAAAAACGGTTCCAACGATTTTGATTCAAAAATATAATCCATTTAACTAAGAATTTAACCATATAAGTATGAGAATTAGAAGTTCTGCGAAAATGTTGTAACTTTTCCTTTTATGTGAATTTTCTTTTGGTTTACCCATTCATTTTAAAAGCGTCTAATAAGACAAAACAGGGGCGAACTCCCCCCCCCCCCCCCCCCCCCCTCAACTTTTAGATAGTGAGTTAGAGCAGCCCCACTGATTTTCAAATCTCTGTGGCCCTGCAAGGTTTTTTTTCTAACAGACGAGATAGCAATAATACCGAAAGTTCATTGCTTAATATCTTAGTAAGTACAATCAAAACATTAGCAGCAGGAAAATTGAGAATATTTTTTTGCTCGAAATTAGCATGTTAAAAGGCTTCAGTGATAAAATTTAAAGAAATTATAATAATTGTCCTACGATTGCATAATTTTTAAAATGTAATTCGTAATGTTATTCTATATATTTTGAATTGATTAAACTTTAATAATTCAATTTTGTTAAAAGATCAACGTGAATAAACTACACTGAGTTACATAAAATATTATTTTATTTGTTCCATGCCGCTTAATTTAATGCTTGTCTGTTTTATGTTAGCCTTAAATTAATAAAATATAATTCTGAAAAAATGTTTTTCAAATATAATTAATAATTAACTGTACATATTTTAATTATCAAATGATGTTTTACTAAAGTTACACGTTCCGCTTAGTCATATAAAGTTAGCAATATAAACGTGTGGGTTAGAAGTAATATTTACTCTCTAGAATCCTTTATAAAGTTTTTAAAGGTCAGGGCAAAGGTTTAATCCTGGAAATAACAGTGAATCATATAGAGTGGGAAGAGAAGGGTGAGAAAATGCGTGGAAAGCGTCGTGGGCGGGTAATTTCAGTGTGTAGTATCGGGAAAAGAAAAATCCCACGGAGTCAGCCCCTCGTGAAGAGGGTATTTAAGGGCTTGTAACTCCACCCACTTCGGGCACAACATGGACTGAATTCGAACGAGAAAGAACCGGAGGGATCTAGAGAGCGCAAGGGTAGGATGGGGTCCGGAGGACGGGAAGGGCGTCTAGAATCGAAGATCTACGTTTAGAACGGAAAGAATAATCGAGAAAGGGTCGGAGGTAACAGTGGGCTCGGAGTTCGAATCGAAAGGAATCTAGTCGCAGTGCAACTATTGAATTTCCAAATAGGTTTGTCTAAAGCCACGCCCACCTTACCTCTCATTGGCCAGCTGTTCCTAGCTTGCCTTTTGCCGCCAATATTTAAATGGAAATGTATCTTATATGAGTTCTATGACGTTACAGTTGTTTTTGTGTCTGATCCGATCTTTTTTGTTGAATTATACACCTTTATAATCCTCAAAAATGAATAACAAATTTGAAGTAAGTACTTATAACTATGGTATTAAACAAATTACATATTATCAATCTTGAGTAACAGTTGAACACTAGTGTTATAAATCTTTTCAATTGTTATTCCTCTAAATTGCTTTGAAAAAATGTTTATACTTAAGTATTGACTGCAGAAATAGGCCTGATGATGCCCAGGATATGGCGAAATATTGTAAAGCCAATAAATTATGTTAAATGTAATAAATTAATATAATTAAATATTAATTTTTTTCTTACATCCCTAAAGACCTAAGAAAAAATATCATATTATTATATCATCTAATTAAACATATTAAGATAGTTTTAAGTTATTCAAAATGTGTCTAACAGAGTTAATGACTAAAAGGATCGATGAGGTAAATGCCTATGTATAAATAATTAATCATAACAAGTATATATATAATATATATATATAGTGCAACATATATATTTGGTTGTAACATTCACTGGTTTTAGTTTTAAATTTGTAATATAATATAAGTGATGCCTGAGAGCCAATCATTCCAAAAGCCTAGGTTTCCTCTATCCCTGAGATGTCTTTACGCATTATGTTTGATGATATTAACAAATATTTCTTTGAGAAGTGTTTTTTGTCAATGTGCTTTTTGTGTGCTTTTTATATAATTTATTTATTTCAGAAGTTGTATCCAAGCGCCTCATTTCTTAAGACTAATGAAACCGAAGATGGTCATGTGGCAAATTTTGGATTAAAATGTGCGACTGTGGACGAATTTAAGGAATGGTTGCAGCATCATCAGCAGTTATCAGGGGTTACATACAGAGTTCAGACTACAACTCCCTGTACTGGAAAAAAAAGTCATTTAAGGTAGGTTCATTTTTTTATCATTAAGATGTGATACAATGATTGATTGATTACCATTTATTGATACAATTTCAAAAACAAATAAATGTACATTTTTTACATAATAAATAAATACTATACACTACTATAATTTCAATTTCTTTTTTTTCTTCCTGGCTACTCGGCTTACATATTAGTTTGTTGAAGGCTCTGAGAAGACCAATTGAGTGGTTTATATAACTTATACATTACTTTTTTTTATCATTAGGTAAATCAATAAAACAAAAATATATACATCAAGTTATCAATAATCTAACAACAATGCAATTAAATCTACATATTATTATGTGTGTATAAATTATTCTATAACTAACAAAAATTATAAATAGAGGTAATAAAGAAACAACGTTACAACAAAAAACATATTGGCTACTAAATTCTTTAGATTTTACTCCCACTAGTGTTTACCAAACAAATTGATAAAATATTTTCTATTAAAATCATCTACTCTCAAGTATTTAAATAGTGACTAGTTATTTAATTTAACTCATGTATTGTCAGTATATATATACACCATTTAGACAACTTTACTATTTTTTATATACACTTACACACACATGCATACATTTATTTTATTATTTAATTTACTAAAAATAGTTTATTAGTATAATAATAATTTGTTTCCTTATTGCTTCTAAAACCTAATATTCTTATATACATTTTTGATACACTGCCTACTCAGACTTGCCACACTCTGGCCAGTCTCTCGTGTCTCCTCCACAGCTCTTCCTCTCATTGAGCCGGTGGTTTGCCTCTTTTCCTCACTCTCTCCCAGGGATACCATCCTATTTGGGCTCAATGTAAAAGAACTTTCATTAGAGGGAATAACACAAATAATATGGTGCAGTCTGCAATAAATGTTCTAAAAGAGCGCATCTTAAATACGACAAGAGCCTATAATATCAAACAGTTATTCCATTATTTGACTGTGGATATGGAAAATTACTATAAAACAAAAATAATAGACATAATTAGTGGAAGGTACTCTAAATACAGGCACATGAGGTATCTTCCATGCACCAAAAAGATAAAAGATTTGCAACTAGTTGGTCAAGAAGATGAAGTGTTTGTTGTGTATAACAAAGCTTCACAAACAGAATATGAAGTAAATTTAATAGTAGGAATTAGCCCACCCCTTCTCACTTCAACGTATTTTTGACAATGGGATATCAACTCTCCTATGAACAAACCATACATGTATAATTATTATATACATATATTATTATATACGAATGGAAGGGATGAACTGATATGTCGAAGCCAACTGTACGACTTCGAAAGACATCGATTACATGTAAGGGGTGGGCTATTGCCGAGTTTAGCCTTTTATTTCTTTTGAGCATACATGATTTTCATGTAACAAGTATCAAACATAAAGTAAACATATAGTATAATATTAAAGATTCATTGTATTCGTTATAGCTAATTATTCTTTTAGCCATACATTTTGGTAAACATCCCATTTCTTTCCCCACAATTCTGTTTCGAGAAACTCTCGGCCAAGCCTCTTCACTGCACACCTTTTTCATCCAATTGTCGCAGAGGTCTTCCCTTGCTTCTCTTTTTCTCCCAAGGGAACCAATTCAAGTTTCTTGGACCATCTACCTTCGGTAGTTCTAAACCGAATATGGAAATATGTCCAGCCCATTTCCATTTTCTCTTCAGCATTAGTTCTCCTAATCATCCATTCCCGATTCTTTTCTAATCCAAAGATTTGATATTATGTTATCTCTTCTACTAACACCAACCATGCTTCTCTCCATCATTCTTAGGCAAATTCTTTGGTTTTACTGAAAAAAAATTAATTGGATACATGTCTGTCTCAAACAATAGATTAATTAACTTTCACCAACGAACAGTCTTAGCACTAATAAAACTTTAGTCTTAGCACTGATAAAAGGAATACGTCTTAATGTTTGTTTTTTTAATTATAAAAATAAATACTTTTTCAATAACTAATAAAACATATTTTTGTAAATTCACAAATTCTATTAACTGGTAAAATACAATACTTTAAAACACATTTGCTTCTCTCCGTCTCTACACAATAAACATAACATAACAAATAACAAACATAACAATAAAAATAAAAAAGTTCTCTTCTCTCCTTCTCCTCATCTTTGCTTTTACCCAGTTTCAAGTTTCATCTCTCGTGTATTGCGGGTCAAACTACCTTACATAATAACATCCATGTTCATTACAACGTATACCAAATTAAATCGGCCAATTTTTACTCTGAACTGAATTATCGTCATGCGTAAATATATTTATCTGTTCGCATAGCTCTTACAAACTTGGGTTCTTACTATTGGCTTAGGTCCTAGCAACAAATAAACAAATTAGAACGACTTGACCTTTTACAAAGTCGAGCCCTTTTTAGTGTTTAATTTGACTAGACTACAAGGAATACGAAAGTATTTTTTGTAATATTGAAACTCTTTTAATTTATAAGTAAAAAATTTAAAAGGTTAGGTTAATTAGCTGTAGAGACGATGTAACATTTTAATTTAAATACTGGCGGGAATAGGCAAGCTAGGAACAGCTGGCCAATGAGAGGTAAGGTGGGCGTGGCTTTAGACAAACCTATTTGGAAATTCAATAGTTGCAGTCGCAGTTGTGCCCAAACAATCGTACCAACTTCACTGTAGTGTCTTGTGTTATTGTGTATCGCAGTTCTGCACTCATCGCACGCCGCATCTGTTTTGTTTGTCTTATTTACGCGTTTTCCACTAAAATAATATTTTTTTTTTCAATGTCAAACTTCTTCTTGTTTATTGTTTTGAAAGGTTTCAATAGTATTGAATTCGTGTATTAACTTTAACTATTTATATTTTAACTTCAGTGTTATTTGTTTATTTAGTTGAAGAAAAGAAAAAGTTCTAAAACATTAATATTTTAAAACCCGGAAATTTCCATTCGGGGTTTTTTTAAAAACTTTTTTTCTCAAAAATAAAAACTGGAAGTCGGGCGGTTATTTTGTTGTGAAATGTAATAGTGATTTTGTTATGGAACTGATGGGTGACAGGGTTTATGCAGCGGAACGTATTCTTAAGAAAAGAACAAGAAGAGTAAGTCAAATATGAATTAATTTATAAAAATTAAAGTTTTGGAAAGTTGAAAAAAAATTTTAAACGCTAGAAAAGTTTTAACCCAAATGCTATTTCTTGTGACCTACTGCCTTTCTCTTTTTTATATTATTTAGTTTTTTATAACTATGTTAAATAAGGTCATTTTCATCTTTAAAATATAAGATTATCATACTTATCAACAATTAAACAAATATAAAATTAAAGTCATAAAAGAAAAAATCGTTAGATTTCGAACCGGTTTCATTCAGAGCTGTTTCGACCTTAGTTACACATAATAATTTTCAAATATCGTTTTCATAATAAGGAAAAACCCTAAAATTATTTTCTTCAGGATATTATTTGTTTAGTTGTGTTTTTATATTACAAATACATTTCTAGAAAATAGTAGAAGTTAAGCTGGTCTGAATGAAATACATTTCATCTTTTGTTGTGCCATATAAATTTTCAAATTGTCTGAAACGTTTGCTATCTTAGAGTTAGCAGTTTTTTCTGAGGTTCAAAACAAATTTATTGTAATAGTTATACCGTAATTTATTTTATCAATGAAGTAGATCAAATTAATGATATGAAAGTAAAGAATCCTGTTGGATAATAGTGTTCAAAACTGGTTGCACTCGAGAATCTTTTTAAATTAGGATATTTATGTCGTCGATAGAATTCAGTCGATGTTTTGCTCTACCATTTACTTGTTCACTTAATTTACTGCTTTCTTAATTGTATACAATTGTTACTTTTGAATGGACCAAACTGATAATATATGGGTATTTTAGATGCATATGGCTTATCACTTATAGTAGCATCAGTATTTTCATGATAACAGTATTTGGTAATAGTCTGCCTTAGTAAGTATTTGTTAGGAAGAGATTCAATACTATAATATATCCATAGTTTTATTGCTTGTACTGCATATTTGTACCTTTAACAACCTCTGCCAACCTTTGACCACTTATTGAATGTAATTAATAAATGAGAAACAGTTGATTCCGTGAAATCCTCATACTCTGGTCGACTATGAGATCTGCATTTTTATTCATTTTCTAAGTTTCCATGATGTTTCAATTCAAATTGAATCGTGATTTGGGATTTACTAGCTAGGTGTTACCATGAGTTGTATTGAATAAGTTTTTAATACACCAAATTTTTACTATGTTTCTCTGATCGAGGATATAAATAATTTTTTAACCTTCACCTTTTATAACCTGGTTTTTTGTGTTTGTTTTTAAGTGTTTTAAGGATCAAAACTGAAAATTGCAAATATGTTTTTTGACAGATTTGACTACAGTTCCCACACAAACACGCTAGGGGCACTCTCACGCATGTCAGAATCGAGTTCAGGTGTTTCCGTGAAACTTGATCCAGAAATGATCCCAGAATTTAGTGTATCTAATATGGATCTAAAGCGTATTGAATCAAGGTTTCCATGGACACTTTGGATCCAAAAACTCTATTTAATCCGTAATTGAAACATCATAGAAACGTAGTAACTATATCAATAGTTCTGTTACTTTTACGGCAATAGAACTAACGCTGCCAATATTTAACTCCTAACTACTCATTTCAATCAAATAAAAAATTATGAATAGTTGATTCTGTGATAAGATATCCACCCTGTACATCTGACCTACAGATTATATCTAAGAAAATATATGACCTCTAATCACTTCCACCTTAAAAGATATTTATTACTAAATTTTCAAAGCAATGAAAAATCTACAGCCAAATCAAATCTGAAAATTATGCTTTCAAACTAAAATTTACCAAAATACTTACTACTGTTCATTTTAAGTTCTTTTCATAATCATCATATTATATTTGTTATTACTTTCAAAAATTATGTTTTTGGTTGATAAAACAATAATATACCTAAACCCGTGCTACAGATTTGAGCCACTAATGGTCCCTCTAAATTTTGATTCGTAGCTCTTAAGTGGTGTCAGCGAGAGGCCTGGGTAGTACAGAGTAGAGAGCGCTTGCCTTTCGATGTGGCAAGTAAAGCAGCATCGGGCGTTGTCAAAGGAGAGTCACGGTTAACGACCAAACACTTCACTCCAAAGTAAAGAGTTGGTTCCTAACCCGGATTTGTTCAATGGGCCCACCTAAGTGGCCTGGGTCGTGTAAAAGCCCCCAGAATAAAAAGTGGTGTCAGCTATCAAAATTTTAGCTGTTGGTTTAGAAATACCCATGTTCTTAATGTGTATCATCAATAAATACACCTACAAAACTGTACAACAGATTTAAGTCTCTGATGATCTTCCTAGATGTTGATTTGTTACTCTCAAATGGTTCCAGCTAACCAAATGTAAGCTATTTGTTTGTTAGTAACTGCTATACAGTCTTTTTTTATTTATCGATATTGTGTAGCTTTTGATTAGTCTCTTTAAATTATGTAAACTAATACATATTTTGCAGTTTTTTTTACTGAGAGTGTCTTAGTTAATAAACTAGTTTCTTACAAATGGTGCAACTTTTCTTACTCTCAAAATATATTTTCATATTTCTGGCTTGTTCTACGTTGTAGTGTCGAGGCATGACAAAAGTATTTAGAGGCATCTCAGTCTCTGTTTATGTGTCCTTCAATAACTTGTCTGATTCAACAAAAATCTCCTGATTTGCTAATCTATAAATAACATTCACTAACTAAAATTAAAACATTACTGTATAAACTTGTATAATAATTGCTTTAGATGTTTATGTGTGAAGGGTCCAATTCAATCCTAACTATAAACTGTATACATCTTGGATCCGTATTGAAACCTCATGGAAACGTAGTATATAAATACACAGTTTTTGTAGATTTCAAAATTTGTAATTTTTTTGTTTATTAATATTTACTTTTATTTTTTTCAGGGTCACATAGAATACTTTGTCAAGTGGAAGGGATGGAGTGACAAGTATGTTTTTTTTCTTATCTTTATCTAAACAATTTTATTTAATTCTTAGGCAGTTAATATCACACATTTTTAAGTTTAAAATAGAAAGTAACCCCTGAATGATAAATTGTATTCCACAATTTAGGTGATCTGAATAAGATTAAAGGAAATCTCACTTTTATATTTTTAATTTTAGGCATTCCACGTGGGAGCCAGAGGAAAACATCTTAGATGGAAGACTTATCGACAGCTTTGAGAATGGGTAATTAATTACTTATTTATTACTTTTTTATATTTCTATATATGTATAAATTTAACGGAGCTACAAACTTTTACAAAGACTCCTACACCATATAATCTAACCTCACCCTACCACCTCAACATACATAACGAATTAATCATTTATAACATCATAATCAAGCCCGCTTAGTTACATTGCATTGAACTCTGAGGTTCCACCAAGTTTTTCAACTCCTATCATATCCAGACCCTTCAGTCAAAAAAAACCCAAAAAAGAATAACCCTCACTCATTCTATGTTTCTAACTTCACCCTTCACAATGACCTTAAACCTCTTCGTCTGTGATGTACATCATAACCTGATACAAATCCCAATATCCCAATCCTTTATTCGTGCTATCATTACCAAGCATTTCTGGAACTCTTTCTCGAACTCGAAGTTAAAAGAGCAGTGGCCATGATATTTTTTTAACAATCTGTGAGTACTGTTAATGGACAGTTCCTCACTTCATATCTAATTTTCAGATTACAGTTTCTCACTTCATATCCAAGCCATTGTAAAACACACTCTCCTCAATATTATATGCTGATAACATGTTAATATGTAATTTCAAATAAAAATTAAAATAATATACATATTTAATTTTAGTATATTATTATACAAATTACAGTCATTTAATTGTAGTGCATAGGCTTCCGCAGGTTATCTATGAATAGCTTGGTTTTCCTGTGAAATCCGCGTCTCAAAGGGTTTGAAGTCCGGTATGTTTTATTATTTTAACTCAAAGCAACTGCAAGATATACCGAGTATATCACACACCCCTGAAGATGCATCCAGTAGTAGGAGCGAGACATTGGACTTTAAACAATCTATCTAGTGCATTGTTGGTCCCATATAAGTTTCAACCTTCTGCACAACTCATTTGTTTCTCTTCCACATGGCACAAAGATACATTTATTTACACCTATAGCTTCAAAAGTACTTATTTATCTAATTGTATTCAACTTTTATAGTTTATCGAAAGTAACCCCAAGATAGCACCAGATTAATTTCATTAGTGTGTGCTCTTTAAATTTTGCTAAATTGAACTATAATTCATGTAAAAAAATCAAAACAATTTGACAGATTTTATAAATGGGGGAAAATTAACTAAATTTGACAAAAGTAGGTAGCAAAAGCATTAAATTATTAAAGTATTTGATATAGGTTGCAAGGAAGCTATGTGCCACACTAATTGGCTAACTAGAACTGTATATTTAACATTTATTTTTATCTTAGTGTGATAAACATAAATTCCCAAAGAAAAAGTTATTCAAATAGCTAAAAATTTGTACCCCAAATTTTAAAATATTTTTTTTAAATTAATACTCATTTCAAAGTTTTGCCTTTGTTTTTAAAGAAATGATTCACCAGTATCCAAAAGAGGACCCAAGAAGAAGAAGCACAAACATGAAAAACATGTAAGTAAAAAAAAAAAATGTATATCAACATACATAAAATAAAATTTTAAAAATCTCTCATTTACTGTTTGTTTTAATACTGTTGTTAATGTATATTTGTAGGCATACCAGAGTTCAGTTTCGACTAGAGAGGAGGTGGAGGTGGAGTCGATCCCTGAAGTCATCCCTACTGAAGAGGAATCTGCCAAGGACGACGATGAACCTGAACCTTCTCAACCTGAAGTACCCGACACTACACAGCAGCCGAACAAACCAACTGAATCATCAACCAAAGGTAATGCTTTGCCTCTATTTTACAATAAAATAATACAAATTTGAACCTCCGAATACTGCTTGGAAAAAAGGGCAGTCTATGACTTATTGAGTGTGTTTCTCTCATTCACCAAAATGTGCACTGTATCTATCTATCTGTTATTAAGAGATCCCACCACTCTCGCAAATATGAGCATGAATTTAAAATGAGAATTTTAGGATGGGAAATGACTCATCTTCAATATTTTTAGCAATATCTTATGTTCTAATCTATCATTTTTTTCAATAAAACTTGGCATACATTGTTTAAAGTACTGTTGAAAGAGGCATGTAATATTTTAACTTGATACAAGTAAGTTTTTGTGTAATTGAAGTGATACATTCTTTAATAGTTGAAAAGGAGCTGTGGGATGGGGGCGGTAGTTTTAGAAGATAGGGAGATTACCCTTCTATGTTACTTAGGCTTTAGTACATTACTCTTATCATCTTTAACTATGACACATCATCAAGAACTGTATATTTAACATTTATTTAGTATATAAATGTTTAAATTTATTAAACATTTATTTCAGTACTCTCACTTCACTGCAAGAGCAACCCGATGCCTAGTATTATATTTTTTCATTAAATTATAATAGCCATTAAATTTAACATAATTAAAAAGTACAGAATAATATTATTAAACCTATAAAAAATCAAGGATGATTGTTTTGCCAAAGAAGTCCATAATAAATTATAATCCTCCCCACCAAATTATTTTATTCACACAAAACTCAACTACAGATAAATAAATATGGACAAAAAAACTGCAGGTAAAAACACAGATCAATTAAATACTGTTAAAACAATTTTTTTACAATTTAAATATATATATATAAAATTGATTGGCTTACTTGATTAAATTTCTGTTGCACTAAGTAAATCATACGACAGAAGAAAAATTCCTTTCATTTGGATCAGGTGGTGGCTTCTCTTTTCGTTTGGCTACAGGTTTTCTAGAACAAAAATTGATTTCTGTTGTTAATAAATTTCTGAAAACTCTTAACTTTTATTTTGCAAAAAAAAAAAAAAAAAAAAAAAAAAAAAAAAAAAAAGGAAACATTATATTATGAAACAATATAGTGTTGTTTTTATAAAACTGATATTATTTTTCCTATATTCACTTAATTTTTTGTCTTCACTTAATCGTTTTTATAAAAAAAAAGTTATTCCACGGAATTTTTTTTGAGAGGAGGTACTGTCAAAAAGCTAAAAATTGTCAATTTTTATATGTCCTGTGTGTTATTATGTGCCACAACGCTATTCAACCTACAACAGGATGTAGATCAGTTCTTAAGTAGTCATAGAATTTTACTATGACTCTAGTAATATAAAATTAAATTTCTTCTTAGATAAACTCAATTTGTTGGTTAGAGGTTGTTAGATAGATTGGTTTGACATCCTTCCTGTAAATGAATTAATTCACAAACTTAATGAAACATTATTTATTTATAACTATGTGGAATATTGACTAAGAATTAAATAGAAACTGAGAAAAGTGAGGATCAGTCAAAAGTAAAACCCAATTTTTTGGATTTACTGACCTTAAAAAAATGTATTTCCTTCTTCAAGGAGTAATACAAGAATACATTTTTTTTCTATCATTATACTTATTTTGCAGATGAGGAAGCTGTTAAAGAAGCATCTGACAAAAAGGAGAAGGTAGAAGATGGAGAAAAGTCTATAGATGATAAAGTCAAACCCTCGGAAGAACTAGCGAAGAAGGAGGAAAAGGAGAAAGCAGAAGTGAGCTTGAAGGAGGAAGTGAGGAAAGAAGAGGAAGTAGTTAAGAAAAAAGAGGAGACGGCGAGGAAAGAGAATAATAACAGTGGGAGTGGCGGTAAGAGAAAGGCAGACCTGCTAACGGAGGGTGGAAAGATTGGAGTTACCATTACTACGAGTCCACCCTCTAAACAAACCAGGACTAGTCCTACAACTCCAGCCTCTGTACCACCTCCGTTATCCCCTACTACACCTCAGGTAAATAACACCTATGTCCCTGCTTTTGCTTTTGATCCAGGCTCATCTGATTTTGTCATAGCATTGTTCATTTTTAATTAATGTTGAGTTTTGAAGATTGAGAGTTGGGTGTATGTGTTGGGTTATTGTGCTGTGATTAACATTTCTCTTTGTAACTTGTTAACAGCTGTCGAGCAGTAAAGGGAGATTGAAGAGAGAAGATAGTCCGAGACTCAAGTCTCCAGCTAAAACTAGTCCTCCTCCTCTTCCGACTGCAGTTCAGACTCCTCCCTCTCTACCTCAACCTGCTACGGCACCTCACACACCTCAGGTACCATATCAAAATCTACGTTAAATAAATGTCAACTGCCACTCACTTATATTTCACAACAAACTTTTTTAACTGTGTTCAGTAGGTAAATAAGGCTAATATTTAATAATATTAAATAATAGTCTTTGCCTTTATGGGGGAGTTTCACATAGCTTTTTAAATATTAATCTATGAATTAGATTAACTTTTCCACTACCTATATTTATACGTCTGACAATCAATACAATTGTGAAATTTCTTTTGGGGGGATCTATTTAAATTTGTTTATATATTTTTTTTAACTTCATATAGGGTGGGATGGGGGAAATACTTAAATGTTATTTTAGCAAATAATATATTTTCCGAATAATCTACGAAACCCTAAAAAGTACTTGCTTGATGCAACTTTTGTCAAATAAAAAAAACAACTTTAATGTTACCTAATTGGAAACCACTACATCAGCACAACAGTAACACATAGCCGTAGTAATGAAATAGTCATCTACACTTTTTTGACCCCTTGTCTACCAACTAGTTTATGTTTGTCTCAATATTTTTATTGCAGGGTGTAGGCAATGTGCAGGTTGGAGCCGAAGCTGGAAGTGCTAAGAAGGATATGGCAGCTCCTAAAGCTAGATCTGTTCCGAGGCAACACAGACCTGCTAAGATTCTCACACATCCCGGTCCTGAATACTGGAGAGCAAGGTACAATACGTATTTACATTAATCTAAGAGGAAAGCTTACAAAGCTATCTACCATTCACTACCATTCAAATCAGGTGAAATTACGAGAATCATTATGATTCAAGTGTAAGAAGTTTTACCACCATCATACTTTAATCTTTTAGTCATTCAGCTTGAGATTGACCTAAAGAAGGGTCGAAATATCACTAAAGTGAACTATTCCATGAAATTTTTGAATTTTTCCTTGTAGTTATAAATTCTTTTAATTTCTTTATAGACCCAACTACTCAAGAATTGAAAGCTTCAAGGAATAACGTACTAATTCCACCCTTTTTTTAAATTTATGTTGGTTTTTTATTTTAGGAATCCAGTAGCGGATGATATTGTGATAACAGACGTAACTGTAAACCTGACAACGGTCACCATTAGAGAATGTAAAACCGGGAAGGGGTTTTTCAGAGACAGATCCGCTTCAGATATCAAGTAAAAAAGAAAATAACTAAACTTGTTATACTTTATCTCCTTAGTTAACAGGTGAACAAGGAAAAAAAATTAACACATTATAGTGATGAAACAAAAGTACAATGTTAGATTACCTTGGTATTATTGACTTGATACCGCGGTATTGTATTATATCGTGTCTATTTATTATAGACAAACGTGATAAACAGAGGAAACAAAGTCCCAGGATTAAATTGGAATTCTCATTAAGTATAATCTCTTTATAATAATTAATTGATCCCCCCCCCCCCCCCCCCCCCAAATGTATTCAATATAATATATGAATACATAAGAATGAATATATTATATTTAATAAAAAATAAACAAATTCTGTACAAAAAACTATTTATTTTTGAGATTTACCATTGAGCATTCTAATTTCTCTAATCAAGTTTGTGTAGATCGTGTTATAAAATATTGGAAAATGTCACATTCATTGTTTATTTGATTTATATATAATTATTTGTAACATAGTTGATTTTTTTTTTTTTAACAAGTCCTGATTTGGGAAAAACATTTTAAGAAATATATATATAAGAATAGAATTTTTAAAAAAAAAAAATAATAATTTTAATCAATGACGTTAAGTAGTAATATTAAATATTTTGAATACTTATTATTATAATTGTATTATTTTACATAAAAAACACACAACAGAATATCTGCTGTTTTAAGTGAATCTCAACTCTGTGGCGTTGTTTATTTTTATTATTTGAATCAAAAGCATGAATAAGAGTCTGTTATATTTTTTCCTTAGGAACTACATTGTCGCACTACCTCATCCTTGTATTACATTTAATGTCACATACAATTCCACCAGCCTACTATGACATTATGACTAATATACTTCTACATTCTGACTAAATGCCTACTATAACTTAATATTTCACTCAGTAGAGTTTTTACAGACTTTGAAAATTATATTACCTGTGGTCATGGAAAAATGTCTTACTTATTAATTATTATTTTAGAATTAAAGTGCTATGTGGTACTCGCCTACAAATGGCTACAAACATGTGACTGACATGCTGGTTTAGGGGAGCAGGTTATGTTGTAACATAGATTTATTATTCCATGCTTTCTGTTTGGGTTTTCTTCCCTAAATGAGCACTTTATAACTTTATAGAGTGAAGTTAAGCCAAGGTTTACAATGTGGTCAGGAAGCTTGATAGAACCATATTCCAATAAAAACTCATCGTAGAAATTGTAGCATAGACACTTTTTTTGTGGTTTTGATTCACTTCATTTTATTTAAAGAAAATAATTGGAATTAGTAATAATATTTATTAAACGCTGTAGAAATTATTAACATTATTATTATGATTTTGTACAAATATGTTTGCCAATTATTGAGAATTTGGTAATTGGGAAGGAATTTGTTCTTTTCAAATAGCCTGCAATCGCATTATCGTTAGACTTTTTGCAATCGTACTAAGGCACGGGTGGTGCGATTCACCTTTCGGTGGGGGAAACAAAATAAACTGATTAAGTTTAATGAATTTAATCAGTAAAGGTAGAATAAACTTTAAATCTTCTTTTTTGCCCTAATGACTTAGTTTCACTTAAAACAACAGTATAGTACTGAGAAAATTGTATATTTTTTTTTTTTTTTTTTTTTTTAATAAATCTTAAAAAAGTTTAAAAAATAAAATATCTTTGAAGAAAAACTATTTTTTTCTTTTATTTTAAAATGGAAGAAAATAATAGCCTGGCAACTTCGGCTGTGGAAATAAAATGTTTTACCAACATGCAAATATTATTAAATTAACAACACTTATGATTTTGTAATTAAATTCTCACTTAATATTTTCACACCCTCTAATATATTTAATATATCAAGTGTGATATATTTTAATATATCACACCCTCAGAAGGATCCTGTTGTAAGCTCTGGTTTAGTAGTTTTTAGATAATCTACTTTAAAGATAATATAAAGTTTAAATATTAAAAATTCTGAAGTTACTGCTTTATTCCTTTAGTGTTGAGCTCCACAATACCTACTAAAACCAGTTGTAATCTAATTAATGGCATTTTTTTGAAGTAACAACACTATCCTTCTGAGGGTGCGAATATATATAAATTAACAAAATTAAATTTAGCAATATATAATTAATTATTTATAAAATCAGATTTAACTATGTATGTAAATTATTGGTTTGTTTGCATTATCTCCTTTTGTAAACAAATCTGATCAAAATCCCAGATGAAATTTTAAATGAAATCCCTGATGAATTTTTGTAACATGAAAATAAAACTTGTCACATGTTTTGAATGATAATATTATAAATTATTTTTTTTCAAAAAATTAATAATTAAGTTTCATTTTTGTTTTATTTTTTGTAATTTAATTTCTTTTATTTATTTAATTAAGTTTTTATAATTTATTATCATTATCTTTATTTAATTATGGTTTTTTTTTTAAACTAGTTATATTAATTTTTTTATACTTCCCTGTGATCTCTTATATTTTTATTATTATTATTTTAAAAAAAGATTTAATTAATCTTATAATCTCCTTCCCTTGAGTTTTTTTTATTCTTTATCCCGGTGTTGATAAAAATACATTATACTCTTAAAAATTTGTTTTCAATTTTGAAAAATTCAGTTTGTTAAAAAAAATTTGAAAATTTATTTTACTCTCTTCAAGTATTATACCTCAATTATAATCTATCTAATTCATCAATATTTTTCCACATTAAGTACACTTTTATTCATCAAACTTTCTTTGCTTTTTTTTTCTCCTTCAATCAAATTTAAATACATTTATTTATCATCAAATTTTCTTTGCCCTTTTTTTCATAAAATTTATATACTTTTATTAGTCATGAAATTTTTTTTTCTCAAAAAATAAATTTCTTTCTCTCCATTCAACAATTTTTATCCTTTTTTGTATACAATTTTTATTACTTATCAAAATTGTTTTTTACTATCATGAACTTTTCATACATTTCCTCTACATATATTTTCTACTTCTATAGTATAGCTTATTATTTAAAATATATATTTTTTTAATTTTTGAATATGCATCCCATGAATCAATTGCTTTAATTAATCATCACAAAAATGTTTATTATCATCATAATCTTAGTTGGAATTCTATTTCTATTCTTCCATAACTTGTATGGAAGAACTTAAACTTCCATCAAAACTTTCCATCACTTTGTTTTCTACTTCCTTTGTCATAAAATCATAATTCAATCATTTGTTATTCATCAATTTGTTTTCCACTCCTCCATCATAACATTATCATCCAATCATATTTCCATTCATTGCTTCTTTTTTTATCATACTTTTTTTCCATCTTACATCCGAATTTTGTCATTTATCTGCAATTATAATTTATCAAAAATAAAATAGTTTGTTATACATATTGAACTTTTCCACAATTTGGATTTCATTCTTATTTCATAACTAAACACACCATATTTCAAATTTCTCCACTATTTATTATTTATATTGGCTATAGATGTGTTTTAAGTTTTTTTTTTTCTCCTAATTAATACTTTATTTTGTTTTTTCCTGAATTCATACTTTACATTAATTCTCCCCGTACATTCATGTATTATTATTACATTAAATCAATTACTGTTAAGATATTTCCATTTTTTTATTAGTTTGTTTCAATATATTACTGTATTTATTTATTTTAACTATATTTTCGTTTTATTCATTATTTGGTTTATTCTCTTGATTTATCAAACAGATATTTATTAATAATAATTTTAAATTTTCTTGTATTCATTTTTTTTTAATTGAAAGTTTATTTAGTTATTTTTTTGTCATTTATAAAATAAAAATTTTATCTCTTGTATGAAAAAATGTAAAAACTACGTGGATTATTTTTACTAATATTTAACTGAACTTATTCACTCTAAATTAAAAATTTAAAATGTAAATTTTAATCAGTTTATTGACAAACCATCTTACTTACTGTAGTGGAGTAAGAAGATGATCATTTTTTAAATATTGAAGCTGAGAGGCTAAAATTTATGGGCTCTTTGGCCTTCTTTATGACTTCTATCCATTCTACTCTGGTTTGTGCCTTCCTTTGCCAACAGCAGAATTTTTTGTAAAATAGGTCACTGTCAAATCTGTAACATTTGTTTTTCCTAAATCATAGTATGGGTTTAGTTTGCATCTTTTTTAACTGAAACTTCTGCCCTAATAACAAATGTCAAAATTAGTACACGAATGCTCCCATATAACAATTTCCAAATTTCCAATCTCTGCACACCTATTTACTTCCTGTTAATTGCTTATCTTAAGTTGCAACTTAAAGCAACTTCATTATGTCTTAAGTTGCAACTTAAAGCAACTTCATTATGTCTTAAGTTGCAACTTAAGGCAACTTCATTATGTCTTAAGTTGCAACTTAAAGCAACTTCATTATGTCTTAAGTTGCCACTTAAAGCAACTTCATTATGTCTTAAGTTGCAACAGCAACTTCATTATGTTTTAAGTTGCTGTGGAACATACAGCTTGTTTGTGTAAATCCAATTTTATATATATTATTTAAAAAGGAGAACTTTCAATTAAAAAAGAATGTCTAAGAACAATAAAATAATAAATATTAATAAAAATAATAATAATAATACACAAATTAAAAATAAAATTAGAAGTTAGATGAAATATACATATATAGAAATTATTAATGAATCAATTATAAAAGGAAGCCTTTCAAAATGTTAAATATTTAAAATGATATTTTTTAATAATGATAATTATATTAGTTAATATTATTGTTAGATAAAATTGAAATTAAATTAAAAAAAAAAAAAAAAAAAAAAAAATCAGAAGCTTTTTCTCTATTAGAAATTAAATATAAAAATAAATAAAATAGGTCTTTAAAAGTCATATTATATATGTGTGTATTTTTATTTTTAAATATACATTGTTAGGAACTATTCAGTCTTATTTTTCTTTTCTAATTTTCTGCTTTTGTGCCTTTTTTAATGTTAATAGACCAATATGATGAGGAGTTGAAATAGTTATGTTTTTATAGAAATAGTAATTTTTTTATATATGCATGAGCTGTGGATTGTTGCTCTGTTAGCCTACAGGAATTCACTCTTTCGAACCACTGTAAACTTTTCTCAATCATATTCAAACAGCATAAGATTAAATTTTAACTCCTAATCCTGTGGTGCCTTAGTGCATTTAATTTTTTACTATACGATGGTAAATTCGGAATTTGAAAATATCACATTTATTTTTTTACTCAATTCTTTGTCTTGCTTACTCTTAAATGAATTATTTTAACTTTTCCTTTCTCTTATTATTTATTTTCTGTTTTATATTTATTTTTTTTACTGGTTAACTTTTCTGCTTCTTCCCCTTTATCTTGATTTTTACTGATTTCTTTCTCTTACTATAACTTTCTGAAATTTTGTTACCTTTTTTTTACTTAACGATTTACTTTCCTTCTGACTTATTTCTGTTTTATTACTTACTGATTTACTTTCCTTTTTCTTCCTTTAAGGAATTATTTTTACTATTTTATTTACCAATTTTTTATCTTCCTTTTCATCTCTGTCCTGTATTTTAAATTATTTTACCCTTCTGTTTTATTCTCTTTTGCATTTATTTTCTTTTTTTTCTACACTTAACCAGTTTATTTCATTATTATTGTTATTGTATTTTATAATTTAAAAAAAAAATCAATTTATTACTCAGTTAAATATGGATTGTATAAATAAAATTAAATGAATAAATAATAATTATAGTATAGATGAATGAAAATTATTTGTAAAAAGGTTAATATAATAACATGTACAGATAAATATGTATTGAAAGGTAGCTATTGTCTTAATGAAATAATGTAGTAAATACCACATTCAATTAAAAAAACCTTGTTTTTCGAAAAAGGTTAATGAATTTGTTAGTGGTAAATTCTCCTTTCCCTGTCTATTTATGTATTTTATTTTTGTTTTAAATTTAAGTTTGATTTATTGAAAAAGTATATATATTTATTTTTATTTTATTTTAAAGTATATATATATATATATATATATATATATATATATATATATATATATATATATATATATATATATATATATAATTCAAACAATTTAAACTACGGGAGACAGGGGGATATATATATATATATTGTAATTTTATTTCAAATTGTAAAATTATGATTTTTTTTAAATACTTAAAATTGTATAGGATGTACTAAGTATTAAGTATATGTTCTTAATTTTAAGTATAATGAAATGCAGTGGTAAGAATTATTCACTGTCATAAGTTTTTGAACTCAGTGATAACACTTTTGGTTCTTTAATTTCCAAAACTAAGCTATAATTTTGAATTAATGTCCACTAATCTTAAACTTGGGAGTAATGTTACATTAGTAGTTAGAAATACTTTTTATTATGAAAAAAAAAGTCGTTTTTAATTTGTGCTTTCTAGCTAACTAAAGGTAGCCGAAGCCTTAAGATCATTCTAAAATAATAATAAAAATGTTGTCTCCTAATGTAAAAATGCCTGGACAAAATATTTTTTTTTAGACTTCCAAGAATGTTTTTGGTCCAGAATTGTTTTACATTTTAAAACTATTCCTCAGCCCCAATTAGCCTATTGTTTCTTTCTGCCCATATTCCTTTCTCTTCGGCTTCTGCAGAAAACCTTTTCATATAAACATCTATATTTTTAAAAGTACTTATCCAATTTTGAATAAATTTGAATGGTTTGTCTGTGAAAATTAAATATTGCCACAATTATTTTTTAAAAATAAGTGTATCTCCACTGGGAGCCAAAACAGATCCAAATCGAATGTGACCATTCTATTTACATTTACATTATTATTTAATAATGGCAAGATAATCTTTAAACTACACTGCATCAATTTTCAATTAGTTGTGTACATATATGTTAATTTATTGTAGGTTTTTTTTTTATTTTGTAATGTTTGTATATTTTTTTTAATTGTGTATTTGTTTTTATTTGTATTATTTATTATTATTGTTTTATTTTGTTAAGTGTGAAGATCATCATATAAAAATAATTGACCAATTTTTAATCAGTTCTTATTTTGAGTCTAAAACTTCTGTAGTGTCTATACTCAAATGACATCTTCAGGCCTGTTAAAAGATTTTTCTTTCATAAACATACATTCAGCCTAGTTAAATCTTTTTATATTTTCCTCTTCATTTTTTTACTTTCTCATATAAAGAGAAAGTATTGTGACGGATCGGCTTTACACACTGGCAGAGAGAGGCCGGGTTCAATTCCCTGCCGAGGAGAAATTTAATAAAAAATATGATAAATTTGATAAAATGTTTAATAATAATTAAATGTACCTACAAAAACTAGAAAATTAATAAATGGGAAACACTGGGCTAAGTAATTATGAACTCGTATATGAGAAAGTTTGTTTGAGTTGTCTCGGACCGATTTTTTATCTTCATAAGAATGAAATCACATATTTAATCAATTATGCATGTTAATACTTTTTTTTGGTTGTTGATTAAAAACATTTTCAGTTTTATTCTTAGGGTTTCGTGAACAAAACAGAGCTACAAGTAATTTTTCTTTAAATTATTAAAAATTTAACCCTAATGGCATAAAAAAATAAATAAAATTAGAGAAACAATGTCTGAGAACTACTTTCTAAAAGGTTGTTGTGTGAGATCCTTCATACCTTTTTGCAAAAAAAATAAAATAATAATAATAAAATAAAAATCAACCGATGATGTCATTTAATCAATTTTACTCATAATAACAAAATAGTTTACGTACTGATTTTATAATATATCGATGATTATTTGATTTTGAAATTTACATTGTTTAAAATTTGTATTATTTTAATTTTTTTGCATTATGTACATATTTTGAGTTATATTTATTTTATTTTTTTTAATATTATTATTAAATGATTTATGATTTTTATTTTAAATATTCTAATTAGTGTTTTTGTTTTCTGCTGTAATTGTTTACATATGCCTAACAGAAGATTTGTGGTAAAACAAAACATTTATTTATTTTATTATTATCTTTAAAATATATATGATTTTATTTATTTAAAAATTAGCTAACAGTATACTTCTTTAAGCAACATTTTTTTTTATATATTTCACTGTTCAAATTTTGGTTTGTTCTTGTATGCCTACAGAAGACCTATGGTAATTTCTTTCAAGCATTTTCTTTATTTATTCATTTGAGAATGTGTTTAATTTCGTGTTATTTTTATCATTTTATTTATACATTTATTTCCTTTCAAATTGAAAAATGGCATATTATATTTAAATTGATTTATCTAGTTTGTGTTACATACAGTATAAAATTCTGCAAATACATATATATGATTGGCTAAACTTCCAAACCTTGTCTCACTTTTCCATAATTTTTTTTTATGAATTTCTTTATTGACATAAGTTATCCATCAATTTACACCAGTTTCTATATTATTGCCTCTTATTTTCATTTACAATGTTATATTTTTATTTAATACGATATTTCATCATACTTTTAATGAATAAATAATATATATTCATTTAAATTGTCATGAAATTTCACTTTTCATTTTTTTATCACTGCTGGTGATACAGTGAAACCATGTATCTTCAAATTTAGCGATTTGATGTATGTTGTTGTCAAAATGATTAGAAAAAAATAGCTTAATTCTTTAGTAATCTAGTGTACCCTCTTATTTAAGCTAATAAAAATGAAATTTGAACTATAGCATCTCAAAAGCACCGTATAAGATACCTTAAAAGATCCAAATAAAATATATATTTATATATATAGTTTTCTATACATAAACCATATATGAAGATATGAGGTCTCACTATATCACTATTTTTATTCTTCATATCATTTTTTTTATCATTATTATTGTTGTTATTATAGCTACATTTACATTGTGTATTGAAAAAAAAAAAAAAAAAACAATTCGGTATCTTTCCATGTCATATTTCTAGTTCATTTCAAGATTGATACACCAAAAGTCTGTGTCGTATTGGAACACACCTTCTACTTACATATAAACACCCAACTGTATATGTCTGTTTAGGTACCCGACTGTTTTATGTTTCTAACCTGGCACATTGACTGTACCAACATAACCTTCTTTCACAGCCATCATAATTATCACATGTCAAAATCAGCTGTTTTCTAATTATAAAATATTTCAAATTATATAAAATATTTTCATATTGTAACTGAATATGATAATGCACCAGACATTAGTTGAAAACAATAACTGTATTGAGATCGTTTCCAATACACCATTTAAACGTAGCTATTTTTATTTAGATTTTAAATAAGTTTTTGTTTGTTTATTAACTTAATTTAAGTTTTATTTATTTGTAAAGAAGAAAAAATAAAATAAAATTTTACACTTTAAAAAAAATAATATCTGTTCAACTTCTTGAATAATGGTTTTTTTTTTTTTTTTTTATTGTTTTCTAATTTTCTTGTCAATTATTTTTTTAAAAAAATGGTTTACTTAAACTAATAAAGTTGAGTAACTTAAAAATGGTTTACTGAACTATGAAGGTAACTATGAACTAGTGAATTATTTCAAAATGCTTTACTGAATTAGTGATTGGTTTATGGAATTAGTGAGTCACTTAAAAATGCTTTATTTGAACTATTAAGTAACTTATAAATGATTTACTGAACCATTGAGTCCTTTAAGTAGATTTATTGAGTTTGTTTATATTAACAGTTTTCTAAACTAATGAATTATTTAAAAATGGTTTCAGGTTTACTGATTTATTGAGTGAGTTTTATAAGTTTCATGAACTATTATGTTTCTCAAAACAGGTTTATGTGTGCGACACAACCAGTGGTAAACAAAAATAAGAATGGGATAAGTATGAAAAGTATATGGATTTATTTTATTTGAATAAAAATCTTAATTTGTTTTAAACTGGGTTTCTTAATTTTGTGTTTTTCTGCTTGGTGCCTCATTTAATGTGCATCATTTAAGAGCCTTTAACATTTTAAGCATTTAATTGAGTTAAAGTGAACTAAATGATTTTGTTTAAGTGTAGTACACATGCATCATACTTTTAATTATCAAAATGCAGGCTGAATTATGTTATTAATGTAAATTTACATTATGATTGAGGACTTAGCTAGAGTTAAGGGGATCAATAGCGTACTCACAGACTTTCTTGAAACCAAGTTCATTTACCTAGACATATGGTGTTTCACCACAAAGTTAATTTGCACCAATTAAGACTTATAAAATCGTAGGAATATGTTACACATGGAAGATCTTAGTTTGTATGTTACAAGATCATAGAAAAACTGTGTATGGTTGGTGGCAAACTATTGAGGTGAAGTTGCTTACTATCAAGAAGTCCCAGACCAAAAATTAAACCTATTCCCTCAAATCTATCTCTAAAGTGTTGTTCTCTTGTGGAAGCCCAAAAGCTCATTCTTGGTGTGGATTGGGCTTAATCAAAACTATAAGATCAACTGTGCTCTTGGAATCCGGTCATTAAAATTTCATCCTGTTCTTCTGGTGATAGCATTTTGTTTAAAACAGTCTCAAAACCCAGCTAATATCTGAGGTAAGACCTTCAATTTATAACTTACTAACCTATGATGTTTATTCCTTGCATGGATAGGTTTAAGGACTAATATAATATTAACTTAATTATTTTGTGTACATAATTTTTTTTTTTTTTTTTTTTTTTTTTTGGTGGATAGTTTTCAGTTTTTTGAAGTCGTTGCATTGTATTATTGTGTACTTTACCGTGTTCTAAATTAGGACTGTCTCTTTACTTTATCTTTTGAGTTAGAGATAATTTAAATTTTGGCCAAAAATTACCACACTTTTTTTTTATCTCAATTTTCAACACTAGTTTATAAACTTAATTTTCATCACTAGTTAATAGCCTTAATTTTCATCACTAGTTTAGAACCTTAATTTTCATCACTAGTTTATAATCTCAATTTTTATTCATAAATTCGTTTTTAATCTTAATTTAACTTAATTATTCAATTAAATTCAAGAACAATTTTCTTTATGTTTCCTTTTAAAAGTATTTTGTTTATTATCTGGACTATATACATTTATAGACTAGACTTAGAAATTAGATGAGCTATAGTGAAATTTTAAGTCATAGATTTTTTAAAAGTTATAAAAAATAACTTTTTAAGAATATTAAAGCATTTATTATAATACTATTATTAAACAACATATATTTAGTATAAAACTTATTAATAAGACTTTAAATTTTATCATTTATAGCATATATATATACTTTTAGATGTTTAAAATATCTGTTTCTTTACTTTATTCTTCATTTAAAATTTTAAGCATCTAATTCATTAATTTGTAGAATTAGATAATTTTTATTTAGGTATGTATCTTATTTCTCTTTTTTATTTATCAATAATTTTCTTCATTGCCCTATGTGGCATCTGATAAACGTTTTATTTTCTTTGCTTGTTCCGACAAATGTTCATGTGGCATCTTCCTGGCTGACTGAATTCCCACTCGACTTGAACAAGGATGATTTCCCAGCTCCTCTTCCACTCCTACATTAGAGTCCTCAGTTTCATTTTGGTCTCTTGTTTCCTTGATAACCCTCTCGAGGTCTTCCTCGTTTTCTATGGTTTGGATAACTTCTGGCGGGAATGCTGAAGTCGTCAGCCCAACTCTGGGCTCAATACCAAACATTGCTCTATATGGAGACTGTTTGATGCCTGAATGATGTGCTCGGTTTTTCATAAATTGAATAAGTGGGAGTCCGTTCGACCAGTTAGTGGTGTCATTATTGTGCATCCACAAGGTAAGCATGTTTTCAATGTCTTGATTGACTCGTTCCACCAAGCCCTGACTTTGACTGTCTCTTGGTTTTCCATTCACTAACTTTAATTCAGGCCACAGCACTGACAGTTCCCGTATGATGGAATTTACAAACTCTCTACCATTGTCCGAATGTAGTATGCATGGAGCTCCAAAAGTCAGAAATATCTCTGTGAGTTGATGGGCCACTTCTTCAGCATTGTTTGTTTGAAGTGCTCGCAGTAAAATGAACTTGGTCAAATGGTCCTGGTAAACCATAATGAAATTGAATCCATGATCAGATTGTGCCTGCATATCTATTAGATCCACCTGACACCTGCTTTTCATTTCTGTATGTAGAATTGACTTCATAACTAAGCCTTTTCTTTTCTTACCTTTTTTTTGTTGGCACGTCTCACACATCGATAAAAAAACATTTATCATTTCCTTGGTTATGTTGGCGTATATTCTAGATGTTTCAGTTTTAAGCCTGTCTCGACCTCCATGTCCTACCGCAATATGGGCTGATTCAATGACATCAAACATTTCTTCAGCAGGTACAAAAAACTTCACAGGTTCACTCGCCGAAACTAATTTCTTTATTCCACAGATCTCCAAAACATCGAATCGTTTCAAACGTCTATACTGCAAAGGAGTTTTTTGAGCTACAGATTTTGCCTCTTCAACTTCATTCAAAAGTTTATTGTAAGTCTCCAATGTCATTCCAGAATAGTGAGTCTGTTTCGAGTCATTTTCAAATTGAAGGATTTGTTGTAAAAAACGTTCCTTGCACATCTTCTTTTCATAATCCTCATGATTCATTATTGTACACAATAAAAAGAAACAACTGCATAAATGTACAAATTCAAAAAGACCCCACAAAAAAATGCATTCACTCACCACAGTATAGAGTAGAACTGAAATGGGTTGCACTGAGAAGACAATGAATCATTTCAAGGTCATGCAATTTGGGACTGACAAAGAACACTTTTAACTGCTCCATTCCAGTCAAAACTAGTTTTGGCCTGTAAAACATTATTCTAACAGGAAATTCTAGTTTGTTAAAACCAGTTCCGACTAGGACATTCTGGTTTTACCATTAACATATAAATTTATTAATTGAGTTTTTATTTAATATTTGAACTACACTATTCTTTTTATAAAATCTTTTTTTTTCGTTTATTTTATATTTGAGTATTTTTTAATCTTAGTTAATCTCTCTTTTATTTTATATTTCATCAAATCAACATTTTATTTATGTATATTTTTTATTTTAATTCTATGTTTAAATAATTTATATTTATCACTAGAATTTATCAGTTTTATTCCACTGCCATTAATTTTATTATGGTGTGTATAATTTGACTATTCTACACAATCCAAAATATTATATAAAGTAATTCCTTTTTTGAAATCCAGTATATGTTTATATATACATACTAGCAGTATTAAGTAAGGTTTTAGGCATTCAATTTAGACTACTAATGCCACTCAAACAGTATTATTGTAACATATTACTTATAAATATGGATAAGAATTTAAGGTAATTCGGTAAAATTAGTTTTATTAGGCTTTTTGGTTACGTTATAAATTAAGGTTTTCTGTGTATTAAGATTTTGGTATCATATAATTAATTTATAGCATTAATTACATCTTTATTAATAACCTATACCTTGTATTAGTTTAGCTACTAATAATTATGGTAAAAATTATAAATAGAATCTAATTGAGAAGTTTTTTTCCAAATGCTCTCTTGTCCATTTTGATGATAACCAAAACAAAAAATATTACTACAATTGTAAACTATTTGAAATTATTCTTTCCTTTTAAATCCTTTATATTAACTTCAATTTTGTTTGTTTGTGTCTGTCTTCAAAACCTTCGGAAATATAATTAACCCTCTTCCAGTCATCAGGCACATTGAGTCTTTACCATCATCAAAAAAACAATCCATCAATTTTTTCCACTCTTACACACACACTGATTAACGACGTTGCTTGTGAAAACTCAATAACCGTGATCATTATAAAAAAATTACATTGTTTGTCTCCATTTTACCTTTAAATGTTATGGACAAGAGACCTTACGGAAACAAGTGTTGGTTTCTATGTAAACCTATTTATTTAAGGTGTCATAAGTAGTGTTGTGTAGAAAACATTGTTTTTTTAAAAAAAAAAAAAAAAAAAAAAAAAAAGATGTATCAATGATATATGATATATGTATCTTAAATTTGAAGGCACTGAAGCGCATAGGCCTTACGTCAAATTAGCCCACTACTTTCTATCTTTCACTTGGGGTTCTCATTGTTGCCAAGCAAAAAAATGGACAAGAGACATTTTGGAAATCACTCCCCATTTGATATAATTTAAATTTTCTTTGAATTGACAATTTAACATAATAATATGTATGTTTAAATATTCATGTTTGCCTTGATAAATCACCAAAAGTGGTTTGTAAATATTAATTAGTTAATTATTAAAAATATACTTAAGGAAGCGCGTGTAGCTTAGTGGTTTTCTTATTTACCCTTAGCTAAAGTCTCTTTCCTAATTCTCATTATATCTGGTTCCAATCTCGGAGAGTTAAAAAAACCCACTGTTCCCCACCAGTTCTGTATCATATAGTATTTAATACCTCTGAAAAACAAATATTTATGGTAGAAAGCCGGTTTTCAATCAAATATCTTTAAAATATTGTTGACAACATAATGAATTGTTGAGGTTAAGGCACTAAAGATAAAAGGTATGTTCATTCTATATATTTATCTGTTTAGTTCCTTTTCAAACAACTATTACTTTTTATATTATGTTGAGTAATATCAGATACATTGGTGGCCTAATTTTAATAAATAATTACACTTTACACATAAATAAATTTACACTTTAGTCATGTCTAATGTAGTTATGGCCAAAGAGGTTTTTGTAAATCTAAGAGGTTGTTATTGAGAGTGATTTTGGTTTGTCTAGCCAGAAACTAACACTGGCCTAGCCTTGGCCAATGTTAGTTTCTTCTTCACAATACTGTAGACTCGTACATAGACAGTGTTTGCTAGGGGCCTAGCAACTATTACACCATCTACAAACACATCCTCTAGTATCTTAAAACTTTTTTGATGCTTCTTTAACTGTCTAGTTCAAAACAACATTAGATCATATAATAATAATAATAATAATAATAATAATAATAATAATAATAATACACTTTACAAATATACTCAATATGACCATGAGTGTAAAACATCTCTCGTATTTGAAACAGAAATCTTCATATTAGGAAAGTGGTTTCGAGCAGGTGTGTTAGCCACTAAGCTAGATCCTAATATAAATTATTTTTAAGTAGTTAAGTTTAAAGTTTAGTTAAAGTTAAGGTTAAGTTTAAGTTAAGTTTAAAGTTTAGTAAGGTTAAAGTCTCCATATCCTATCTTAGTTAAGTTAAGGTTGCCTTGTTTGGTTGACAGATTTAAGTAGATTTTATAATATATTTTGTTGCTATCAATTTATTTTTTATATTGTTTATTTGCTACTATTTTTTTAATAAGTAAATTAAGCCACTATTTTTTAATAAATTAATTTTAATTTTTTAATAAATTGTTAAGCTACATTTAATTATTTATTTCCTATTATTTTTTAATTTAATTTATAACAATACTTTTATTTAATCATGGTACATTCCGTCGGCCTACAAAACTTATTCATTATTTGTCTATTTTATTTATTTTCAAGTTAATTTAAGTGAAATAAAACTAAGTATCATTTACTTATTTTTAATTATTCTCCTAATGTGTTCATTAATTATTATAATAGTTTAATCATTGCTCTTGTATAAATTTTGCATTCTTCCTTTATTTTAAAATATTCTTAGTCTTAATTAAGCCCATTAAACGCTCAAATTTTTTCTGATTTTAGTATTAGGACTGTCGCTATTTCCTTTTCTTTCCCCTAGATGGCAGCACATTTCAGGGCCGCGTAGTTTTATTGTTTGAGTGGCCACTAGGGACGTTTTTGCTCTTTAGTCTGTTTCTAAACTTCATTCGAGTAGTATGACAGTCTCAATCCCTCATCTCGTGTCTTTTGTGCATTTTTATTTTTTTTTTTTTTTTTTTAGTGTATTTTTATTTTCATTAAACAATAATTTAAAATCTACAGTCCACTCCCTTTTTATAATTCATTCATTCACATAAACAATTAGTATTTATTAAGTATCCTTTAATTATTTACTGGTATCTTTGTAAAATTATTCATAATATTATATTCTCCGACCTAAAATACTTAATAATACATAATTACACCCAAACAGTGTTTGGTAAATATGAAGCATTATTTACACTATAAATTAGCTATTAACATTTTATTTTTAAGGTATTTACTAAGTTTTACTTATTAGATTAAGGTTGCTATGTATATAAATTTTGTTATTAGTGGTAATTATGGTAGAATTCATGATTAGAATATATAGGGTGACCATAAAAAGTTTAGTCCAAAACGGGACATTGAATTGGGGTGGGGGAGGGGGGTGTCGAGCTATTGCAGCCCCAGGCGATAGGGTGTGGGCATATTTTGCTGTGTGGGCATATTTTGTTGTGTGGACAAATTTTAAGGAAAAATAAGCATTCTTTGGATAACATTTTTTCTTTGGACATTAATGGGTAAATTTGCACAATCAAGACCACCTATTTCGTACAGTCCGATTTACTTCGTTTTTGTTTTTTGAATGAACTATTCCTTTTTACATAATAATAACGATTCCGGTTGTAGTATCTCGATTAATTCAATAGTATTGGTTTTATATAAAATCATAATGAGTCACGTTTTAGGGTAATGATGGAAGGTTATAGTTAGATTAGGTCAAATAATACTAACCGTAACCTAAAATAACTATAACCTTCCATAATTTTCCCTGAAATTAAAAACAATACTTAAAATTAGTTTTAAAAAATATGATTGAATTTATGGAAAAGGTACTGAAATCGTTTTTGCAGTCCGAAGTAAGATTTACCCCTCATAATAAATAGCATATTCGTCATTATTGAATAACTGAGATTCACTTCAACACCATGTTACTATGAGCAACTGATTTAGATTCTGAAGATACCTATTAAGTAGTCGAAACCGGTTAATTTTTATTACAAATACTTTGTGTGAAGTTCTAGTGTTGTTGTTTTTTTTCCTTTTAAAACTGATGACGAATAAATATCACACTTAGGAGAAGCAAACCGTTGATATACAAAATATTTATTAAGATTTAAAACTTCTCCAACTCATTAAGTATGGGACAAGTTTTTCATTTTGTCCAGACATTCTGGAATATGTCCCATTTTCCAAAAACGGGACATTTTCGCAAACCGACAGGACGACTTCAAAAGCTTAAAATAATGGGACTGTCCCGGTCAAAACGGGACGTATGGTCACCCTAAGAATATAAGAACGCTGTTTTAATTTCATTATCTTACTTTTTTTTTCTTGAAAAAAAGTAACTATAATTTAGAGTTAATTAAGGGTAATAAAGAGAAATAAAGCAACTTATTTTTTTTATTTTTTCTGAGTGTTAAGTCAAAGTGATAATCAACAAAAAAACATAAAAAGAACTAGCCCAAGGATTGTAGATATGGGAGCGTCTATGGAGGTCATCTTAATAAACAATATAAATAGTCTCTCCAAGTACATTATAATAGAAGTAGAGTTACATTATATAAAAGAAAAGTTAATGAGTGAGTCCAGTCTACTTCATGTCGGAGATTAAGTTAAGACATTAAGGTGAGTCTTACCTTAATCTCCGTCATGAAGTAGATTGGACTCACTCATTAACTTTTCATTTATGTAATGTAACTCTACTTCTTCCACATTCCGGCACTGATGATGGCCTTATGAAGGCTGAAAGCTGCTTTGTTATTTATAATAAACTGGTTACGTGGAGAGACTATTTATATTGTTCTTAGTCCAAGATTATCTATTATAAGAATGATACATTCTAACACTTTTCCTTCTTAAACATAATTAGCAATATTAAAATCAACTAGCCTGATCTTCTCGTAAACTATACTCACTACAAAGTGCCTCAAGCCTAGGCTTATAAGTAGGCTTCTTCAACACATCAGAAATTCTGTCATCAGCTATCAGGAGTTCTATGCCGTCCCTTTTTATTTCTAGGTCTCCCTGAAGTACCAGTTCACGAACAAAGAAATACCTGGTTTTTACATGCTTTGTTTTTCGATGGTATTCTGTGTTCTGAGCAAGTTTGTTGCATTGTTGTCTACATGAAGCTGGAAGCATCTTTCAGATTAACTTTGTTGGAATCCTAACGTCAACAGATGGTCGCTTATTCCTTTATTCTACCATAGATGTGCTTGCTTGAGTCCTTACAAACTTCTTGACTCCATACAAGCCTGTTTAGGTGACACACTCTATGGACAAATCCCTTTGGCATTTTCAAGTAGATTTCCTCGTCTAACTCTTTGTCCTTTGATGGCACTCTGGGTTCTGAGCATTTTTTACTGATGCTGATGTGGTGTTGACCAAATATAGCTCTCTATATCAAGCTAGTTTTAGTTTTTCGCTTTAGGATTGCCAAACTTTTTGCTCCCTAAGTTAAGGGCATCAAAAACTCAATTTTTTTATTGACTCTCCTTCATATATTCATCCTTTGTTAAGTCCATTCTTTTTATATTATATTTTAGGGTAGAATTATAATTAAAGGTTTATTTTTAAAAATTATTCTTTAAGTTAACATTATTTCACACAATATGTATTTTCACATACATATTTAATATTTCGGAATTCTTAGCCAATCAAATAACACCATAAACTGTGGTTTTATTAAAACTAAACAGTATTTAAATTCTTAATTTTAAGACTAGTTTATTTATTAATTTATTTAGACTTATTTAATAGATGAAATTTAGGTAGCTTATTCTACACTATTTCAAAATAACATTAATATTTAAGATAGCTGTGTTAGATTATTAATACCTTAATTGTCTCATAATTTTTTTATTAGTTATTAATTTCTTCATCTATTTTTTCTATTCATTATTTATTTGTTTTTCTTCTCTCTTTATTTTTTGTTTATTTCTGTTCTATTCTTTATAAATAAATAAGCTTTTCTTCTTTTCTTTATTTATATTTTGTCCTCTCTTTATTTCTTCATCTATTTTCCTTCCTCTCTCAATTATTTTTTGTATTTCATCTCATTATTTCTTTTATTTGTCTTTTTTATACCTTAATCATTTTTTTTTTTTTTTCTTCATTTATTAATAGTTTGCTTTTTTTACTTATCCATATTTTTTTTCTCCCGCTCTTCATTGGTTTTTGCATTTCTTCATCTTTTGCATATTTTTCTTTTCTTTGCCACTTTTTTTTAAACATTTTTCTTTCTTTATTTATTATTTTTTTATCTCGATCTTCCTTTCTTTATTAATTTTTTTTGTCAACTATAATTTATCCTTTCACAATTATTAATCTAATTTGTCTTCCTTAATCCATATTTTCTTTGTTCATAGTTAGTATTTTTCATTTCCATACTTTTTCTATTCTTTACTTGTCTTCCTTAATCCATATTTTCTTTGTTCTTAGTTAGTTTGTATCCTTTTCCATATTTTATCTATTCTATACTTGTCTTACTTAATCCATATTTTCTTTAAAATATTTTGTTGACTGTGAACCCTTTTTTTTATATAAAATGAAAAAACTATATTCAAAATATTTTGCTTCCGAGCTTACCGAAGGTAAGGGAAGCTATGTGATCATTCTGAAGAACTAAACATTTTTAGGATCATTTTTGGTTCTGTGTCTGTCTGTTGGTCAGCCTGTCGTTCAATTTTTGCGAACCAACGTATCTTAAAAACTATACGTCCAATTTTAATTAAATTTGGGTGGTAGGTCATGAGTTAGCCCATTGTTATAAGTTTTAACCTTCTGCGCTCATTTGTTTCACTTCCACATGCGCACAAACATACATTAATTTACACCTATAGCTTCAAAAGTACTTATCTGATTTGTATGAAACTTTTATAGTTTATCGAAAGTACCCCTGAGATAGCCCCAGATTACTTTGAACCGTCTGCGCTCTTTAACTTTTGCTTAATTGATACTTTAATTCAAGTATAAAATCAACATAATTTTGACAGATTAAAAAAACGGAGGAAACGATTAAACAAATTAAACAATAATGGCTTGTAAATGCATAAAATATATAAATAATAATGTACGTGATAGGATGCGTGGAAGCTATGTGCCATACCAATTGGCAGTCTATTTTTTTTAGTCTCTCCTTATTTATTTTAACTTTATACTAAAAGGTTTTTTTTTTAATGTTAAATTTTTCATTATATAAAAAGTTTTGACAAAGGTTTTTTTGGTTCTTTTATAAAGACCAAAAGGCTAAAAAACGGATTATGTATACCAATGATTAATACCAGCCTGAAGAAGCCTTAAGTTAAGGCGAAATATAGCAGATTTTAGAGTATAAAGGAGAGTTAATTACTTAAACCCTAAAAAGACGAAAAAGAAAAAAAATATATATTGAATATAGTTTTTTCATTTTATACACATATTTTCTTTAGTTAGTTTTTTTGCATGTTCTTTCTTTGTCTATTCTATAATAGTTTCAATTTTTGTTCGACTTTTTACTTTCCCTACTTTATTATTTATATAATATCTATTAAGCATTATTTTCTTTCTTTTGCATGTTTCATAAACATTTCTGTATCTTTTTTTATTTATTTATAAATTACTTTTATATTGAAATATTCACTTCTTTTAGTCAATATTTTTCTTTGGTGTTATAATTTAAATAATTATTAATTAATAGGACTCTCAGGAATTAGATTATAAGAACTTTTAACTTCTATCTATATATAATTGATGAGGGTCAGAAACCAAGGGGTACAAGTGACATTTTGATCTATCGAAGTTTAAAGTTAAATTTACCCCCAAACAAAACGCTTATTCTTGAAGTAGTTGATTTGCATGCCGATAGAGCACATCATGTAATAGAAATTCACTTAAATCCTTTTGCCACCAATATTTTTCTAGGTATTATTCCTACACTAACCTCTATTTTAACAAAAATGTCACATGTGCCTATTGGCTTCTCACCCACTCAATTAAAATTAAGGATTAAAATTTATGAATAAATTCATTTTAAAAATTAAGATAGTTTTAAACATTTGTGTTATATAGGTAATACTTTTATACTTACTTTAATACTTTTTTTTTTGACAATAACTATAAATTTTACTCTAAGTTTTCTTAATGTTATTAGTTTTTAGTGAATACTACTTAATAATACTGTACCTCAGAGGTAAATTATTATGTCATATTTTAACAATTATAGGGGGACCATTTTCTACTAGCTAAAAACTAAAACAGTTTCTAGTTTCTAAAAAATATATAATATAATGAATTTTGATTTCTTCAGGGCTAACTGGTTAGATAGAATCTGAATTTTGGGCCTGGCTATTAGAAAATATGTAGAAGTGTAGTACAGAGAGCACATTACAGGATCGTGGCCCACCATGAACTTGTTCACATACAATCGTACCATACGTAGAGACCCAGTATGAAACAATATTATGTTATTTCCTTGGGGACAATAACAATATAATTACACCGTGCTTATTGACTTTAACAGAGATAAAAAATAAATAGTTGAAAGGGAAAACAATCTCAACAAAAACTTCTGGCGAAAAAACATTTTTACATTCTTTATATCATTATTAACTAACAATGGAGTTAGAATTATATCACAATTATATCTTTCAACTAATGCAGTGCATTATAAAAAAAAACAAAACAATTTTGTAAAAAACAAATTGGACCTATATTTACCTTAGAGGTACAGGAGTTATTTAAAAGGGTAGAAATACTAACAATGTTAGATTTTAAAGTAGTAGTAATTATCTTATCTTATAGTTGTAATATTAATCGTAGTTTATGAGAATTGTAATAATGCAATGTAAACTAGAAATAATTATAATTTTAAATCTAAATTTATTATTACTATTTTAATTTTAGGTTAAGTTTGGGATTAAAGATCACTATATTAATCACTTAGTATTAATGATTTACTATATTTTTCACAGTATTATTGTGTCAAGAGCACAAGTTAACACCAATATTTTTATAGATTAATTGATTATTTTGTATAAATTATATTTAATATTATTATATACCCTAGGTAATATATTTATGGTAGAGAATATTAGAGTAGCATAATTATCAATTCATTTGCCTTTGATTTAAATATTTTATATATATGCATATTTGCACCAGCCATGCCAAGTCATATGAGGTTATTCAATGTAATTTTAATACACTGAATATAAAGTATAATATCTATTCATCATAATATATTTCTAAGTTCATTTTGTATGATTAAATTTATCCTATTATTTTTTAACATTAATTATATCTGACTGTATGCAGTCGACACGGTACACATTAGATTATTTGTATGTTATTATTCTAATAATTTTTACCTTAAACATCACTTCATTTTTATGTATTACATTTATTTTATTATATATTTTTACGTATATTTTGTTCTAATACTTTTCTTACACTTATTTCGTTTTCATGTATTACATTTATTTTATTCTATAATCTTCTTACCCCAAGTTCATTTGCATTAACACAGTTCATCCTAATACATATATTTATACATACATTTTGTTCAAATACTCTTTTTACGCCAAGTTCATTTGCATTAACACAATTCATCCTAATATATTTTTACATACATTTTGTTCTAATACGCTTCTAACACCAAGTTCATTTATCCTATTATTAATTAAAAATTAATTTTACTTATATTATTTGCATGTATAACATTTACTATAATATATACCGTATTGCTTCGATATAAGACGCACTTTTTTCCCCATTTTTGCATCGCGAAAATCGGGGTGCGTCTTATATTCGAGGTACGTTTATATTCGATGCCTTAATTTTTTCCCAGATTTTTGGTTCGAAAATTGGGATGCTTCTTATATTCGGGGGCGTCTTATATTCGAAGCAATATGGTATTTCTTCATTCATTTTGTTTTAATATATTCTTCTTACACATATGTTAATTTGCATTAATGCATTCACTCAACAATTATTCATCATCATTAATTTAATTCTATATTCTTCTTACACATAAATTAATTAGCATGAATACCTTCATCCTTTATTTCAACATTAATTTTTCCCAAAATTCACCTTACAGGTAAACTTTTTTATATGTATTTCATTCATGTTATTATAATACAATCCTAACCATCATTAATTAATTTTCATGATTTCCACTTCTCCTGAAACTATACTTGGTAATAATATATTATTATTAATAAAAGATTAGAGTAGCATAATTATAATTTAAATTGCCTTAAATATTCTATACTAGTGTATATTGCAAGTAATGCAGGAACTTATAAAATATCTGTAAATTTTAGATTATTACACTAATTATAAAATTTTAATTATAGCTTAATACTTCTGCATTGAAAGCATTATTTCTACATTAGAATTAATTAATTATATTTCCTTTTTTTTATTGAGTTAACTAGTAACAGCTGATCATTAATAGATTTTTCATTCATATTCTTCTAATATACACTTTTTACACATAAGTTCATTACCATGAATACATTACTCCTATTATTATTATTATCCTATTATTCTTCAACATTAATGTTATCCCACTGTTCAACTTACACCTTAGATTTTATGTATATTATATATAGATATGTTACTTTAAAATTCACTTTACTTGACATTATTTCATTTACATGAATTATACTTATCCTGTTTTACATCCTAAATTCATTTTATCCTAATTTTCTCTTAGGTTTTAGTTTATTTACATGTATTTCATTCATCCTATTACAATAATTTTATTCCCTTTTCTTAAATTCATTAAACTTAAAAATTGAATTTCGAATTGATTGTACAAGGTACAGGTACTAATTGAGTACTTTATAATTATAAGCGTTAATTCTTGGTTTAGTTCTAATGTCATAAATATTGACTGTCTAAATGTATATGAATATTGAAAGCTTGGATTCGGGACTAGTTATCGATTACGGTAGTGAAAAATCATTCTCCTGCGTAGCTTAGATGGAAGAGCGCTATACTGGAAATATAGAGGCCCGTGGTTCAAATCCCGGCACAGGAGTGTATTTTTCACTGTCTGTTTCCCGTAGTTAATAATAATTATAATTTGATTTAAATTAATGTATTACGTTCATTCTTACATACTTATAATTCACTGTATTATTATATAACTAACCTGAAATTAATTAATTTAAATTTATTACATTCGTCCTTTCATAATTATGCATTCATGTTATATTAATATACACCTTTCATGAACTTTGTTCATTTGCACATTACATTTTATTTTATTATATAAGGTAAATTTAATAATAATTTTATTATAATATTCTTACACTTTAGTTCATTTGCATATATGTATTACATTCATTCTTTCATACTTCTCTACATATATGGTAGTGTTACATACTCAACCCGACATTAATTCATTAAAATATATTAAATTCATCCTTTCATAATTATGCATTCATGTTATTCTATAATGTAATACCTAACACATCGTAAGTTCATCTTCATGTATTACATTCATCCTATATAATACATCGTAATATATTTTATCATAATGTTCTTCATAGACCTTGAACGTATTACATTCATCTTTCATACTTCTACATTTATGTTAGTAAAATATACCAATTTCTATCACAACATAAGTCCATTTGCATCCATTAGATTCATCCTTTCACACTTCTTCAACCTTGTTATTTGAAATTACTTACACCTAACTCGGCATAAGATTGTTTGCATGAACTGCACATTCATATTTCTATATTTATGTTATTTAAATATAACTATACCTAACCTGACATTAATTCATTTGCATGTATTTCATTCGTCTTTTCATACTTTTTCATTCATGTTATTTTAATATAAACCTTTCACGTTGTTTGTTCATTTGCACATATTAAATTTTATCTTATTGTATAAGATAACTTTAATAATTTTTTTTTATAATATTCTTACACTTTAGTTCATTTGCATGTATTACATTCATTCTTTTATAATTCTACATTCAAGGTATTGTTATATACCTAACCCGGCATTAATTCATTTAAATATATGACATTCATCCTTTCATAATATCTTAATTTTTTTTTTCTATAAATACCTATACCTAACACATTATAAGTTCATTTTCATGTATTACATTCATCCTATAATACATCGTAATTTATTTTATCAATAATGTTCTCCTTAGACCTTAGTTTATTTGCTCATATTACATTCATCTTTCATACTTCTTCATTCATGTTATTTTAATATACCTATACTTACCTAACTCGGCATAAGTTCGTTTGCTTGTATTACACATTCATTCTTTCATATTTCTACATTCATGGGATTGTAATATACCTACCTCAACATTAGTTCACTTGCATGTATTACATTATTTTTTCAGTTCTACTTTTATGTTATTCAAATGTATCTATATCTAATACTATATAATTCCCTTTGCATATATTACGTTCATTCTATTATACATCTACTACATTTTATAATGATCTCCTTAGACCTCAGTTTATTTGCATGTATTACATTAATCCTTTTACGACATTAGTTCATTGCATGTATTACATTCATCCAATTATACATTATAATGCATTTTATTCTAATATTCCTCTTACTCCTTAGTTCATTTGCATGTATTACATTCATCCAATTATACATTGTAATGCATTTTATTCTAATATTCCTCTTACTCCTTAGTTCATTTGCATGTATTACATTCATCCAATTATACATTGTAATGAATTTTATTCTAATATTCCTCTTACACCTTAGTTCATTAGCATGTATTACATTCATCCAATTATACATTGTAATGCATTTTATTCTAATATTCCTCTTACACCTTAGTTCATTTGTATGTATTACATTCATCCAATTATACATTGTAATGCATTTTATTCTAATATTCCTCTTACTCCTTAGTTCATTTGCATGTATTACATTCATCCAATTATACATTGTAATGCATTTTATTCTAATATTCCTCTTACACCTTAGTTCATTAGCATGTATTACATTCATCCAATTATACATTGTAATGCATTTTATTCTTATATTCCTCTAGCACCTTAGTTCATTTGCATGTATTACATTCATCCAATTATACATTGTAATGCATTTTATTCTTATATTCCTCTAGCACCTTAGTTCATTTGCATGTATTACATTCATCCAACTATACATTGTAATGCATTTTATTCTTATATTCCTCTAGCACCTTAGTTCATTTGCATGTATTACATTCATCCAACTATACATTGTAATGCATTTTATTCTTATATTCCTCTAGCACCTTAGTTCATTTGCATGTATTACATTCATCCAATTATACATTGTAATGCATTTTATTCTTATATTCCTCTAGCACCTTAGTTCATTTGCATGTATTACATTCATCCAATTATACATTGTAATGCATTTTATTCTTATATTCCTCTAGCACCTTAGTTCATTTGCATGTATTACATTCATCCAATTATACATTGTAATGCATTTTATTCTTATATTCCTCTAGCACCTTAGTTCATTTGCATGTATTACATTCATCCAACTATACATTGTAATGCATTTTATTATAATATTCCTCTTACACCTTAGTTCATTTGCATGTATTACATTCATCCAATTATACATTGTAATGCATTTTATTCTAATATTCCTCTAGCACCTTAGTTCATTTGCATGTATTACATTCATCCAATTATACATTGTAATGCATTTTATTCTAATATTCCTCTTACTCCTTAGTTCATTTGCATGTATTACATTCATCCAATTATACATTGTAATGCATTTTATTCTTATATTCCTCTAGCACCTTAGTTCATTTGCATGTATTACATTCATCCAATTATACATTGTAATGCATTTTATTCTTATATTCCTCTAGCACCTTAGTTCATTTGCATGTATTACATTCATCCAATTATACATTGTAATGCATTTTATTCTAATATTCCTCTAGCACCTTAGTTCATTTGCATGTATTACATTCATCCAATTATACATTGTAATGCATTTTATTCTTATATTCCTCTAGCACCTTAGTTCATTTGCATGTATTACATTCATCCAACTATACATTGTAATGCATTTTATTCTTATATTCCTCTAGCACCTTAGTTCATTTGAATGTATTACATTTATCCAATTATACATTGTAATGTATTTTATTCTAGTATTCCTCTTACACCTTAGTTCATACCTGAATTGATATAATTCATTTGCATGTTATTAAGTTCACCCTTTTATACTTCTATACATTCTACGTACTATCTACGTTATTCAAATATATATCTAAATTGACATTAGTTAATTGCATGTTTTAAATTCATCCAATCATAATTTATGACATTAGAGCATTATTATGTATTTAATTTCTCCTATTGTGTTATTGTCATAATTTATTTTATTATAATATTCTTCTTACACCTTAGTTTATTTTCATGTGTTACATTCATTTATACTTTTACATGCATGTTATTTTTTTATCAAGTTTAGTTCATTTGCCTGTATTACATTTATCCTTTTATAATACTATATCATGCTAATGTAATTTGCCTACACCTAACACATATATTTCTCTCACAAGGTTTGAAACGCTAGAAAAAATAAATATGTATAATTTGAAGACTAGTTAATTTTCAAGCTTAGTATGAAGAAGTGTGGTTTATTTTTGGCCAATATTACGTTAGTTATGTTCCATCATGTATTTCAGCCACTATTTGATCGGTTTTTTAAATTAAGAAAAAAGCTGGGTCGATTTTTCTGGTGTTCTTCAAAATTGTTTTTAGAAATTGTAGATTGTTTTTTTGATCTAGTGATTTTTAGGTATGTGCTCGAGGAAGTAAACTGAAGTTTGTTGCTTAAGGCCCCTCCAGACTCTCGCGAAGTTGCCGAAGTCGGGCGAGGAACGAGAATGTGGAGAGGTTGCGTGTGGTTGCTTGGAGGTCCTTTCCTCGGCTCGCCCGACTTCGCTTCAGAGGCGGTTTTTTGGCCCGAGTCAAAGGGGACACAAGGAACATTGAGTCATGGCGGTGAGGTGCTCGCCCGAGGGGCGAGAGTGTGGATGCGACTACTTCGCCTCGGGTATTCTCGCCAAGTATAATCGGCGAGGATACTCCGCGAGAGTGTGGAGGGGCCTTTACATTTTTTATTTATTTATTTGTCACGATCATTATTAATTTACTTGTTTTTTTTGTGACACAATTTTCTAATAATGAATTCAGATTAGAGTTTTGAGGTTAAAAAAAAAACTTATACAACTCCATTAAACAAAATCATTAGTAATATAAACATCTTATAATTTCATTTTGTTTGAAAAATAATTTTAACAATGGCTAATATGTAATAAATGTGTGAATATACTTATAACAGCAGGTTATAAACTTTTCTGCATCGTTCAGTAAACCATTATTATGTTATTATGAAAGTATAGAAAAGATTTTCTTTCATTTTATATTGAGGTTTTTCAGATTAAAATACAATGCCACACAGTGCCCCGACTTAGCTTTTGTTGGAGGCTCGGCCCCGACAGTGTGAAATGTGAATTGTCCTTAAATCTTAATTTTCTATTTTATTTGTATAAAAATATTATGTACCTAAAAGGTTATTAAAATAACAATAATGCAATAAAGTAACTTTGTACGTTAAAAATACAGACAAAGGTTGTTTCAAATCTAACAACAAACGTAAGTCTATTATAACCATTTTAACTAACTAATTCTAGCATATCAGCCTGTGGAGGGCCCAGGCCTGCCAAAGGGCTTATGCAACTACATATATATGTAATTATTAGTCTAATTATAGATCCAAAGATATTCAATGTAGGTCTTTCTTTAAAATCAAACACATACCACATAAAATCTTCTTTCTTTAAAATTAAATATTATACCACATCAAAAGTTTATCTCTTCACTAGAGAACATTTAGACCTGAGCTGTGGATAGAGTTTTTACATTTTACTTATTATTTATACTGCAATTATTATTTATGCTACAATAATTATTCTCAAAAGAATTAATTAGTTATTAATTATTTATTTCCTCATGAGATTGGTCCATACTAAATTTTAGAGTCAACAGCTTCATAATAGACCCTTAGCTGTGAAGTGCTACATACATTTTTAAATTTATAATAATAAAAATGAATGAGTGTAATTTTTTATTTAACTTATATGTGCCTTCCAATTCTAACAGTTATTGATAGTGACATCTAAATATTTAACTGAGGGAACCCACTCAATATGAGGACACTTGCCATACGTTACTTGGCAATTTATATGATGCATGATCAATTTTTAGATTTGTGGTAAAGTCATCCCAATGTAACCAGTAAGCCATTGTACTGTTATGCTTATAGTCAATTTATTGAGTTCAGACCAATGTATTATAATTTTCAGATAATATTTAACAAGTGTTGCAGTTTGTTTATATTGTTGAGACTCACTTAACAAGACTGCATTATCTGCTAAGCCTACCAGTAATGAGTTTGTAACAATTTTGAATGGAATTTAAACAAATAATAAATAACAAAGGAACTAGGGCAGTGCCTCTTGGAATTGAATAAGTGGATGTAAAGTTATTTCCTACTGTATTGTTAAGTTTAACTCTCTATTGCGTTAGCTGAAATTTTAAAATCTTAACTGGAGAATCAAAATAAATTTAAATGTATAGTAAATAGAATGTGTAATTTTAGAAATATTTAAGGCATTTTATGTTAACACTTTCTCTTAATTTGCAAGTAATTAATAGTTGGATAGAACTTACTATTAATACTTAAAATAATTAAAAAATAGTTATTTAGTTTTATCCAATTTATTTTTTATTTTATTTTAATATTATTTATTGTAAAATATACTTTTGTATACATTTTATTTTTTTAAATCTAAAAATATTTGTAAAAGACTAAAACAAAAAACTAAAATCAGATTTAAAAAACTATTATGTTAGTTCGATTTTTATAAGTTTTAGACAGGGAAATATTTGTGTAATTCATAGACCATAATACATACATACATTTATATATATAATATATATTTATATATGTATACTGTTTCATCATTTTATAAAACAATAAATATCAGAAACATAAATAAATTAAAACTGTAAAAAAAAAAATATATTAATAATTAAATAAAAAAAAAAACTTAATTTATTTAAAATATTTTTTGCAAATTTTGTCTTTTATTAAAATCCCAAAATTGTTTTAACGCAGTGTTAGCCACAGGTTTGAAATAATTATGGAAACTATTAGAAAAAATGCAAACAAAGTTTAGGTGTCAATATAAGGCTGAGACTAAGATATATTTGTTTTTAACTTTTATGTCTTATATATAACTTTTATGTCTTATATTAGCTGATGATAGCTAATTTTTTTTTTACCATAATATAATTTTTTAGATTTATTATTCTTACCTCCATTCCCGAAGACTAGTTATGTATATATATATAGCTTGACTATGTATATAAGATTTCATCATTCATTGCCCATAGCAGTGGAGAAGATTGCAGTGGAGGCATACATATAAAACAATAGTCCATTAACATGAACAAGCATAATTTAAATTTATCACTGCATTATCATATCACTCAAAGTCTAGATCCCACTAAAGCACTGCAATTCAGTGTTGCCAGAAAAAGGAAAATAAACAAAATACAAATATTCCCTACACTAAATTTAAAAACTGTTTTATTATAATAAGTTAACACAACTTAACTTTTTATTATTTTAGTTCCTTTAAAACCTAAACACTAAATAATAAAAATTAAAAAATATATAAAAGCAAATAAATTAGTTTTTTTTTATTACTTACCTTGATTAAGCAAATTAACTAGTTGTTTGGTCTTAAAATAAATTTACTGCTAAAATACTCTTAAAATGTTCTATAATATGAGTATATTATTTATTTTATCGCCAGAAGGGAGCAAAGTTGACTTAATCGTAATATAGGTAAAGTTTCATCCCCTGATTCTCACTCATTTTCAAGTTTACGGCTATTTATGTAGTACTACCTACATAATTCTACTTAATCACCGATTAGGTTACTGTAATCTTCTATACACTAGATAGAAAATATTCCTTTGTTTAATCACTTAATCTAGGAAGCTGCTAAACCTAGAATCTGGAAGAGCTTACTTTACTAATGTAAATCTCTGTTAAAAATTGATTTTTAGATCAACCATCTTAATAAAATGGCGGCAATTTTCATAAAATTAATTATAGTTGCTATAACTCCCAAACTTTATTTGGACTAGAACCTTGAAATTTGGAAATAAGTTGGATCCCATGATATAAAACATTATATTATATTAGATCGTTTATACATTAAAATGTAAATTATTCTGTAAAACAAAAGTAATAATCAAATACCTTTCAACCTGCTAAGTTCTACAATCCATCGTAAGTGTTCTTCATATTTCTTCAAATTTCTTTTCATTCTTCAAAATATTGATTGCATTATACTAAGTAACACTCAATTTATAACTAAAGAAAAGATTTAACACAGAAAAAAGAACGATATGGAACATACGCTTCATAAAAGTTGTAATTGTCGAAATCAACGTATCAAAATTAAAAAATCAATCCAATGAATTATATCACAAGATACATTTACAAAGGTTTAATAAACGATTTTTAAATTAAAAGGTGAATTTTTGAAGACTCAACTAAGATTAGTTTATAACAAGCAAGATGTACTAAAAACCAATATGACCACTGAACTGAAATTGAAAATCTCCAACTGCATTTACCACTAACACATGCTGCCAACACAAAAACCCATAATAATAATAATTCTAAATTATTATAAATAGTTAATATTATTATTATTAATAATTCATAAATAGGGTATTTAAATATTTTTCGTACAACCAATCAAAAAATTAATTAGATATTTATTTCTTTGATTGTTTGCTTATGTTATTGGGATAACCTCTTCCCACTGTTAAATCACAGGTAAGCACTTGAATCCAAGTACTTTTTAAGATTTCATAGGTTATTAAGCATATACGTTATCGTATTACAATTTTTTTTTAATTCCCCATCCGGCCGCCCTGTATGAAAGTAAAAAAATAAATAAAATAAAACAAATTTAGATGCAAGGCCCCAAAAAACAAAACAAAAACAAAAACAAAAAAAAAAAAAAGGGATTTTTTTAAAAAATGTTGGCACTAAAAACGATATATTGGCAGTAAAAAGCACAAAAATCATAAAATGTAATTTATATTTGAAATCTACTCTTAAGTAGCTTTCATTTGAAATTTGCATATAAAATTTTTCACTTTTCTATTTTTCTCATGTATGGGTCAAAAAGTTGAGTTTTTTAAATTTCAACTCTATAGCTTGAACGATTAGGGAGATATGAACCAAACACAGAAAGCGACGTTTTTAAGCGATGTTTTTAGTCTCGTTCGTCATGTTAAGTAGGAAGTAGCTCAGATAAAGAGCTATTACTTTTATTTACTTTATGTGAGCAGAAAAAGAAAAGAATGTGGGTTCATGTATTGAACGGTGAAAGAAACCCAATTCGGTGAATTCCATCACTTGATGGAGGATCTTAAACAAGATGAAGAGAAGTTCAAAGAATACTGTAGAATGAAATCAAGTGACTTTAAATTTCTTCTCCATCTTCTTCAAAAAAAAAAAACAAAAAAAAAACGGGTACGGGGTACCTCAGAACTTTTCCTTACTTCGTAGGCCACTAAATGGGCCTCTCCTGTTTCTTCGCTGCATTCGGCGTGGTTAGTACTTTGATAGGTGACCATTTTGAACTAACTGATTTTTTTTACCATTTTTCAAAAAAAAAAAAAAAAAAAAATGTAGGTATACATTATTTTGATTAATTTTTTTTTCATTTGAATTTTGGTGGTATTTTGACCGATGTAAACAAACTTTGACGTTTAACAAAAGTTTCGCACTAATTAATAATTATGTTTGCTTATAACTTTTACACTAATTAATGGAATTTCATTGGTTTTTTTTTATATTTGTTCCTTATTTTTTACCAGTTCCAATGATATGCTATACGTCAAAAACATATTTATACTTTTGGTATTATTAACCCCCAAAATTCAAAAATAACTCAAAATTAATTATAATATTATTATCAAATTTGGTGGATTAGTTTGTAATACAGAGAGGTACATTCGTGCAAACTTTAAACTCGATCGGCCCACTTTTCTTTTTTTTACAATTTTTTTTTTAAATTTTGCTGACAGCAAACTGGGTACAACATTTTCCGGGCGGCATAACTAGAAGTAAGAACTGATTTTTCTGCTAAGTTTCAACTCTCTAGGTTAAAAATACCCTGTGCGCTATGATGATAACACACATACATAGAGACATCATGCTGAAAACCACTCAGGAGGTCTTAAAAACACTCAAAACAGATAATTCAGCTGAAATCTCAAAAAAAAAAAATGTTGGGTGGAAACAATATTTTTCCTACCATAGGTGAGGAAAAGTAAACATAGACTGCACTACAGAATGACTATATCACCTGAAGAACGCCTTGCTGTATGTTTGAGGTAAGTAAACTTAATGTTCGTTCATTTTAATAGAGTTGTAGGGGTAGTAGCAGTCTGCGCAAGTCCGTCGCTGAGAAATCCGTTCAAATGGAATTGCTAAAACATAGCTAAGATGCATCGCTGACGTAGTGTAGCTAGCCAGCGCATCGTCGCATTCAGTGTGGCCACCTATATTGATTATAACAGAACGGCAATTTTCAAACATAGCTAGCTCGCGTCGCATAGCTTCCTGTGTGGCCGGGCCTTTAGACAGGGATATTATCACTTAAATACACTGGAGAGATAATATTCCTTTGTTTAAATAACTTTTGGACAAAGAGTATCACTTGTGAAGTGGCGCTTATCAGAAGGGGCGCCCCATATTCTATAATATGTGCGTCGCTTACCTTTTTAATTTAGAATTTTACTTCCATAATAATCACCAAGTATAATTTATATTAAATATTATACTTTTTTTTGTAATTATCATGTTCATATAATCTTAATTATTATATGAACATGATTTTAATTATTATATTATAAGATTTTATTTAGCAACCATTAAATTATGAATTAAGATTAAAATTAGTGAGGTACGGTTTAATAAAAACTACACATTTAACCAACTAGTTACAAAATTTTATTCCACTAATCATAAATTTGATTTTATTAATCCCACTATCTTAGCTGAAGAACCTAATTTCCATCCAAGAAATGTTCTTGAAATATATTATACATTCAAAAGCAATAACACTGTCAACTTTAGAAATGACACGAACAACTTAAACATCTGTTAACAGAATATAATATATAATTTTTAATGTATTTTATTTTTTTCGTTTTAAAATTTTTTGCAATTTTATTCTAGGCATAAGTTACCTTTCAGTCAACTTGTATAATTTTACTATTCTTAGTCTTATCTCACTGTTGGTTTTTAAGTTTTTCTAATTATTTATTATTTCAGTGCAATATGTATATTTTGTTTTTTGTGATATTAGTTTTTTAAGATGTTGAAATCCAAAATGTCGCCTTTTACACCTTGTCATTAACGGTTAATCCTCTCACGTTCTCCTTTTTGCCTCCCACTTCCAATCCTTTCTACCTCCTACATATGCATTCTATACTATTTTTACAAGCTTTTATTTAACTTGCAATGTTTGTATGTATGTGGTATGTGTGTATGTATGTATGTTCAGGTCAAATCTTGCAACTGAATTTTAAAGCAGTTATTCTCAACCGATTTAATTGGAATTTTGCATACGCTTTTAGTTTGGATGACAATGCATGGTTAGTTAAGTGACGCCACTCTAAATCCAATATGGCGGACAGCACAAGATGGCGAATGATTTTTTAAGCGCCCATGATAAGTATATTAAATGAAAGGGTTTGCTGAAAAGAATCCGAACAAAAGCTTGCTTTTAAAAATGTTTTTCAAGTAAAATTTTTCTTCACCAGTCCTTTTTCTAGCTTCAACATGTCTATACTCTAAGTTTAGTATATATGTCTATTACCTATAGCATAAACCTGATGATGTAAATAAATTTTACGGTACTAGTTGTTTAAACTATGTAGTTTTTATTAAACTGTACCTCACTAATTTTAATCCTAATTCTTAATTATTATATGAAGAGGTAAGCAGTTCTTGTTTATAGACACTTATGATTAACCAAATGATACTTTTACCAAGTATACCTTGGTTGGTCAGGATTGTCCTAGGCTGAGTATCATCACATATTAAATAAAAATAGCAAAGCAGTGGCAATAAATGTAAAGAAAAGAGGTGATAAATTTTCACTCCTACATCCTACACTTTCCATGTAGACACAAAGACGCGTGCACACACTTTTTCCAGGTGGATAAAAACACATTGCATTGTTTTACCAACAAATAATCAAGTATTAAGAACATTGTTTACAAAGAGGTACTAGCTAATTATAATAAAACATTTTTATATTTCATAAACATAATACTTTGAATTATAATGATAATATTATAACTTTTTTTTTTTTGTAGTTTTTATACATTTAAACATAATGTGTTTTCAATGTAATTATTTGTATGCAAGTAAATGAAAATAAGCCAAAAAATTAAATATATAATTAAACGTTTGTGGTATAAATTATTTTCAAATTTATTTTTAGCTTAAAGAATACTTAGGATTAAAAAAAATGTACTTACATTTTAAAAAGTATATAAAAGTTGTAATTTATTTAATTTTAAAAAATATATAAAGTAAAAACTAATTCTAAAATAGTTTTTTTATATTAGCACCAATTTAATTTTAAGAATATAATGCTTCCTCGTGACTTATTTAAAGTAACAAGTTGGCAAATTTTCTTATGCCCACAATTATTTAAAGAAAAAACTGTGAATTCAATCTGTTTAAAAGTAAGTAATAAATAGTTTACGCAATTTTTTCAATTTAAAATTTATAAAATGAACTTTTTTTTACAAAAAAAAAATATATACAAGTAATTATGTAAAATACATTTTTTTTTGACAGAGTTAAGATATATAATATGTTTTAAATGTAGTAAATGTATTACTTAAAGCATTTATTATTAAAAATACACAAGATCTAAATGAAAAAAAAATTAAGAATCACAAAAATAACCAAACTACACAAAATACATATTAATAATATTTCATTATCATAATATTACATTTCATTTAATAATATTACTTATTAATAATTTGCATTTATTGACAATAAACTGATACATTTTACTATTTGAAATTCATTTTACTGAGATGAAGTAAAAGTACAATATAGTGTTTAGTAAAGAATTTTTTTTTCCATGATACACTTGCTAGTAACGAAGATAGAAAGAATTACTTGATGGCTGTTGCTAAAAATAAATTTAAAGGATGTAAAGATTTATAAAAGGCTCTAAATGTAACTATTAATTGACTATGTAACTATTAATATTGACAATATTGTTGTGTTACTTTCAACCAACCTCTCTAGTCATAATTAATATTGACTTAATTTCAAGGAGGTTTTTTTAAAAAAAGTTTTTACTCTTCAAGATCTTTAAAACTATGTACAACATGACATGCTGCTGGCTATAACTTTTTTTTAGCTGTCCACCATATTGGCCGCTATCTTTAAAATATTAAATTTGAAAATTTTAACAATATATTTCTTTTCTACTATTCAAGACCTTTAAAAAGATGTATAACATGTCATGCAGACAAAAACTTCTTTTTTTTAGTCGTCCGCCATATAGAAAATATTAGGAGTGAAATTTCAAAAAAGTATATAGTTGTCAAAAATGCTTAAATAAACCTGTGGGCTGAATTTCTTTTAAATTGGTCGTTTCTTACGCCAGTTATCGTTAGACAAACAGACAAACTTTTCCCAAGCCTCGGATATGAAGAACACTACGCTTGTTCAATAAATAATAAAAATATATCCAAGAATTAATCAGTATATTGACTGGCCTCAAGAATATACTTCTTCTCTGAAGACTATTAAATAGATTTCATGGAAAAACAAAGGACAAAATCCAGGATGAAATTCACCACTGTGAAATACTTAGGCTGGAATTAATTGTTTCTCTCATAGAGAAAACTAAGAGTCAATCTCAGACATAGATAAACTTTGTTACACACAAGAGCAGCATCCATAATATATACTCAATATATATTCGATATTCCTTCCGGATAATAACAAATCCTGGATAATCAGATTTCAGGATAGTCATAGTTTTTCTATATTAAATAAGGGGATTCTAAGTATTCCTAAGAAGCAGCATTTAGGAAAATGCATTGTTTCAGACTAGACAAGTTTTGAGTATAAAAATAAATTTAAAAAAAATACCCCTTTGGAGGCAACAAATGTACTATATGTAATAAATATTTTTCAGAAGTTTTTTCAGAGTTTGTAAAAGGAATTATAAAGTTAAGTGGTCTTATAGGATATTGATATTTTGTACAATTTACAAAAATGTTTTCTATATAATCAAGTAAATAAAAACAAGGGGAATGAAAACATGTCTGTTTTAGAGAAAGATCTGTTACTTAGAAGTGCCTGTTAAGATAAGTGTTCTTGTATATCATAATTGAACTCACAAAATTTGACAGAAAAAATTAGAGATTTATTTGTTAAAAATTACACAAATTATATTAGTTAAAATTGTTGAGCCTGAGAAGCCCCAAGAAGGGTTGAAATATAACTAACAAAGAAGATACCTTTTTAAAAAAAGAAACCTACTAGACCCCACAATAAAATAAAATAAATAAATGTTTAAATAGTATAGGTACTTAAATTTTGAAATTTAAAGAGAGTCAAGTCTGTAATCAAAGAAGTACAGTTAGTTTTTCCACAAAAATACATTTTATTGCCACAAAGAACTATTAATCTATTATCAAAGCCAAAGGAAAACAGATAATGACCAAATTAAATCCTAATTAAGGGCAAAGGCTAAACTCAGCAATAGTGTACCCCTTCCGTGTAATCGATGTCTTTCAAAGTCATACAGTTGGCTTCAATATATCAATTCATCCCTTGCATTCGCATATATGTATATATATACGAACATGATTTCACAGGTATGAAAATTACCAGTGAGATACAGCATTTTATTACCCAAAAAAGGATCTCTAAAAAACATGACAATAAATGTGTTTTTTTTATAACTACAGGTTTATCTAAAAGTCCTGCATCAAAAGAGATACAAAAATGGAATAAAAATTAGAGGTAGTTAGATCACTGACATTAGGCTAATTATATTTTCGGTAATTTAAAGTATTTTAATAATAATTTTACGAAAAATCATATTTATTAAAAATATTATTACTTGCAAGATCTATCTGAGAGATCATTTTAATTTTTACATAACATATTATAAGTATACTGTAGGGGGTTCCCTTACCTTGGACAAAGCGAAAAACACATACATATACACTGATATGATAATCTAGAGAAGGTAGGAACGTTGCTAAAATAGTGTTGCTGGACTACGCTCTGATAAGTAAAACCATAGAAAAAATGTCCTTTCCCTAGAATTGTACTGAGGACAATTGACCAAGGTACATAACCTGACCAAGGTAATGGGATCTCCCTTATTTAATGTATTTTTTTTATAAATTATTTATTAATTTTTTTCATGACTAAAAGGGTAATTATTTTATGATCTATTACTGATCATTAAATTTATTTTAATTTAATAATAAAAAATAAACAATATTTAAAAATATGACATGAAACGTAATATACATACAAAATAAAATCTTATTAAACATTTTATAAGCTACAAATTTAAACATTGGGAATGGACGTATTTAGCTTCTAATAATAATTATTGTTATTAATTTATAATTTAATTTGTAAGCAGAATAATAATAAAATAAAATATATATAAACTTTTTTTCTAGAATAACCTATTAGTTGTTTAATACATTTTTTTTTTAATAGCATTTATATAAACAATTTATGGCCTTAAACGTATAATATAGGTAAAATTCAATTTATTTAAATTTAATTTCTGAACTGCAACTTATTAACAAAATAAAGAGCAAAGTCTCATTCTTGATAATGTTATTATTTATATTGCAAGAATTGACCATTGGCATTCACTCTACATTAATATTAATTCACTATTGGTTAACCTTGCAATCATAGCATTAAATATTATATTTTTTCATCAATATTAAGAGATTTGGACCAATGACAAGTCAACAAACTAATGATTCTATATCTTGAAAAATAGACAAACCTAAGCAACTTTTAACATACATCAGATTTAGGATTAAATTTAATTTCTTTTACATTTTAAATTAACATAACAGTTCAGAAATTTTTACCAAATTAATTATTATTATTTGATTAAAATATATTAATAAAAAACATGACTAAAATATATTATCCTACAAAAAACAATTAATAAATAAAATAAAAACAAACAATAATCTACATTATATATATATATATATCACACATTGAGAGCATCTTATACAAAACCAACTAATTTACAGTCAATTTGATTTATTATAATAGTTCATTAAAGAAAAAAATTTACTTGACTAAGTGACAATGAACAGAAAGATTAACCAATAACAGTGGTGAAATTTAAGACTGGCTCAGTCATCAAGGTTCACAACTAATTTACAATAATTTTATCTTCACCTATCAAATCCATCCTTTCTTTTAACAAACAATCAAAATATACACTATTATAAATCATTTACTTACACCTATAATTTTTAAAAGTATCACCCAAAACAATGATAAAATAATAAATAATAATGAAATAAAATAAGTTAGATCTAATTTTAGAGCCATTTCCTCGTATATAAATATAAAAATCTAAAACAATTTCTTGTTTTTATTTTTTTGGTACAAAAACACTTGCTTTTTTTATTTACAGCTTATATTTTTCTCTTGGAATAACGAAAATGTTTACGTTTTCCACAATATTTTCCGAAATTACCGTATTTAAAATTTCTTAATTAACCTCCTTTAAATTCACTCATTCGCTTTATTAGTTATAAATTAACATTTTAATTTACTCCTTGTATTAATGAATCCTTATTTATATTTCTAAACATTATTACAAAGCAATACAGAATCTATCACCTCTCTGGGAATTGAATCAAGATATGATAATGTTTTGACATTAGCTAAAAGGTAGAGAGCCTTTACCTTAGACACTGATTCCATCTTAGAAAGTGATAACATCATTGCTATTGCCTAGGGTTTCTATCTCTAAAATCCAGTTTGCATTTGCCTATAACAATGTAAACATCTAAATAAAAATGGTTTTGTTCAAAAGTTACAACATTCAATTTAAAACACACATATTTTGAAAAAAAAAAAAAAAAAAAAAAAAAGTTTTTTCGTGTGTTTAATGGTGGATGGTGTGGTTCATGGTGTTTTAACATGTTGATTCAGTATTTTACAGAACAATAAATAATACATGTGAGAATTATCTTTAATAAATAGCCCTAATAAGCCATTCATTTAACCTCTTAATTTCCCATTTAACGCCTTTGTTTAATCATAATAAGAAATAAAAAATAAAAATATTAATCAAATTATTTCTTAACTATTTTAAACTCATGTGCAATATGCATTCTAATTTTGAGCCTTGAATCTGTAAAAAAAAAAAAAAATGGAAATTAATTATCACACACTCATGTTTGTTACACAATATTTCCATTTTTAATTTCCCCTTAGCAACTTCTTGTTTAAAAAAATGTGATATATACTTTCCATTTTTTTTATTTAACACCAAATGTTAATTAATTGTCTTTCTATTTCGCATTTAATAACTTTACATTTTTTAAATATATTTTCTTAACTCTCCATTTCATGCACACAACACATTTAATATAACCATTTGATTATATTGAATTTCTTATCACAAATATTTTTTAAATCTACTTTTATTTTTTTTCTCTCCCGTTAAATCTTATCACAACACTCTTCGGTAATTAATAATTCATGTGTATTAACTTTGTAATTGTTTTTAATTCCAATTAATTTTCTTTACAAATTCCTTCTGCACTTGATCATAAAAACTACAACAATATTTACACTAATAAAGAATAAAATAATAAAATTAGGCAATAACATTTTTTCCCCTAATAGAACATAAGGTTTTTAAAATAAATTATTTGTTAGTATTATTAAGGTTTCACAGGTTTAAAGATTAAAACACACTTAAAAATATATACATTCTAACTGCTTAAAAATTATAACACCTTCAGATTTGAAAATGTCTAATTTTTTTTATAATATCTAAATTCCTGATATCATGATATGAACAGGTAAGTAACACATGGTCATTTGGACAAATTACCATACTTTTCAGTGTTATCTTACTTGGGAATTGTTTTTTGTTTTAACCAATTTTATATTAATATAATTATCCCTAATCCCTTAATATATAAGATATTTATTACACTGTTCCAGTGTGATCTTGGTCATAGAGTTTAATTAAAAAATTCCACACGTCGATCAAGAAAAAAACAACAACAAAATCTTAGATGTCTCCAGTGTTTAAACCCTTGAACCCTACACAACCTTAATATTATTATCATTGAATTATTTCATTTAAAAATTAAACTTGAATACACATAAATATAAAAGCTGTTTTTAAAAAATATAATGGTAATTTAAAATTCATTATTATATGTTAATGAATATATATCAAATATTATATTGTTTAGAAATACCTATTTTTATTATATTTTGTAAACTTTGGTCACAGCGCAGCCTAAATTTGATTTTTGTGGGGGTAATAGAGAGAAGTTTATCAGATCTACAATGAAAAAAACTTATTCAGAAATAACTTTAGATAATAAACTTATTTTTTAATAAATTTTATATTATAAGTGATGTTTATAATGTCTCTTCCACTTCGAAACACAACTGACACAATGATGAATGTTGATTTATGTTAACTTAGGAAGATACAACAAGCTATTAAAGTACTTGATTTTTCCGACCAAAACTACAAGAAAAAAATCTATTATAGATCTTTTACTTGAAATTTACCAATGTAATCTTTAACCAACCCAAATATTTAAATACAAGCAATAATTTCAACTTTTACTTAAAAAAAATTATTTAAAATGATTTCTTCAATTTCGTTTTTTTAAGTGGAATATGATGAAATTATCTATTAGCAAAAGTGCTATACAACCTTTAATCAGTATTCAAATTTATAATGTAAACCAAGCAGTGGACTTTAAAATTCAAGTTAAAAAATAAAATAAGGGTTTTTAATAATAGAGTGAAAATGAACTCTCTTTAAATTCATCAGCAAGAGAAGCCCCTAGGTGCGAGACTATAGCTTTATGCAATATTAATTATTTTAAAAAATCCACATAAAGATCAAATGCCCCTAGCAAATGAACAGCTTAAACCACAAAAATAAATAGATATTTTAAGAGCCATTTTTCTAGGAAAACCCTCATTACATTAATTACTATGTAGCCTCATTCTTCAAGGATTTTTATCTATTAGTATCATCTTAGAACTGTTAACACCATAAACTATATATAGCAGACTAAATTAACATAATTTCTCTCAACAAATTTAGAGATGCTTCCAGAAGTGGAAGCATAACATCACCCTACAAGAAAATACAGGAAAATATAATCATTATTTCCTTTTCTATTATGAGCACTTTAAAATGTTTCAGTTTTCATTGGTAACTTTTAAATGATTTTGACTACATTTTTATGTATCAAATATTTTCTCTGCTGATAATACATTTTATTCACTGTTAAAGCTGTATCGACAGTAGATCTGTTAGACTCTCAAAATCGATATACAATTTAGTATTAAACTGAAATAGATTTACATATATTTTTATACAAGTAGAGGTTTGGACGAGGATTATGTATTTAAATCGGACTGCATACTGGTGAACCTAGTTTTCCTTAGTTGTTTAAGAGACGGAGAAAAGTCGTTCTTCTGACTAAAAAAATCTACTATTGGTTGACCAGTCAGCACAGTCGCTAGAAACTGTTCAACACCTATAGACCATTCTGCCTCACGACCTGGGTTACCATTCTGATCTGCCACCTAATAAAAAAAAATACATTATATAAATTTTAAAGATTTAGCAGACTTAGTCTAATAATAGGGAGCTAGCGTGGCCGTGTGGGTTAAACGACGTCTGCTCAGCCATCAATCGATCAGGAGGTCGGGGTTCAATCCCTCGTTGTGATACTCTGATTTACAAGGCTCACTAATTATCACATCATACTCCCTTCGGCAGTACAATGTAGAGAGGTACGATGGTGTGAAGTGGCTGGAACTCTCTACCACGGGGCTAGTAAAAAGGGTCCGAATGAAGGCCTAATTGCTAGGTTCGAACAAGTGGTTCATCCTACCCATACCTTACTACTACTACTAATCTAATAATAATCAGGAGGTTATTATTTCCCTGCTCATTACATGAAGTTAATTTTTAGAAAAATTTAATTAAATTTTACAAATTTTGTAACTGAGTGGTTAGTTTACTGGCAAAACTCTTGTGCCTGAAACCAAGGTAATCACCTATATACAGTTTAAATGCCAGGGAAATTATATGTTTCAAACTGATGGTCTTATCAAGTGGGTTTGTAAAATTTATAAGAAATTTAAAAAAAAAATAAAAATAAAAATAGACTGCCAATTATTGTGGCACATAGCTTCCTCGCATCCTATCATATATTTTATTGTTATAATGTTTATATTGTGTAAAAATTATTAATAGTTTTAGCGATCTTTAACACTTCATAGCGGTGTCGCTGACGGTTTTACTGAAAAATTGTATTTGAAAAAAATGCTTGTCTCATTGAATAGATGAAGTTAGATTTTTTTCCCGACCTAAAATTCCAATTTTAAATTTGAAGATCACGTTTACACGAGCGTTGCTTGTGAATGCTTTGACGGATAATGTTGTCCAACGAACTCATCCTGGGCATTGATAAAATGAACATGTCTACCAAATTTCATCAAAATCTGTTGACATTTACTCAAGTTATCGTCGCACGTTTCAAAATTCACAGACCGACACAGACCGACAGACAGACACGAGACCAAAAATGTTCCCTGATGTCTGAAACGGATTTCTGTCTTGGAATTTTTAAAATCGGAGGCATAAAAGGTTTTCGTTCTCAAAAGTGAACACAATGCTTCCGTTACCTTCGGTAAGCTCGGAAGCAAAATCTATGATTATCTTAACGAATAAAATATGATCTAACTAAAAATATAACAAGGTAAATAATCTTTGACGTTATACCTAAATACACTTTTAACTTTAATAAAATATTACAAAAATTAGTAACTTACAACAGAATGTTTTTCTGCCCACTGTCTTGCTACTGATATAAGACTCTCATTAGAATCTCCTCGTGCAGCATAGAACTTCTTACCTACATCGCCCAACTGAAGAAGAATCGTACCTGAAACCATTTCAAGTAATTAATAAACAGATAGAATTTAAAAAAAAAGTTGATTTTAAACCAAGATTAACAATTTCTGGAGAATAACTGGAAATAAAAGTTTGAGCTTAACCCTTTGAGGCCTGTAAGCTGAGATCTCGGCGAACCAAGACCGGGGCTCAGGGCCTGTAAGCTGAGATCTCGGCGATCTATTTTTTTTTATTTCGTTTTTTTTTTAGGCCTGGAACTGTTTAATAAATGACATTTAGCACTTTCTGAAAGAGTTGTATAGATAGCGATGTAGGTAGTTTATGGCATAATTGGGATAGACGAGGCTGACGTCACAACAAGCTGTGGAACTCTAAACATACCCGGACTCCATGCCCTTTCACCCCTTCTTTTATGCATTCAACCTTGTTTTTCCCCAAGTATTTTACACGTCCTTTTTCTAAACACTATACATATAAATTTTCCTTTCTTACCTGACCCTTATAATACCCTGGCATTCCCCCCCCCCCCCCCCCTCTAGATTTGTAGTACTTATTTTCCTAGTAGTATTTGAAAATGAGGAAGCAGACTCGGTACCAGTGCGCCCCGTGTAATGTACCCCCCCCCCCCCCCCCCCCCCCTCTGTGTAATACCTTGTTTCGAGTTATACCACACAAAAATTAATTATTGAATGTAAAAAATTCTAACGGAAAAAAAAAAAAAGTTTAACTTCGCCAGTGCCGGTCCACAGCCCGGATCAAATAGGGGAATGGGACTTATTTTTTTTGGTTTCTTTCATACATTTTATTTTCTGCCTAAAGTTCGAACCTTTTAGTAAAATTATTATAAGGTTGTAATTCTTTAATTATTATGGTTTACAACATAAAATGTGGAAATTAGAAATAAACATAAAATGTAATTTATAGTAAGAGTTATGTATATATCATTTTATCTTTTTATTGAAATAAAATTTCGTTTATTAAAATATACTAAAATATAGTTCGATCTATGTAGAACGAAATACAAAAAAATTTTTGTTCATATATGGAAAATTGTAGAAGATATGAAGAAAATGTGAAGTGAGTCAAAAGCGGGATAATTTTTACAATTGCCGACGGCCGGTACATTATACACTTTTTTATACACTTTCGTACTTTATATTGTCTACCCAAAGCCTGAATTTTTTAGTTTTATTATCATTTGGTTGTAATTCTTTAATTTTTAAGTATTTTAACATAGAATATGGAGTTAAGAAATAAAAATAATAGAAATAACACGTAAGATATAAAAAGTGTTATGTATATATCATTCTATCTATTTATAGAAATAAAATTTTGTTTATTAAAATATATTAATATATAGGCACAAATATCTAGAACGAAATACAAAAAGATTTTTGTTCATATAGGGAAAATTGTAGAAAATATGAAGTAAATAGTGAAGTGAGTCAAAAGCGGGTTAGTTTTAATGCATGGTTGAAAATCAGTCCGGCCCGGGGGTTCATTACTGAAAAATACACTCCGCCCCCAGAGTACTTATAACATTACAGGGCTCCGTCCTCAAAGGGTTAAGATTTATTTCATAAAAACTTTCAATCAGTGTGGTGAAGCATCATTAGTGAATTAGAGCATCATTATTTTATTAATTTTTTTTTTTTAAAGCTTCAATACAAAATGCATTTAGATGTTTGTAATATTTAAATTGTACATAATATCTAGGACCAATGAGGAATTTAAATGTTTTTTTAAACGAGTGTACAAGTATGTAGAAATCTTTCTAAGATATATTGTCCAATCAACCGAAAGATTATGGAGTTTCTAAATTTGACATAGGTATTTAGGATAAACACCTTGGATAGGAAAATTAACAAATCAAAAGTTCTGAGGTGAGCTTTTTGGTAAATCTTATCTATTCCTTGATATTTGCGAACAATAGAAAAATTGGAAGATCTCTACAGTGTATTATAAATGTGTTGCCTAGACAATATTTTAAAAGAAGAATTAAATCAAGCAAATCAAGTAGGTGGCTAGGCTGGACTAAAATGAAGTTTAGCTTAGGGTCCCTTACCGACATTAGTGATAGAGTGGTAAAGCTCCTCGTTGTCCATAAGATGCTGCAACATGTCATAGAGTGTCCTCCAGAGAGCAATGAAATGAGGCTGAGACATGAGAGGCATCTTACCCTTGGTATTGCTCACCACTAAACTACGTAGAGAACTAATACTCCTCACTTCCATGTCTTCCACTGAAAACAATAGCATTGTAAATTTAGCATTTGTTTAAACCAAGATAAGTCTGTCTCTAGTTTCCAAGATGACCTTATATTGGCTTTTAGTTTTAGAGGCACTAAAAACAAAACATTACAAATACAAGCAATATGAAAAGTATTTTATTCATAACATCCTTGAAACAATATTTTTCTCATACATAGCACATACTTGCCAAACCAGTTACTTGTCAAAGTGTTATTTGGTTGCAGCCATATTGATGGCATGGTCGTAGATGGAATCTTAAAAATATAGCTTTTATATACATTTATTTGATAGCCCTCAGAGCAAATCTCTGCCAAATGAGTTAACTTAACTTATCCAAACAATAAAGGTTTAATAGGTCTCAGAGAGGATTTTATTGTGGACTGATTGTAGCAGTCAGTAGATAAATGATTAGGTCAGAATGGAGGCTAAAATAAATATATATGAATATGTCTATTGTTTAACTACTTTTTTAGACCTTTCATCTATTAATTAAAGTTGCTTTGTTGATTACATAACTTGTACTCCCAAAGCATTTTAAAAAAGGAGACAAAACATATTCATTAAAGATGCATTTGTACATTCTTAAATAAGCCACTTGCTTGTGTTTGCTTTTGTTATACCATTAATAAGAAACTATGGGTGATATCCGTAAAGTAAATAATCAGTAGTAAGCGAGAAAGGGATAAAAATAAGTCAAATAGGCCACCTATTGACCGTGTCTATAGGGTGATATCAGGCCCAGATTTTTGTTGATTGAATTAAATGGATTAAATAAACTGAGGCAGGCACTAGACCAACCTGAGTCGTCCCGGCCCAGATTATTACCAATAGAAATTAATTGAGGGTATGTACACTAGACCTGTGTGAGTTGGCCCGGATATTTGTTGATGGAACTAAATACATTTAACAAAATTAGGGTAATCATAAACTGAACCAGCCCAAGCCAGCTCAGATTTTTGCAGATGGACACCCTAAATTAAATTTAATTTAATTATATTGGCAATAATACAGGCTGGCCTAGACTGTAGTGGTCTACACTTTAACGCTTACTCTAGATTTCGGTTTATTACAGCTGGAACTAAATACATACATTAGATTGAATTAGAGTTCACACACAATACCTGCTTGAGTTGGACTAGAATGGAAAAAGAAGGGGATGAGGATCCATATGCAAATTTCTGCTAAGGCAATTGAATGGCGATATAAGATTTCCGGGCCAACTCTAGCCTGGTGTGAATTAATAACACATTACTAATTTATAACTAATATATTGCTATAAAGCTTACTTGAACTTGTTGGTGATTCGAGTACAGGTGTTGATGTCGGTGATTGTAGAGGTAAGTTGGCTACAGTCTCCTCAAAGAAATCAGTTGCTTCTGATGCCACCTCTGTACCATCTGCAATTGAGTTACAATTACCAATAACAATCAAAACACCAATCTTCAGGCCATCTTTCAAATTGAAAAGTTAAATACAAATTAAAGCAGCATTCACTTAATTGAAAAAAAAAAAAACTACAAGTACTTGCAAAAATTCTATAAAACCGAGTTATCTTTTTTTTTTAGTTTTAACTAAGAACTAAAAAAATATTTATATTCCATGCATATTTTTCCTTGTCTTTAGTAGATACAGTCAATTTGTAAAACACACCAAATATTGTTTTACGCTTCTCATAGTGTAAAATGCGGCTTTTTTAGGGGTTCAAAAAGTTGAAATGATTAATATAATCTGGAATTAATAAACGTAGTCATATACACCCAAGGAACGAATTATATATAACCCCCTATAATATCAACATGATCATACCAGGGAAATGGATATTTTTACACCTCTGAAATATGATTAGAAGAGTGGCGAAGTAAGCAAGTGACCGAGTTACTTGTAACGATTAAGAAATGCTTATTGAAGAGGTGGGTTAGGTGGTTTCTTTCTCAAGCAAGGTTGTTGCAATGATACTAAATTATAAATCTAGTAGGCATTTATTAGATCCATTTATGAAGTGGTTTCTGCCGAATGCATTACTACTTGGCAACTCAGATCCTCAAGTGGTTATTACAATCATAAAAAGAAGAAGTTCAAAAATAATTAAAAAGGTCGAATAATACAAAAAAAAAAAAATATTTATGGGAATAAGATGGTGACCTGAGAGTGTAGGTGAGAGTATTTCAGATGTTGCCAATATGGGAGGCAAATGTATAACATAGAATAATTTGAGACGGGTAGCGATGTCAGCTGTGCAGGTCAAACCAAGAGCTTCTATAGCTTCCCGAACATTCAGTATTCCATCGTTATTAGAATCCAGTAACTAAACAGTAAACAAAAATTTAAATTAATTAAACAACATAAGAAACACACTTAAAAAGTGTTAAGAAACAAGCAATACATTTCAGGATCCTTGGGCTTGTTTTTTTTAAAAAAATCCTAATTACTTTGAATGAAGCATAATTAAACCCTTTAAACTATCTCCTGTATATTTAAATTAGAATTGAAGAAGGGAGGCGGAGGTGAGAAAAATACACTCCAGAATTTGAACCTCGGGATCTTGGAATTTCATGTCCAAAGCTCTACTATTTAAGCTACACCAAAGAATGATTTTTTTTTTTCTGAAGCGATAGACATGTTTTAGTAGATAGCGAAATTATTTATAAATTGACAAGAGGGCAATACATAGCACTCTCGCCGGGCAAAGATTTTGTTTGCTAGAATAGCGCACACATGAAGTTCAGCCATTGCTGTGGATGAATGAACAACAGCTCTTAATGATGATTAATTCACACTTTAATAAATATACAGGCAGGGCCTATTTAACAAACGGGCCCGGTGGGCCCCGGCCCAGGGTCGCAGAGGTTTTGGGGCGCACGAGGTTAGGCCCAACAAAATCTATTTTCTCAGGAACTAAATTATTCCCGGGAAAACCGCTTTTATCGTCAGATTTGTTTTGACTACATTTTAGCTTTTTAAATCAAAATCGTCGGAACCGTTTTCGAGAAATAATTTGTTTTCCTGTTTTTTCAGAGTTTTTGGGGGTAACGCCCCCAAATCCAAATTTTAAGCTAAAATTATTTTCTCGCCTCGGGGTATGATTCTTCTGAACATGTATGCCAAATTTCGTCAAAATCGGCCTAGTAGTTTAGGCTCCAGGCGTCTGCATAGATAGACGACAACCAAATATTTTTTAAAAACCACTTTTTTGGACTCAGGGGACCTCAAAACGTGTAAATCCATCAAAATAAAATTTTCTCTTTATATGAGACAATACTAATGATGGTTCTTTTCATTGGGCAGATTTTGAAGATATAATTATTGAATTTGCTATGAAATAAAAGGTCCGAGACAACTCAGACAAACTTTCTGATATACGAGTTCACTTAGCCCAGTATTTTCCAATTGCTAGTTTTGGTAGTTACATTTAATTATTATTGAACATTTCATGAAAATTTGTCATAAAAATAACTTCTCGGCGGGGAATCCGTCCGGGTTTTAAGCTATTTTCTCAGGGACTAGATTTTTCCCGGGAAAACTGCTTATGTCGTTAGATTCGAATTTAAACGTACTAATACATTTTAGAAGTTTTTAATAAAAATCGTCGGAACCGTTTTTTAGGGCTAAAATGTTTTACTAGATGCCAAATATCGGTCAAAATCGGGGGGGGGGGGGGGGGGGGGGGGGGGTCAAGGGCGCGGGTGGCTCTTGGGCCCAGAGCGCATCACATACTTACCACGGGCCTGTTACAGGTTGTTTAATCTAAAATGATATATAATTGTCAAACCGAAAACAATCCGATCGTTTCAGTCTTTTAACTATTTTCAATGATAATTATGTCCATGTATCATTAAAAATCATCAATTGTCTGCTGATTGTAATTTGTATACATAAAACTTTACAAATAAAAGATATACTGAATACTGAACAAAACAGAACCGGAAGCAAGGTCTTGGCAATTTGAAGAATTTCATAGAAAGACTCGTTAGGTGCTGGCTTGAACAGCAATTCGTTGAATCCAGACAATGACACCGTTTTGGTTATAAATACAGATACAAATTTAATTTTTATTATTATGTGTATTATGATTTTTTCTTTTCTTTTTTTGTCCGCAATAAGCAAAGTCCATTCTACTTACAATAGAGCTTTCTTTCAGTAAAAGAATTGGTCTCAAGATCGTTGACTTACCTCCATGCAAAATATTTATAATATTAATAGCATATATAATTATTTGTCAATAGATTTACTTTATGGTTACAATTTATTTATTTATTTGAATTAAAACAACAGTATAGATTAGTATATAAAATAATAATAATAAAGATGTACCCTAAATAATTTTGCAGCAAGGTCCTCAGCCTTACTTCCTTTCCCCCAAGGTGAAAGAGCAACAAAGAGCAATCTGAACAACTCAAAGTCAACTCTGTATGCTTCATAAGGAGGTGAAGATGGATCGTACCTGAACAAAAAAAGACAAACAATTTTGAACGAACTTTCACTCAAAATAAAAATAAAGTTCATACTACTGCTCATTTCCATTATGCATAATTAAATTCTCAGACATTCGGAGAAGCATATCCATATTAATAAATAATCAATTGCCATTGAAAATAGGTGAAAAACTGTAACGACCAACTCGTGGTTATTTGTATTTATATTGTGGTTAGAAAATTATATATTATTTTAGATTAAACAATCTGTTTGTTTTATTTAAGTGTGTATGAATTGTCATCAAATTTAAAATTTTGAGTTATACTAAGTTTAATTTCAACTGGCTTTCCCTTCCATGAATATTAAAGCAGTATTTTAAAATAATGTATACTAAGTATAACTTGCTTAAATTAAAATAAGTAATAATTATGGACAGTAACTTTAATCAAGAAAATATAAAGAATTTCAATGAAGAAACCATTACCATTATTATCTTGGACTAATAATTAATTTGTTAAAGAATATAAGTATATTTCAAATAAGAGAATGTTCTACTGTTGCATTGAAAAACAAGGAATTCATTTAGAAGGAATTAAAAGTTTAGGGAAAAGTGAAATTAAACATTTTAAAAATGCCAGAGGAGGATTGGCAAAGAAAGCTGGATTTTGTGATTAATGTAGATTGGGAACTGGACGAGTTACGGGAAGGTAGATCCATCAATGTCTCATCTTCAAGCTGATGTTATGGTTTGACAATGGAGTAATCACTTAGTCCTCGACTTTTGATTGATGCGACTTAGAAACATTTACACTTTAGACAATTAGATTTTTCATCATATTTGTACTTTTTATATTATTCTTTGATTAATAAATATTTTTCATCTGATTTCATCAGTTTTTCTCATAAATACTTGTAAAATAGACAGATAAACCAAATTTACTTACATATGGACAGTATACACAAAAATACGTATAATAAAGACAAAAAATGGACATAAATATGGATGTTTTTTTTACATTCAATCACTGAGATTTACACAGCAAAAAACTACCTACATAAGTGATGTTTAAGTTTAACTCAGTCTAATCATTTTAATACTTTAACATCTACTGTATTTTTTTTTACAAATGGTGAGACGGCCAATTAATCAATCAGTATTGATATAAATTCAATGGGCATGCTAAATGAATAATTGAGATAATCACCTTTCTTCAGGTTTTCTTCTGGCGACCAGCTCTTCTCTAATGAATGAGACCAAATCCTAAAACAGATATACATCTCAATTATATAAAATTCAATCATCACACCACAGGTATTACAGTTTGATCTATATTATTTTCATAAATTTATAGACAGATCAATAAATGGCATTTTTATAATGCATGACTTGGATTTTAAACACTTTAATAGCTGTTAAAAAGCTTCTTTGTTTCAGGTTAAGGAATGTAAAAGGAAAACAAAAACTAATTTTTTTTGTAATTAAAAACTCAATTTAAGTGTTTTTGAAATCAGAGAAATACAGTAGATAACAAAAGTTAAATATTTAGTGATAATGTGGTTACCGTAAGTTGCGGAGGTGTGAAGAAGCCGTCAGACTGTATACTCCTAACAATGTTCTTTCCCAAGCCATCCTCAAGTCCCTGCACAACCCTCAGCCTGTGTCTGATTCTCATCTTCTCTATTTCTGAGGCTGTGATACTCGCATACTTAGAGTAGGCATCGTTCAACAGCTTCTGCACTGATATGCTCTAAACAACAATATAAACACATCAATAATAACACATACACACCAATAATAATAATAAACACAACAATACACATCAGTAGTAGACTGGACTCGGTCGTGTACAGTTCTAATCATTATCTCTTGTTGTTGTTCTGTTATCTGTTCGTGGTTATTCGTTAACTGTTTTCTCCCATTACAATGGGTTCTAAAAATGAAAGAACTATTCAGAAATAATCCGGTCTCAGCTTTAAGCTGCCTATTATGCTCGAAACAAATTTTTTCAACAAGTAATGCGTTAGCGTGTAAAATTTGTAACAAACTTGCTCACGCCGAATGTCTAAAAATCACGGAAAATGAGTTCGAATTTATGCGAGACAGTTATACTTGCACCTTCTGTAAATCTTCTAAGAATGATGACACCGTAGTGACACCCTCTAAGGTAAGTGATTCTTCTAAATTAAAAAACAATGTAATTAAGTCACCCTTAGCCGTCTCCTTTGAGAATGAAGCGATTATTGAAATCCTCAAAAATTCAGCCGCTACTGTTGATCTTGTGAAAAATCTATCTGCTAAAGTGACATCTCTCGAAAATAAAATAGATGTTATAATGGCTGAAAATGCTGAACTACGAAAAATGCTCTCTTTACCTGAGCTACGTAATTATAATCGTAGTTATGTAGATGTGACTAAACAAGTGAACATAACCCTTCCCCGATCTACGCAACGCAGTGGCGTTGCTCCCACTGTTCCAGCTGTTCCACCTCCTACCGCTCGAGACCAAAGGGCGTCCCCCCTCTCTAGACCTCCCTCCTCTACCTCTCGATCCGACGTTCACACCGTTCCTACGTACCCTGCTCAACCTTCTCTAACCGAGCGCGCGGCCTCGCCCTGCCTTTCATCTGGGGCAACTGATGTGCACACCTCTAAGTTTACTAGCAATAATGCATCTGATGATGACCGTCCCTTTACTGTGGTTAGTAGACGTTCTAATGACAGCAAAAATCGCACTCGTCCACCTGTTATTGTGGGTTCTAAAAACGGATCAAAATTAGCAGTTGTTAAACGTCGCTCTGCTCTTTTTGTTACTAGACTCGATCCTAGTACATCAGCTGAGGATGTTGAATCTGTTTTGAAAGAGGAGGCCAACATAACAGATATTTTGGTCACCAGGTTGCTAACACGGTCTGACAAGTACGCGTCTTTTCACATAGATGTGCCTGAACCCGAATTTAACGTAATTCACAACGCTGATATCTGGCCTGCTGGCTCTTTAGTTAAGCCTTTTCGTGGCCGGCTTGAAAAATCAATGATTGGGACAGGTGTGATCCAGGAGGAGCGATCTAAATAACTTTTTATGACCATATTAGTTCTTTATCAGAATGTTCGTGGGCTTCGTACTAAAGCCAATGAGTTTTTTCTTTCTTCGTCTGCTTGCTCTAGTGATATAATTGCCCTTACTGAAACCTGGTTTGATTCGACGTGCTCAGATCCTATGTTTTTTCCTGATCGCTTTTCAGTTGAACGAACTGATAGAAATTACGATGCTTTTGGTGGGGCTAGAGGTGGTGGTGTTGCTCTGGCTATTTCTACACACCTGAAATACATAAGAAGAAAAGATCTCGAAGGTGATGTTGAGTCTGTGTGGGTTGAGCTGATACTGCAACATAACTCTGTTTTTATCGGCTGCGCTTATTTCCCTGATCATCTTCAGTTATCCGTTTTAACAAATTATTTTGAAACTCTATCCGATTGTTTTCCTGCCTCATCTTCTATATTTCTCTTGGGTGATTTCAATACCCCTGATATTGATTGGAACAAACTTATGTACGCAGGCAGTCGGCAAGACAAAAAAGATCGAGCCCTTGCTCTTTTCAATTTTACGCATGAGTTAAATCTATCCCAGTTTAATAATATCAAGAACTCCTTTAACAAACTTCTTGATTTAGTTCTATCTAATCGGGACGTACAGGTGTCTCGTAGTCCTGACTTTTTGGTTAAAGAAGACACTTACCACCCTAGTCTTCATATTCACCTCTCCTCCGTCAGATGTCCTAGAGAGGCTTCATCTGTGACATCTGTCCGTCGCAATTATGCTGCCGGCGACTACACTGGGCTTACTGCTGCACTCGCAACGCTTGACTGGTCGGATGTGTATGAAAACTCTGATGTCAACTATTGCGTGGAAACTATGACGACCCGACTACAATCTCTGTTAGATTACTTCATACCGTGTTTTTCTACTAAGAAATCCCGTTTTCCGAAGTGGTATTCTTCTTCACTGTGTTCATTTATTAAAAAGAAAAACTATCATTGTCGTAAATTCTCGGTCTCCGGTTATCGCATACATTATAATTTATTTCGAATTTACAGAAGAATGACCAAATCTCAATTTAAATCTGATTTTACCCGTTATAAGTGTAAAATAGAACATTCTATTAAAGCTAATGTAAATTGTTTTTGGAAGCATGTAAACAATGTTCGCGGTATTAATAATGAATCACCTAAACTTACTGTCTCCCAGTCTGTGGAGTCAGATCCAAAAGTTTTAGTAGAGGTGTTTGCAGATCACTTCAGTTCTGTGTTTGTAAACTCGTCTCCCTTTAATCATGTGTCCCCGTTTTCTCCTTTACCTCTCAATGTAATTAACGTTCCTCGCGTATCTACCAGTGATATTATCAACGCTATTCGTCGTTTAAAACCTACCAAGAGTTCAGGTAATGACAACATTCCTGCTTTCTTTGTTAAGGGTTGTTCTAGCTACTTGGCACCTGTTTTAGAATATATTTTTAACCTGAGCCTTGATTCCCACATTTTTCCTTCTCTGTGGAATTCAGCTCTCATTGTTCCCATCTATAAGTCTGGTGATCGCTTGTCTGTTAGTAATTACCGTCCCATCTCATTGTGTAATGTGTTTTGTAAAGTGTTTGAGCGTATTGTGCACTCTTACCTTTCTCCTCAGATTGATCCTCTCCTGAATCCTCACCAACATGGTTTCCGTCCTTCCCGTTCAACTGCTACTAACCTGGTTTCCTTCCTTAGTTGTGTTGGTTCGTCTGTATCTCGTGGGACTCAGGTGGATGCTGTCTATTTTGACTTCGTTAAGGCCTTTGATAGAGTTGACCATGGTATACTCCTTTCCAAACTTACCTCTTTGAATTTCAGTCCAGTCCTTATTCATTGGTTCCAATCTTACCTTTCTTCCCGTACCTGTTCCGTGCGTCTCGGTCCACATACCTCATCTTATTATTCCGCTTCCTCTGGAGTCCACCAGGGCTCTATCTTGGGTCCTCTTCTTTTCAGTATATTTGTTGATGACCTCGGTAATGTTCTGCATAACTGTCTGTTTGAATTATACGCCGATGACCTGAAAATTTTGCGAGCTATAGATAATTTCTACTCCTGTCTTGAACTTCAATCTTCAATCAACCTTGTTCTTCAATGGTGTTCCGATAATAATATGGAGATACATGTTGGAAAAAGTCAGGTTATTTCTTTCTCTCGCTCCTTGTCTCCTATACCCTTTCCCTACTCCTTAAATGGTATTACTCTTCCTCGAGTTTCTTCAGTAAGAGATCTGGGTGTTATCCTTGACAGTAGGCTAAGATTTGATGGTCAGCTCGACGCCTTGATTAGTAAGGCTAACCAACGCCTTGGTTTAATTCGTAGGATCACTCATAATCTCTCTCTTGAGTGTTTTCTTCTTCTCTACAAATCCCTCGTACGGCCTCTCCTTGAATATGTAACTCCTGTGTGGAATGTCTATGGTGCAACTAAGTCCAGAATCATTGAGAATATTCAGCGCAGATTTGTCCGCGCATGTTATTTCAGGTATATGTTTCGGCGTGTGTTTTACAAGTACGAATCTTTGTGTGATCGGCTCAAGCTGGACCCCTTGTATAAGAGGCGTAAGGCCCATGAGGTTCTGTTCTTGGTGAACTGCTTGTCTGGTAAGACTTTCTGTTCTCAAGTTCAGGACCAAATTGTTATACTACCCCCTGGTAGGAGAGCTGGTCGCCCTCTCTATATTAAGGAGTTGTCAGACTGTTGTCCCTTAGTCAGATGTGTTTCGTCCTGCAACTCCCTCGTTAACTGTTCTGATTTGTTGTGTTTGTCTAATCTCCGTTCCGTGTTGTCCTTTCTGGAGTGATCTGAAATTTTATTTATTTATTTATTTTTTTCTAGTCTTCTTCTTAAGCTAGTCGTTTTTTTTATAATAATTTTTGTAAAAATGTTTAGTTGTTACTTAATTATTTGTTATTGCTTTTATATTTTTTTTATCTTGGTTTTTTTTACTTAAATCTCGTAACCTCTCACCTGATTGGCAGGTTTTTAATTTTTGTTATTTTAGGCGTAATTATAGTATGTTTGTTATGTAATAGAGTGCCTCACTTGTGGCTTCAGCTGTTGAGGACTCTTAAAATAAAAAAAAAAAAAAAAAAAAAAAAAAAAAAAAAAAAAAAAATAAACAACTAGCTCAACTCTGACTGGGATTCAAATTAAATTGAAAATTTTTTAAACCTGGAAGATGATGGTTCTCGCTTGTTTTGTTTATATTTTGATGATTATATTAATAGTTCGTAATTACACTAATAGTCAGCACAAAGTTTTATCATTGTTGTGAGCTAAAGCCCCTGACGTTACTTATTCTTATTTTATTATTATTTTTGGACCAATTCATCTCCAGGCTGCTCTGTCTAGAGCTAGCTGAACCGCATGTCCCTAAGTACATACTACAGACATTCAGTTTTCAATTAACAAGAAATCATTAATTTAAGAGCAGAGTACAAAATGGAAGCTTAGATTATAACAAGCAGAAAAGAGCTATTTAATGGATTATGTGGAAAGGAGAGGGATCAAAGTCAAGTAGAGTGCAAAAGGTGGTAGGCTAATCTGACAAAGGGGCTCTTTTAAAAGAAGGGAAAAGGTAATTTAAGGCAACTCAAGCTATATGTTTAAAAAAGTTGTATTTTATACCATCTCCCTTTCTAAGCCCAAATAGGGCCAAAGGGCCCTTACTGTGCCATGCATGTTTCCCTCAATCTGTCTGTCCGTCCGTCTGTTACCATCTCGTAACTTCTAAAAAACAAACACTTAGAAATATAAAAATCTTATACATATATTAAATTAAACCTCTTAACCTTCTCTTGAAAAGGTCAAAAGACCAAGCATTAATTTTACAAATTGACAAATATGTTTAGGTATAAATACTGGATGAATTAAATTATCGCCATTTTATATATGTTTCAGTTATGAATGTGTTTATAAGTACTTAAAGGACTGCACATTTTAAAAATATGTCCCATAAGTTACATTTCCTTAAGTGGCAAAAAAATAATGAAATGTCCAATACAATAGCATTTGGCAAGTTGTAAACAAATTGAAGGCACGCGTTTCAAATTGTTAAAAGCATAATATAGTGTAAAAATATTATTTTTAATAGTTTTATTTAATTACCTTTTCGATGACTTCTCCATCCTTAACAAGAAGCTGTTTATTATCAAACTCGTTATAAATTCCCGAGAGGTAACCAGTGAGTACTTGCATTGCTTCTCCATCATCGTTGCACTTCTGAAGAGTATCTTGGTTAGCTTCCAGTATTGCAAGGGCCACCTGTGCATTGCAGGTAAACAATAAAATGAAAATGAATACAACATATTTCTACCCAATAGAAGATAAATATTTGAAAAAGTTGTAGATTTAAAAGATGGAGTGTTTGGGAGATACACAAGTTAAGTGAAATCGCACAGTTGACAGATATCAGATGAAGGTCATCAGATTAGTATAGCTACGTAGATATAATTTTGGTATGGTTGTTCTAACATACATGTGCTTAGAAACAAGCCCTGCACTGATGAGAGGTTTGCTACATTCCAACATGATTTTACATGAAATTAACGAGGTCTTGTAAATTAATATAAACTGTTTAATAAAGATGGTATCTCATTCTCTCTTCTCTTAAAGCTTTCAGTTTGCTCCTATGTTATGGTAAAGAGCCATCCCTTGTATCCCACAAAGTTCTTTTTTCTTGAACCACATTTATAAATTTCTCGCAGTCTGTGGCACCTAATCCTTAGCTGGTCGGAAAAACTACAGGAAAATCGGCTGAAGAAAACAAATCCAGTTTTTTTGGAACAACATACGCCAGACGATGGATGTAATCAGCCAACATCGGTGCCACTGTGAGAACACAGATTAAGTTTTGTTAATAGAGTTTTGGTATTAAGAAGAAATTGTCTCAACTTCATGGAAAAACATTTTATAATGGATCTGTTTATGGGCGTTGAATCCAGTGCAGCCAACATTTACACCTCCTCCTCTGAAGAAGAGGAGTTTCTTGATGCTAAAGGTAGATGTTTTCCGGAATAGAAAAAAAATTTGGTTTTGGACCGATTAGAGCTCTGATATCATTTTATATTTATTTATTTAAACGCTCTTATTGCCAAAATAAAGTACAAAAAGGGAAAACCAAGCTTCCTCCAGTTATCTCCTAATGATGCGTTTTACAACTATCTTCTATAAATAAATCTCAAACACAATGTTAACACTTAAACCAAAAGACTGCTCTTCTTTTTATTCAATTATTTCCATACAACTCAATGTGTCAAACTCTATCAAGTCTAGTCTCCATGGTGACAACAAATCAAAACAAACAAAACAATATAATCTAAATACATAAAAAATCCCTAAAAACGTGACATACTCCCACCTTGAGGGAGCCATCCCTCAAACTTCTGTCACTGCCGTTCTTAGCTGCCCGACTGCCGCCTCCTCCTGGACTTCAAGGGGGTAGATTCGCCGGGTGGGTCTTAGCATCGTGTTCTGGTTGGTCTTCACTCGTACTAGTCGAACCTTTCCATCGCGGCCGGTGATAAACTCTTCTACCTTTGCTAAAGGCCAATCCATCCGTTTCGCATTCTTGATTTTAAGCAGTACAATGCCACCAATGCGCAAGGTTGGCTGGTTAAATCCCTCCTTACGTCTACATCGTTTTTGAACAAGCTGCCCAAGGTATTCTTTGCGAAACCTGGCCTGCAGATCTTCTCTGGTCTTCTGGAGAAACTTAAGTCTCTTGTTTAGACTCTTTCCGGATATTCCATCACAATCTGGGAGGCCGGTTGGCGTTTTTCCATGAAGAAACCTACTGGGGATCAAAGGGATTAAATCTTGGGTGTCTTCAGCCACATACGTTAAGGGTCTTCCATTTACAACGGCCTCAACGTCACAACATATGGTTACGATTTTCTAGTTGGAAAGAGAAGCATTGCCCAAGCTCCTCCGGAGTAATTGTTTTACTAAGCAGACAAGCCACTCCCACCATCCAAACCACCAACAGGATGAGGGGGGATTAAACTTCCACTCTTTAAACACTTGGTCATAACGGTCACAGTTACCTGTTGACATTAGCTTCTTTGTCACTGATTGAAGCCTCTTGCGTGCGATTCCATAGTTGCATGGTAGGATTGATGAATCCTGCGCCCAAGGAAGTTTAACCTCGTATCTTCCTTCCTTATTGAAGCTAACAGATGCTTCAAAGTGTCTCAGCGTCACCTCTATCTGGTCCTTCTGTCCCAATTTTGCTGACGGCTCGCCTATACCAATCACCTCCAGCTTACAAAAGTTTGAAATCGCTGAATCATTCAAATAAGAACTTAGCATGGTTGTAGCTAAATTCTCATGCCCTGTCGATTTGTCACCTGTGTTTTCACACTCTACAGTCCCAATTACCGTCCAACCTAGCTTTGTTTCTATAGCTGTCAGACCTGAGTTAAGCTGATATAGCCTCCCTGTTAACAACCGGCCCACAATGTCCGCCCCGAAAAGTAGTTCAATAGGTCCAGGTTGATCTAGAAAATTTGATAAGTCTAAATCCAAAGCTTTAACTTCCTCAATACATTTTTGTGGTAATATCCTGGGGTAATAATCACAAATCTTTGTCTGACTAAGCGCGAGTAATTCGATAGAATTCGTATTCTGTACAGAAGCAACATTAATTTTGAAGCAGTCGTGATTCTGAACACCTGACTTAACTCCACCAAAAAGCACATGTTGCAGCAGTTTGTTGCCTACTACGTCAAACCCTAATTCTAATGCTACTTTATCCAGGATGTATGAATACTGCGATCCCGTGTCAATTATAGCTCTCGCAGCCCGCATACCTTTAGATCCTGTCAACATTACTGTGATAGTCTGAAGTAACACCTGATTAGTAATGCCCGATTCCGCCAATGCATTCATCGTAGTAGAAACGTCTTTTTTAGTTGTTAACATTGTTCTAGTCACTGAGTTCTCTTTTAAGGAATTTTCTTCTGAGATTGGACACATCAGTTCTAAATGCCGTTTTCCACAGTGCTTACATGTCAATTGTGCCCTACATCTATAAGATAGACAACCAACTCTCAAACATCTAAAACATAGCCCTCTTTTACGTAGTTTTTCTCTTCTCTCCGCTAAACTACTCCGTAACGCAATACGACAATCTTTAGCTGTGTGAGTATCCTGATTACAAAAAACGCAATTGTTATCCCTCGCTTTTCCCACGCTAAATTTAGTGCCAGATTCGACTTTTGAGATAAGTGACGATGCTGTGGCCACATTCTTTACAGATTTTACCTTAGGAAGATATGACGTAGAAGGCGTCATCTCTTCTACCCTTAAGCCAAAACCCTCCATAGCTAAATCTATGCGCTCCACACCCTCCACTTCGCGCCTCAAAAATTGCATTAGCTGCGTTAGTCTACTATTAACTTTACCTGTGAGAGGTCTCTCTATGTCATCATCTTCCCCGTACGAAAAATAAGCACTCCTCTGCCACGCTTTCAGGTGTTCTTTAGGAAGAGATGACTCCACTAGAGGGTATAGCATTGAGGAACATTTGTCATTTGTAACCCCTAAAGTTTCAAGTGCTCTAAGGTACGTTTCTAACTTATCGTATAAGCATGAAAGTTTGATGTTATCAGGGTTCAATGCGTTACCTAGAACTAGCTTTAATAGTTCTCGCACATATACCTCTACCAATACGTCTTCACGGCCAAATCTACTTTTTAAAGTAGCCACTGCCTTCTCGTAGTTGGCCCCGATAGGTGGGTAACTTTCGACCAACTCACGAGCTCTCGACCCTGGTGTAGTGGCCTGAATGAGGTATTGGAACTTATCCTCTTTGTCTATTTCCTTATCTTCGTGCACCTTTTTGAACTGACTCCAAAACGACAACCAATCTATAATTTTCCCACTAAACTGTGTCCAAACTATTTTCGGTAATTTATATTTACATCTCTTATCATTTGCATCATTATTCCTAGAATTTTGACAGTTAAATGTCAATGATTTAAATGTCAACTGAGCTCGCAAGAACTTACCCTGGTAGAGATCTGCCTTCTCAAGGTCCTCCACAATGGTCTCTTCGGGTGTATCTCCCGCTGTCATCAGATCCATTATGGTTCTGTCTCTTACTGCCAGATCCTTTGCGCTCTTTTCTAGGAGTTGGAATGTAACATTGACAACGTCAGCATCCAGAGGGTCCGCTTTCAAATCTTTATTCATTCTATTGAATAGCCTCGTAAAACTAGCCCTAACAACCGACCTACCCTTTAATTCACATTCCATGATTTTCATATTTATTTTTATATTAATTTAGTCAAAAGAATACCGAAAAAATAAATAAATGTTTGATGAAAATATTTACCGAAAAATGTCACTTTAAATCGAACTCAAATATGTTACCGAAAAAGGTTTCTGTCCTGTCACGGTCGCCACTGTGTTGCGTTTTACAACTATCTTCTATAAATAAATCTCAAACACAATGTTAACACTTAAACCAAAAGACTGCTCTTCTTTTTATTCAATTATTTCCATACAACTCAATGTGTCAAACTCTATCAAGTCTAGTCTCCATGGTGACAACAAATCAAAACAAACAAAACAATATAATCTAAATACATAAAAAATCCCTAAAAACGTGACACCTAACTTCCAAGTATTAATTTAAGAGTGTCACATTTTTTATGTAGTTCTTTTTTTTCATGTTATTTTTTGCTTGATGGAAAATTTTGTCTATACCCCCATGTTTTCTATAATCTATGTTAAAACAACTATTTAAGTTAGGATTCTAAATGTGACTGTGTGTGCAGAAAAAGCCAAATGAAATAAAAGGAATGTGAGTAAAAAATTGGCTGAAAATAGCCAAAATTTTCACACAGATTTCTTGGCAGAACTCAAACAATTACAAGAACTTCCTGTGAATGGATAATCCAGTTTAATAAAATAAAATACCTTAATGAGAGATGCAATAATTCCCAAGCCTAATAATCAAATTTTTATTTTTATAATTATCTTTTTTTATCTTACACATCTCAGGTAAGCCCTTGCATTTTACAATGAAAATTTTCCATTGACCCTTGTATTGACTGATACAGATCTGAAAAACATAGATCCGCATGAGCATTTTGATCAGCCACACATGGTTAATATGAAAGTAATTGTATTTCTTGAGAAATTTGCTTCAGTAAAAAGAATCAGCATCTGTAGTTGTGGGATATTAATCAATGTTTGCAGAAGTAATTGTCAAAATGTAAAACATAGAGGAAAATCAGCAGGAATAAGTTCCTAAATGTGCTGAAAATGGTATGAAATCTGCTGTTTCTTTAAAAAAAAAAAAATAAATAATAATAATAATAATAAAATCTAGCCCTATATCTTCGAAATGAAACGATTTTTGAAAAATTGTCTGAGACATAATTAAAATAGTCAAAGGAATAACCCCCTTAATTTGTGCCGCATGTTTAGTATAAACCCTGAAAATATTATATAGGTATGTATATTATATAAATTACAAAAATAATAAAGTTACCTGAAAAATAACTCTAGCTCCGTCAAAGAAGAAACAGTCCACAATATTCACTGCACTGGAATATGGCATGACACTAAATAACATAATTAAAAAAAAAAAATAATATAAAGAAAATCAAACACTAAGTTCGTTGTTTCATACATAGCAAATTTGTTTTTTCCTACTGAGATTTTGAGCAAATAAATCATAGCAAATGAATTTATAATAAGAACATAATAGATCAATTTATCATCAATAAAGCAAATAAATTTATAATATAACAATTTTAAGATGGTCATCATTTGAAAAACATTATATGAATAAATATCATTGGTATCCACCAATGATATCTGTGAACTGCGATGATGCCTACTTACTAAAGAGATAGATATCATTTTTAATCATTGAGAAAAAATTAGTTGAATGAATCCTATTTCTAATAAGCTGGTTTTCCACAGGGAGTGCTGTGTTCACAATGGTTGCTTCTATCACCTGCTTGAATCAGTAACAGGTGCAATTCCTAAATATCTCCCTCATCCTATGAGGCCAAAACAATTAGCTTTTGTTAGTTCATAATTATATTATTTTTCTATTATTTCATTGGCAGTTAAATAGACCAATGAGGAAGCTTGTAGGAACATAATATATAAACGATAGTAGTAGCAATGGTCTCAACTCTATTCTTTACTCTCTGCTATGTAATATTGACAACATTGTTGAGTGTGAATGAAGGCACTATTCATATTCTAGAATAACCAGTTGTTAAAGCAATGATGCATGGTCCATCAATAGAGAGGTAATAAGATAGGTTAAAGGTTTGAAAGCTATTACCTGAGGTATATAGTGAGAAGCCATGAAAGTGAGATCATTTTAATCATGCCAAAGTGTTGAAGTGTGGTGTGAAGATGTGGCAGGTGAGTCTCTATCAATGCATCCAACAACTCCTGATCAACAAGGGCACCGACAACCTAACAACAGACAAAATATAATTAGGAACTTTAATTTATATTATTTTAATTTTTGCCTTTTACTTATTGACTATTTTAATTTTTTATTACTTGTGGCCCAACTGTTAGGGGCTCTATAAAAAATATGAATAAATATTTATTCAAATAAAAAAATTGTTTTTGTAAATTATTTTCTTTGCTCCCATAATGTATAGCACTCAAACTCCTCAGCTTCATTGTTGAATAGGTAATAATGCAACCGTATTTGTAATCACTGCAGCCAAAGTCAAATAAATCTGTAATGGATGACAAGTAATGAATGGTTGAATAATTAAGATTATGACTTGTTAAACTAAAAACTATAATGATCTAAACACACAGAAACAACTACTACTAGCAGGTCACATGATGGGAAGTCTGTGAACCACCAAAGTCAGTTCTTCCTACTAGACCATTAGAAATCTAATTGAAGACCACTGTCTAAGATTAAAGAATCCCTTAGTTTTAAACCTATTGAAAGAATTATTCATAAGGGAGATAATCACAAGGGTCGTGGTCATGAACAACTGATTTCCAGAATTGATCAAGACCGAAGGAAACATTTCTTTCATTCTTATTGCTATTTTTTTCTATTAATTATTAATGTAGTTATGCATTGCATTCACTTGCTATAGATATGTTACCTTAGTATTGTAATAGTCAGGTAGAAGAGTTTCACAGAGACATACAAGTAACCAAAAGGCCTCCTCCTCACTGCAGTATATGAGAAGAACACTGCTTACTATATTCATTGCTTGACAGTAACCTGATAAACAACAAATAAATATTTTTATTTAAACATAGACCATTGGTAAAATCGTTAATACAGTAATTGGAAATTTGTGAAAAATTTGAATATGAAATTCTAATTTTTAACTATTTTATTGAAAAATAATACTTAAATCTATATTTTATTTCTATTAGGTGCATCCGATCCGGCAATTGTTTTCAGTGACACACCTTTAACCTTTATCTATGCGCAACAACGCATATACGTCCACATCTAAAGGAAGAAGATACATTCGTTTATGCGATGCTTTCGGTTTATGGTCAAAAAATCACTATATTTATTATTTACACTAGATTTATATTAAATACAGTAGAACCTCGATTAGAAGTGTCTCAAGGGGATTAGAAAAAGAGTCTTGTTATCGAGGTGCTCTCTTTGAGGGTTGTGTTATCAAGGTTATTTTGGCTATCAGTCGTGTTATCGAGGTTCGAGGGCGGGGTTTTCAAGTCTAGACTTGTTCAAAGTCGACCCATTCCTGCATAGAGTCGCGTTATGGAGGTTGACTTCTCAAAACGACTCGTAAAAGAGGTTCTGAGTTACATAGTGAATTGGAAAAAATCCGTGTTATTGAGGTTGTTTGAATAATAATAGTCGCGTTATAGAGGTTAATTTAACACTATGTATTGAATATTGAAAAAATAGATAATCATGAATCATGATGAGTTGATAGATACTGGGTATAGTAGTAGTACAGCGGCTAGTAGTAAGGGAACCACCCGCATTCTTACTATTCCTCTAACCACACATCTCCTTTTCAATTATTATAAAATGTATCACTTCGCTACAAAAAAACTACTGCATGTATCAAATTGAAATTTTGCATGCGTGTTTCAATTGTGCATTAGATGGTGTATATGAAGTTTTATTAAAATTGTTACGTTAGAACGTAAGATATCAGTAAAAAGGTTGTTTTCTCTATTATAAACGTTTAGGTCCGCTTTAATAGTTATAGCGATCTTTATTAATTCATAGCGGTGTCGCTGTTGGTTTTACTAAAAAAATTTCATTTGAAAAAAATGTTCGTCTCATCGAATAGATGATGATAGAATCTTTTCCCGTCCTGAAATTCCAATTTAATTTTTGAACCTCTCGTTTATGCGAGAGTTGCATGCGAACTCTTGGACGGATCACGCTGTCCAACGAACTTAGCCTGAGTATTAGTAAGAGGAACATGTATATCAAATTTCAACTAAATTGGTCAACTTTTACTCAAGTTATCGTCGGACACGTAAACGTTACTGACAGACAGACAGACAGACAAGATGCATAGTTTGTTGAATGTAAGAAGCTCGCTTGCGCTTGCATCAATTATGTATTTTGGCAATCTCAAGGGGATTTCCAAATTGCACTTGTAAGGTTGTCTTGTTATTGGGGGGGGGGGGGGGGGGGGTCTTGTTAAGCGAGGTTCTACTTATTATCTACTCTGGTTGTTGGACTATAAATTCATCAATTTTTTCTCTTCGATTTTTATTCATCCTTTGAGGATTATCTCGGCTTTGTCTCCCACAACCAAAATTGTAAAGTTGCCTTAAACAATAAATCTGTTAATTTTAACCCTAGAATACTAATGTTAGTCAACTTGACAAATATGCTTTACTTAAAGGATTCTCCTTTAGAATTGTATGTATGATTATACTCCAGGGCTTATCAGAGGATCAACATCCATCAGTCTGTCTCCAGTAAGTAATATTATGAGGGCTAGACTACCTTTCCTTGAAAATTTAGGTAAGAAACTATCAAAATACCTATTTAACTAGTTTATTTTTAATTTTGAGGGTTTGGCTGTAATTCCTCTAGACACACCTCTATTATAATGGTTAAAAATAATATACAAATCACTAATAATATAATAAAATTTTCACTAAACGACTTAGTACCTGACAATTATCATGCTTCTGTATTGAAAAGAAAATGTATGTAAGTTTATTAAAATGTATATGTAAAGTTTAAGACCAATAAATGGTATTCTATTCTACAATGTTAAAGGTACCTATTTGAGGATTTCTAGCAGCGTAGGCAGTGAGTACTCTTCTCAAAGCATTGATACCAACATCTGTCTGAAAAGCAGGGTGCTCCGGTAAAGATCTAAACAACACGAGAACTTATTAAATACAAATTTCTATAAAGCATAATAATAATTAGCATAAGTTAGTAGATGTAATTAGTACTTAAGATCAATAGTTAATTAAAAGTATTAACCTGTGAAGATCCCTCTCTATTTCATCGTTTGCAGTGCAGCTCCTGTTAATTCCTTTATTCACAAGGTCCCTGTAGACGCCAGGATTAGATTGAATCTCGTTCCAGGCACCTAAGCACATGATGGGACAAAATAACACTCTAAAAACAACTAACAATTTACATTTATATAATTTAGAATACAATTAATGAATAAGTAAAATTAAATGTACACTCAGGTTTCAGATTGAATTCTAATCTGTCCTTCTCTCTTCCTTTAAAACTGCAGTTCTGTATCTGTTTTTGCATACTTGGGGGCACACAAAAGGATTTCAGGGGATACACAAAAACAAATGCTAATGGTGGGGAAAAGTCAAAATAAAGAAAAAAAAAAAGTTAATTATTTCAAGAACTTGGAATGAAGAGCTTGGAAATGGAAGCATAAAAACCATTGTTAGGTGGCTTTCACCCAACACGCGAGTCCAAGAGAGACCAAGTCTAGTGAGTGTGCATTCACACTGCGCACAAGTTTGAGTGAGACAAGACCGACGTCAAACAGCATCATCTACAGTCCGCTTACAACAGTAAAGTTGCAATGTCCCTACCAACCAGCTATTTAATTGCTTCTTGAAAATGCATGGTATAAAATTGGTATGAATCGAAGACGTTGTTGGGCTTACAATATTAACCATCTTGAACAAAGAAAATTTGAAAAATTTACAATCATAAAATTTCATATCGTTCTAAATGGTCCAAAAAATGTATTACTACATATTCATGGTTTTCTTACATTTTATAATTCTGCTGAATTAGTACTCAAAAAAATGAATAAAAGCTTAAATAAAAGATTTTTTAATCACAACAAGAAACCATTGCTCTAAAACCAATAAATTAAGCTAAAACAATAAATTTGTAAACATCTAAAATTTATTAGAAAGATAGAACTAAAAAAACAAACTTCACAAAAATACCAGAAGTTTTGCAAAAACTATTGAGAAACAGGATCAAGAAAGAGCAAGTCAATCCCAGAGTAATCCTTTATTTAGAAATATTTCCTGAACTGGAAAATACTAAACTGTATTTAAAACTATAGAGACCAGTAAAATTAACAAGAATAATCACCCAGTCACAGCTGATTAGCCAAACCTTAAAGAAAAACAGGTACAAATTTAACTAAACCGCAGCATGCAGTAGAGGGGGGTTTATAAAATATATGTAAATAAATATAAACAAATAAAATCAAAAACAAAGAAGTAAAAATTTGAAATAATTCATTAAAAATATATGAGGAGCTTAGTATCAAAGACGGACAAGAGCACATTTCAAAATTTTACAGGAGAGCCGAAAAACTCTAGATCAAATTCTACAGGTGCTATTTCTGTACTTTCTTAATAGACTCAAAACTAGTTAGAAGTTCTGAAAACGTGAATTTCTTTGATATTTTAACTGCATATGGAGTTAAAAAGTGGAGTTGTCCGCTTTTGAAACAAAAACCAGGTTTTGTCCGCTTTTGAAGCAAAACGATGTGGAAAATAATTGTTAGAATAATAATATTGGAGAGCTGATTGGCTGTTTAGGTTATGTCCACTTTTGAAGCAAAACGCGAGTTGACTTGTCCGTATTTAAAACAAAATTACCCCTTTTTGGGTCGTTTTTTATGCAAACTGATAGCAGAATCTGATGCAGCGGCCAAAAATCTATAAGAAACAATTGATAACTGATAGTCAGAAAAAAATGTCGAATGTCCGTCTTTGATAATAGGCTCCTTATATATGAATGGGTGTGGATTTGAAGGCAGACATGAAAACATATGTACACACCTTGTATCCCTCTGGATAAAAATTTGTATTATTTTGTGTATTTTATTATTCTTTAGTTTTCTTTAGTTAAAAAACATTGTTACTCTTCTGCCTAATATGTGTAAGCACTATTATAAAATTTTAAAAGTGAATTAAATTTGAAATAAAATACTAATTATTTTATTATACAATTGCAAAAATTGTATGAGGATGTAAAAATTCTTTAAACAATAACGTCTTATCTATTTATTTAGATCTGAGCCATGAAAGACTTACCTGAAAATATGACCCATAATTCTCTTCTCATGGAGTCAGGTACTCCCTGGAGTACAAGATTAGCTATTTCAGAGGTCCTGTACATTGAGATGCCTCGTCCGTACTCATGGAAATGTGTTTCCCACTGTTTGGTCTTTACTTCTTCATTTGTCTTGGTTTCATCGCTGATACTCCTCTTGAACGTACTTCTCATGGGAGGCTCAATTTTCCACTCCTTTGTATTGTTTTCTATAACAGAAAAAGTAGACTTTAAGTCCAAGATATAACATACATATAGAACTAAAATATGTATATTAATATGAAGGTAAAATACACCGAAACAAGAAGAGGAAAGGAAATTATTGTTAAAAACAAAAATAAACTAATTCCCATGAGAAAAAAAAAAAAAAAACTTCTACTCAGTAATTTTGTTTTTAAGGAAATTATTCAATTAAAATAACGTTGTTAAGATGCAGCTTGCCAAACGAGCAATTAACTTATATTACTTTATTAAGATTTTATCCTATATTACCTTTTATTTTATATTATTAAGCTAAAAAAAAATATCACAACTTCAGAAGGATAGTGTTGTAACTTCAAACAATAACTTATTTGTTTTTGACTGTTTTTAGTAGATCTTGAGGAGATTCTACACAATGGAATAAAGCAGTAACTTCAGAATAAGTGTTTAACGTGTATTTAAGTTATATCTTTAAACTGGATTATCTTAAAACTACTAAACCTGAACTTACAACAGTATCCCTCTGAGGGTGGGAAACACAGAACTAAAATACCTAAAGGATATTTTGCTACTGTCAGAAAAAGCTATGTCTTACCTCCCTGGGATTCCAATGATAACCAGGTATATTGATTGATAAACACTTTGGTTTCAGGTAAGAGTTTGCAAGTATGCTAATGGACCGTAAAATGAGTCCAAAATGTTGTGTTATGAAATAAAAACTCCATTGGTAAGAAAACGGACTGTATTTAGTTTTTACTGAGATTAAATTATAAAAGTTAATTATTAAAAGATACAAATATAAATGTGACGGGTAGGAGGTAGAGTACACTTGACGGGCTCATCGCGGACTGACTAGGCCGGGGCTTCCTCACACAGAGTAGGGGAAGAGACGAGAGTGGGAGAACACCCCAAACTACCACAACCCAAGATACAACTATATAATAAAGCACACTCAGATAGAGCAAACTCGTCCAGCTAACAAGGCTTGATAATCAATTTAGATAAATTTAAATTAATTTATTGTTTCAAGAATGCTGCTAATTAAAATAATGTTTTATGAGTTATTTTATTTAATATACAATAAGAAAGTAATTAAAATATTTCAGACATATTTACCTGATTCAATGTTGCAAGCAGACAGTCTCTTACTTAAAATAGTGGTTCCATCATTCTCTATCTTCCTGAAATATTTAATGTATTACATTAAAATATAGAAATAAATTAACAAAACATTAAGAACATTTAAGAAAGTGATTATGTACCACAGACCAAAACATCATTAAATAGCTTGAGCACAATAGCGTATTATCTCATTAACAACCCATATAATAATTGTGGGTCAACAAAGCAACCAAATTAACTGGAATTGGTTGTTCTGGAAAGTCCTCATTTTAAGTAAGTTAGTTGTCAGTAGTGGAAGCGAAAACATCAAACTTCAAACCCTTTATGAAACAAATTTCCCCGCAAAACAAAGTTATATATTACAAGTCAACCCATAGAAGCCTACACACCTAGTTAGGTTGGGAAAGTTAATATTTACCATTTTTTGGGCCCCTAAATCCCTTTTTCCCCTGGGTGTTACAAAGCTGTACTCCCCCACCCCCCATTTCAATACCCTGGTTTGGTCTAAATTTTTTATAGCCACCCTATGAAGATATCCCTCATGGGGTGACATTTGGTCTAATTAATAAAATATTTTTGAATTCAATTTTGAACCCATCCTTAATAGCCCAACACTAATGTTATTTGTTTCTTACCACCTGCTATTGGGATTGGCTGTCCTTTACTAGACTTTTTTTTTTAAGTTTAGCTACTTTAGGTCAACTATTAACCTACCTTGAGAAATAGTAGTCATTGTGTCATTATTATTAATAGTGGGATAGTTACGGTTCAATTTTGGAGAGCAGTTCCGATAGCTTTTCTACAAAGAAGCTCCTATCATGTATCTGACAGAAAAGAAAGGAGAAAGTTCTGGTAGTGATGAGTACAGACTGGTCTATTGCTTGATTAGACTCGTGACTGTCCACCTTCTCAACTTGACTCACATCCCGCAGTGGAACCACTAGCGATACCAGTCCCTTCACCTGTGTACAAACAAAACAATACCCAAAAATAAATAAAGACATACTCTATAAACCGTACCTCACTAACTCTCTCATATCTATACTCTATAAACTCACAGTCCCTGGCCTACCAAGCTGTTTGTACAGCTTATGAGACTAATTTTTGGGGAGGAGGGAAAGGATTCAAAAATTGAACTCCGAGATTCTACATACTTTTTAATAATAGCCCCGCACTATAATAAAATTGTTAAAGGGAATTTTTTACGGTCATTTTTCAAAATAAGCCTACCTTTTTTGTCATCTCAATGAACTAATCAATTACAAATTTTAATTCAAGAGTAAGATTCAAGATCAAGAATTCAAGATAAAGTATATACGAGATGAAGATACAAGCCGTTTTACAATTGGAGTAGTTTCATAGTAGTAAAGTCTGTATTTAGTATTAGCAATTCTAGTTTTTACATTGAACTAATCAATTTGCTGATTAGATAAATTGATCTCTAAGTATGATTTACAATAAGTTCAATAATGTTTCAGTAGTTCCGATAGCTTTTCTATAAAAAAAAAAAAGCTCTAAACAATTTGGTACTGACCCTGCTGTCAAAACAGACATAGTTCTGGGAGACGTATATCTTGCCCCACGAATTCTTCTTGTTGTAAGGCGTCCACAGTGTTGCTTCTGTAGAACCATCGAGTTTCTCTGAAGCAGGAAGTCTGAACATCATCCTGTAGGATTCTGAAAGAGCTCGAGCGTCCAGGTCCCTCTTTAGAAATGACTGCCTCTTGGCCACATTCTTACTGCAATTGGATAGAAACGAAATTAGTTTAATAACAAAGTGGTACAACTCAGAAAAATCAGAACATGTGATAGTCGTAGTTGGAAGAACCCTATGCAATTGGCTTGTTGTCTTTATATTTTCTTTATTGAACTGATTGAATTTTTGCATTGATTATCTCTTTATTTACTAACAAAGGAGTGACAATATTCATCTCAATTTACTAAAGTGCAGTACATATCACAAAAAGTCAATTATTAAAAACATTGGACTTACAATAATTTACCTCTAAGGTACATAATTTAGAGTTAAAGCATATTAATAAAGTAATGCTATTACAATGAAATAAGGGATAAAAAATTATATATAAAATTTAAGTGTAAAGTGCAATAACTTAACCCATTCAATGCGTAATCCAATTCATGAACCTACCTTAGTTACCGAATATATCTAAACGATTTTAAAAGTTAATTTAAAAATAAATAAAAAAATAAAATAAAAAGTTTGGATCCACTGTGGATACAAAGGTGAGCGGGCCTGACGGAGCCTTGCAAGATGGTTCTACTCGAGGCACGGAGAATAAAAATGAACTGGAGGGCTTGGATCCACTGTGGATCCACCCGCCAGGCGCGTTAGCACGGCATGGATCCACAGTGGATCCACCCGCATTGAATGGGTTAAGAATGTACTAAATTGTAACAAAACTAGTACTTCTATATAGATTGTGACCCCTTTAAGTTTTTTTAGAATATCAATGAATATAATTATTTACACAGTCCTTTGTTTAAATAACTATTAATACAAAGGGATGTTTCAATGTACTTTGGGAAAAAGGAATATCACACTTCTGTTGTTATAAAAGGAGTAACAGTCTAAAGAAGATCTTTCCGTAAGCCTTCTTAAGATTGTAACTCTCTTATTTTTTTTATTTCTATTATTTTTTTTATAAGGGGGGTAACAGTCTAAAGAAGTGACAAAAATTAATGTTTTACTGAACATAAAGAATTTGTATCTTTAATTTCTACAACTTCAATATTTAATTCTACTCAGACCAATATAATAAGCTTATAATTATTTTATTAATATAAACTGTTATTTTTACCTGATTTTATTGAGTAGTTCTCGATCAACATTGAAAGAAACCTTATCATCTATTAACCTAGAAAATAATAATAATAAAATTATACACAACTAATAAAAAGTCAAAAGTAAACATAAGTTTCTTATCAAATTGTAAGCAGTGTAAAAATGTGAAATGCTACAATGTGTCTTTCTCTTTTACAAAAAAATAAAACAATAACTCGCCTTCAAGTTATCAAAGACTTTTTGTAATAGTAAAAAAGTACCTAATAACTTGAAAACTAGAAAATACGATACAGTAAAGCCAGAAAGTCTTTAAGCAATGAGAATATTCTTGAACATATTATATTTGAGTTCTCCTAAAAAGTGGAAAATGGAATTACTGGAAAGAAAAGAGAGAAATTAGATTTGGACCAAATAAGAATAATTAATTTAAATTAAGTAATGATTGCTTGTAAAAAATGAAGATTGGGAAGCACTTGAAATAGCATGTTAATGCTGTCATAGTTGGACCTCGTATAAAAGAAAACAAGTTTTCAGGAGACACAAAAAACACATTTTCTTCAGTTTGCTTGAAATTTTTAATAAATTTTTTTTGTCTGGATTACCTCATGTTGATATGATTTTTAATTTTAAAAATTAATAGAGCTTCACTGTTCAAATCTAGTAGGATAAGAATTTACATTGTAATGTATGAGATCACAGTTAAACCTGTGATGAAATGTAGGCATTTTTTAAAAAAATGTGAGGGTTCACTAGGTTAAAAAAGATTTTTTTTCTGAACATTTTGACTATAACATCAAAAACACAAAATTGGAAGATATAAAACCTCAGTCTGTTTCCATCAAATTTAGCATAAGAAGATTAAAGAAAAGACTTTTGAATAACTATCCAGAATACTTCCCCCCCCCCCCCCCCCCCCCCTACAAGAAAAAACCTGAAGAAATTAAAACCAACCAAAAAGGAAAAAGGAGGAAATTAAAAGATATATCTTCTCAAATAGTAAGGAAATAAAATCTATGTTCTCATGTTAATTATTTTGGTCTGTAGGCAACTCAGTTTGTTGGAAAAAATAAAAATTGGTTTACTCATAATCTTTCTAGCCTCAAGCTGTAGGACCAACACAATAATTGTTTTTAGAACAAAAAAACTGTATTAGAAGTAAGAAATAACTCACTGTTTCATTGCCAAGTTGATAAGCTGCTCCATAAGACTAAATGTTTCAGATTTGTGCAGAAATAAAGAGAACGTATACTGAAATAGAAATTAATACAGCGATAGAGATGGTAAGAATTTTAATGAATATTTTAAGTAGTAAAATTAATTCAATTGTAATAAATGAATAAATAAGAAACAAAACAAATCAGATAAAAAACATAGAATGCAATCAGAGCTAAAAATAAAAGTTCGCCAAAATCAACACTAACAAACTTACACAAAGACACATTGATTCTGAGATTACTAAGATAACAGAAGCATTATGATCATTCTAAAGAACAATTTGTTTAATGTTTTCAAATTTAAAAATGTTCTAGACAACAATTCTTTTCAGATATTGGGGAACATTTTGGTCTCGTGTCTGTCGGTTGGTCAACATATTTGCAAACCACCATTTGCAGACAAACATTGTGTTAAATGAATTGATACATTCACACTAATATCTTTGTGCGTAGGCTTCTGCGGTTGATGTCATCATTAAGTTCTAGGTCTTCCGGCGGTGACCGCATAATGATCGATAACGTTGAAAAACATATCGATCATAGGTCACCACCACAAAACCTAGAACTTAATGATTTAAACTAATAGTTGAAAAGGAGATGTAGAGCAGGTGTTATAAAATGTAAGGTGGTTAGTTAGGAACCCCGACACTATACCTTACCTTTAAGTAAGGTTAGGAGATGTAGAGCAGGTGTTATAAAATGTAGGGTGGTTAGTTAGGAACCCCGACATCATACCTTACCATTAGGTAAAGACCTACCACAATCTTCTTTATATTTCACACTTATCATCTTCAACTAGGACACATCAACAAGAACTATTTATACTCATGTGACCATTTGTCCAATAATAGGACACAAGAGATCTCTTGCTACATTAATTGGCCGACGTTATGTCTTAGTTGTTTCAGTAGTAACAACAAACATTCCTATCTCTCCTGAGTCTTGGAACACTACTATCTCCAAAACTAGATTTATTCACCTACTGATAAAGTAGCATAATTTACTAATACTGATTTTTCAGCTGGAATATGCTTTCCACCAATCTAAACCTATGAAATTCTATAAAAATCCAAAAATGATTACTTGCTCACTCAAATAGTATATTGATAAACTTATACATAGTATTTACTTATTTTAAAATAGCATCAACTATAAGAAACAAAAATAAAACATATTTTTAAACCACCCAATATTTTAAAAATGAGACCAATTTTCCAAGATGGCGAACTTTTGATATGTTCATTTTCAAGCATCAATAAACAAGAATAGCAAAATATATAAATCACTGAAAGTCTGGTTTTTAACAGAACAGTTTCAAAATGTCTGTAAAACAATTTTTAGTAAGGTAAAACTATTAAAATTCATTTGTTTTAACAAATTTTCTTTTCTTAGTCTCATCGGAGGTCTTCTATTTAAACCTAAAAATTGAAAGGATGAGTATTTCACAAGATAATTTACGGGTACTGTATACATTTTTAATTGAGATCCATCCGGATTAACCAGATGACCGGAGGAGAAAGACTCTATATGCCAAATATCGAATTTTCCAATTTAGATCTACAATATTTAGTACCTCTTTCTCTCTGGTGGATACTCTGATGGATTCTGGAAAGAGAATGTTGTTTGTTTTGTCCAGTCCCGTTACATCTGTCCATCTGACAACTATCTTCTTCTCCTTGCCCAGGATGTAGGCGTAGAAGCACATGTGAGATACTGACAGGTACAGCCAGCCTTGGAATGGAAATGAACCATTCCAGTAGCTAAAACAGATGATGAATAATTAAGTATAACAAGATGATAGCTTGTATTGCTACAAGTACAATAAGATAGAATGAAATTATTACTTATTTCTAACAAAGTTTTGTGTTTCTTAGTCTGTTTACGAGATCAATACTCGAAAACAGTCACCTCAAACTAAGATCTTTCTCAATATATCTGGCGAGGGTTGGAATCCCAGGGAGGTAAGGCTTGTTTTACATGATGATAATATCAAATGGATGTGTGAATGGCTGATTCCCTCCCACCCTGTATTAAACAGAATGTGTACTGGATTTGATATGTATGTCTTCAGGATCAATTGAGTTCAATCCCCCAGGGATCCCGGCTTGTTGCATGTCAACAAATGCTTATAAACAAGCCAAATTCAAAATTTCCTTAACAGAAATGTGTTTCAGACATTTTTGGAAATGTTTGGTCTTGAGACTGTCTCTTGGTCTGTCCACAGACCAACAGATGAGTGTTTGTATCACCCAAAAAACAGATTTTTTTTATTTTTGAAAAGCAAGTGATATTGGTAATATTGCTCAAGGTAATAATTTTATAAAGTTAAACTATTTTTTTAACCGCGCTTAACATTGCAAATAAAAAATATGAAAGAAGAAGAAATACTAGGTCATTACAAAAAAAAATTAAATAATAGTTAAATAAACAATGTTTTACAAACATTAATTCATTGATTCATTTATAAATTAATTTTATTTACTCTTAACAATGGTGTAAAATCAATATTCACCGGACAATAGGTCGTTAATGAATACTTGAGACCATATTATGCTGAGATTTTGAAGGAAGTCACCCACATTAAATAAAATTTAATGGGTAAAATGTATGAGGGGTTTTTTTTGTAATAGCTAATAGGTACTTTTTAGATTGTTACTCTCCTATGATTTTTTTTTTTTTTTTTTTAGAATATAAATGAATTTGACTAAATAATTAATAAGACAAAGGGACGTTTAGTCCAATGTACTTTGGGACAAAGGAATATCACACTTCTGTTTTTATAAGGGAATAATATTTAATTCAGACTCACTGAAATTAAGAACATTTTAACCAGTGGAGTCCATAGCCAAAGAAATACATAAATCCCAAGCTCAAAGAACATTCACTTATCAATAGCTTACCATCAGTACTAAAGAGGTAGTTTGACTTTGTTTACATTTTTGTAGTAAACAATTAATTAAAAATACATCGGAAGGTTCTATGATACCTGCATGAGTAGTAACTGACAAGTCTATCCTCAGGAGGCAGGTTAAATCTCCGCTTGAATTTTTTGGTTTGATCCCTGTAAGATTTTGAATCTTCATCTAAACACAAAAAAAAAACAATTAATTTAAAAATAACAATATTTTTAAAAAAAATATAAACATATACTATAATATTTTGAATGCAATAAAAAGTGAATAGATAAAATAAATTAAAGTAACTTAAGAAATAAACCTCTTTAAGAGGGATTTTGTTTTATAGTCATTGCTTTTATAAATAAGAAAGCTACTACCTTTCATATGGGTGAAGACTGGTCTAGGTTTTGGCTTATAAAAATTAATTTTTAATTTTGTGGTCTGATTCGTAAGTTTGTAATAAATGATTTGAGATTCTCAGTAAATATTTAAAAGACACTTCAAGACAGGGGTTTAGAGTTGCTGTGATCATCAAGGCAAAGGTCACATCTGATCAGCTGTCATAAGATTATCTCGAGGTCATGGGTTCAGTCCCATGCCTAGACACTTTGATTTTTTATGGCTCATTATTGATCACAACGTATTTACATTAACCACACATTGGTGTGTGAAGTGGGTGAACTTTAATGAGTAGCCTATTTGATTTCAGTTATAAAGTCAACCCACTGTAATTATTATTTAATTGAAGCGAGCTTCTTACATTCAAAAAATATGCTTCCTGTCTGTCTGTCTGTGACTGCCTGTACTCGTGGCGGTCAAAATAATGCTGCCTTTTTTACCGAGAAACTAAAATTGAACTCTTTATTTTTGTTCGACTATATTTTAACAAATATAACTTAAATACAATAATTTTTCTGCTCTTGATCTCCAAATTTCCTTCTTCTCCTCTTCCGCTCTTTTGCTCTATTTTGCTCCTTTACTCTTCCACTAGCTTGCTCGTAAAAAGACTTTAAACAGCATTAAAAAATATAAACTTGTTTCTTGACAAAATTAAACATTGTGAAACTTGAAAGACATTGATTGACATAAAATAAATTTAAACAAATACTTTGACATGGCTCCCCAATTGCTTGCAATTCTTTTAGGCTCCATGCGGCGGGGATGAACCTTTATTGGGTGTCCACAGGTACCAATAGCACAAGGTTATTCGATCTAGACCTAGATCGAACCTAGATCGGGTTATTAGATCTAGATCTTGATGTACCAATTAGCAACTTGACCTTTCTAATTTGATTGTCCTGGCTTGGGTAAGTTTCGATTATCCTAGCTAAAGGCCACACGTTTCTTGAAGCTGTTTCGTCCTTCAAAAGTACGATATCTCCTACTTGTAGGTCTCTTTTAGGGTGTTTCCACTTACTTCTTCGCTGCAGTGATAATAAAAACTCGCTCTTCCAGCGATTCCAGAATTCATCGGCTAAGTGCTGAACTTGTCGCCAACGTTTTCGCGAGTACAAGTCATCTTCGGTAAATCTACCAGGTGGTGTAACGACTGGATTTGATTTCAGTGTCAATAGTTGATTTGGTGTTAACGGTGGTCCTGAGCAAGGGTCGTTTATCGAATCCGTTGTGAGGGGCCGGCCGTTAATGATGCCTTCACATTCTATTAAGAGAGTTCTCAAACAATCTTCATTCAGAAGTCCTTGATGTGTCCGCAGAAGATAATCGAGAATTCTCCTTACGGTACCTATTTGCCTTTCGACAACTGAGACTAAGGAATGTTTTATTCTTCCTCCTACTCTTATAAGGCCAGTTTTGTCTATTAAAGGATTTAATGGTTTCATTTTATTATCTAACACTACTCGATTTAAAGATTGAAAATTAATTTTTTGAACATTTATAAAAATTACGTGTTCAGCACTTATAAGTTCACTAACTGAGATTGGAATTTTGCTAATATCAAAAATGTCTTTTCCCTGAATCCTTAATTTTACACAATCTATAAACCTCCGAAAAATAGCTACTATGTCGCCGACGAATGCGATATACCCTACTCTAAATCTTAGAAGTACTCCTACCAACGAATTCGTCAAATCTGGACTAAATATTAGACAGCTATTAAGGGAGACGCCTTCGTAAACAGCCGAACAATCAAAAACAACTCTTATCTTATTAGGTTTTTTTTGGGTGGTATACCCCATGGTGGGGAAGATACCAAACCCGTCCATGTTCGTTTGCTTCCTCGGCGTGTCCCTTAAGTAGCATGTCACTTACAAACTTTATGTAATCTAATCTAAACTTTTCATTTTTGAATTTGTTTTTTAATTGACGCAATCTAATCTCAGCTGCTCTTAAGTTGTTAGGTATTCTTAAATTATCCGATCGGAAAGGAAGGGACATCTCATAATTCTTATCTGGTCTATGTATGATACCCTTCTCAATTTTGCTAATAAATTTACGATCGTTTACTGATAGACCTAAAGTATAATTTAAAATATCTGTATTTGTAGTCAAATTAAATAAATTCAAAATTTCTTTCATTGACATTTGACGAGATAAATATTTACTTTCTATTTTAGTACTTATACTTTTTGGGCCAACGACACCCCAACCTAGCCTTGTCCTCACACCATATGGCTCGTTTCTGCCTCCAGGAGCAGATTCCAAAGGGCATAGTGCCTGTGGGCAGTTATTGCCTATAAGCACTTGGACTTCTGTATTTTCAGTTATCGGCAATAAAATGTCTGATAAGAACTCTAAATGTTTGAACTCTTTAATGGTACTAGGTGTAGGTATCTCAGATACATCACAAGGGATAAAATCTCTAGTATAAGTACCCTTAGGTAGGTCTATAAGACACCTCCCACTGATATCAGACACCACCAAATCTGCTAATTTACATGTACTAATAATTGACTTTTGATGCATGGTAGTAAGCTCTAACTTTGTTAGTGTTCCTTGTATACCCAGCTCAGACTGTAGGCTTGAGGATACGAAACAACCATTACTACCGTCATCCAACATAGCATAAGTCAATATTTTATGATTTGGTTTACCTTTGTGAAATACGTAAATAGGTATTACAAAGGAGGTGGTACCTAATGAACTGGTCGTATCTAGTTTAGTACTTCGCACGATTGAAGTGGCTGTGTTATTACTAACAACCCTTTCACGATGTATACTGGAAGGGTGTTGTCTACCACAATCTGTGACGTCACAAACTAACCTGTGTTTACAGACCTTTGCAGTATGATTAACTCTTAAACACGAGAAGCATAGCCTATTTTTCTCTATAAAGGCTTTCTTGTCTTCCCAGGTTAGTTTGCGAAAGTCACTACATTCATTTATAAAATGTTCACCCTTACAGTAAGTGCAACTTTTACCACTCGTTGTTGGCTCGGTTTTTTGAGCCCTCACAATAGTTTGAAATTTTTGAGCTTTCTCTATAGGTTTACATTCTCTTGGGAGTTGAGATTCTTTGCTATTTTTATTTAAACTAAAATAAACAGGATTTGAATAAATTTTGGCCAAATCTTGGACGTACTCTGCTAAATTTTTTATCGTTTCTCTTCCCTCCAAACCTTGAACAATTTTCACCCAACCTACCTTAAATCTTAGAGGGAGTCGGGCGACTATTTTCTTTAGGCAAAGCCTTGAACTTATCTCTTTAAAATCGTTCCCCTGCAATACTGTGCTGGCTGTTGCCAGCAAATCCCCAAACTCAATTAAGGCTTTAGGATCATTACTATTAATCATAGGCCCTTCAGTTAACTTTACAGTCCACGCTTCCACTACTGCGGAACTGTCCCCAAATCTTTTTTCTAATAATTGCATTATCTGCCCAAAATTTAACCCACTATTATTTTCATAAACCCTTAAAGCTTCCTCTGTCAAGAATTTATTTAAAAAGACTTGTTTAGCTGATTCCGGTAATATACCGTCCTCTAAATGTAATTCTATTTCTCGTTTAAAAATAGGAAATTTTTCACTCGACCCGTCAAATTTAGTAGGGTTGTATGAATTTAATAATTGCATTTTCGATATTAAGACTGTAGGGTCAGTGCTAGTTGGTGGGACCATACTTACGCTAGGCAACTGGTATGACGCTGAAGGTTTAGGATCCAGCGAAGGATCTAAATTTGGAATTTGGCTAAATTGATTTATTTGTTGTTCAGGTGCGCGTATCTGAACAACCGAATGAACTGGTTGCTTAGCTGCGTGCACTTGAACGACCGAATGAACTGATGTGTTTGATTCACAACAATGACGGGTTAATTTTAACTCGTCAATTTGATTTTTATCATCTAAATTTTTAGCAGTAGGGTTAACCTGAGTTGGCTGATTAGGCTGAGAATTAGGTGGCATGATAGATACCGTAGGGGGAACCTGATGATCTCGCAGAGGAACTGACGTTTCGATTGGTCTTGGAGGCTTAGGCGTTAAAGTTGTTCCTAAAATTATTTCGATCTCATCGTCTGCTAAGGCTTTACTGTGCAATACTGTTTCTAAAAATTTATTTTCTTTTAATTGTTCTTCTAGCTCCACTTGTTTTTTTCGAATTTCGCTTTCTCTACGCAATAACTCTCTTTGTGCAAGAATATGAGTGCTTGAAACTCGTGAAACCTTTGAAACATGTGAACTTGCTCTGGAACTCACCTTAGTTTCGTGACAGCTAGTAACGCTTAAAACTTGAGAACCTGATCTGGAACTGATTTTAGTTTTATGTGAACACTTATTTGATTTGACTGACTCAATTTTACTTTTAGAACAGCAACTTTTTGAATTGACTTTATAATTTTGTGATGTTTTTGGGCCGGAGGACTCTAACATCGGACTATATGATTCTAAGAACTTAGTTATAGATTCTAACAAAGTTTTGTTAGCAAGGATTGACTCATTTTGTTCGTCAGCGAGGGCCGCTAGACGATTAATTGCCTCTATTAGGTCGTTTCTTAATAATTTTAACTCACTTAGAGATGAACTCAAAATTACTCTCATTGAGTCATCTTTGATGGAAATGAATAGATTTGAAACCTCCGCTTGCTTTTTTAAAACTTTACTTCTAAGCGATTGGAGCTTTCTCTCAAGTAAATCTATTTGGTAGGCTTTACCTTTTTCAGTAAGTTTTCTTGACCGGTACTTCTTTAGATTGTTACTCCCCTATGATTTTTTAGAATGTAAATGACTTTGACTAAATAACTATTAGAACAAAGGGATGTTTAGTCCAATGTACTTTCGGACAAAGGAATATCACACTTCATTTTTTATGAGGGGAGTAACAATCTAAAGAAGATCATTCCGTGCACCTTCTTTAGATTGTTACTCCCCTCTGTTTTAATTATAGGGGGAGTAACAATCTAAAGAAGTGCCTCTTGACCTGGGCTCAGCACTCCCTGACGGAACCTCTTCTACATTTGACGAAACCTCTTCTACATTTGACGGAACCTCTTTTAACTTAAAGTCTTCTTTTGTTTTTGAGTCAGTCTTTGGGTCCTCATCTCTTCTATCCATCTTGCTATAAGTAGTTCAAGTTTGTTTTTTTTACTATAGCTCTTTTTACTAAACTCTTTTTACTAAAGTCTTTTTACTGTGACTGCCTGTACTCGTGGCGGTCAAAATAATGCTGCCTTTTTTACCGAGAAACTAAAATTGAACTCTTTATTTTTGTTCGACTATATTTTAACAAATATAACTTAAATACAATAATTTTTCTGCTCTTGATCTCCAAATTTCCTTCTTCTCCTCTTCCGCTCTTTTGCTCTATTTTGCTCCTTTACTCTTCCACTAGTTTGCTCGTAAAAAGACTTTAAACAGCATTAAAAAATATAAACTTGTTTCTTGACAAAATTAAACATTGTGAAACTTGAAAGACATTGATTGACATAAAATAAATTTAAACAAATACTTTGACACTGTCAGTAACGTTTACATGTCCGACGATACCTTGAGTAAAAGTTGACTGATTTAGTTGAAATTTAGTGTATATATTCCTTTTACTAAAGGTCAGGCTAAGTTTGTTGGGCAACATTATCCGTCTAAGAGTTCACACACAATGTTCGTGTAAACGTGAGCTTCAAATGAAAAATTGGAATTTCAGGACAGGAAAAAGATTCTTCGATGAGACGAACATTTTTTAAATTTTAAAGTCGAGTTAGTGACATCAACCCAAAACCTTTAGGCCATGTATTCCTAAAGTATATTTAATCTGTGTCTGGACATCCCATCCAGCCCCTAATCAGTTTAATTACCACATTAAATACACAGGCTCAAAAGTTAAAGAATATGTTGCAGCACTTTTGGGAGGGAGTATATATTTTATTTGATTATATTGTTTACTATTTTGTCAAGAGCCTGGTTTATTATTTGCCGATATTATATTTTATTATTGCTGGTTTATTATTTGCCTATTTCTATATTTTAAATCAAACGATGAATACGAGAAAGTAAATATTTATTATTATAAGTTCATCAGCAACTATTTAATGTAGATTTACTAAGTACATAATATAATCTTTTATACTTAGCAAAAATGAGATACTGTCATTATTCATTGACTAAATGTGATCAAATATTAGTTGAGTTAGTAAGAGAACTGAATAACACCTTATAAAGAAACAACTTTTTATGTTACATAACAATCACTATCAATAGAAGTTTCATATTTTAAAATGAGATTTTTTTTTTTATTCAATTCCTCTAATTATTTTTTACAGTACAGTTTAAATAAAGAAATCCATATAATGAAAATACCTTTAAAGCTATAAAACTTTGAAAGATAAGTAAATTATAGATAATACTACTATTTAAAACAGTATTAATAGCTATGAGTAATAAGTCACTCTGAAAGAATATAAACCACAATAAATGTTTAAAAAAATAAAAATAAAATAAAATATAGATAAAAATAAGAGTAAGTCAAGAATGTCATTTATTGTTTTTAAGGTACACATAATTTTACAATAATGCAAACTGCTAGTTTCCGCACTATACGTGTAATGTACTATTGTTTTTAAGGTACACATAATTTTACAATAGTACATTACGCGTATAGTGCGGAAACTAGCAGTTTGCATACGAGTGTGGAGTTTGCACCCGAGCGACAGCGAGGGTAGTAAAACCAAACCAGCAAAGCAAAATGAAGTTTCGCACGAGTTGCGTACCTTAAGGCCCGTTTACACGGTGATAGTTCTTACACGATAGAACTATCATGTCAGTCTACGTCATACAACTATTGCCGAGGTGTGCAGTTTACACGGTGAGAGTTAAAATACGTCAAAACTTGTTGCCGTGCACTCAATTGTTACATCTATATAATACATTTTTGACTAGAATACGGAAATAAAGCATTAAATATATTATAATGTTAAATTATAATACACACACAGCCAAAAGAATATATTCATATTGTCGAAAAAAACAAAATCTGATATCTTATGTGAAGCAATCTATCATATTTAGTGCCTTTAAATCTGTTATCAGTTGATAAAAAAGTATAAGCCAATCAGCGTCTAGTATCTAGAGTGGTAGTTCTTATATCATCCGCGTGAGTACTCTGACTGCTGTGATAGAACACTCAACTATCTCGTCAGACGAGATAGTGTGATGGCAGATAGTTCTATCGCGACAAAATCTATCACGTAGTCTACACGGTGATAGTCGATGCGATAGTTGCTGTCGTGACCGCAACTATCGCGCCAACTATCACCGTGTAAACGGGCCTTTACTTTATCTACGATTGTGGATTTAATAATAATAAATACGGAAAAAAAAATAATAAACTTCCTGTATGTATTTCTCTTTTGATTGAGATGATATTTATACATTAGTTGTATTTTGTGCCGAATTAATTATTTCAGGAGGCGTATAATTCTCCTCATTTTCTTCAAAATCACTTAAATCAAAATTTATTTGCCTAGTTGGCCCGATCTACTACTCTCCAAAATCTCGAGCTCCCATTGGCCCCACTCCCACGATGTCAGAATAACAAAATATAATGGCATGAGTATAAATAATTAAATTAATTAGGAATTAAGATTAATTGTTTTTTCCACGATGTCAGAATAACAAAATATAATGGCATGAGTATAAATAATTAAATTAATTAGGAAAACACGCATTTAAATATTATTTAACCAAACATAGTGAATTTTCAATAAAGCAAAACAACAATAAAATTTTATAAAATAACTTGGAAAAATTATTTATTTTATTAATTATTTATATATTTTTTTTTTTTTTTCAAAATAAGTTTTAAAATTACGTTTGCATTTGAATTGTACTTTTTCAAATACATGTACCGTCAAATCTATAAGTAAGATAGATCACCAGTCTAAAATAACTCCATTTAGTCGTCTGAACAGAAGACCCTGGTTTGACAGAAGCTGTACCTGTACCTTCATTAAGTCTAGATCTCCTGGAGGAAATTAAATATTCTCCTGAGGAAACATAAAATATTTTTGTAAAGCCTAACATTTTGAAGAAATCATTCTAAAAGTTGTAGCTCATGTTGAGGCTCGAAATTGACAATAGCAGTACTCTAAAGCAGTCCCCACAGAAGAAACCGTACTTTCAGTGCTCACTTCACAATGGTTCTGCAGGACTTCAATAATGTTTCAATACAAGATTTCCTCAAATATTACTGAATGCAAATTGCAAAATATAAGAATAAAATTAAAATATTTTTAAGTAAAATAATATGAATTTTTTAAAGGTTAATTTAAATCTAAATAATATGAAGTTAATTTTACCCTCGAAGGAGAGTTCCTCAGCTGAAGTGGCTACAAGTGATTCTATTTTACAGCAGACAAATTCTGTTACATCATCCTCTTTTTCAATAGCCGAGAGACAGTCCAGGTTCTTCTGCAGCCAGTCCCAGTGTTCCTCTATCTCCTCCTTCTTTAGAGCACATGCTATCACTAGAAAAAGCAAAACAAACAAAACTTTTATAAAAGTACTAACAAAAACAAAGAAATTGGTTGCCTATGAAATAACTTTTAGTTTTAGCCATCAGCTAACTAATTTAACAAATGTTCGATTGTTAGTTATATTACTAAAATGAGATTATGAAAAAAGAACTAAGAAGTCATACAAAATTATAAACTATGGAAAAAGAAACTAGGAATTTACACTTTGCTATGAAGGGAGTGTGAGTAAGGATCTAAAAGCTGACACTTATCTAGGCTAAGAGAAAAGGACTAAGAATTTATAAGAAGCCTATTAAGAAGGAGCTAAGAACTCTAACTTAAATACAGGAAGCTCTTTCACATCATGGATATCACAATATCTCGGATATCTCAATCAAGTTAATTTCCCCAGAGAGACAATGGTTTAAATTAAAGATTTTTAAGAATTCATCAGACGATACAAATAATTTTTGGGTGTACAGGACCAAGTTGTCAAAAGCTCTTATAAAAAAAAAAAAAAATAAATAAAAATAATCTCATTAACACAAATCACAATCAATTTTTGACTACTATGAAACAAAAACCACATGCTAATACAAACTATCAAATTCATAAAATTTATCCCTTGTATTTATCCATAAAATTGGCGAATCTGAAAATCCCAACTCTGCTTTCCAGCTTCCTTGAAGTGTTTTGCACTAATTATAGTCTTTGATCGTGAATCTTCCTTCCAAACTTTCGCCATTTCCTGTGTTTTGTATATCTTTAGTAATAATTAAATTAATAGCAACCATAAAGCTATAAATTTGATAAATAATAACATTTTTTTTTTTTTTCGCTTCATTCAAAAATTACTACACATACTCCGTTTAAACTTTATGGTCTTGTGTCAGTCAAATTAACAATTTTGCGAACCATATCTTAAAAAGGAGTCCACAGATGGTCCCATATTAAGTTCAACTGTAATTCACACATTAGATATTGCTAAATCGAACCTCTATTAATGTAAAAAACGAAAGGAGGGAAAAAAGAAGGAATAACTCAAATTTGCCATCTTTGGAGTAGGAGAAAGGAACTTAGAACTCTCACAGAAGTATCAAAAGACCAGAAGGAAGGAATTAAGAAGTCACATATAACTATAATGAAGGATCTAAAAAACAAATCAAATTAACTATAAGAAGACTATGATGAAAGAATTAAGAACTCAAATTTAACCATAAAGGCAATATTAGAAAGAAACAAAGAAATTTTACTTAACAACAAAAAGACTAGTAAAATAGATGATTTAGAAAAATGATTTGATCAAATAAATAAAATATAATATCTAACAAGTCAAGACTATAATTTCCAACAAAACTTGCGGAATATTTAAACAAACAATGTAAATAGAGGTAAATAAATATATCTTTATATCAGTGAGAAATTCTAATTATAGACTAAACCCCTGTCACTATTATAAAGATTGGAAGTGAGTTTAAATTAAAAACATGTTTTCATTGACACAATTGTCCTTCCTCATTATTTATACGTAAGATTTAAGAAAGTGTGCTCAAAATAACTACATAATATTATTATTTTTTTATTACCACTTGTTAGTAATAATAATAAAAAAAAAAAAAAATCATAATCTATATTTAGCTGTTATCTTATAACTTTCATATTAAATCTTGATACATTTTCTTTATTTTATCTACGATTGATACAAAATATAAACATTGTATCTCAGTTTAGATGCGTACAAAGTGATTCTTTACGTACTTGTATTCATTGCGCATGCGCGTCTCATAATTCCTCTTTTTTCCGCCCTAGTGAGGTAAAAAAGAAGAATTTTTCACCTTAACACACGATTAGCGAGTTTGTTTACATTTAACAAAACTAATTTGCAGTTTGTTTAATTAAAGTAACTATTTATATCGAGTTTTTAGTGAAAATCAATGATTGATTTATGCCATTATGACGAAAATGAGGAGAATAATACGCCTCCCGAAATAATTAATTCGGCACAAAATATAACTAATGAATTAATGTCTTCTTTATCAAAAGAGAAATACGAACTACATACAGGAAGTTAGTTAAATATTTTTTTATTTATTTATTATTAAAATCCAACAATCGTAGATAAAGTACGGTACACAACTCGTGCAAAAACTACATTTTGCTTTGCCCGGGTGGTTTTACTACCCTCGCTATCACTCGGATGCAAACTCCACACTCGCATGCAAAATGCTACTTTCCGCACTAGACGTGTAATGTACTATTATATTAGTTAATTAAATACTGGAAGAACAGATTATTGTCGGTGTTGGGCCTTGGCTTCAGGAGAGTACCATTAGCCTCTCAGATACACATATTCATAAAATTAGAGACTTGTATACATCAATATTCAATACACCATTCTCAAATTACAAATGTAATTTTTTAAAAAATACTGTTATGGTAGCAAAAATGTAACAAGGGAAGGTTTAGTTGCCCAAAAATAGTCATTCTGTCTCAGTATAAGGCTGATGTCTCTATAAACTGGGATTAATGAAGCAGATTGTAAATACCTGGTGAGTATTTTAAATACCTAATATTTTGTAGGCTCAGATATTAGAAAACTCATGAAGGATAATACCTTTCTAGCTAAGATGGTGGAGGTCAAAAGGCAGGCCTGGAAAGTTTTTTCAAGAAGTGAAAGAAAAGAAAAAATGTATAAGAAACCATGAAGACCCTAATTTCAAATGTATAGTAAAAATTTGGTTTGGCCAATGAGATAAAAGGAGCCCTTCTTTTAGTCTTCCTCGGATTATTTTACTCCAATAAGAATCTTGGTTCTGTAAGTGATAAACAAGGTGAGAGATTCAATCAAAAAAATTTTATAAATGCAACACACATGCCAGATTGGGTGTAATATCAATTAGATAGCTTACTACAATTGGATGCTGCTCAAAGATGATCTACAGACTTCCCAGAAGAAAGAAATAACCCAAAAGATGCTTTAAGGGAAGAAGAAAATAAAATTATTTTGTTTTAAATGTAGGGTGACCATATGTCCCATTTTGACCAGGACAGTCCCGTTATTTTAAGCTTTTGAAGGAGTCCCGTCGGTTTCCAAAAATGTCCCGTTCTTTGGAAAAATAGGACATTTTCCAAAAGGTCTGGGTATAATGAAAAACTATATAAATGACTAACTAAATAAGACAATGGGACGTTTAGTCCAATGTACTTTGGGACAAAGAAATATCACACTTCTGTTTTTATAAGGGGAGTAACAGTCTAAAGAAGAATATTCTGTACACCTTCTATAGATATGTAATCCCCTCTGATTTTTTTATAAGGGGAGTAACAATCTAAAGAAGTCCCCAAGTAGTATTAGAAAGATAAAAAATCTAAATTTGATTCCCAGCTGTACAAAATGACTAATAATCTTTATTCCTGTGCAAAACCTCATGCACTACTTTATATTTGTTTATTTTTCTTATATAAACATTTATATTTAAACTTTAAATATAATTGTTTCTATAAGCAACAAGGAAACAAATAAAAAACATTATTCTTATCTATAATTATTTTTTTAAATGACACATTATCGGGAACAGTAATAAAAAAGGGAGTTTATGTGGCTTAAATATAGATATATCTTTTAAACATACATAGATTTCATCATCATTTCCAAAGATGTCACAACTATATACTACAAAAATTACTTTAATCACAAGTACTATCAAAACACATACTCAAACATATGTATAAGATAAGATTATAAATATATATGCAAACCAATTTCTTAAATTATCTTTCCTTTTTTTATACCATTTAAGATAATAATATTAAAGAAATGTTGTAAAGGAAATTCCATTTCTTTAAACATATATATAAAATATTTTAAACAAATAAAATTAGTTAATTTGACTGATTACTTTTAATGTTCTACATTCACATAGTATGACAAATATCAATATTATTTCACAAAATAAATAGTATGGATTACAATTATTATTTGGTATTTTTTTTATTTGTACACCAAATTTTATCCTAATTGGTTAGTTACTCCAAGCATGTCAAAGATGGCAGACAATCATTTAAAAACATGTTAATACCACAGGGGACATTAAAATGTGTAAATCTTTTTACTTTTTCATGGGTTGTTCAAATAATATTAGACTTCTAAATCCATAAAATCAGTTCTTTTATGAAATTAGTAATCAATTGTAGAAATAGTAATTTAATAGTTTCTTATAGTTTCAATTATTGGGCTTGAGAAAAGCAATATTTCAACATGGGTGTGAAAAAGTAACTTAATCTTCATTCGCTCGCACTTCATTTTCTTAAGAGTTAAGTTGCATGGAGACAAACCAAGACTACTCAAGACTAAATTTTTCCCTATTCAACAAAATTGGATAACTATGAGTTTTATTATTAAATAATATTTAAAACAAAATAATTTTGATTATTTTATTGATAATAATGAAAAATAAAGGGAGTTTATTGGGGGGGGGGGCGCAATTTTTGATGTTTTTTGACAAAAATTACATGAATAATTAACCACTATCCACAAGTGTTTTATATTTTTTGTAATCTACTCTTCAATAAAATGTATTTGATACCCCACTAAAAGATTAAAAGAAAAGTTCGCGTGATTTGAATTATCCACCATTTTGAGTTTGAACACCTGATAATTTTGAGTTCGCTATATGTTTTCAGTGAGCGCTTCCAAACTATCTTTAATACTGCCAAGTTTCATGTTTTTATCAATTTTGATTCAAAAGTTATTGGAACCGTACAAAGTGACAGACAGACACAGTAACGAAACTATAAGGGTTTTTTTTTTTTTTTTTTTTTTTTTTAAGGGAGATCTTTGTAACTCGGACACGGGAAACTTACACAAACACGGACTCATTTTCTTTTCTTTTTAGCTTATATTTAATCGTTTACATAAACAGAGACGTAGACAATGTTCATAAGAAAAATTACTAATGTTAAATTTTAAGGGAGGGGAAAAACGTCAAGGAGGGGAATTAAAACAAAAATTATTGAAATATCATTACCAGAGAAGTATAATAATACTTAAATTACATATAACATTATTATAATTTAAAGGGGTTTGATAACAACACAGAGAAAGAAAGTTAATGTCCCTGATATGGTTACAAAGCTGAGACTATAGACGAAGATTACCTAGACCATCAAAACTCTAACAATCAGTTCCGTGCATGCTCATTTTCACAAAGGTTGGAGGTTGCTTGCACAGAATAATTTTGTACCCCACAAAATTACTCCACACAAGCACTAAAGCGTTAAATTGTTTTATATTATTATTTAATATGTTTAATTTAATTATTTAATATGACTTATTTATTATTAAGTACCTTTTTACCTTAAACATTTTGCAATATTTAGATTAAAATAACGTTGCAAGTGAGCATCAATTTAATTCTTTTATAAATTTTACTTGTTTTTAAACTGTATACTAAAATTGAAGATTGTCATTAAAATACTGTATTAACCCTGGGGAGCGCGTGGTCTAATACACTCACGAGGAGGCGTGGACCCCTAATAGGACTTAATCTGTTTTATATGTCCACACAACATATAAAATAAATATAAACTTGATATCATTTTAGCAAAATATTATAAAACATATTTAAATTGGTTTTATTGTTTTATTATTTTTTTAATTTATAAAATACCTTTGTATAGTCTCATAGTTTATAAGCACAAAATTAGTCGCCAATAATATGTAAACGGAACAATATAGATTAATTGAATAAGAGACAAACACAAAAGACTAAGTTAACTTGACAAGCTGCCATATTTATTAGAACAAATCGTTTTACAAAACATACACAAAATAGATCACTCGATATATATCGATATCATACTATCGATACATATCAAGTCTCAATTATAATTTTTAATTTTTTCTTTATATTTTTATTATTTTATTTTAAATTCAGGTACCATATTAATATATTTTGTATTATATGTATAAATTTCACTAAAATTAGTGTAATACTAAAATTTAAGTGAAAGTGGTGCTGTCAGGACAATATGGGCACAGAGTTGAAGTATAATCACGTACGATGTCAAACAGTGACTGATTCTCTTGATAAAAGCAAGAAATGTAGCTAGAAAAATCCTTTCAATCGCACCCACATCTATCTCAATTTCACAGTTATACCTCAAATTTAGGACCGCACGTACCCAAGGGTTAAGGATATAAGTTCCAAATTACAAAATAAAATTGGCTTATACTAGTTGAAGGTAGGGCCCAAGTTGGTATGTCCGGGACTTCTCTCCTTGCTCCTGCCAAGTTTCACATGATTTGTACCTAACGGCTAAAACTCATATGAGCGTTTGAAAATAGACAATAAATAAGGATATAGGATATAGACGAAAAATTGTACACTGATATTTATTTAAATAGACTGTCAATTGGTTTGGAACATATATGCTTTTACAAGCCATCATTGTCTAATATGTTTAATTGTTTCCCCCGTTTTTTTAATCTGTCAAAATTGTTTTAATTTTTTACATGAAATAAAGGATCAATTTAGCAAAAGTTAAAAAGGGCAGAGGGTTCAAATTAATCTGGGGCTATCTGCGTATTACTTTATCTGTGTATAACCTACAAGTTCCATACAAATCAGAGAAATATTTTTGAAGCTATAGGTATAAATAAATGTATGTTTTTGCGCATGTGGAAGAGAAACAAATGAGCACAGAAGGTTGAAACTTATATGGGACCAACAATGAGCTAATTATGACCTAAAATACAAATTTCATTAAAATCGGACGTGTCGTTTGTAAGATATTGTTTGTTTGTTCGCAAAAATTGAGCGACAGACAGACACGGCACCAAAAATGTTTCCTGATGTCTTCCACGGATTTCTGTCTTGGAATGTTTGAAATCGGAGACATAAAATATTTGGATATTCTGTTACCTTTGGTAAGCTCGTAAGCAAAAAAAAACGAAATTTCCTGAATTTAAGGGAAAATTATGAGAATCAATAAGATTATAGTCAGTTAGCTTGAGAATTACCCAAGGAAGGTTTAAAATACCACACTTTCTTACTATCGTTTTATACTTGGAGTATGTTGGAGAAAAAATAGGGTGCAAACATTTATATAAGAAATGTACGAAAAATAGAAGACATATGGTCAATTAAGCAACCACACTTATAAGAATATTAGTTGTAGAATATCATCCTAATTAAAATATAACGTCGACATCTCAAAAAAATTAGATGAAACAAATGGCAATCAAAAAGGATAACAACTGTTTTCTCTCTTACTCATTTAATCATAAATCTTTACAAGTTCTAAACAGTTGCTTGTTGACATTTAGTAGGTAGAATTTGTAAATAAAAATAATGAACTTATGGAATTACCATAGTAAACTTCAGAGGATGGAGTCTGATGGAGGATTCTGTACGGAGGTGGTTTAGTGTCAAACACACTGTCAAGTGTACCGACAAACAGCGACGAGATAGAATTACTCTTGCCATGACCTTTTCTCTTTTGAAGTACGAAGTAAACACTCGACTTCTGCACCTCCCTGTAAACCAAGAGGAAATTCCAAGCTGTGACTCACATCCGAAAACAAAACAAACAAAAAACGTTAAAACATAATGGACAAAGAAAAATAATAGACTCACCAAAAAGCATTCGCGATTAAAACTTCTTTAGGTTTAATCCACATTTCCCGCTCTTAAGAGAAAAACTAAAGTAACAACAGATCAACTACACGAAAAGATTACATCTTTGTAACTCGGACACGGGAAACTTACACAAACACGGACTCATTTTCTTTTCTTTTTAGCTTATATTTAATCGTTTACATAAACAGAGACGTAGACAATGTTCATCGTCGCCAAAATAAACTCGTAATATTGTAACACTGAGAGATAAATTAAAACGCCATTCAGTTAAACGGCAGAAAACCATAGAAAAAACAATAGTAAAGAAAAGCCCGTCAATTAATTTTGATAGATCTTTGATAATGCACGGATCGGGATAGGAATGTAAACAGCTGATTGCATAAATACTGCACGAGCAGCTGATACAAATGACAAGGTTATTCAACAGTGTCGTTATTCAACAGTGTGCCAACCAAAAAACTAGATTTCTAGATAAAGATTTAAAATGATTTTCTGGAAGATATTTAAGGGGGCTCGAACTGTACACTGAGTTGAATTTTTACTGACGGAACAAAACAAAACCAAATATATATTTGTTCTCAGGGTGTCAGCCGCAATAATTTATTGCCCACAAGACGCATTTCCGTTAAAAAAAAAGTCAACACCCTTTGTGGAATTATTTTTTGTGTTGGGGTTATTACTTATGATATAACCGCAAAGTTACAAAGTAGGTAGTACAGGTCCGTTAACGATAGATAGACAAACTCAGGAGGCTAATTTATAAGGGAGGTTAGAGGTGGTTAGAAGTGGTTAGAGGTGGCTCTAAATCTCGGCCTGGCACGTAAAATATGAATTTATCACGCAGGAAATTAGAAGGGTCCTCAGTTTTGCCTATGGATCCTAAAAATAAATAAAGGAGTGGGGGGGGGGGGGTACAATTTACGTCTAATTTAGTATATATTACAAAATGAACTTTTAATACCTTCCCAAATAGTCTAACCATCCAAAAGATATCCCCAGGCCATTACCTGAACAGGTGAATAATTAATACCTTAAACTTTAAATTAAGTTAAGTATTAAGTTTAAATTAAGTTAAGTATACGTTATTTTCTATAGACATTTAGTAAAATATGTTACAGATTGCAAATATATTAAGGTTTTCCAGGAAAATGGCCATTTTAGTCGTTAGTTTCCTAATTTGAAGTTTTTTAACCCACATTTTTAACATTATTACTTTATTAAAGTGTTAAGTATTGGTCTACTACCTGAGTTAATCAGAACTTGATAAAGAAATGAGGGGAAAAAATAAATGTCTGAGTCGATTCCTGTTTTTATTAAATATTGGCTATTATTTTTTACCAATTAATTATATAATTAATTTGGATGAGATTTGGATTAATTATTAATTTAATTGATTTGAGTTTTACTCACTAATAATAAGTGCATAAGTTAATTAATTTCCATACGATACATAATTTAATCGTACGATTTATTTAAAGAAAGGATATTGAAAGTAGTTGAAGTATTTTATATTTAGGTATCGATATGTGTTGAAGTAAGTCATTTAAAAACCTAAAAAGTCATGCGTATAACTCCATTCTTGTTTCGTAACTTTATTCATTGTGAAGGCTTCAAATTTTATTAGAGAAACTACTGTGATTGAGCTTCCGTAACCAAAAAGTGATGTTTATTAAGAGTATTATTTCTTAAGCTACGTGTTTTGTTTCTTAACATACGAAAGCAGCTTATGGGGAATGTTGAAAAGGATTAATTAAACTAAGTCTATAGAGTGGGGGGACACTAGATAGAGACATTAGATAGTCCTCACTAGATAGAGACATTAGATAGTCCTCGCTAGATAGAGAAGTGGTAGGGCTTTCTCGCGTCAGTCAATATTATTTCTTGTTGGCTGTTCTTCAGTTCTTCAGTTGCTAATCCACCTCTCAGCAGTAGCCATCTCACACCTTATCACTATCAGTATTCAAGCCAACTGCTTCAACTCACGCGTAAATTTAAAAAGTAAGTTAAAATAATTTAAATATGTAGTTTAGAATGGTCTAAAATGTTTTTCTAAGGACAATAGTCTAATGTATCTTTTTATACAAGGAAAGAATAAATATAATTTGTTTTCACACATAAAATGTCGCTTAACTGTGAATAGTGAATATATTTACAGTAATAATGTCTTGTTACTTTCTCATATACCATATACGTAATATATAATATAGAGAGAAAGTATTGTGATGGGAAATTATTGGAAAATTCTTTTTGGTAGGAATTACACGTCTTAAGGTCCTCTGGGTTCAAAAAGTTGATTCTATAAAATATCCGTTGTTTGATGAAATTTTACATACATGTTTTAGTCCATTTAAATACAAATCTAACAGTAGTATTATTGAACGAGTGCAGTGAGTTTTCATTTCAAAGACTTGGGCTTTGAAAAGTATGTGTGTTTGTTTGTTTGTCCAACGATAACTGGCGTAAAAATCGATCGATATGAACGAAATTCGGCATACAGGTGCATCTAACAATTTGTGATAACTGTATAGTGTTTGACTACCACACTACACCACACTAAATATTTTCAAAATGGCGCCCAATAAGATGGACGACTAAAAAAAAGTTTTTAGCAAGCATGACATGTTGTATATTAATTTAAAGGTCTTGAAGTGTACAATCGGAACATGTAACTAAATATTAAAATATTATACTTAAAATGTTCAAGATGGCGGACCTAAAAAACCGTTATAGTCAGCATGACATGTTATATGTCGTTAAGTCTTTAAAAGGAGGGAAATAATATAGAACTATTAAAATTTCACACTTAATATTTCCAAAATGGCGGCCAATAAGTTTGGACGACAAAACAAACAATTTTAGTCCGTATAACATGTAATCTATCAATTTAAAGTCTTAAAGTGTAGAAGAGGACATAATGTAACTATTAAAATTTCACACTTAATATTTTCAAGATGGCGGCCAATATGGTAGACAACTAAAAAAATATTTTAGTCAGCATGAAATTTTATACATCGTTTTAAAGGTTTTTAAAAGTATAGGAAAAGCGTAAATAAGCTTGAAGGCTATCTGCGCTCGCCTGCTACACAGCATTTACAAGGCTCGATAAGCTCGCCTGTTTATTCAACAAATTGATGTCTTAGATGCATTTATTAATTACGCTCGCTGTGATAGCCTGTTAAAACTTTAAAATAAAGATGTCTACAAATGCAAGGAAATATGATAAAGCCCAGCTTCAACTATCTAGGCAGCGAGCCTGCAATATATTTGTTGAATAAAGATATTCTAAAATAGCTGCATAAACAGGCGAGCGTAGCGAGCCTGCAATAATTTTATTTAATAAATATTAACTACAAATGCTGTAACTACAGGTGAGCGTAGCGAGCCTGCAATACTCGATTTATTAAATATTAACTACTAATGCTGTAACAACAGGCGAGCGTAGCGAGCCTGCAATTATACTTTATTCAATAAATATTAACTACAAATGCTGTAAACAGACGAGGGTAGCGATCCTTTAATAACTTCAATAAATAGTGTTTATCTACAAATGCAAGGAAAATTGTTTTTTCTATCTAGAATTAGCGAGTTAGTACGAAATTCGGCTCACAATATCTGAGTATTTTTGACACTTTAAATTTAAGATTGCGGTCAATATTGCAGACGACTAAATAATTAGATTTTTTTCTGCACGACATGTCATACATCGTTTTAAAGGTCTTGAAGAGTAGGAAATGAGTATTAACTGTGATTACAAAAGTTTTGCAACAAATAGGGCCAAAATAAGGGTGTTAAGAAGTAAGGTCATACTTACATTGCATATTACATAAAAATAATTTTAAAGCTCTTTTCAGGTTGATTAAGAATATTTAATGTTTTAACCGAAATATTACCCTGGTAGTTATATTGAAAACATGGTATGGCTATGGCTAATATAAGAACACTATTCTACGCGAGTTCTTCATGCAGCGCATCACTAGTTATATTAAAATTACTAGCTGGCCCGGCGAACTTCGTACCGCCTGACAGCCAATGAATGTGTAAAATTCAGCTTAACTTAATTTAGTATTTATTAACATAATAGCTGACCCGACAGACGTTGTCCTGTGTCCTGTCTTACCTATAAATATTCAATTCGAACAGGAATAAAAAGTAAAATAAAAAACATTATTTCCAAATCTTAATGTTTATTATAATTATAATGTACAACAATACTCAATATCTAGTAATTAATTCCTTTTTAATTACTGAGATTATATTTAAATAATTATTTTCTTATTTTTTATCTACTCATTTAGCAGAATTTTAAAAGTTGTTATATATATAGTTAAGTTGTTGTATATTAGTAACAATAATTTTATACTATCAAGAAAAATAAACTCAGGCAGCTGTCAAGGAGCTAATTTGAATAAAGTAATGCTGTTTTAAAAAGACATTAATATAACATAAGAAATGTATAGCTGCTACCTTTGAAAAGCCTTATAAACAGTCTATTTAGTTAAATAATGTTGCCTTAGATGAAACAATTTGCAATATACAGAGTGGTCCAAAAGTCTCTCTCTCCCCCCCCCCCCCCCCCCCCCCCCCTCTTAACTTTTGAACGTTCTAAGATAATGAAACTTGGGGGATCCGTACCATGTAGAGGGAAGTTTGTATTCATGCAATTGCGCACTAGGGGCAACCCCCCACTTTGCTCCCAGGCCACCAAACTTCAAAATTTCAAATTGGAGTGTATATTTTTGATAGCATATTTGGATTCTACGGTGAAAAATAATAAAATTTTACTTGAAACTTTTTTTTCTATCCCCAATATTTTGCCTCCTATAGGGGTGCAAAAATAGCAAAATAACCCTTCGAAAATACAATAAAAATTACACTTAAATCATTATAAAATCTAAACGGATTGAAATAAAGAAATGGAACTTAGGGAATCTGTACCATGAAAAGGGAAGTGTGTATTCATCCACTCGCGTACTAGGGACTTGGTAGGGACATCCACCATTTTGCGCCCAGGCGCTGAAATCTAACACTTTATACATTTCCCACCCTACAGGGGGAAAAATATTGGAGATAGAAAAAAAGTTAGTATTAAAATATTTTTATTTTTCGGCGTAGAATCCAAATCTGCTATCAAAAATATACACTCCAGTTTGAAAGCTAGGTGGCCTGGGGGCAAAATGGGTAGGTGGTTGCTCCTAGTGCGCGATTGCATGAATACAAACTTCCCTCTACATGGTGCGGGTACGGATTTCCCAAGTTTCATCAATTTATCTCAAACCATTCAAAAGTTAAGAGGGAGGTGGGGAAGACATTTGGACTACCCTGTATACTACTGGCATAAGAGTATTACAGACAGAAAAACAATCATTTTTATTTTTATAGATATAGATTATAGTAATATTTTTCCTGTATTTTCCATTTTACCCCCCTTCTAAATGAAAATATGACAAAAATGTACATAACAACTTAAGAGATTTCTATATTAGGTCTTCAGGGGTATAAAAACCAACTACGTTTTTTTGGCAATATTTCGTCCTTATTTTAGGACATTTTCAAGCATTATTTTATACTTATTGCCAATTGTGTGAGAATTAAATTTATGTGTCAGGTAGTCAATTAAAGAGTGATACATATTTCCATATCCCACTCTTAATTCCGTCATTAGGAAATTCCATAAAGTAAATTAAATTAAAATTCATTTCTCTCACACACAATTATAGACATGAGTCATGAGCAAAGATTGAACTATGACTGACATAACAACAATTACTGTACTCTTAAAGAGCTTTTCAACGATATGCACCATGAAGAGTTTTCATTACTTTGACATTTGTATCCCGTACCCCTGTGTACCAAAATTTAAAAATAGTTTTACTGACTCAGAAACCTTCCCGGGCATGCGTCCAACCATTCCCCAAAGTTTCATCGCAATCGGATGAACGGTTCAAGTTCAGGAAGGCACAAGAGACAGACAAACAATTTTTTTTTTTTTATAGATCGAAAGGTGCCTTAAATTCGATTTTTTTTCTTTACCCCATTGGTAAAGAAAGAAAGGTTCTCTACATTAGGACGATATGTATTAGATGCAATACGGTAAATGTAACCACGAAAAACCGAAAAAAAACTAACAATCAGTGAACACTGGAGCAAGTAATTATGTACTATTATACGAAAAAGTTTAATACGATATGCATTAGACATAGGCGTAGTACATGTAAAGAAGAAGTATGAAGATGGTGCAAAAATTCGATGTTTTAAGGCCTCGAGTCCAAAAACGTGTTTTTCAAAAATGTCTGTCTGTTGTCTATATAGCCTGTGCAGACGCGTGATGATATTTTGTATACAACTTCAGAACAATCATACCCCGAGGAGAAATCGAGAAATAAATTCTATCTCTAAATTTGGGGTTGCTACTCCTAAAAAACTCTGGAAAAACAATTATTTTTCGAAAACGGATCTAATGAAAAACTTTTAAAATTTGTCCATTTTATTAATAAGATAGTTCCCGAGATATTAATAAAATAAATCTGTTTTTTTTTAAGTAAATTGCCACCTGTTGTAGACATTTAAAATATGCTTAAAAATAAATAAATTATTGAATTATGGGATTTAAATTTAAATACCCAGGATTGTTTTCTGGGGGGAGCCTAAACCGCTATAATTCGTGACGGAGGAGGGGGAAGCAGTAAGGGGTTATGTATAGTCCATATTAGAAATACTTAACTTATTGTGTTATATGAGCAGTAAGTATTAAAAAATACACTTTCATCGTTTTCTTCAAGATTATTTGCGATAAGTAAATAGTATTTTATTCTCCTATAAGTAAGTCTGTATATTTTCTTGAAGGCTCGGGGGGGGGGGGGGGGGCACTGTAAATACAGCATCAATTACTATATTATGAAGAAGTTTTGTTCGATTTTTTTGTATTTCTTATTTCTTAAATAAATATGATTTTTTTTATTTTATTTTAAAGATCGTGTACATGATCTGAAGAACCCAGGTACAATGCCGTCAGGTAAGTTAACTTTTCTTTTTCTTTTGTTATATACAACAAATTAATAATATTAATAAATAAATGTTTTAATTAGCGAAATTTAGACAAACCATTATCCAACTAAATTTTACAAAATATATAATTAATAAATATATACAATAATAAAATATAATTATAATTTTTATTTGCAGAATTATTAATATTTGCCTAATTGATATTTTTTCAAGTTTTTTGTCTAACTATTAATGAACTAATTAAGTCAACTACTATAAAAGAGACAAATTGACACAAAATTACTTTTATTAAAACTAGTATACAAATATAATAACATTTTTTTTTAAAACTGGGATGAACAAGATATTATTTTTCCTTTCGCAGTGAGCTCTCGTTTTTCCATTAAGCGTAATTTATTCTAATAGTTTCACCAACTATGAAATCACTGAATCTATGACCATGAGAGAGTTTGGAGGTAAGTTCCTATTATACCTCTTTAGGTGCTCACTAATAAATATTTTTTACAATCAATCATCTTGATTCTAGATATCTGCCATTTATATACAAAATACCAATTGCACTATAATCTTGAAATTTGGAATTTAGCTTTCTTTTATGATAAAATCAACTTAAAAAACGTAAAGGTTTTCTAATCGATTTTGATTCAAGATAGCGGCTATGCACGTATTTGAAACCAATTCCATCGTGCACTATAATTATCACCACATTTTTTTTTAAAAAAAAATAGTTAAAATAAAATCATTATACATATTTGGTATGACTATTTCCTAAAATAATACTATCGGCCAAAAAGAAACATTTTGAAATTTGACACACACGGTAGGAAATGGAGGGAAAGTAAAAAAAAGTGCGCCCTGATTGATCTTTTGAATTTAATTTATTAAGTTAATAAGTTAATGAGGACTTCTCTTAAGGATGTAAGGACCTATTAATAAAAAATGTATCTCTATGTCACATTAGCTTTGCGATGAGATTCCCCGGGGGGGGGGGATTACAGGAGGACAAAAATATTTTTGTGGAATAAGTTAGTATTTATAAATAATCCTCCAGTAGTCGGAATCAGTTACTACATAGAGAATTAGCTAATTTTATTATTTGATCCATGGTGGACAAGCCTGATGGTCTATACAAGTAACGTTTTGTCGACAGTCTCCCATGATCACGCCAGATATGTTAAATTAAACTTTATGTGAGAACGGCAAGTTTGACAGTCTTGCATGAACTGAAAGAAGTTTGAAAAAATTGTAAAAGACTAATGGGCTGGAGCTTTGTATTTGTGAACATGCAACATGCAAGACTGCCTACAAGTCTGTGTTTGTAGAGCGCATGTAGTCTACCCTCGGTGACGCTAGAGGTTGCAACTGTTATTTTAGTGCGTGTAGTGGCGAAAGAAAATGGCAGACTTACGACACTGAACTCGCGACTTTTTCACGGAGCTCATAGAGCTGTACCAAAGTTCATGCAATTCTGCATGAAGGAATATATAGCAACGTAAGTGCACAATCCACAACAAAAGTGGATCGTGAAGCAATAAAAGAGATGGTCACCAAAAAGATCAACTCATTTCGAACTTCAAGTGCAACAATAACCACGTCAATGAATTCTGGAGCTGGAACGGAAGAAATGTATAACCCTTTTTTTAAATAGAAATGTATAAACCTTTTCTGTGTTACGTACTTTGATTTACTTGTGCAGACTTAGATTTCTTCTTTAATTTAAGGGCACATAATGCAAATTATCGTCACTTACAGTTCTTTGACAATTTCGGAAAGACTGAGCGAAGGTTTGAATAGTGTATAGCCGCGCGATTTGTGTCAGTCTTGTATGATTATGCATTATGCAAGACTGATGACGATGACAAAACTTTACGTGTAGACCATGCTGCAGAAAAACAATTGTAATGTATCTTAAATATAATATAAAAGCTATTAAATTAAAAAAAATATATACTTTATAACTCCGTAGCAAAGCAGGAGAATCCAGCTTCTCTTAATAAATGCATAGTTTCAATTTAATTAAATTAAATGCATGAAAGTCCTATTTGTATTACTGCTGTAGTGCATTTGTTATTTACTTTTACCATTTTCGTTCGGGTTTAACCATACTACGGGGAGTTTCAGAGGTGTGTCGGGAGTCGTTAATACACACTGGATATACTTCTTTAATTCTTACAATTAAATTAGAAGAATTAAACCTGGTACTCCCTACTCCCTCCTTTAATTTTATTAAATTCAAGTACATTTTTATGGACAGTATAATATTTCAAAGAAAATATTCAATCTTATATTTTAAAGATTGTGTGAGAAATCAAATTTAATAAAGAAATGACGCAAATGTAAGCCTTTTTAATTTCTTATGTAACTACATAAGAATTGTAGATTATAAGAAACAATTGACTAATATTAGTGTATTGAAGATTAGATTACTTATTGCCTCAGAGCTTTCACAAATGCATCATCAATCATCAGTTTAATTTGAAGTAAATCAGCGATGAGTTTGTCCGGTTAGAATGTAGTTAATTCGGTACTTCTTTAGATTGTTACTCCCCTATGTTTTTTTTTAGAATATAAATGACTTTGACTAAATAACTATTAAGGCAAAGGAATGTTTAGTCCAATGTACTTTGGGACAAAGGAATATCACACATCTTTTTTATGAGGGGAGTGACAGTCTAAAGAAGAACATTCCGTACACCTTGTTTAGATTGTTACTCCCCTCTGTTATTTGATAAGAGGAGTAACAATCTAAAGAAGTGCCGTTAATTCTATCGAGGTGTTGTAACAGCGGTGATACCTGCTGTTACAACACCTGTAAACGTAAACGTAACTGTGATACCGTAAAATATTTTAACTCTAAACTAAAACTCAGACTAATTTAAATTCTATGTTGAATCATCGAATACTTTGAAATATTATAAGTAAGGCGACGGATTATGGCGTAAAAACCTATAGACAATACAATGCTTACAAATAGCTTTTCTCAATGATAGTAGTGGTTTGATATAATATAAATATGCTAATTGTGAAATATATTTGTATACAAAGTAGCAATTAAAATACATAGAACGAAACTCAAATGATAGAGTAAGGATAGATTTGTATTTATTACGTGGGGTGTGTAAACTGTTGCGCTGTTCAATTAGTGTCTGTGGCATGACTGTAATAGTAATTGGCTTGAATAGAATTTCCCAATTTTTACTCCAGCAATGTTTCACCTAATAATAGATCCAAAGCCCTTGACACATTTCATCGATGATCACTGCATGAGTTTAGGAATGAGTAGTGGGGTCACTTACTTAGCAATAATGAAGCGCCTCACCACCAAAAGTAACTTCCGATGAAGTTACCATTGCTGAATTTTGATAACAACAATTTGTGTTTTTTTTTTCATTCCGTAGGGCAGATCAATGAGTATAAAATAAAAGAAATAATTAGTATAGACGTTACTTTTACATTACAAGGGCTGATATCGTCACAGCAAAGGTGGCCAGGACCATGTGCATATTGTAGTTAACTTTTTACGAAGAAAGTGCGGTGACTTAACGAGTAGTCAAAAGTTAAATTTTAGTATTTAATTTTGCTTCCGACTTTATTAAAAGTAGCAGAGGCAGTATTATCATTCTTTTTTGTTTCCAAATTCAAAATTTCATCGACAGATATGCGTTTATAATCAATAGGGGACATGCGCATTATTTGCTATTTGTCCAGTGATAATGTACGTATCCGAACATTATCACTGGTCGAATTATCACTCGATAAATTCTGGTCTTCAGCTTTCTGGACAGCAGAGACGATCGAAGCAACGGCAAGAGAGCGTAATAACATCGATTGGCTGCCGACATTCTTTCTATTAACTCTGAGTTTCGTTTCTTTCAGTTATCACTGAACCTAAGTATTTAAATTCGGCAACCTGCTCAAAATTATATTTTTTTATGACTAAGCTTGTCCTGTTTGCCGGTTGTCTGAGATCTCTACTGGTTATCATATATTTAGTTTTATTTTCATTGACCTGCAGACCCATCTTCTTACCTTCTCTCTTCATTTAAAGAGAAAAAAAGCCTTCAGAGACAAATCGCTAACTTCTGCCGATTAAAGCCACATCGTCGGCATACGCAAGGTACTGGAGTGTTCTATTAAAGATTGGCCCTCTTCGGTTTATCTCAATTTTTCTCATAACCTTTTCTAAGGCCACGTTGAAAAGCAAAAAGCAATGTTGATAGAATATCCCCTTGTCTGAGCCCTCTTTTAACTTCAAAGGGTTCTGAGATCAATCCTTGCACTTTGACTTAAGATTTAGTTTTCCTCAAGGTCATCTTTACCAGGCTAACAAGCTTCTTCGGTATTCCTACCTCTAGCATTGCAGTGTATAGCCGAGGCCATGGAAGCAATGTGCCACACTTTATTGGAACATTTTGTTTTATATTTATTTTTCAACTTTTTATTTACAACAGATTATTTTTTATTTAATAGAATTCATTCTATATATTTGTAATTATTTTGAGAATAACTCCACCAATAAATAGTTTGCTGACCATTATTAATAATTACATATTGCAATTGTATTATACCCTAGAATTAGTTTACGTAAGAAGACAATTATTTTAATTTATTTGTTTTGTTTTTTTAATAACACAACTGCATACATCATTCATAATTTATAAATGTTATAAATTATGATAAGATACACCTTTTTTTTTGGAGTGAATTACGTGAGAAGGAAATAGTCCGCATTGACTACTCCTTTCGGCATGAAAACTAAAATTATGATTGCAATAATGAGTTAAGAATAAAAAAAAGACGTTTAGGAATCTAGTGACCGTGACTAGTAATATCTGAAGGGAAGGATGCCTTTGAGTTTCCAAAGCACCCCAGCCCCAGCATGCCAACCCCTATCAAAGGCTTGCGCCTCGTCCAGGAAGACACATGAGCAGTATCTTTTATTCTCAAGGGTAGAATGACAATGCAAAATGGTGGTATGGAAACCAAACTGATGGTCAGGTAGGAATGGTTTAAGAATGGGATACGATGAGGGAATATGAGAAAATTGGAAGGGTTAGGAATCATTAAAATGGTGACGAATTTCCATTGGGTAGATAATGAGTGGTTTTAAGGACTGAGGAGAATATGTAGGTGAGGAATAGGATACCTTTTTTGTTGGGAGATGTTTTAGGATTTCAGAAGTAATAAGGTAGGTCAGTAACCAGAAGATTTTCGTGTAGGGAGATGTTTAGTAATGTACATTACATCTGACGGAAGCTTTTGGAGATGAAGGCAATTGCAGGGGAGATAGGAGGCCTTGGTATATTAAGCTTTCATGGTAACATAAGATCCAATTCACTTTTTTATTACATTCGAAATCTAAGAGTCCTCGGATCGACAAAAATTGACTTCTATTTCAATTATGGTTCTATCAGTTATTGACGTTATTATAATATGGCGTTATTTGACGAAAGCTAATTTTGTAAATTAAACAATCATATTTTTGGGAGGCTTCTCGGTTTTTTATTATTATTCAATAATTTACGTTTTTCTAACTTAATAGAAATAATTGTATTTATTTTTACAGATCAAAATATAATAGTACATATAATAGCTATAATTCTAGTAGGTACATATATAATTCTTATTTCTTCCGAAACTGTTTAGAATTCTATTAGATACAAACAATGCAACAAAAAATAAACTTATTTTAAGGTTTTTATTTTTCTAAGTAAATTATTTAATTATAGAAATAATTGAGCTCGTTTACACTTATTCTCAAACCTCACGACAGAATGTGGAAATATTCTGAATTTTTATAAAAAAAAATAAAAGCAAGGTTATATTTATAATTGCGGTATCATTAGGTCCTATTAGTTACGAGGTGGGGCACAGGAATTCAACGATGTTTCCTTCTTGCATGATTCTGGGATATATTTTTTAAGATATGTTTCACCTCGTTGGAATTAGAATATAAATTATTCTTCCTTTCCTACCCTTTATTGTGTTTAAAGAGAAATTATTGTCATAGCGCAAAAATTCTTAATTGGATTTACACAAGTCCCTTAAGTCCAAAAATGGGTCCGACAAACTAGAACAAAACTTTTTCATATATATAAAGTAATACTGAAATTAAAGTCCTCAGGTACAACTAACCTACTAACTGTAGTCGGTCGTAACTGCACACTGCAGACAGTCATTATTTAACCTTGATCCACATTAAACCCATCAAAATCGGTTCCAGAAAGCAGTACCGACGAACGACGACTTAGATTAAAAAATTCGAAATATAAGTCGTCTTCTGGAACAAATTAATCTTGTTCCCGGAAAAAAGCTATAAACGCCAAGGGTTCGATTCCCCACAGGGAAGGAGTTATTTTTATGGTAAATTTTGATAAAATGTTGAGTAATAATTGTATGTAACCACGAAAACCGGAGAAATACTAACAATTGTAAAACACTAAACCAAGATTTTATGAATTATCTACTCGTATATTAGAAAGTTTACTACGACTTGTCTCGGACTGAGTTTCTATTTTGACTTAATGTCTTGTTAGCAAAAGTATACTTCTTTGCAATTTTCTTTACCATTAGTATGTTTCTTTTATAAGATTCGAACCTTTGTCCAGAGACCATACTATGTTTTTGTGTTTGGACATCGGTCTAGATAGTAGGCAAATTAACAAATCGGACAAGACTTTTAACCAGAATAATAGGCCCAGCTGTTTCAAGAGAGCGCTAGTTTAAAAGTTAACACTAACTTTTAAACCGTTAATTATATTTATTAGGGGGGGGGGGATTATTTTTCTAACAAAATATGCGACGCATAAAAGGTTTTGCTTAAGGAAGCTAACAACAAACAAACTTCTACATGGTTTAGTACCATAAATGTACCTCTATATTGTTAATATGATTTCCGTTACATGTTAGCCTTCAATGATAATTTCTAAAAATAAAATTTATTCATTTTTTGCAGCGAATCTTAGAGGAAAAGGATTATTTCATCAGCGTTAGGTGTTAATTAAATTAAATAAAAAAAACATAATGGTATTTAAAAAAAAATATTATACATTATACACATACACACACACACGCATATACATATATATATATATATATATATATATATATATATATATATATATATATATATATATATATATATATATATATATATAATATATATATATATACTATATATATGTATGTGTGTGTGAGTTTAAAAAATAAACAAACCAACAGAAAATAATAATAAAAACCTGATTTACATCACATTTATGAGTCACTAGTTAAGAAATCATTTAGCACGATTTATAAATTATTAAATTATAATACATATAGGTATATATATATTCATTAATCATTTTTACGGATATTGCAAAATGGTTTTCTTTTTCTTCATTCATATTAGTATTTTCTTTTTGCCTCCGACATTACTAAAGGTAACGGAAGGATTATAAAGAACGACCTTTTTGTCTCTAAATTCAAAAATTTCCTAAACAGAAATCCGTTTCAGACATTAGGACATTTTTTTTGTCTCAAGAGTGTCTGTCAACATTTTTACGTATTACCTTTTCTTAAAAACTACTCATCCGATTTTGAAGAAATTTGGATGGTTTGTCAAAAAAAAGCCCACAAATAGTGACTAATTGTCTGCTCAAATCTAATATTACTTAAAAATAAATGTCACCCAACTGAGAATCGAAACAGGTCTAACTCATGTAACAATTCGTCCAATAAGAGGACAAGAGAAAGCTATGCACAGTAGTAATTGGTAAAATTGTTTCTACGTAGCAATTAAAAGCGATGAACCCAGTGAATATTGGCTATAATGAACACAAACAAAGATATCATGGGTAGAATCATGTTTTATTAGTATATTCATTTTAATATTTTATTTTAAAATTGTTTTTGTGCTCCGAAATTCACTAATCCGAAACCCACCGTAGTAGAACTAGTGAGTTATAACTGGGGCATTATTTTCCAGAATTTGAAAACAAATTCTAGATTTCGCCCTGGGGTGTGATTTATCTGTAATATTTACTTATGCTATATTTCAGCATTATCGGTCCAATATTTGATAGGCTTAACACACGACAGGCTACGAACGAAAGAGCACAGACATTCTTTAAAAGCCAGGAGACTTTAAACACATGAGGACATTAAAACGTGTGACGTCCCCATGTTTTTTTTTGTTGTTGTCCACAATAACTTTTACATACACTTATGCATATATTATATATATATATATATATATATATATATATATATATATATATATATATATATATATATATATATATATATAAGTAACAATTATATATTCTCATAATTAAACTATTATATGATTATAAAGTAAAGAATCAAGGTCGGCTTTAGAAAAAAACCTGACATATAATAATTCATAACTCAATTATATAACTAGTTACATTCAAATCTGTTTTTATCGCTTCCTCTTTAAGTAATAATTGTTAATTGATTCATGCATAACCTATAGCTAAAATAAAAAATGATAATTACATGAACTAAACATAAAGTCAAATAAGTCAAAACTTATATATATCTTAAAAATTAACAGCAATCCTTACTAAGAAATTATACAAAAATGTAAAACTATAAAATTATTAATAAGTTTTGTAAATAATTCATTAATTTTATTGGGTAGACGTAGAAATTTTGGATGGCGAGGATCATTCAAAAGCAAAAATAACATTTTTTGGATTTACCGACATGTCAGTAAATTTTATTTAATTCACAGTCGATATCTATATAAGTATTATTTTATTATTGGAGACAAAGGAATAAATAATAAATACATAAAAGCGAATCCTCCTACCAAGAACTGACCAGCATGGTTTCCTTTATGTAACCTGTAGGTAGGAAGTATAGGGAGTTATATTTTGAAATATAGAAACATTTCACTGAACTCAGTATTCTGTAATTAGCGTCAAAACCAGGTCGTACTTTTACTTTCTAAGCCCTCCTATATATTGGAATAGTTACTCTTTACAGACCCAAATAGCAGCATTATTAAATACATATACATTAAGGATTAAGGTAAAGCAGAAAGAGTTCCTAAAAGTAATAGTCTCAAAAAATACACACCAAAAAAGAAAAGGTCAATCATAGCGGCTCCAACAAAAACTATAATGGTCATTTTAATTAATAAAAATAATACGTCAACATAAACACAGTAAACATATTCTCAAATAAACTAGACATCGCGTGGCTCTATAATTGAAGCGAGCGTATACGTATAGTAATAAATATGAATTGAATATTAGAAAAAAAAGATAATCATGAATCATGATGACTGATAGATAAAGAGTATGATAGTAGTACAGTGGCGTAAGATATCAGTAAAATCGTTGCTTTTTCTCCATTAAACGTTTAGGTCCGCTTTAATAGTTTTAAAGATCTTTATTAATTTATAGCGGTGTCGCTGTTGGTTTTACAACAAAAATTTATTTAAAAAAAAATGTTCATCTCATCGAATTGATAAAGTTAGAATTTGTTCCTCTCCTAAAATTCCAATTTTAGTTTTGAAGCGCACATTTACGCGACCGTTCCACGCGAACGCTTGGGCAGACCACGTTGTCCAACGAACTGTCCTGTGCATTGGTAAAATGAACATGTGTACCAAATTTCATCAAAATCGGTCAAATTTTACTCAAGTTATCGTCGTACGTTTCAGACACACACACACAGATTCATAGACGCGGAGCATATTTCGTTGAATGTAGGAAGCTCGCTACGCTCGCTTGAATAATAACGTAGCAAAACGGTAAATTATCATCTATCTCATTCTTAACACTATTTTTCTTAACATGATTTCTTAACGGACTTAAATATCTAAACAACGTTTTAGCTTTGGGCGTAATAGATAAATATTAAAGGTATGTGAAATAGAGTAATATTCCCCATTTTCGTATTGCCCACAACTCGACAATGCACGCAAAACAACTAAGATTTGTCAGAATATAGCCGAAATTAAACTAAATGGCAAAGAGACTGCTAATTGAAGCGAGCGTAGCGAGCTTCCTACATTCTACGAAATATGCCCCGTGTCTGTCTGTGTGTCAGATACGTACGACGATAACTTGAGTAAAAATTGACCGATTTTGATGAAATTTGGTACACATATTCATTTTACCTATGCTTAGGACGAGATCGTTGGACAAAAATGTCTGCCCAAACGTGCGCTTCAAAATTAAAATAGAAATTTTATGACAAAATTTTTGACTTTATCTATTTGATGAGTCGAGCATTTTTTACAAATAACATTTTGTAGTAAAACCAACAGCGACACCGCTATGTATTAATAAAGATCGTTAAAACTATTATAAAGCGGACCTAAACGTTTAAAGTAGAGAAAAAACGTTGTTACCGATATCCGATATCTTTCGTTCTAACGCAACGATTTTAATAAAACTTCATATACATCATATACATCGTCTAAAGTACAATTGAAACCGGTAAAATTTCAACTTGATACAAGCTGTTCAACTTTGTACTGTCAACTTGTACAAGATGAGTTGATAGATAACAACTCATCATGATTCATGATTATCTATATTTTCAATATTCAATACATATTTATTACTACACGCTCGCTTCAGTGATAGAGCCACGCAATTCCTAGTTAAATTTGAAGTAACATTAAAAACATTAATGTTTTACAGTAAAAACTCAATAGTTTACATGTACCTATGTATAAAAATTAAATTAGACATAATTGGAAAATTGTTGGTTACGTTTTAATTTCATGCATTATGCAAAACATGCCTTAACTTTATACTTTCCCATATAAAAAGAAAGTATTGAGATGGCGCAAAAATTCGGTTTTGACGGATTTACACGTTTTGAGGTCCGTCCCCCTGAGTCCAAAAAAGTGATTTTTAAAAAAGGTTCGTCTGTCGTGACAGAGGAGTCTAAACTACAGGGCCGATATTGACGTAATTTGGCATACATGATTAGAAAAATCATACCCCGAGGCGAAATTGATAAATAAATTTTAGCTTCAAATTTGGGGGAGTTACCCCCCAAGAACTCATAAAAAATGTAATCCATTTAAATTCGAATCTATCGATATAAGCCGTTTGCCCGGGAATCAACTATTTTCCGAGATATTGATTAAATAAATCTGATTTTGTTGAAAATCGAAAACAAAAAGTAAACTACAACCTGTTAAATGCTTTATGTTTTTTTAAACAAAAAATCAATTAAATATATGGAATTTCAACAATATGATTAAGTTTGTCAGAGTTGTCTCGGACCGATTTTTTCATTCTGTCGCCACAAGTCCAACTTTCAATGCACAAAACTGGCTGAGCGAAATCCAAAAATTTGTATGCAGTGGTGGATACATGAGGCGCTTGTTTTAGGCTTTGTTCATCGAAAAAATTTAGTAGGACCTGAGTGATTACTTATTTTAAAACTATATACTGCTTTTTATCACCTGCTTTGTTTATGTGTGTACTGCATTTTCATTAACTCTTACTGTTTATTTTGTCAGGGCTTTTACTTTAAATATAATTAATTCTCAACTACTTTTTTGAAATTACTATGAAAACTTTTGAGGTGATAGATTAAGAATATTTTGGTTTTTAATATTATAACACGTACAATTATTAAGATCGCTGTTAAATTCAATCTTGATTAAAAAATAGTTATTTACCGTGCCTAATAATAAAATTGAGGAATTTGCAGGTAAAAAAAGCCTCCAAACTACAATTCGGAGGGTATTTTATGCTTAATAATAGGATGAATAATATACCTATAATATGGTGCGGATTCTATGAAGACTTAAGAAAAACTTAACAATTTAGGAGTTTTTTAATGTATATGGTCTTATCCCCAGAAAATATATGTGGTTTATATATGATTGAATGTTCATATTATTCATGAAGGATAACGAATGATTGGATGATTCAAGGGATATTTCAAATCATAATTTTGCAATTTTTTGTAGATACTATTTTATTTTAGCTTTAGTTATCACATTATAGAATAAAATACCAAACAAATTGTGATATTTTTTTACCATACTTTTATTAAAATTTGAATATTTTTATAGGTGAAAAATAATGAGGGGAGGGAGCCCCTGATTTAGGAGGGGAGGGGTGGGGGGATTATAATGCCGGTTGGTTTCCCGGGCCGGACGCTACCTCCCCATCCGGCTAGTATTTTGATTTTGTATTTTAAACATAAATCGACATTAATTATTGGTACAGGTTTTTAGTCCCATATCGTTATCACATCTTGTGCTAAAGAGCTTATTTGTTTACAATAAAGAATATATAAGAAAATAGGCTTTTTATGAAGCAGAAATGTTTAGTTTAACAAACAAAATCAAAACTTAATTTGTTTATTATCGTAATCATTTCTTTGTATAGACAAGGAAATATCAAATTTCAAAAACCTATGTAGTCAGTAAAAGGATTTTCGAAACTTACTTTTAATTTAAATTAAACTCCGAATAATCTTGTTACTTAAAGACAACAAAACCAAGTGTATGTTAATGAAATCTAATACTATAATAAATGAAAAGCTATGTGAGTATGATAATGAAATCGAATACTATAATCATTGATAAACTAAGTTACCTTAAAGAAGGAAGTTCGTTTACTAATTACGCAGATGACCACGAGACAATAATAACAGAGATTTATTTTTAAACACAGTATAATTAATATTAATACTAAAACAATTCTAGCTGAATTAAAGTAAATACAAAAAAATATTAACATTTAAACGGGATTTGCGAACTCACTAAGAAAACACAGGTTTTCCCTTTCTTTCATTTATAGAACCAAAAATTTAATAATATGGTAACTAAGTTTTAAATAAAGATTCTATTAGCCTCGCCGAAATTATGTTACTATTACCAACTTAAATTGCAATAAAATAGGCGGATATCGACTGAAAAATAATCGAATACAATTTTAGGATAGCGAGGATCAGTCAAAATTAAATTTGTAAACTCAAACAGTTTTGAAGTAAATAATTGTATACATATTACTTTAGCGTATTTGCTCACAATTTAAAAAAACAAAACATTTTATTTCAAACATTCTTACAAAAAGAAAACTAAATGAAGACAAACTCAAACTAGTAAAAATGGCGTGAGAGGTGTACGACGGCAATTTCGGGAAATCCCGACAGTAAAATACAGCCCATTGTATTGAATTGAATGCTCTATTCAGAAAGACAAGACTCTTGGGCATTATTGACCCTCTCCCTAAAATAACTAGGTGTGCAATGCAGTTGTCTGCTTGCAATATTGAGCTGAGCGTGCATTTTAATCTTAAACAATAAACAGTTGAAATCAGATCAAAAATAGTTATATTTCTAATTATTAATTAAAACAAGTCCAGTCATGCAACATGATTTAATGAGCGAATTTTCGGTTTAAAATTTGGATGGCTGAAAAAAAAATTTGGTACACGGGGTACAAAAGTCAAAATAGTATTTACCCTTCAAGATGCATGTCGTTGGAAAGCTCTTTAAGAGTAATTGATGTTATGTACATTTTTGTCTGTAATTGTTGTTATGTACATTTTTGTCATATTTTCATTTAAAAAGGGGGGTAAAATGGCAAAAACACATTTTATGCTATTTTTAACCCTAAATTGTCATAATTTGACCCCTAAATGAAATCCAAAAATTCTGGCCAACGAACTCATCCTTTCTTTAGATTTTATTTACATTTTAAAATTTGTTTGGATTTTTAAGTGCATCGTAGCGTGAGATATTGTCTGGAGTGACACAAGATACATAATATATATATAAAAAAGTGTTAAATTTCAGGAATCGATTAAGAGTGGTCTAAAACGGATTTCCATGGAGGAAATATTCAAAAATTCGCATTACAAACATTTTGAAGCCATTGCAATAGCTTAATTTTCTTCGAAAATACGCTAACAGCAATTTTTTCTTGTTTTTTTTCTTACTCCCCTCTTAAATGAAAATATGACAAAAGGGAACATAACAAACAATAACTGTACTCTTAAAGAGCTTTCTAACGACATGCATCATGAAGGGCATACACTATTTTAACATTTGTACCCTGTACCCCTGTGTAACAATTTGGACCATTTCATATTTATACCTTCCTGTGGTTGGTCACATTGGCCGTGCTGAATTTTGTGCGGATCGGTTCAGCGGTTCAGGAGGAAACGTTTGTACCCTGTACCCCGTAACCCTGTGTACCAATTTGGACCATTTCAGATTTATAACTTCGTGTGATTGGTCACTATGACAGTGCCGAATTTTGTGTGGATCGGTTCAGCCGTTCAGGAGGAGTATGCGTCCAAACAAATGCAAAGTGTAGTAAGAGCTTCGCTTCGCTCAGCTCAATTAGTAAATCTCAGTCAGTAATTTTCTTCTTAAATTATGTACTTTGTTTATTCTAAGATAAATTTACACTTAAAAATTTCTAGTTATGCATTTTACTATATTTTTTTACTATAAGTGTTTCCATATGAGATAGCAGAAGTGGATAAGGAGGAGAATGAAGAACTATTGGAATTTATGACAGGAGAAAAGAGAGGATGGCTTAGAGTGGGTCCTAGAGGATACTGTTTACCATCCTGGTACAGAAGAGATGCTCGGGTCTTCTATAACTTTCCTGTCAGACAGTCAGATACCTGGGTAGTTACCTTCCCTAGATCTGGTAAATACATTAAAACTATAATATACATATCTTACAATTTAGTAGGATTTTGTGGTTTGAATGGATGAACACTCCTTCGAATGCTTCTAGGGTTATGGACAGCTTCCTGGGGCCCGCTCTTAGACGTCTGTCTTAGGGGCTTTTTCGGGGGCGTGTATCTTTTTTCCTATTCACTTTAAAAAAAAAAGCAAAAAAACAATTTTTTCCCTTTTCGCAAGACCTACAAAAAAGGTCCTTTGCGTCGGACCGCTGCGGTCGACGCAGTTATACGGAAAAAACGTTTTTTCCGGGAAAAAACCGTTTTTTCCACATAACTCAAATACGGTCGATCGCAGCGGTCCGACGCAAAGGCCCTTTTTTGTAGGTCTCGCGAAAAGGGAAAAAATTGTTTTTTTTTGTTTTTTTAAAGTGAATAGGAAAAGATATACACGCCCCCGAAAAAGCCCCTAAGACGGACGTCTAAGAGCGAGCCCCAACAAGCTGAGCATGACCATTGAAGTTAAACCAGCATAAATGAGGCACCAAGTGGAAATAGCTGAATAGCTTAACACAAAAACCAAGAATAGTAATATATATTCAGCCAGTAAAATAATATACTTATACCAATAACAATTAGGTTAAAAGTAGGTTTTGAGACTATTTGAAACATACAAACAAATATAATAATGATAAGTGGGTTAGAGGTTAGACTATTTTGTAATGATTTTTGGGGCAGCCTATTTTTCTGCTAAGTTCCGTCAATCCCATCTATTCAAATTATACTAAATAATATTATATTATTTAAAAAATAAGAACACGCTTTGACAAAACATGCACTAAAAATGGGAAAATTATTTATTTATTTTATTATTTTTTTTTTTTTTTTAAAAAAGCTACAATACTTTGAGCACACAGTATATGCGTATGTCACTAAAGATAAAAGTGTAGGGCGTTATCAACAAATGACAAAAAATGTTGATCACTTTTATCTTTAATACCATACAAATATACTGTGATTGCTCGTAGTACTGTGGCTGTTAAAAAATATTTTCTCCTTTTTAGATCATGTTTTATAAAAGCTTATCTTTATTCTTCTTTCAATACATATAAAAAGATTTTCTACTTTTTAGTCTTATCAAATTAAATCTCGTAATCGATAGTAACCAACTGCAATTGGCTGTCAGTGGTTGTCGTTGTTAAATATCTGGAATTAAATTTTCTTTTAGAATTTAACAGTCACAATTTCTTCATATAAATCTAGAAATTTATTGATTTAACGGCCAATACAAACAATTTGCTAAACTAATGACTAATTATTGTTTTGCTGGAAAATGTCTACTGCCAAATTTCAGATGGATTGCTGATTTTAAAGTGGGTAAAATATAGATTAAAAGATTTATCCCCGTCAGGCCAGTGAAATGTAATAAAATCATGTAATAATTGATGCGTCACAAATAGTTGTGGCGATGGCGTCTTGTAGAGACGTATAATATAATTATAATAAAAGTAATTAGAGGACACCGGTCCAGTAGAACCAGAGAAAGACCGTAGTGAGACCATAGTAAAGCCACTTCTACTTTCGTTCTAAAATACAACTTTTGCCTACAATAAACCACCAATAAACCACAAAAATGCAATCAATAGGATGGAAAGTCTTCTGCTTATAAGTGGAACACCTAGAAGAGGTGAGGTGAATAGAATTATGTGCAAACTATTCATCTTTACCTTACCTTCAAAAATATTTCACACCACGAAAGTTAAATTAAACCACTGTACATGTGTTCTGTAAGGCGGCTTTTTCCTGTAAACACAGAAGACAGGCAACAAGAGACATGCCTCCTTACTGAGCTGACCCATTACATTAATATTATTAACTAATATTTTTTCACACCAAAGAGAAACGGGGTCTTGTCACCAGTCTCGTGGCATGCCTTCTGTCCTCTTGTGTTTTCAGTGTGAAAGATCCTTAAATATCAAATATTATGAAAAAAAATAAAATTGTGCTAAAATGAAAACTAAAGTAGAAATTAAAAGTAAAAGCAAAAATGGAACCTAAATATTTATTAATGATAAGTCTACCACATAACAAATGTAAGATATTTTAAATTTGTTTTATTCCATTTCTTTATAGGTACTACTTTGACACAAGAGATGGCCTGGGTGATTGCAAACAATTTTAATTTTGATGCTGCGTTTCAAACTCCACTTGTCGAGAGGTTCCCTTTCTTAGAGTGAGTAATTTTTTTCTCTTTCTCAATCTCTTAATAATTCAATATGAGGAATAAAAAACCAGATTTATATAACTTTTAACTAAGTGTTTAAGACATCAAATCAATCCTTCACCATAAATTTGGATATTTATTTCCAATCTAACTTCTTACACAAATAATAATAAAAAAAAAATATATATTTATATCTTTATATTATTCCTGTAAAACAATATATATGCTCCGATAACTATTCCAAATCTTTTGCTGCCTGTCTAGGTATCATCTCTTTATGAATGAAGATATTAAAGAAGTGTTTAAACAAGAGAATGAAGGAGATGAAGCTAAGAAAGAACTCTTGGATAAATTGGCAACACCTGGTTACGATATTATAAAAGAAAGAAATGAACCACGCTTCATTAAAACACATCTACCTCTGTCTCTTCTACCAAAAGATCTACTTAAATCTAAGGTAATACACAGCAATGCTTAATAAGTAAGAGTAATAGTTTATTCTTGAGTATTTGGGTAAATTTAGGAATTTAAAAAAGCACACTTTAGTAATATGCAAACCCCTCCTTGGGTCATTCTCAAGCTAACTGACTAGAAGTTAAAGTTTGCCAGGTTTAAAAAGAATTATAATATTTATACAAGGTTTTTAAAAAATCCTTATATGTATTATAGTCTTACTGATTCTTGTCATTTACACCTGAATTTAATGTTTGTTCAATTTTTTTCTTCGTTCTCTCTAATTTAAAACAATTTTTTAATATTTTTTTTTATCCTAAAATATGAATTTATCTAAAATTAAGTTACATAAAATATAAGTTTTGTTTGTACAATTTGTACCTAACCACTAGGTAATAACATAAAACTAAGAAAAACTGTAGAATGAAGTAAAACCAACTTTACCTGAATTTAGGTGAAAATGACAAAAATCAGTAAGATTCAAATAAAAGGAATTTTAAAAACGATTAAAACCTAAAAAACGATTAAAATTTAACAAAATTTAATCTCTAGTCAGTCAGCTTGAGAATGATCCAAGGAGGGGTTGAAATATGGCAAAAGTAGGCCTTTTTAATTGCCTTATATACCTAACTACATACTTAATAATTAGGTAATAATACTTAATAATAGGCAAGGAACAATTTACTACTTCCATCATAATAATTAACTTTTGGAGGTATATAGGGTTTAAATAAGAAACATATGATTTCTTTTCCATTATTGGCAATTTTCCCTTCCACAAGGGAGATCTTCAACCATGCTAAAATAGTACCTACAAGAACAATTTTTTTAGTCAATACAATTCTAAAAGCTATTCTAAAAGAAAGCGTCCATGTGCAACCCTCGTGCAAATGTGATTTTAAAATTGAATTTTTTTACTAAAGGACAAGATTTATTTGAGACTGACTTTTTTTCCAAATACATTTTTTTTTAGTAAAATCACTAGCAACACTGCTATGAAGTGTTAAAGATAGACAAATCTATTTATTTGTACCTAAACATTTTAAAAGGATAAAATAACAGAAATAAATAATAAACACAAAATATGTAGCAAATTTTATCCTCTACAATATTGATAATAACTACTTTTGTTCTCCGAAGCATAAGAACAGAGATATTGTCAAATTAGAAATTCTGAAAATTTCAACGATTTTCCAATTTGTCTGCTCACAAAGGTCTTTTAAAGTTTCAAAAACATATTCTTACTATTAGCTTAGGTCCTAACAACATGTAAAAAATTAGAACTGAATGACCTGAAGTTGACTGGCCTTAAACAAGATTAAATAAAATATAATATTTTTTTCCAGGTAATTTACATAGCAAGGAATCCAAAAGATGTAGCCATTTCTTATTATCATCTACTCAGACTAATGAGAACTTCTGGATACGTTGGAAAATTTGATAAATTTTGGGAATACTTTGAAAGATCACTGCGTAAGAATAATCCCTTTTGGACTCAAAATATAATCCTTGAAATAGAAACCTAAAATTAACCAGTTTCATTTAGTGAAATTAATTGAATATTAAATATGAATTTCAGTTCCTTGGTCTCCATATTTTGAGCACGTAGATGAAGGTTGGAAATTAAGACATCACCCAAATGTGCTGTTCTTATTCTACGAAGATATGGTTAAGGTATTTATAAAGAAATTATAGTGAATTTAGTAAAGTATCTTGTAGACTATTATTAAGTAGGTTTCAGTGATTCATTTCTTGACATAGCATGGTAAATCTATGGAGGCAGTAACTACAAAGGCAAGATATTGACTATAGAATTAGTATAAGAAGGTAGATGCCTATGATAAAGAATTAATTTTTCAAACACTATTTTTACAGGACATGGAGTCGACAATTAAATCAATAGCAACATTTTTAAACAAACCGATGACAGAGAAGAATTTAACAGATTTGAGTAACCATCTGGCTATCAATAACTTCAGGAGTAATCCTTCAGTTAATTTTGATATTTTGAAGGATTTGGGAGTTCAAGCAAAAGGAGAACAAACATTCATAAGAAAAGGTGAGCAAAACAATAATATTTGGTTTTTAAGTTTCATTATTATTTGAGTGGAACTAAACAATAAAATAAATTATAAAAAATTGAATTAATTGGGTCGACATTTTTCTTTGTAGAACTGTAAAAGAATACAACATGTCTCATGGAGCCCTTAATGGTTTCAATGAACATTAGGTAGTGTTGAATCTAAACCTAAATTTATTAACTGTTTTCAGGTGAGGAGCGACACAACAACCTGTCATCTATTGCACATAGTTGTATAAGCCCTTTGGCATGTCTATGCCTTCTACGGCCTGTTGTGCCATGTATTATTATTATTATTTTATAGCTCTTTAATTCACACTCGTGATAAATTTTGACCTGTGTGACACCTGTTGGGTTTGATTGTTTTCTTTTTTTCCATTGCAGGGAAATGTGGATCAAATGAAAGCGAATTTTCAGAAGAACTTAACAAAAGAGCCGATAAATGGATGCATGAAAATCTGTCAAAAGTGGAATGGACAATACCTAATTATCCCCAACAATCAGGATAAAGAAAACAAGATCAAAATACAATTTAAAAAAAAATGCAAATTAAAGACAAGTAAAAAATAGTAACTAAAGTAGCCTCATTATTTGAATTTATCATTTAAAAATGTTACCACCGCCTAAGGACGAATTGAAAAAAAAGTAAAATAAGTTGATTTTAACAATATTTGTTATTCTAAAATGTTTAATGATTTACACAATATTTGTTATTCTAAAATGTTTAAATTACAAACAAAAAAAAAATACACTGCCAATTAGTGTGGCACATAGCTTACTCGCATCCTATCATGTACTTTATTGTTATATTAACATTAAAGTTTTATTACTATATTGTTAGAACAATTAACATTTTTAGCGATCTTTAACCCTTTATAGGGGTGTGGCTGTAGGTTTTACTAAAAAATTGTATTTGTAAAAAATGTTTGTCTCATTGAATAGATAAGGTTTGATTTTTTTCCAGACCGAAAATTCCAATTTCAAATTTGAAGTTCACGTTTACGCGAGCATTGCGCGTGAACGCTTGAACGGATAACGTTGTCCAACGAACTCGACCTGAGCATTGGTAAAATAAACATGTCTACCAAATTTCATCAAAATCGGGCAACATTTACTCAAGTTATCGTCGCACGTTTCACGATTCGCGGACACACAGACCGACAGACAGACAGACAGACAGACAGACAGACAGACAGACAGACAGACAGACAGACAGACACGGAACCAAAAATGTTCCCTGATGTCTGAAACGGATTTCTGTCTTGGAATTTTTAAAATCGGAGGCATAAAACTTTTTTGTTCTCAAAAGTGAACACAATGCTTCCGTTACCTTCGGTAAGCTCGGAAGCAAAATACAAACATTAACTTAAATATGTGACATTCTAATAGTTTTAAATAAAAAAATAAAGTTAATTATAATTCAAATAATCACCCTAAAGAAAAAAATAAGTCTAAGGCATTTATAAAAAGGTTTGACAACCTGAATTATAATATCTATATATATAAAACTAAGAGTGACAGTGACTGACTAATCAAAAATTCTCCTACTTCCTATTGACATAGAGGTTTGAAATTTGGTACATAGATAGAGTGTACCATAAATAGAAAAGTGCGTCCATTTTGATTTCGATATATGGCCCCCATATTGAATTATAGCCACCATATTGGATTTATTCACATTCTATAATCTCAGCTTCAAGAGGACCTAGAGATCTGAAATTTGGTACGACTTATGGTAGCTAAAAAATAAAATTAAGACACTTTCACTTCAACATATGGCCACTGTATTGAATTATAACCGCCATCTTGAATTTAATAAAACTCTATTATCTCAGCTTCTAGGGGACCTAGAGATCTGAAATTTGGTACATAGACCAATGGTAGCTAAAGAAGAAAATTAAAGGTACTTCCACTTCAACATATAGCCGCCATCTTGGATTTAATCAGATAATATTATCTTAGCTTCCAGTGGATTTAAAGATCTTAAATTTGTTACATAGACTCATTGTAACCAAAAATTGAAAATTGAAGGTAGTAAAAAATATAATAAATGAAAATGCACAAAAAAAATAATAAAACCTACGTTTACTAAAATATGAAATTATGTAACAATAAAGATATATTAATTATATTGTTTTATTTATTATTTACACATAGCGCCAACTTCTAGACAGATAAGGTGCGCGAAGCGCACCGATCCGGCTAGTTTAATTATAATTTTGTTAATAACTTTCATAGTAAGTCCTTTCATTATATTTTAAAATTAATAAAAGAAAACTAAATAACAATCACACCAAAATTCTAAAACAAATAAGAAAAAAAGGATTAATTAATACTTGTTTAACATTTTTTTTTTTAAATTTAGTAAAACACTCATTTAAAAAATGTACGTATTTCACTAAATTTAAAAAATGTGTGAGTCAAATATTTCAAAATGGTAACTTCTAAAGCCTAAGCTCCACAGGTGTTTTATTCCATTGAATAAATAATCATAAAATAGAATACGTCAATACTTATATTCAGAACAAGCTAAAAATACACGTCAAAATTAAATTTATCTACTCTTGATGTTTTTCGTTGCCTATGTATGAATCTGATGGAGCAACTCTTTAAGCCTTTTAGCAGGCTTTAGTCCCCTTCCATGGGCTGTTGCGCCACAAATTATTAGCCTTGTAAAAAAAATCATGTAGGCAATAATATGGATTATTACAAAGATAATTTATCAGTTTTGTTTTTAAATTTTGTAATAGAGAACTCTTTTAAATCACCAGAAGTTATCCTTAACTTTATTCCATGTCTGTTGTTTCTACCTTTTTATTCTAGGAAAAAAAATGTGTCTGGTATCATTCCCCCGGATATGTTTTTCAATATATTCAACTTATTAATAATATTAAAAAAAAAAAAAAAAAATACACAATTATTTACAACAATTACTTATACTTATTATATACATTTTAATATTTATTAACAATTCATTAATTTCTATTAAAAAAGAAAGAATAAAACTGAAACAAAATAACAACTCTGATAATAAATTCTTAAAAAAATAGAATATTAGACATTTAACATACAAAGTGGGTATTTGACAATATTGAGAGAACTAGCCTAAAAATTGTTTTCAGCTGAGATATGGTCTTTATTCATAATATATAAATTATTCTAGTAAATAAACTGATTGTAGAATATGGCTAAGGCTGCAACAAGCTAGTCATAGAAATCCAGAGCTCTTAGCTGAACACTTTTGGAAACACAAAAAAATAATTATTAGAGTCAACCGAAATTTTATGGAACTTAATCATACTGAAATAAATACTCACAACAGAAAAAAAAAAGAATCAGGTTTTATTAATAGCAAAAACTCAAAAAATGATATTTGCTGAAGTAAAAATATAATATTTTATCATATTTTGTAAGTGACAAAAAAACACCTCTATCACAGCTCACCCTGGGCTGTAGCACTCTAGATGAGAGAAGTAAGTAAATACCTGAAGCAGGCTTACGAGGTGAGGTAAACCCAGAAGGAAGGAAACTGAGTAGGATAAGGAGAATGACTTGGGCAGACAATATACTTAAAGAAAGAAATTGTACTTAGGGGTGAATGGTCCAGCTAGCTCAAAAAAGTGCACCCTGAATATTATTTGCCACACCCTCTAAACCAGTCAGTAGATTATGGGCAAGGGTTAAGTAAGTAAGTAAAAGCTAATACTTAACAGTTTATAGATTATTACCATCTAGTTTAATCCAAATATGCTTTATTAAATATTATCTATTAGGTTTTCTATTGTTTTTTTGTTTTTTGTTTTTTTGGTTTCCAAATAAACTGTCAATTTTTGGTTTTTATTACTAGTACATGAATAGTATTTAATGACTAGCCGGACATTGCTTTCCTAGATGGGTTCTTAGTTGACACGACTAGTTTGAGGAAAACCTCTTTGAAATATGTATCAGCTAGAGCTTGTTCAGTTTCCTTGGCTATCAGTTTAATTCTACTGCCACCGGAGCCGAGGACCAACTTCTGGATCTTCTCAGTCTTGCAATAAATCAAAACTACAGCTCTCATGAATTCTGAAAAAATAAATACATTATAATTTTATCCAAAATCAAAGGATATTAAACAAAAGTAATCTACATAAATATTTTCAGGAGACACAAAAAACTGATTTCCTCAAATATTTCCTTGAATATATTGTCTATTTTTTTTTAATTTATCACTAGCTTCGAGGTAACCTACCCTAATGATAATATTTTTATTTTTATTTTTTTTTTTTAATTTAAATTCTTATAAGCATTTACGGTTCAAATCTAATAGGATAATAGTTTACACAGTAAAGCACGAAATCACACTTAAACCTATAAAAAATGTGGGGTATTTTTTTAAAATAAAAGAGAACACTAGGTTAATTAAGTACCCTGCCAAATTTGAATATTCGAGGTCCTACTGTGTTATCATCAATGTACAGTAATAATTAATTGTTTGTGATCTAGTAGTTTCATTTATCCAGGGTTGAAAATTTGTAACTTGTTTCACATCTTACTAAACACAGGTTCATAGCAGACAATAAAAGAATACGTCTGATTTTTGCACATTCTCTAAATTTTTATTCTGATTATTCGTAGTTTAAGTAGACAGTTTTTTAAACATTACTTCTGGCACGTTTTTTATTTAAGTTTTCCATATTCTCCATTGTTTATGTAAAACTATTGTCAAACTCAGATTAAATTTAGGCTTAAAGGGTTTAAATTTTAGTTTAATTTAAACCTTCAACTGTATAAAGTTAAACTGAGTTTAACTGAAACTGCACCTATATTTCATCATCAAACTATAAAATATATTACTTAAAAATTGAGGAAATTGATGAATCCTTGCAAGAATTAGAGAAACAGAAGAGGACATTTTAAATTAAGAAGATTAAAATCACTTTGATAGCAGGGATGACTTTTTTCTGCGTTTAGGCTTTATAAAAATATGCCAAGTATTATTTTATATCTGATAAAAAAAATGTCATATTATCTATAATGAATAGAAACAAAGCAATAGTTCCTTCACTATCATGCTTCAATTCTTATTATCTTATTATAAATTGCATATATCTTTACTAAAATTATTGCTCGATTTTCAGTATATTCAATATATTCAGTTTAAAAAATGAAGGAAATGACATTTGTCAAACTTTTAAAATAGAATAAGTAAGATGCTTAAAACAGTGGGATCAGGTACATCCTGATCTCAGCTATTTTCAACCACTTCAAACTGAAAAAAAAAAAAAAAAAAAAAAAACATTATAAAGATAAATGTGTACATATTAAAACTATATTTTAAAAAAAAGGTTTATACCAGGATTGTCCGTATCAAGGTATTCCAGCTCTACACTCAGTCCATAAGGTATCTCCTGAGGTAAGTATTCAAGTAATTTGGATTTAACTGCATCCTCTATGATCTTCACTTCAGACTGATCAGTAAAGGTTGTAGGTTCGTAAGGCCACTCATCAGATTTCGCAGCTCCAAGTAAGTAATTCTGAAAGAGAAATACCAATTTGCATTAAAACTAGAGTATTACCAACAAGACAAAACAAGCATGTGCATACCTGTTAGCATCACACTAGTGACCAAAGTAATTCACTCACTCAAGAAAATGACTGACTAACTGCAGACGGAATAACTTGAAATAAACAAAATTAAGACCAAATGGCCAGAGCAAAATAGAAATATAATAAGTCATTTTGAAGCAGTGAACAAGTTTATTTTACTAGGGGTCTTCTTAGAAACACCAATAATGTTTGTTTTGGCTACTTTTCACAGAGTAAAAATCAAAGATTACTATACTAACAAATTCAATTACCCTCAGACTTACCACTTACTGATAAGTGGTGTACTGATACTTCACATGGCTATACCACTAAATATTTTTCTAAATTAATAATAATAAGTGTTTAAATCAATTATATAAACACTACATTTCTTGGACCTTACCTATTTGCTCGGTTTTAAAACGAAAAAAAAAAAAAAAGAAAAAGAAAAAGAAAAAGCCAACCATTGTTACAATAGAGGCAGGTTGATACTTTTTTTGTTTATAGTCTATCAAAGACTCCTTGATATCTTCCCCATGTTCCTTCCCATCTTTCCTTGATAGCTCACCACCACCATAGGCAAATGAATTCATTAACCTGGCAACTCATAATTGCCAATGAAGAAAATAAAAGAATAACTTTAAAATTGTCAACAATTCTGTTAGTAAATTTCTCTTTAACTAAACCTGGTTCAAATCTGTATATTTAATTTATTTAATATACTTGTCAATTTTTCCTATATAAATTGACTAGATTATTAAAAAATCAGTTCAGTTGTGTTTAAAAAATTATTATAAAAAAAATAAAATTATCTTGGTTCAAACTTCAAAATTGTGTCTTAGTTAATATTCCTCTTCGATATAATCCACTGTAAATTCCAACAATCAACAGTTAGTTAAAATGTGTCCAGAAAATATCTGAAAAAAGCAGACCTAAGGCTAAAATGATATTTATTTTTGTCTGGAGATGCTTTGCCTAAAATGTTAATTATAAAAAAAGTTATAAATAATAATAAAGAGGGCACCTTGAGATCTGTGGTCCCCTGTCCAAGGAGTGCAGATATCATGAAGACATCACTGAAATACTGCCAACACTCTTGCTTGCTAACAACTTCCTTGATATCTTTCTCAGACATTGGTGTCCGTTCAACTCGCTCACCATAGCTCCTCAGCTTCCCTCCAGTTAGTCCTGTAGACAGATCCAACAGAGTCCTCTTTGACTTTATCGTATCAATCTAAAAACAATAAAACAATAATGAAGAAGGGTGCTATCCTTAAAACTAAAATAACTATTTGGATTTCGACTGTTTGAATTAAATAGAAATAAAGGATAGCGAGGATCAGTCAGATATTCTGGAAAATGTCCAACTTTTTCCAAACAGTCGTGACGCCTACAAAAGCTTAAAATAGCAGGACTGTCCCTTTCACAACAGGATGTATGGCCACCCTATTAATAATAAACAATTTCCTTTCTGTTATGAATAAATTTGTAACTTAGGAAAAAGAACAAAAAGTTCTCTTCTAGTTGAGATGTTAAAATTAAATATATTTCAAAATATTAATATTTTTATTGAAGAAAAATATGGAGACATAAAAAAATGCTCCCGTCACATATGGTTTTACCAACAAGAGCACTAAATATTGAACATTAAAATTCTCCTGGCCTAAAGTAAGAGATACTTAGTACTAACGAAATAGTATTATCAATAAAATAGGTTATTAGTTGTGAGGTACACTTTCGCTGTTATCACCTTCTATATTAATTATTTTATACTGGAGGTTTTGGTATAAATAAATGTCTAAATTCTGAAGATGAAGAATTGGATTAAATAGAGCTTTTGCTTATAGAGCCAGATCATCATCAGTCATCTAAGAAATTATAGTCAGGAAAATAAAGTTTACCTTGTTTAAGACAAGGAATGATTCTTTTTCTTTATAAAGATGAAGAAGTCTGAGGATTTTAGGATTCAGTTTACTTCTCGTATAGCTGTTAGACACGTCATGTACTACTCCAATAACATTGGCTTCTGATATAGCTTCCTCCCCGTCATCTAAGAACTCTTGCTCCAGATTAAACCTTTACAAAATAAAAAATACAGCTGTGAGTTACCTTGTTTAAGAACGTTGTTTTATAAGAAATTTGTTTATATAACAGAAACTTTTGCAGGTATTCTAGAATAACTATCATATAATAGTATATGGAACCCCCCCCCCCCCCAAATAATAGTACATGGGCCCCCCTCCCAAACATAGCAAGTGTCTAATCAATAACATGCCTCAATTCTTCTCTATCGAGGGCTACTGTCCGAAATAGGTATAGAAACTGACTCTATGCCTCCTTCCTCTCCACAACTTCTTGACTGTCTTTTCATACCCCAGCTTTTCAAAGTGCTCTGCCTACCTCATTTGGTCCCTCTTGACTTTATTTGCCAGATTTGGCTCGCCATACATGCTCTTATAAATTGTACATGATAGTTGTGGAAATTTTAGTTAATATATTAAACTTACTTACTTAATAACTTTAATATAGTAACTTACTTGTAATGTCACTTGACATTGTTTTTTTAGGGTTTCATTGGTAAAACCAAAAAAAGTAACACTGATTGTATTTTCATTCCTGTGTCACTCTGTACGGTTCCAATAACTTTTAAATCAAAAGAGATAAAAACATGAAACTTTCCATTATTAAAGATTGTTTTGATGCGTACACATATAATATAGCGAACTCAAAATTAACAGATGTTCAAATCCAAAATGGCAGATAATTCATGTCCCACATTTTTTTTTTTTTTTTTTTTTTTTTTTTAAATTTTGAGTGGGGGTATCAAATGAAAGGTATTGAAGAGTAGATTACAAAAATATATAACACTTGTGGAAAGTGTTTAATTTTTAATGTCATTTAGACGAAAAAACATCAAAATTTTGCATGCCCCCCCCCCCCTTAAAACTATATTTCTGCTATTACTTAAAATATAAAAAAATATGCAAAATTTTCAGTCTTCTGGGCCATAGAAAAAATTAGATTGTAATTTGATCTAATTAACTGGGAATCCAAAATGGCGGGGTAATTCCTGTCACACAGGGGAAAAAAATATTTTTTTTAATTTTGAGTGGGGTATCACATGAAAGGTATTGAAGAGTAGATTACAAAAATATATATAACACTTTTGGTAAGTGTTTAATTTTTTTATGCCAATTTGTCAAAAAACATCAACATTTTGCAAACCTCCCCCCCCCCCCCCCCCTCTTCTAATAACTAATTTTTATGTTTACAATACCAACAAAACCATTTGTACGAGAGACTTCACACTCAATCAATTTATTTTTTAAAAAATAATAAATAAATAACACAAAATCAGTGTTGAAGCAACCCTCTTACTTATTGTATTCATCCACACTGACTACTCCAGGAGTATCAAGGAATACCAGCTGCGTATCATCCTCCACGTGGACAGCCCTTGCTCTACACCTTGTAGTGTGCACTTTCTTAGACATAGCAAATACCTGCAATAGAATACATTTATAAGTGTCACATAAATATACTAATCCTTTTAATTTAATTTGATTTGTATTATTTCTTTTTATTACTATTGAATGTTAAAAGGTTGTGTTAAGAAGAAGGTAGTGTTAAGACAATGGTGATAATGATGAGCAGCAATATTGTAAATGTTTTTCTTTTAATTTGATCGACATAAAGATTGGTTACTACTTAATAGTATCCAGCAACTATTAATAGTAAACCACTTCTATAAATTGAATCAACTTGAGTTCATTTACAATCTTTGATTTCTTTGTTCTTCTATTTATTGTGGTATTAAGGAAATCCAATTCCATCAAATACCAATGGCAAATCCAACAACAACAACTAAATACTATGCTGAATCTTTTATTGTTTTAGTCAGGAGTCGTCTTGAGTACTACTCTGTGGTTTGATGAGTTAATCAAATCATATTATAGTCTTAAGAGAAAATACAGAGTAAACTATCCAATTATCTTCTTGGATTCATAATAATGATCACCATCCTTTGAGTTGTATTTGTATTGTAAGGTTAGAAAATCATCTCTAGTTTTCTTGTATAAAATAATTAAAGTATGATGTACCATGTACCTGACTCAAGATTTATTTATATCTAATTCCCCTCTTCCCTGGTAAGTCTACCAGGAGATCATGGTGCGGAAGTCTAGCCGCACCATGATCTAGGCTATGAACATTTTTAATACTTACTACATGAATATCGATACTTTTTGTTCATAATTAAGTACATTTAAAAGTAGGCTAAACTATAGGAGTTTAACTTCAGTAGTTAAGATTAGGGTTGAACTACATTGTACAGTACCCCTACCTGATATCGCAAGTGGGTAGTATTGATTGTTATGGTGACATCATATATTGATACATCAAAGCAAATGCAAAATTTTACTTGTTATAACAAATATGAATATGACAATTATTTCAACAGACTATAACAACTTTAAAAATGTGTACCAACATCCGAATGCCGTATGTATCTTCTTCGGCACACATCCGGTGTACTGATAAATGAGTTAAAAGCAAGATGTCAGGATTTGACATCCTGCTTTTTTCAAAGTAAGTACCAGAACAAACACTCCTTTTCATCTGATGAGAAAGGACAGAGTTAGGCCACTCCCTGACTTGTTGCTACGGTATTGGTATGTGGTATTTTCTGCTTCACCGATAGCTTACCGATACCGCCTTCATCTCCCCACTTGTCAGTAAACTTTCGGTGGAATCTTGCAGTAACAGTAGTGTCGTGGTGTGATTATGTCATCAGAAGAAGATAGTACTTTACCGCTTCTGTTTTTACTGCTTGTTCGTACCAACTCTCTGTATACCGATCCCTTCCGCCCCGCTTCCACGCATACCACCCTAGTCAGGAAGACTCATTAAGGGGCTCGGTAAAGAATTTGTACCGAATCAGTACCGACAAGTCAGGGAGCGGCCTTACTCCCACAAGGCAATTCAAACTTATCACTCAAATCATGCTGTAGTCTGAGAGACATATTCTTTCCACACTTGGGACAGAAATCAAACCCACAATCATACAAAACTCAATCACATGCTCAGCACTCATCTAATAAAAATCCATATCAATCACTTTTTTTATTCAGAATAAAAAAGTCAAACCTGGGAAATTTGAGACAGCATCAACACAAAATAAACTGTACAGGAAAATTAAGTATGAGAGATGATGAGTGTACAAGTTTCAGAGCGCAACTGGATGTAAGGCTAGGAAGAAAAATGTTGTCCTTTTATTTACACAGGCCCTAAAAAGCAATGGTCAAGGGCTATCGTTTTGTGGACTAAATGGACCCAAATGGGTGCCATTTGTAGAGCAGATGTGGAAATAAAACACTATGAGAAGACACTAACCAAGCGCAACTGGCAGGAGACAATATCAAAGAGATAGTTACAAAAAATCCATATTTTCATAAATTTTACAATTGTAAGGTATTAAAAATGAATCTCACCCTTCTATCAACAAGTTGGTTTATCAAAGTGCTCTTTCCTGAATTCGGGATGCCGATAATGGCAATTTTTAACAGTTTCTTCGGAGATTCATTCAAAGTTGACAGCTGGAACTTTTGATTCGATTCATTTAATGAGAGCGACGACGATAGTCTTAAAATATCTTTACACGTTAAAGACGAATTGAAATTAACACAATATCTCCTAAAATGGCTTAACATTTTGTACGTAAACATGCTATAAGAAGAAAAAATAAGAAGAGCAAACGCTGCTACTTAAATTGTATATCATCAAATAAAGAAATATGATTAACTAAAGTAAATTATTAAAATTAAAAACATCATTAAAAAAGGGCATTGATATTTATTTTCTATTTCATAAATTATCTACTTTAATGAAATTTGGCAAAAAAAAATACGAAGTAAGAACAATTCTAAAATAATAAATACAAACTTTAAGCTAAATGCCCAGGCTCATTCAGTATGATAATTTTGTGTTATGTGGGCTTTAGTTTACTTTTGTCATGTGGCAAAATCAAAAATGGGTTACATTATAATTTTTTTATATCTAAAGAATATCGAGCATTCTTAAAACATTATAATCAAAAACATAATCATGATTAAAAAAAAATTATGAAAACATTGGTACTCTAATTATATGAAATGTTAAATTATTTCAAAATTTTAGGACTAGCCGATATAGGTTGGGGGTGGGGCATTTTTATGGATGACATTTTGGCGCTAAAACGCAATATTGGCGGTAAAAAGTACAATAGTCATAACATTTCTAATCTAATCTGCAGTAGCTTTCATTTGATACCCACTTAAAAAACTAAAGTTTGTCTCACTGGACATGAGTGCACACAAAATTTGCAATTTATAAAAATTGGTAATTCCCCCCCCCCCCACCTTTATTTTCATGCTCCACCATACAATATTAACATGAATTATTTAATATTTTTAGGACTAGCCATTGTAAGGGGGGGGGGTTGTGAAATTTTGGTGCTAATAATGCAATATTGGCAGTAAAAAGCACAATAGTCATATAATGTTATGTAATATATTTGTAATCTACTCTTCTGTAGCTTTTATTTGATACCTACCTCCAAAATTGAGCTTTCCACATTACGCAGTTTTTATTCATATTAAATGTTTAACTTCTTAATATTTTTTCTATGGGTGGGACAAAAAGTTATGCCAGTATTTCAAATTTTACATCTCTAGGTGATTGGATAGGGGGATATGAAACTAAGTGCAATGGGCAGATAGACTCATTACCGTCAGCACAAGGGTTTTGAGGATGATCTACAAAATTCTAAAAATTATTGTTCTTAATTACGCCTATGGTATGATTCCGCTGAGCATATATGCTAAATAGAAGATGCAGCTTAGGCTCCTCACATCTCCACAGACTAAGATAGACTTTTCTTTTATTAATTTTTCTTTTGGACTCACCACCGAATGGCTTGTCAGTCAAGAGCAGGGCGTATTCTAGTAAGCAAGTAAGTTTTGGAAATATATTAAGGAATTTGGAAAAGTTATTATTTTCATTTACATAATTTTTGTGACATTCTTGCCGTATATGTGTGTTACAAAAAATATGTGAGTTAAAATATAGAAAAACTCCAGTGTATTCATGAAAGATTTAAAATTTTGTGACTTACGGGACCTTAAAACGTGTAAATCTAAAAAACCACAAAATAAAATGCTTGTACCATTATAATACTTTCTCTTTATATGTCCCCCTGATGGTCTTTAGCCAAGGGTAAGTACGTTTCTAATGCATTTTGTTATTTTATTATCTTTATTAAATAAACATTTTTTAGGGTCCGTAGGCAAAACCAAGGACCCTTATATTTTCCTGCGTGTGTATTTATTATTATATTTATTATTATATTTTCCGTCCGGTCGCCTGCTCTCATGGCTACACCTTTTGTCCGATCACTTTGAAATTTGGCATGTATGTGTCTTGTACCTACCCACATTTTAAAAATATAGTGACTTAAAAAAAAAGTTATTAAAAAAAATGAGGGTAAAAAAACTTAAGGGTTAATTTTTTTTTTTTTTCCATAACGTGAGGGGTATCACATGAAAGGGTACGTCGAGCTGATTACAAAAATATATAATTCTTTGGTTATAACTTTGATAGGGCGAGCATAGGCAAGTTTGAAGTGGGTGTGAAACGTGTCCCCACCCCCTCTATCTCGCTTATGTGAAGTACAAAAAATCTGAAAAAATTCCTGAACATTCTTCGACCAAAAGTAAAGATACCACTTTTTGGAAATTTTAAAAAAAATATTATTTTATTTTTATTGACAAAATACGTTTTTTTTTTATAATTATGGTCTTTTCGATGTATTTATATGGTTGTAGTCCGGTTCAGTGGCAAAAAATACTTTATCAGAGTGTGTTTTGAGAATATCAGACCCTTAGGATAGTTCAAAGTAAGCGTTTTAGCATTTAAAAAAAAAACCACTGTTTATACACTTTACAGTTAAACACTATACAGTGTGGCCTACGGACCCTCGCTGTGTGCTGACTAGCACACACTTGACCTGTTTATTTTTCTTTCTCTTTATACATACAAATATATGAGTAAAAACCACAATAGCTAATTTAATACGATCAGTTTCAACCACTTTCATTGGTCATCATCAGGGAACTGATTACATATTTTCCTAAATTGTATTTATATTTAGTACAAACATAAATTATTCAAAAGGAATGGTAAAACAAAACTAAAATAAAATGTAATATATTACAAAAAATCAAGTATTTATTGCAGTATAAAACAAACTATATTAAAAATCAATAACTGTTATTATAGTTTATAATTATTATTTGAAACTATTTATTTATTGATGTTCATTTAACATTTATAACACATAAGAATTTTCAGAGATTATTATAAATTATTTTTTAGCAGTAATATTCATACTTTCTAAAAGATATTTCTAATTTTATTTTTGTTTCAGATTGTTTTAAAATATACTTAACATTGTTTTGTTTTTCAATAACAATTTTAAAATGCATTTAGTTATAAATAGTCAATTATTACAAAATTCCCAGCTTGTAATTGGGGTAAGATTTCAGTCTTTTTAAATGAATTTTTTTTAACTCTTTCGTATTATTATCAATTGAACAATATTTTATATTTAATAAAAAAAAACAATAAATTATACACAATGCAATGTAGTTAAACAAAAGAATGTAACATTACAGGAGTTAAACCTTCTCTCATTTTTGGAATAAGAGAATTGTCATGCACAACTTCTAATTAGTATAGTGAATAAGACTCAAAGATTAAACTATAAAAAATAAATCTTCAAAACACTACACAAGCTAAATGATAATTTAATACAGATATTGTACATTTGTTACCATCACTACCTGATTTTTATAAGTGCCATTTTATTGTGTTTTTGAGCAGAAATACAGTTAGTATTAAATATTAGCTTTTTTGGTCTTTACCGTTCAATTTTACTCACTATAAGCTCCACAAAATTTTTAAAAAATAAACTACGTCTTTTATTCTATTTTGTAACATACTTACATGTTTTATTACTAAGTTTACTACAGTATAAACTAAATAAGATTTTTTTTTTTTTTTTTTTCAGGGCCAACAAGACAATTTTTTACGAAACAAAATAAAATCAAATAAAGAATAAGGAGGATTAATTTAATAATATATTAAATATTAACCATGTAAGATAACATTTAAAAACAACAATACAAATCCTCATTACTGAAAAACATTAAAACTACAATAATAAGACATAAAAATAATCTAGTGGTCAGACTTGAGTGGAATCATATGGGTAGGTATTAGGTTTGTTCCAACAGAGCCTCGGACGGTTCTAGAACTGCCGGGAGCATGCGCAGTATCGAAAGGCCGTTCCTACACGCTTCTCGGACGGTTCTGGAACTTTTAGTCCCGTGTTCCAACAGAAAGTCGAACGGTTCTGGGATAGTCCTAGAACCGTGAAAACAGTTCCCGGACTGAAACAGGAACTCGACCAGAACTACTAATACTAATATACGGAGGCGTGTAGGTTACACTACTACTACTGTTCAACTATAACCTAACATTTGTTTTCGTTTCTTTTCTTGATATCTTCTGTTTCCTAGCGTATTTTGTTTCTCTCTCCTCAGTTAATATTTATACTACTTCTTTCTTTCTTCTTTACGTATTATTTTATATCATGATAGTATATTGGAATAATAAAATATAATTTATATTTTATTTATTCCTCATGATAATTAAAATTTCTCATAGCGACTTTGAGTCCTTTATAAGAATTACCTACGATCTTTTTGTCTGTACATCCGCCGATGATTTATAGACAAGAAAAAAAACAAACAGATAAATTGTTCTTATAATTTTCTTTTTTGTAGTTTTGAACCCTTTATTTGTAAATATTTCTTAATGTGTGGTTGACCTTTTCTTATATACGGGTATATTTTTAATAAGCCAAGATAAAATTCACATTTTATCATCTGAAACTTGATTCCGAGATCTCTGTGAAGGAGGGGTCTTACGAACCTGGGGATATCATTAAAATCTGTTTCATATACGTCTGTATGTACGTATTCGTATGTAACTAAACCTTTAATAACATATCGCTTCAAGATATCGTATTGAGATGCGGTTTGCGACATTATTTACAACTTTTGTCGGAAAAACTGATGGCGACAAACCCGAACATCGTAGCTCACGACGTTTCAGAGCTGTAGTCACTTAAGCACGAAATCGGTCTGTCGACGATAACTTCAGTAGACATTATTGGATTTCTCTTCTATTTGGGGTATATATTTATTATTATGTGTCCTATTTGGTAGATTGTACCTATACTTTTTGGGCACAAGTGGTTTTGGAGATATTGGCATTTTAATGTTTTTACTTCCATGAAAATGGGTGTAAATACTGAGCTCTCTCTTGATCGCGTATTGACTCCACAACATTTCATGGAAGTCATGTGTAGGATTTCCACACCGGTACTTTTTATATGATTTAACAGTTAATGTTTAAAAAAATTACAATTTATGCAAACAAATTTTTAATAGGCAACTGAAACTACAAGACTGGATTGTTACGAGCCTGACGAATCCCAAATGTGAGAGCGAAATATAATCATTCAGAAATGACAGTGTGATAAATTTGTAATTTTAAAAACTATTTGCTCTAATGTGCATTCTTATAAACTTTGTTGAGTTTAACAATAGAATATGTTCACGTAAGTAATCCATTTCTGAGTGAACATAAACAAAACAAGTGGAGAGATACGAAGAGGAAAATAAAAACAAGATAAAGGGAGGTAACATGAAGGTTGCAGTTCTGAAAGAGTTCTTAAATCGTTCCAACAGGCTCCTCTTTTTGAACCAGTTCTGAACCAGTCCTCATAGACGCATGCGCATTAAAAAATCCTGAACTGGTTCTAGAACCGTCCTCGAATTGGCTGTTGGAACAAACCTATTAACTCACTCTAGTCAGTCACTAAATTTCTTGGCATATCTAATTTTTTCTAGTAATGGTGTTTTTTTAAGCCTTCATCCCAGAACACTTTAAAACCCAATTGACAGTAAGTAGTATACTAATATTAAGTAAAATTAATATTTTTAAACCTTTTACTAATCAATATAGATAGTGGGAACCACAAAGTAAAAGTATAAAATAACCAAATAAACCATATTTTTTAACTTACTAATTCGCACAAACAGAAGTTTGTTAAGCTATAATGGTAACTCAGCTTTTACTAATTAACCGACAGACAAATTGTAAAATAAAGTATATACTTTTACTGATCGTATCCGTAGAAGAATCCTTCTGCATAGGCTCTGTTAGCATCAGTAGAGTTTCCTTTGACCCTACGGCCAATAGGTTCCAGATCGTTGTAGCATTTGTCAAAGACTCGTTCGATGGAAGCCATCGCTTGTTCCTTAGTAACGTTTTTCCTCACAGCTAAGATAGACTGGAGAGCTTTATTTTTAACACAGACTTGATGCTTTTGTTTGATGTTAAACGGCGAACATTCTCCTTGTAGGATGGAACCCATGAGACTACAGTGGCACAGATTGGCAGCTCTGATTTCGGTACAAGCCAAGTGATCGATGTTCCTAAAGTCCAACTGATTGTTGCAGAAATCAAACATGTGAAGCATTTCGTGAGTGAGTATACCTTGAACTAAGCCTTCCGAGCGGGAACTGTTCTGACACACGACGATCTGATTCATTTCTGGATCGTAACCTCCGGTAACACTAGGATCACATACCTCACAAACGATGTGCCTGCCCATATCTATTTCGCAACCCGAAGATTTAAGAGCTCCTAACATAATCTTAACCATATTACTAGTTTTAAGGCATTTATAAACGTTCCTTTCACACTTCATCTTATCAATACCTTCTTTTCCTTCGATACCGAGTAAAACTTTACTCAACGTCGGCGAGAATTCTCCTTTCCTCTGAGGGTATAAATCGTATCCCCACTTACTAGGATCTTCATTGATCGTAGCCGGATCTATATTAATATCGTTAACTTCACTTTTCGCACTAGAAGACATGTTAAAAACAAAATTATACTATTGACTATTAAAAAATCGTATGTGCTGTGCGAGAGCGAGAAATATGTTTATATTATATTAACAATAACTTATAACCTGCGGAAATATAACCTTCAAACTTCTTTAGCAGTGTTGTACTTTTCACCTTGCGAGTAATTTGTCCCGAAGAAACTTGTTACTCCCACTCTATTACGTTGCATCACTGATACTTTTCCTCCAAAAAACTTTCAGTAACAGGTAGCAGCTGTTTGACGAGTGTTGTGTTTATCTTGGGGTTTTTCGTAGCTGCTCCTGTTTTTCCGCGGGAGTTTTTACTTTTCGGTTTCGTTTTATGTGTTTTTCGCGGATATTTCCGAGTGTAGATTCGTCTCTTGTGGATCAGTGTGTTCGGCATCTCTGTTAAAAATGACGTGATAAAGTGTTTTTTCCATTTTGTTTTCCGTCTCCTGTCTATGCAATCCGGCTGTGAGAAAGTGGTGTTTTTCCTTTATGGTTTTGACCGAATGCGATGTCTCATCAAGTCGAGCTGAACGGTTCTTGTCAAGAAGTGACCGAATCTTTCCCTCTGCCTCCGGCCGAATACAGTTCGGAAAGTGGTGAGTTTTCCGTCTTAACATTCGACAGTTTGAAAGTTGGAAAACTTGGCAAATTTTATGTTTAACCTGGATATGGGTTAATAATTGTGCAAGGATAAGTTGTCTTCCTGTATGTCTCATCACTAACACACTTGTAGAAGGGACTTCATTTGTTACATCGGTTAAAATGACCTTTAAGAATTAACTTTTAACCTTTAAGGATAGTGTGTAGCAAGGATTGACTCATTGTTGTGTGCCGCTACTTACTTCACTTTCAATCTCTTGCTTCTGTTCTAACTCATTATCTTTACTCTTATTTAACATGGTTTCAAATCAAGTAGAAGGTTCCTTCAACTAACTTCTTACTTCTACATGAAAATTACCTGCACTCAATCGACTCTCTCTCGTAGTTCTTTAGTTTTATCTATAAATTAAAACTACTTAAAATGGTTAAGTTCGTTTAACCAAAATTATATAGTAGCAATATCAAAAAACGTTGAATAAAACTCAGGTTGAAACTTTATTGATTTATGACAAAAGTAAAGTTAGTCACCTATTTGTTATTATCACGGATTGATTATATAAACCGAATAAGTTTTATTTGCCATGAGTATAAGTACCATCATATGTTGGATGAAATAAGAAATGATTACATTAAATTTTAGTTTAATCACCCAACCATCACCAAAACACCCCTTTTCTTATTTTGGTTATTCTGTTTTTGATTCCTTAACTAGAGATTTCCATACAATATACTTACTTGGACGAACAGTTTATACATTTTTAAATTTATTTAGATAAAGTGACACTATTCCCTAAGTCAGATTGTTAAATGAAATAAAATTTTAATATTATTTATTGAAGATTAGCTTCAAATTCTGCTGTGAAGGAATTACATGCAGTATGTTAAGTCTTAGATCTTCCAGAGTAGGCTATGTCTGACATTAGATAAACACTTAGATCTGAGCCATTGGAGGGATTTTCACCAGGTAACTGTTCAACATTAGTAGCTGACTCATGTCATGCACAGCTCATTTGAGTAAAATCCCTGCTGTCAAACTGCTCTGTAAACTGCCCTTGTTATTTTTTCAATTACAATTTCATTCAAACTATGTATATTGTCTTTCCACAATAGCTTTATTAACTTAATATGTAGGCTTCCGCAGTTAATTTCATTGCAGAGTTCTAGGTCTTATTACGAGGTATAAGCATTAGTATTAGTGTTGCAACTTTTTACCTCCTATGCTGGAGGCAAATCAAGGTTGTACTTAAGTTGATAAATGAAAGTATCATCATTAGCTAGAACATTTCATAAGGGGTTCCTGGTTGCACATTGCTATCATTCATACTTAATACTTTTGAAGTATGAGATCCAGGGTTCATTTGTCGACTCCGGTGAGGGTGTTCACCCAGCATTGCTTTATAAATGGGTAGCTACTTACGAATGCCAATTATACAGTTTATATAGTTGATGAAGCGTCACCCGAACCCTGAGTTATCCATTACATTTATAGTTGTATTAGCAGGCCTAAACCTTCCATGGGCTGTTGTGCCACAAATTATTATTATCGTAAGTAAAATCAACAACATTTTTGACAGATCTAATGTACTTGGTATCGTTTGTAGCAATCAACATAGTACCTATTTGAATTCTATTTATTAAGATTTAGTTCAATTAAATCTCTGTAGAAGAGAAGTGAAGACCCTCTTGTAATAATAATTGATTGCAATACTTTGTTTGAGTGCAGGTACGTTTCTGTTTTTCATCATTTCCTCTAATCACTAAAAAAATTTTCATATATATATAATCTTTACTAATTTGTCTGCACAGTTTTTGCATGTTAACTTTTATACTAACTTTTTATAAGAAAAGTATTGATGAAATGATACCTAAATTATATTAGGAAATAAGTGTGAAAAATATTGTGGCATTAAAATAAATAGTGTTAATCATGTTCAAAAATATGGTTTTTTTAAATTGGCAGCTTGACTAGTTTTTTAAAAAAAAAAAAAAAAAACTGTTGGATCTCCCTTATTTGGTGTCTGCTTGATTTTTTTTTCGTCATTAAAACAATAATTATTATTGATAATTTGTAAAGCTTTTGCACTTTTTTTTTAATGTGGAGAGGACCAACTTTTTTATTTTTTAGGCCTTTTTACCTGGTTCAAGAGGATTTTTATAATTAATATTACTTGAAAATTACCTGGTTAAAAGACCTAAGGTAATTTTTAAAATTAATATGTATTTACATTAAATAAAAGTTACTTTAATTTTATTTGACGATATTAATATACTTTGATTTGTTAAATTGTTCCATGTTAATTTCAACTCCAATAAAAATGAGGGTTTTTTATTTATTTTTTTTTTTTTTAAAAAAAAACATTCCTTTTCATGAAATATTTCCTAAATTTTAGTTCTGTTATTTTATTATTATTATTATTATTATTTATTTTATTTTTTTTATAAAATGCCTAATTATTTAAATATTAATTGCACTGCAAACTTGCTTCAATGAGTTGTTGCGTAAGGCCGCTTTAGACGATCAACTTAGTTGTGTCATTCTCTGTGCATTGGTTGGTGGTTGAAATTTGATGTTGGTCCACAGACTGGAGTAAAATAAAAATAAAATATTTCATGTGGGACGAGCCTCTTCTTCACATAATTTATGATAATAACGAGGTATAACAATTCTTCACTCATTTTAAACCTAAAAACCTCACTCAAAAAACCTGAAGAAACTGTAAATTGTGTAGAAAGTAATGTCTGTGTTAAATGTTGTAAACTTGGTTAACAACCAAGTTGATCGTTTAAATGCCGCTTAACCCTCGGGAACGCGCGGTCCTGTGAGGCCTAAATTTGAGATATAACTGTGAAATTGAGATAGATGTGGGTGCGATTGGAAGATAGGGATTTTTCTAGCTACATTACAATACAAAATAAATTAATTTGCTACCTGAATTTAAAAATAAAATAATAAAAATATACGGAAAAAATTAAAAAATTGAAAATTATAATTGAGACTGACTAATTTTGTGCTTATAAATTATGAGACTAAACAACAGTATTTTATAAATTAAAAAAAAATAATCAAACAATAAAACCAATTTAAATATGTTTTATAATATTTTTCTAAAATGATTTCAAGTTTATATTTATTTTACCTGTTGTGTGGGCATATTAAACAGATTAAGTCCTATCAGGGGTCCACGCCTCCTCATGTCTATATTCGACTTTGCGCACCTGATGGTTAAGGAAAAACAAGTACCAAATTTTGTTTGATTTTTTATGCACTTTTAATTAATCAAAATATTAATTATAATAATTTAATTTACTTTTGGTGTTTCTTTGTATTTTTTTTTTTTTTTTTTTTTTTTTTTTTTTTTTTTTTTTTTTTTTTTTAGTGTCAAATTTAAAAAAAAGAAAAATCAAAACTATCTGGCAATTGTGTATCTTTTTTTCATCTAGTTGTTTTCAATTATCAGCCTACTAAATATTGTTGAAATTATTAACTTAATAATTGGAATTTATGTAAGTATAAATTTACTTATGGTAAATATGCCTTATCTGACACAACTTAGTTTTTTACTCCAATCTTAATAATTTTTTTAAATGGTTCCTTTTTATCTTTTTACTTTCTCATATGCGTAGTATGCTTGAGAAAAAGTATTGTAATGACGGATGGCGCGAAAATTTTATTTCAATAAATGTCTGTCTGTAGTCTGTGCAGACGTTTAATGCCTAAACTAAATGGCCGTTTTCGATAAAATTTGGCATGCATGTTCAAAAAAAATTATATGTACACCTAAGGTGAAATCGAGAAATTAATTTTAGCTCTAAATTTAGGGATGCTATCCCCCTCAAAAAATCACGTGAACAAATATTCCTTTACATGGTTCCGACGATTTTGATTAAAAAATTTAAAATTTAGTCCATCTAAACGAATTTAACCATATAAGTCATTTTTCCGGGTAAACTTTTGTGCCAGAAAAAAATAAATAGAAAACACTGGACCAAGTAATTATGTCTCTCTCTTGTATTTGAAAAAGTTTAGTACAAGTTTTATCGGACAGATTTTTTTAATAAATGTTGGACAAAGAAACGTTACTCTTCTAAAAAGGACCATTTAAAAAAAAATAATAATAAAAAAAAAAATAATAAAAAAAAATAAAAATAAAGAATTTAACCCAAATGTTGGGTCGGTTGCGGCATATTAACCATAAATATAATATTTTCGTTGGGTTGATAATAATTTCTCCATCGTAGGTCAGAATTTGTGTCATCATCGCAAAACATGATATACGCAATATATGTCTTGTTTGTGTATAAATGAACCTGTTACATGATGTGTGCCTGTTAGTATGTTAACTTACAAACAATATGTCCCACATTATGATAGTATTTAATATTTAATTGCATCTTGTTATTATTTTTTTGTTAAAATTTAGTTATTTATAATGCCACTTTATTTTATCTTTATTTAATTGTTTGGATCACGTCTTTACACAGATTAAAAAAATAATAATTCCGGAAATTTAACTATTCAGGTTTTTTTTACTATTATTATTTGATAGATAGCTAATCTTTTGTTGTATTTTATTATTATGTCTTGTTAATAACTTTCTAAATTTAACTTTAATTATCTGTGTGTGTTTGAATAATCCTTGCAATTGTTTTTCTTTATGATTTGTCATTTGTTAATGATACCAATTAATTGATAATTAATAATACTTATTGACGCCCATTAAATTGTCAATGTTTGTTTTTAGATTTTTTCTAAATTTATTTGATTGGTTATTTAATTGTGAGATTAAATAAACAAAATACCATTAAAAAAACTATAATTGTCTATAAAATAATTATTAGGTAGGTATATATATAAAAATAATTCATTCATCGTCAAAATAATATCCATAAGAATTATTCTACAATTTGTGAATTTAGTCATAGTAATTCCATTATTGAAGAAGAGTTATACCACCAAACATGTCTGGATTCGACTATTCGACTCCTAGAAACGAAAGACAATTTGCGTCCACTATTATATAATATACAGGGTACTTCTTTAGATTGTTACTCCCCTATGTTGTTTTAGAATATAAATGACTTTGACTAAATAACTATAATAAAGATAAAGGGATGTTTAGTCCAATGTACTTTTGGACAAAGTAATATCACACTTCTGTATTTATAAGGGAAGTAACAGTCTAAAGAAGAATTCCCGTACATCTTCTTTAGATTGTTACTCCCCTCTATTATTTTTATAAGGGGGTAGCAATATAAAGAAGTGCCATAAACAGTTTGCGTTCATTATAATGTAGACAGTTTGCGTCCAAAATAAATCCATATTAATATCAATCTGGTCAAATTGATCTAAAATTGTGGTATTCGGGACGTACTTCCAAAAATCTGCACAATAAATAATATAAACAAACCACGCTTATCTTTTACGAAGCTTACTTGATCTTTTATAAATCTGTTTTTGTTTTTTATAATTAAAAGATAAATCGTCGATTCAAACACAACAAGATATTTAGTTTAAAAGGTTAGGTGAAATAAATAAAGATGATCTAGTTATGACAGCTTGTTTTGTTACCATGTAGTTGGGTAGTTTTGTGAGAAGACTAAGGTTAGATATTCACTTAATTAAAGAATGAATGCTTGAGAGAATGTTGCTCTGACTAACACAGAGTTCAAACACTCTGATCTAAAATAATATATGTGGGAATAATCTTCTCTATAGAGCTTCTATTCTTTATTTACAAAAAAAAAACAACTAACAAACACAACTTTCACTGCTGAATAAAGTGCGGGAGAACTGCGAGCATTAAGAAATCCTTCCATGAGATAAAAAATGTCTTTGTTTTTTTGTTTTGATTATTATGTATTTATATATAAAAGTTGTTTTTATAATGTATACAAAGCCCAAATAATATTAAACGATATTTTTATAATATTTTCACATTTAACAAATACCGCTTTTATTCTTAAATATTAAGATCATTTTTTTAAGAAGACATAGGGAAGGTGATGTAAATGTTTTGCTTGTTCACTTTTTTTTGTTCCATTTAAAATCAATAAGCAATACACATCCGCACTAGTGCAGAAATAAAGAAGAATTCTTCACCTTATCGCACGATTAGCGTGTTTGTTTACATTTAACAAAACTATTTTGCTGTTTGTTTAATCAAAGTAACTGTTTTTTTCTGTATTTATTAATAAAATCCACAATCCTAGATAAAGTACGGTACGCAACTCGTGCGAAAACTGCATTTTGCTTTGCTCGTGTGGTTTTACTACCCTCGCTGCCGCTCCGGTGCAAACTCCACAACTCGCATGCAAAATTCTACTTTCTGCACTAGACGCGTAATGTACTATAAGTTAAGAATTAGGTTCTCCGTGAAACAAAGATATTTAATGCAGTGCTATGTTTTCTGGAGATTTTGTTGCAGATATTTATAATAAAGTGCTAGGTTATCCGAAGTTTGCTTAGCACTGAAACAACGATGTTTATAATAAAATGTTAGGTTTTCATCACCGGGTCCTAGTAAATGTATAAGTAGGTACCGATCTTTCGGTTCATAAATTTTAGAATTGCTATTAATGGAAGGGAATTTACGTAAAGCTCTTTCTTCAGCAGTTATATGATAATTAAATGCTTGATCTTCTGGTGGTGTCCGTTCCTCCGTGTGACGTGGGGTTGAAAGTGGAATTTACTTAACCTTCATACAAAGCAATATGAAATCCCTAAGGATGCTTGTAGCATTGGAAGCGAAATATCAGGTCCTACACTCATAGAGACTTTGTTGCCACCTGGAGATCTAGCTCTCTTTAGGGTTTCGTTGGTAAAACCAAAAAAGAAATCCTTATTGTTTAGTTCCTGAGTCTGTCTGTCACTCTGTACGGTTCCAATAACTTATAATCAAAAGAGATAAAAATATTTGACGCGCACACAGCAAAAATATAGCGAACACAAAATTATCAGCTGTTCAAATCCAAAATGGCAGATAATTCATTTCCCGCGATTTTTTTTTTAAATTTTGAGTGGGGTATCAAATGATAGGTACTTATTGAAGAGTTGATTACAAAATTATATATAATACTTTTGGAAATTTTTTAATTTTTAACGCCATTTTGTCACAAAATTTGCGTTTCCCCCTCCCCTCCTAAAACTATATTTTTGATGTTACTAAAAAAATATGCGTAATATGTGCGGTCTAAAAAAAAGAATAGCAATTTGATCTGATTATTCCTGTCGCGCAAAAAAAAAAAAAAAAAAAAAATCGTCTTTCCCCCTTATACTAACTAATTTCATGTTCACAATACCAACGAAAGCATCAACCAATTTATTTATAAAATGTGCGTTGTTCCAACAGTGTAACGAACCCATACGCACTATGAATGAGATTTTTGTTATTTCTTAACATCCAGACGAAAAAAAAAGCATTGAGGTTGTTGTCTGTACTTTTAACTTAGCCGTTCATTAAGCATGGTATACCCTGGATCCAAGTAAAAAAGTTGTATTAAGTAAATAAGTAAGTTTGTTTCAACAGTTTAAGATTGGCCTAAATACTTAATATTTTAGAAAAGAGGCTAAGACAAGACCTCCCTTGTTATTATGTTTTCAATAATTTAGTTAATTATAATTAATTTATTATTTCCCCTTATCAAATTATGTCTTTAAAAATTAAGAATCTTTCACATGAATTTAAAGGAACTTTGGTCAGGACTTTCGGAAACGAAATTTATAGAGTTTAGAAAGATAAGAGTTTCAATATGGAGGGTGGGAGTCATGGGCTATTTATCAATAGGGAGTATTGCAGTTTGCTTTTCCTAATCTAACTATGCATCTTCTTAGGGAAATCCTTTTAGTTGATGAAATATTCCACCCCGTCGCTAGATTGTAGGGATCGTGTCGTTTTTACTTATCCCTATGCCTAGAATTCTTATCGATTTTTCTAAAGTTATTAGATCTAATTCTTTTTGTTGTGTGTTTGACTCGATTGATGATTTAGAACAAATCATTTAAACACCACTCGATTTATTGTTGAAGTGCTTGTCATGGTTTTTGGTGAAAATAGCTTTCACAAGATCGCGTTCTGATTTGTTTGTTATCAAGCTTGCCAAATTATTAAATAAGGTTTATAATTTGAACGATAAAGGGAAAAGGAAAGACCATCTGTATCTCGCTTATCAGTATTTAAGCTAACTGTAATTATAAGGGTAATCATTTATGTTTTAAAGCTTTGGTAATTAAATCCAAGAATGAAGAGAAATAATCCCAATTTAGAAGAAATGGAGAAGAATTTAATCTTTTTCAAAGTCAATTAAATTAAATTAAATTAAGTTACTAAATGAATAAGAGCTTGCTTTCGGTACTTAATTGATTTTAAGTTAGTGGTATTTTATGTTAATATCAGTAGAAGAAATCTAGTTAAAAGCAAAGAACTCTGGTTGTTCTCTTAATGTTTGTCTGATGTAATGGTTACATTTTGCTAAAAATGACGGCGTGTTAAAACGCCCATGTTAGCTAATTCCTGAACGAAACTATATTTTCGTTGATTGACATTAACTTTTGATATTTTCATGTTTTAAATTTCACTGTAATGTTTTACACTCAAAGTCATCATCAGCATTCGAATAATAAGGGAAATTTATTTAAAATTTAAAATAAAAGTTACTCCTATTTTTCGTCTTGTAATGATGGGTTCTCAGATATTTTAAAACCCTCAAACTATGTTATGTAAGCTCTTGTTCGTTGGGCGACTTGTTGTATGAAACTGAGAAAGGTATATTGTATATTCTGTTGACGAATCAATAATAGTTTTAATCAGTGTGGTTTGTTGTTGTCATTAGTTACTTTGAAGATTGGTGGTCTTGCAGGTATGCTTGAAGTGGGAGAGGGTCCTCCTGCTCCGCCGTGGGTTCAAGCCATCGTTTCGTCCATCCTCGCCAACGAGAAGCAGTGTGAAAAGGCGATTAAGGAGGACTGCTTTATAGCGCTTCTCTTCGTGCTGGTCCACGAAGTGGGCTTTACAGTTCGTGGCCTTCATCAGGTCAACCCAAGCTCGTCATTCAACGTCAGCGTGCTCAGGAGTCTTACGGATATCGATCGTGTAGGCAGGGCTGAGTTCTCCTATCAGATACCCTTGTCTCTTCACTGTTGCGACGTACCCTGTGAATTAGTCGTCGTTCCTGTTTTAAATACGAACGTGTTTATCGTCAATTTCCATATTCCCGAAGTGGATACGTTTTCAGTCTCGTACGACATCGATAACTACATAGTACTTTCTCCGGACCGTTCTCTTAAATTAAAGAATCAACACCAGTTAGCCAAATCGTTTAAAGATGTCTGTCACAGGTTTCGGAACGCCGTTCTCGATCACGTGGACATGCCTTCGCTTCACATCACCAAAATGCCGTACGAGATCCTCTTGAAGATCTCATCGTATCTCGACCCCCAATCTTTTGTCTACTTCTCCACGTGTTGTAAATTTTTCAAAGAGACCGTCAACCTGGACGAATTTATCTGGAAGCGCCTTTACAAGGTTCACTTTAAGCCGGACTCCATGCCTTCGACCAGTTGCACTTGGAAGAAGCATTTTATAGACGAGACCAAAAACAAAGTGATGTCCCGTCGGTTCCCCAGATGCGAAGTGATGCCCTACTCTTTCCCCAACCTCTCCCCTCACCTCTACTACATGAGACTTCCCAGACTCTAGTAAAAATCATCCAATAAAAATCTGTTTATCGTCAATTACAATAATGCTTATTACTTAGTTTATAAATTCATAAATCTCTGAATTATACTTTACCCACTTGGGGTTACTTAATTATTGATTACCAAAACTTTTTATTTTACTTTCCCTTCATAAATCCCATTTTTATAATTACAAAATGGCTCTTGTTTTATAAATTTCATCATAGTCAAATAATTTTTAATTTCAATGCATATTATTAAAACATTGGCATTTTCTTGTCTTTATTTTTATATAGTTTATATCAAATTCATGTGGAATTATCTTATAGATCATGATAGTTACCTACTGTCCTATTATTGTTTCTTCAGAATAGAAAATAAATGGTTACTTTTTGGTGCATTGATTGATGAATGAATTGATTGATTAATTACTACCGGGTCAATATTAAGCCTCTATTGCTTACTCAAGTCAATCAATCATCATTAATCAAGTTTACCCTTCGATTATTATTCATTGAATAAGTTGTTGCAAATTTAAACTCAATCTACTACACGTCAAATCGATGGAATAAACCAATTTAAACAGTTCGGCAAAATCGTTCTAGCTCGTCTGTCTGAAATTCTAATGACCTATAATATTATGTTTGAACGAATATAGTCGAGGAAAATTTAGTTGCGGGGTTTATCTGTCTATTTTAGATCTTATACATAAAAATTAAAAAATAGTGTCCGAGTTTATATAATACCAGTGTGTTAAAATGTTGAATTAGCCTCGTACCTCTATCTCAAAAAATCTCATAATATTTTTAAGATATGGTTTTAGTTTTCAAGGTACATATATTTAGATACTGTTTTATATAGTTATACTATATACTATTTTCAAGATATGATTTTACATTTTTTTTTTTTTTTTACCGGAGTCTAGCATGAACTTTATTGAATTTATAGAATCCAAAGCTTAGGAAATAAGAGATATATTATTTAAAAATTTTTTTACACTTCTGCCTTTAAGGTTAAGCATATAGAACCTTATAGCTACCTAGAGCTTATTAATTCTAGTTCTAATTTTTTCGGAAATTTTGTTTTCATTTACTGTCTCCATAGAATTGTATTTTTAGTTCTTCTAGTGTTATTTTCCCTGTTTAATATTATTATTTTATATATTTATCATATTTTTTGGAAGAAAGTATGTGAAGTGGAAAATATTTTTATGTCTTCAATATTGTTGATTGATATTTATATTTATATATATATATATATATATATATATATATATATATATATATATATATATATATATATATATATATATATATATAATTTATTTTATATAAATTATATTTACAGAATAAGAGATTAAGAGTGACGTTTTTAAGCTCTACTTAAGGTCTTTTGATTGATAGCGATGCGTACATTTTAATTATTATTAATATTATATTCTCTTGATATTTTTTCGATTAGTTCTATTAGTGTTACATTTCGTTTGTTTTTGGTATAACTGCTATTTTGGACGTAATCTTTAGTTCCTATTATTTTTAATGATAATGAACGGAATTTAAAAATTAAGCAATCATTAACCAGATAATTAACTGATTTCTGATAATAACTTAGAGTTTATAATTCTTTATCTTTCATCGCCCTACTTTTTTACTTAAAGAGTCCTAATTCTGAACCTTTAATCAAAATGTCAATAAATAAAAAAAATTAGAAACATTTAATCTAAATATAAACACATTTAACCGTGTAAAAAACATTGTTATAAAGAGAAATAGATTATTAAAGAGTACTGCAGAGGGAGAAAATATTCAGTTGCACATGGGTTTATTTTGCAGTTTCCGTTTTTCACAGGTTCTTGGACACAGACTGCGCATGCGTTACTTTACCATTTCTCTCTTCTTTAGTTATTCGTTTGGTTAAATTAACTTGGGAAGTTGTTTGACCAACATTTTTTTATTAAATTATATGTATAAACATAAACATTATAGATTCATGAATTATTTAGAATGAATTAAAATAATAAAATGGGTGCCTCTGCTGGGCAGATATATTAGCAAATATTTTAAGTAACCCCAAGTTTTTATTTTATTATGTTTTATTATTATTATTTTTTTTTTTTTTTATAATTAACCAATAATTTAATTATATTTTCTTATTAATTTGTTTAAGTTTATATTCTTGTTTATATATTGTTATAAGTATTTATATATTTTATTTTATTTTTTATGTTAAATTATTTTTACTGTTGCTAAAAAAAAAAAAAAAAAAAAAAAGTGCCTAAATTCTATGATGCCTCTGAAATAAAAAGTTATTTATAATGAACTATTTTTTTAAAAACAATATTTTTTATTAAAATTCTAGGAAAGAAAATTTGTAATACTTTTCCAATACCTTTTTCAAGAAGAAATAAAAGGGATCAGTTTATTTGAGGAACTATATTATAAATTCACTCAAATCTCTCTTTATTGTACGCGGCAATGCATTTTTGATCATCATGATTCTAGGTTCGATTCTCAGAGAGGTAACAACATTTTTCCACTTTATTTATTTTGATTGATCCGATTTTTTCGCAAATAACTTGTATAACAATAAAGAAAGTATTGCTCTATAATACACCGTTATCAATTAAATGTAAATAAATAAATAAATACTTAAAAAAAAAATACTATAAATAATTTTAGCTGTTTTATGCAAACGGTTTTAAGTGTGTGTAGGTTAATTTAAATAACTTAATTTTAATGATATGTACTTAAAATAAAAAGTAACTTATTTCTACGTTATGATATAAGAAAAATAACATTTGAAGGGTTTTTTATGTTCACTTACTAGACAGTGAAGTAGCTCTTTAAAATCATTTAAAAATATAATTTTTACGTGCAATTAAAGTTGGCTTTTAAAAAAATTAAGTCGCTGTTGTGATTGAGGAGCGCTTTCAAATCGTTTAAGTTTACTTTAAAGTAACTAGAGTAGACTGTTATGTGATTAATTATAAGAGAGCTTTCATTTGATTAAAAATCGCTGAAGTACACTTATATTTTTTAGAATAGAGATTTGAGGCATTTACTTAAAAGTCTATTTTTTTAGTGACATGTTTTTCTTTTTTAGTTGAAAAAGTTAAAGTGTGTCATTAAAGTAGACTTTATATAACCTAAGTACATTGAGAGAATCCAGATATGCTTTCAGGTAAATAAGAATAAATTCTCTTTAAGTATTTTTTAATGATTTAAGAGTGAACATAAATATGTCATTAAAGTAGACTTTACATTACTTCAGTGTACTGACAGAAAATCAGTATTGCCTTCAGTCAAAGATTGATTAACGTAGAAAAAAAGTAAAGTTTGTTTCAAGGTTGAGCATATGTCAATAAATTAGATTTTCGATATTGAGAGGAATACCTCCTCCTAATTGATTGGATTACCTCTAGTAGATGTGAAAAGTGACACATCCCTGTCATAATGTGATGATCGGAAGTTGTAATGAGTTTAATAGGCTACGTTCAAATAAAAGAATACCTTCATTGTAACAATATTATTGTGTTACAGAGGACCTAAAAGAATTGTTATAAATATACTTACATGAAAAAATAATAAAGCTGTATTATTTAATAAATATATTGTATTTTTTGTTTTTCTAAAATTATTTATAAATATAATTTATTATATAAATTGGAGAAAGATACAACTTTATAATAATAAATTGCATTTAAGTTTTAAAAAAGTTATAGTAACATTAAAATGGAAAATTTAAGGTGAATGAATGTATGAATTTATTAGAAGTTTTTATAAATACTATTTTTTTGTGGTAAAGGATTTTAACTGTAGGAAAAACAAATATGTTTTTATTATAAATTATAATGATCCAGATATATATTTTTTAAACAATTTTAAGTATTGTATTGGATTTTACAATATAATAAACTTAATTACAGCTACTGCTACTAGTCTATGTGAAACTAGCCTAGTTGTTTTATTCTCTAATGTATAATTTAATTCTAAGTAAAAAGTTTAATACATTTTTTTTTTAATTATATAAAGTATCCACTCATTCATACGGGAAATGGTGAAAAATAAAGATTAAAACAGCAAAGGAATATTTACACTCCTTTTTACAGATGAGTGATTTTCTTTAGTCGCAAAGAACTTTGGGACAAAGGAACACCACCCTTCTGCATATAGAAGTATAAGTGTGAAAATATCCCTTTGTCTTAATAGTTAATTTGACTAAGGGATATATTTGATTTAAAACTATTGACCTGATCGCAATAACAAGGCGTTCTTAGAATGTAAAAAAGAACAATCCAAAAATAACTTGAGGAAAAAGTTAGAGAGCCGGATGCGATAGAGTTATTATTTTTTAAAAATTAATAAATCTCATACAAATAAAACTTAACAAATATTTTATTACTTTTTCCGCCTTACTTTTTATTACTTTTTCCGCCTTTAATAAATTGTATTTATTATATTTATAGTCCACCTTTATAATATATTCTTTTAATTTGGAATGCAATAAATAAAATGTTAAAAAGAGGTAAAAAAGTGCATTAAAGAATGAAAATAATTATTTAAAAAATATAATATAACCACATTAGTGTTTGTTAAATTTAAAAAAAGTAATATTTTTATTATGAGGAATTAAACGCATTAAATAAGGTTGTGTTTCTTATTTATTTATTTACTAACCTTTTTTTTATTTATTTCCTTTTTTTTCCTGGTGTTGGAGATGGTTTTCTTCTGTAAATTTTATTTATTTGTGGTGGTGGCTACAGTGGTTCTGTTCTAGTAAAGGTATGCTTATTTATTTTATTTGTTGCTTTATTTATTTATTTATTCTTTAGCTTTAATTGTTTTAAATAAAAATAAGGATAATAGTTAAGACGTGTTTACACTGGCAACAAAACATGTTTATAACAAATGTTGACAAATAAAATTTGTTCTACTTTCAAAAGTGTTAGGAAACAAGGTTTCAAAAAAGAAAATCAATGTTTATAAACATGTTTCTCGCTTATAAACATGTGTTGTTGAAAGCGAAAGAGATCATAAGATGTTAAGGAACATTGTGGAGAGTTTCTGAAACAAGTGTTTATACTTTTAGAAACATGTTTAGACTCAGTTTTGCCCCACAGGACGTGGACAAGAAAATATTACTCCCACTTTTTGGAATATAATATGTTGCTTGCAAATTTTCGTCAACTGCGAAATGTCCTCAAACAAATGTTGAGAATTAAGTTCTGGAACAATGTTTAGAAACAATTGTTTTGTAAACACTGTCGTAAATATGTTTCTGTTGCCAATGTTTAGATAGAGTCAAAAAGTTAAGAGTGTGATGTTCAGGTTTTTTCCGTTCGGTTATCATTTAGTTACTTGGCTAGTTCCGTATTAAATTTATTATTACCGTCTGGTTCGCCGTTGTGAAACAAAATATCGAACTAGCCCCAATGCCAGCTCAATTTGGTAGCTTTTATGTTGTTCTACGTTAAACACAACATATATTATAAGGGAACAAAAGAGAATCAAACAAGCACCCAAAGGTCCATATGAAAAATGGGTGTTTAAATAGTGTATATTATGAGGGAACAGTGCCGCAATGAAATGAATCAAACCAAATTTTTCGTAAATCAAACCATTTGTACGAACCAAGCAATGCAATTAGGCAACATATGTTTACTCATTGCATACCGCATACCCCGTAACAAATTTAGTCCCTTAACACAACAATGTATCACTGAATTCAGTGTGATCGATAGTGAGCCATATCATCATAGCGGGATCGAACCCATGACCTTGACTTTGATTCATAAATAGCCAAGAAAAAGTGACCATTTTCTTGATTACCACCGTTACTCTGAGTCCCTTACGGAGGAATAAGGAAGAAACAAAGAATTATTAACCTAAAAACCATAATATTATACCTATAGTAGGTAGTTTCTTTTAAAAGTCGCATAAAAATAACATGTTTTAAATAAAAATATATACATCGCTCTTAGTATGAAATAACATCTGAACAACTTGTTTTTGACTTTAGCCTATTTATTTTAGTTATATTTAGTAACATTTGTATCAATACTTTTTTTCTTATGATTTAACGTATTAAGAAAAGTATTAAACGATTTTAGTGATTTATTATATTTAGTTTATGATTTAATACATGTAGGTGCCAGTTTTTATGGTTATGTTTGATACACGTAGGTGACAGGTTTTATGTCATATCATGAACAGCTGTCATGAGAACAATATCTGTGATAAAAATTAGGATAAAGTTGAGATTCGCTAAGGTGACTTATAAATGTCAAAGTAAAACTGTTAATATTTTTTCAGACTTAAATTATTTTTATTTACCTTTTTTTATACCTTACTATTGGTTAAATACTAGGATTTGCCGTTAAAAATCAACTGGAATTACCAGATTTCGAGCTTTTACTGTTGTACAAACATTTCAACTATTTGTATAAAATGGTTTTGTTTTGTGTTAAAACAATGCTGGTAGGGTTTGAAACCATTGGTTTGTAGTTTGTAAAGAGAAATACTGGTGTACATGTTTTATGTTTCTCGAGTATTTTATGTGCTACACATCCTTGTTAGCCTGGACCATCCTGCCCAGAGTATTTTCAACTATAGGCCAAAAATGCTACATTGTTTAAGTTTGAGGCATTAGAAAACACAAAACGTATGAGGGTTTTAAATTCTCGATTTTGGCTACTGAAGTTGTAAATATTTAGGGTTATAGATTTTTCAATAAACATTGAAAATTCGTATACTAATGTATTTTAATTCATATATTTAGTTCGTGTAAAAAGTTAAATAAAATCATTTTGCAAAGTATTTTTGTCTCCAAATTCATAATTTCCTTATCAGATTTTCGTTTCAGACACTAGGACAGTGTTTGAAACATACATATAGACCATGCCTATCTGTAGGCGTGTTCTTAAAATGGTTATTGTATCCTTGAGGATACTGCAAAAATAGAAACTATCACAATAAAAATATGTCAATGGGTAAAGATTTTATAGAGTAGGGATTGTCGCAATAAAAATATATCAAAGGGGATAGCACTTATAATTGAATTTTCAACTTTTTTTTATTTTACACCATCTGTTATTTTATAGATGTTCACACTTCTATTCCTCGATATTAAAAAATAAAAAGTATAATCATTTTCCCAAACCAAAAATATACATAGTATTTTATTGCGTGTCCTTGAAAGGACGTCGAGCATCGACTAAGAATGCATTCCATGTAAATAATATGATGTGAAAAAGTAGATGCTAGTTTGAAACCCACTTGGTTAGCAGTGGCCTCGGAACGTGGGCCGTGGATTTTTAAGTTGAAAACGAAATTAATTAGGATGCTGACTCGAGGGCTAGAGACTGCAGGTGGACACTTTCTCGAACTACCAGTTATTCAGGATTCCAACCTCAATTACCAACTTGTATAAGATATTAAGACTTTTTTACCCAATTTATTTATATTTAATGGACAGTAAACTATTTTAGCTCATTTTAACGATTTTTTAATATAGTTATATTTACCTATCGACGTATTTTTATTGTGGTAGTGTAGAATCTTTACCCTGTTACCAATTTTTAAATTTTACCTTATTACCAACTTTTAAATTATTATAAAATATTGCAAAAGACGGAAATATTATCGTTACTATTCAAGACTCGGTCGTACCGCTCCAAATAATGAGTGGTTTACAAAATTGGTCGATTTTTTAGTTTGGTCTTTTCGATCGCACCGGTTACTACTCTGTCTATCTAATGACCTAATTAATTATACAATTTATTTAATGACGTATTTTCTTTAAATGAAGACAAAATTTGTCAAACAATAAGTCAATAATCAAGGTTATCTAGATAAGTTTTCTTGATTGAGTTGGATTCTCTTACCTATTATATAACAGGGTTAAAAAGCGAGGAAGTCTGGTTAAAGAGTATTAGGTCTTTATTTAGTTTTTATCTTATTGATATGTTGTTCATACTTAAAGCTTTGTGACTTATGCCTAAACTGGGCGTTAGATATATTTTAAGGAGTTCTAGTATACTGATAACATTTTTTTTTTTTTGCTTTTTTATTCTGAATAATTTATAAACTTCTGTTTGCAATTAGTGAATGATCGCTTATTTATCGATGCTTGGGTTGTGTTTTTATCTAGATAAAGTGATATATGAAGAGGAAGATGGAGAAGTTACCACGGCAGCATCTGCCTCACCAGTGTCTCCTGACTCTAATTATCACGCCTCAAACGGACTTACAGGTAAACTATTCTTAAATTTATTTTATTTAATGATAAAAAGCTATAGCTAAAAAAGAATTTCTATGATACAATTTGCCAAAACGAAACCTGAGCAACACTATTTTAGCGACCTTCCCGCCTTTACCAGCTGTCAGCTATAACAGCGTTATTAGCGACAGCGATAGTTCATTATTGCTAAAGCCCCGTTTACACGGCGATAGTTCTCCCACGATAGAACTATCATGTCAATCTACGTCATAGAACTATCGCGGAGGTGATCAGTCTACACGGTGAGAGTTAACATAATCAAAACTTGTTGTCTTGCACCCAAAGTTACTTCCGTATCCTACATTTTTGACTTGGATACGGAAATAAAGCATTAAATATACCTACTATAATGTTAAATTATAATACATAATATACTACAAAAGGGATATTCATATTGCCGTATACAACAAAATCTGATATCAAATGTGAAGCAAGCTATATTGACTGTCTTTGAAATCTGTTATCAGGTGATATAAAAGTATAAATAGACAATAAGCCAATCAGCGTCTAATATCTAGCGTAGTATTTTAGTGAGTACTCTGACTGCTGTGATAGAACTCTCAACTATCTCGTTAGACAAGATCAAGATAGTGTAATGGCTGATAGTTCTATCGCTACAAATCTATCACGTAGTCTACGAGGTGAAGTTAATACGATAGTTGCTATCATGACCGCAACTATCAATGTGTAAACGGGGCTTTAGTGTCTAAGGTAAGGAAACCTCCCCTTCTTTATAGTCAAGTTGATAACTCCCTAAAGTTTATAATATCATTATTACTCTTAAAACCGATAATACATGAAATATTTAAATTTATTGTTTCTTAATATTTTAAGAGAACCTAAAAAAATCTGTTTTAAATAAATAAACCTACAATGTTAATCGAATAACTAATTTTAACAATTCGTACTGTTACGTTGCTTATTGTGACTTGAATATTCGTATAAAAGATAAGCACGTTTGTGTGGAAAAGGTTGCGTCTCATGTATTCTAATGTTGGCATATTTGAATGCCTAATGTCAATCATTCTTTAGAAATGAATGAAAAGCACACAATGAGTGATGCTTATATTGCAAGTCGCAAGTCGTTCATCACTTTCCCCTTTACATTTATAAGTGTTACTGTTAGGATTCTATTTAGTTGAGGAAGTTAGATTTCTAACTCTGAGTAATGTCATGTTAGAGTTTCATCCATCACCGCAAATTCCTTGTTACGTCTCAATCCTGCCTACACTGCAGTCATCCTACACAATCCATTAAACTTATATTCTTATATTTGGTTATCGTTGCAAAACTGGTTCCAAAACTATTAAAATATAATTGTTTCGATAACATTTACTTCAATATGAATCCTTACTATGAACACTTTTAAATTATTGTAGATATAGTGTGTAAGTTTTAAAATATCTTTTAATATTTATTTCATTTGCTTTCGAACTTACCGAAGGTAACTCTAAGAATGTGATCATTCTGAAGAACCAATTTTTTTACTTCTCCAAATTCAATATATCCTAGACAGAAATACGTTTTAAACAGCAGGGGACATTTTTATGGTTTTGTATTTCGTATCTGTCTGTCATTTAACTCATTACAATTTGATGAAATTGGGAGGGTATTGAAATTACGTTTCTTTGAGAGCGCAAACATGTTGCGCAATTTGTAGGCTTGGTTTCATCAAAAAATATTTAGTAGAATCAAAGTTATTAACAATTTTATAAAAAAAAATATGTATAAAAACATAACATAAAAAATCCCGTCAAGTACTTGCCAGCAAGTTACTAAAAGGGTTTCTTCGGTCATAAGAATTCATAAGTACATTATTATTAATTAATTTTAATTAAATTTTATTTTCAATTTAATTTTTTTTTAACAAAGATATGTATAAAAATTCACTTTTAAAAAACAAGTTGTGCATATATTATCCATACTATCTTCGGTAGTATGCACTAATTTGGTTATTTTAGGAGTAAAATGGCCGATATTTTGGAAACGATATATTTTTGTAAAACAAATTTCAATACCTTTAAAATGATAACCAACTTCGAATTTTCAAATGACAAATATTTTTGGGGCTCCCGAGTTACGGCCCCCTAAAATTTTTAAAATTTGACTTTTTTATATCAACTCTCAGAAATATTATAAATTTAAAATATACAAAAATATAAAATATTGCGATCTATTCGCAATTGATCCCAGATCGCAGAAATTTGGAGTGATTAAGTCCGCAATAGTTTTTCTGTTTTTGAGCAAAAAAGTTTAACTCGTATACCAAATGTCAAGTCTATAGCTTCAGTAGGTCCGGAGATATACTCCAAGATGCAACGGACAGACGGACGAACTACCAAAAGCTTAAGGGTTTCTAGGACGACCTCGAAACCCTAAAAATTAGTTTGACCCACCCTAAACAAACTCCACAGACTCGTTATTCAAAATGTTTGGGTACTTCTATACCACCCAGAGAATCGCGGTTTCTTGCGTTTGGTCGGAAATTGGCCCAAAACGATTGGAAAAATCCGAAAAGATAGAAAAATATTATATTTTTACCCCCTCTTAAAAAATTAAAGATGGCGGACGCACTTTTAAAGATTTTTGGAGGTTTATTGTGGCTAAACGGTAAGTCGTATCGACAGGCTGATTGCGCCAGCGGTAACTTATTTGATAAGATCTAAAACTTTTGTCCTATGACTTTTTGTCGTAACTCCATCGGTTCTACCTTAAATAAGCTAAATTTCATTTTTTTTTTAAAAGATATTTGATTTTGAGCGCTTATGGCGCCCGCAATTGTTGACCGATTTAATTTCTGACTAAACTTAAACCAAACCTCACACTAATGATCTTTAAATCGAGTATTTATTATTTTATTAATTTTTCCCAGAACTACAATTATTAAATATTTACTAATGCAACAGCCATATTGGGAGAAGAGGCTGGTATAATTAAATTAATGCACCATCATTGTTGTTGATTGTTCAATGACTTCCCAGTCTAATTGGTTTTGTCCATGTTTATTTTCTTATTTATTAAACTTTTTTTTAGCATTGTTTTTTTATTGCTATATTACTTAGCTTCCATTGACTATTTTTTAAATATATAGATAGACTCAAAACTACGATTTGGAGAGTATTATATTTTTAGTAAGGAAATTAATGATGTGTAATATACTCCTGATTTCATTCCTAGAAGGCTTTGGAAACAAAACTATTTAGGAATTTAATTTAATTGCTAGGCCTACATGATTGAAGGAAACATACCCACTTATAACTAGCATGAGCCCCGCGCGCAGAGGGAAAGCTAGTATAATATATATATTATTATACAGAATTATTTTTACTTTTTATTTTTTATTTTTATTTATTTTTTATTTTAAACTGTATACTGTATATATATAATAATCGTATTTTGTTTAGAGGGTTGAGCCGGACTAGGGCCCCCCCCCCCCCTTGCCTACGCCCATGTGCGTATTTAATAAATTATTTATACAATGTGCATTACTTCAATAAGGTTTATTGTGATATTTCATTATTAATTAGATCAAAGTAATAATACTTTTTGTTTCAATGAACGTAGTATATAATAAGTGGAGCAATTTTTTTTTATATACGAGTAACATTGAGTTACCTGCTTCTTCTAGGAATAATTTAAACTCTGAATTATATATATATGATATATTTATATAATTATATTATCCATTTCTATTTTGATTGTCCCCTTTAATTTTTAATACATAATTTCTTCGTTGTGTGTCAATAGGGGTTTTTATAAAAAGTAAAAAGAATGAACTAATTCATTTTTAGGGTCCGTAGGCAAAACCAAGGACCCTTATATTTTCCTGCGTGTGTCTGTCCGTCCGTCCTCTCGCGTGCTCTCACGGCTACACCTTTCGTCCGACCACTTTGAAATTTGGCATGTATGTGTCTTGTACCTACCCACATATTTTAAAAATATAGCGACTTAAAAAAATTATTTTTCAAAAAAATTAGGGTAAAAAAATTGAAGGATTAAATTTTTTTTATTTTTTTTTCGACACCGTGAGGGGTATCATATGAAAGGGTACGTTGAGCTGATTACAAAAATATATAATTCTTTGCTTATAACTTTGATAGGGCGAGCGTAGGCGAGTTTGAAACGTGCCCCCCCCCCCCCGCCCCCTCTATCTCGCTTATGTGAAGTGCAAATAATCTGAAAAAATTCCTGAATATTCTTCGACCAAAAGTAAAGATACCACTTTTTGGAAATTTCGAAAAAAATATTATTTTATTTTTTATTGACAAAATACGTTTTTTTATAATTATATGGTCTTTTCGATGTATTTATATGGTTGTAGTCCGGTTCAGTGGCAAAGTGTTTTGAGAATATTAGACCCTTAGAAAGGTTCAAAGTAAGCTTTTTAGCATTTTAAAAAAACACTGTTAATACACTTTACAGTTAAACACTATATAGTGTGGCCTACGGACCCTCGCTGTGTGCTGACTAGCACACACTTGACCTGTTTATTGTTTTTTAAAATCATGGTTATATTTCGTCCCTTTTTTGGGACTTTTTCTAACCTGTAAATAAATATACAAAAATTAGAATTACATAAACCTTTTACTACAGTAAACATTTTCCATTTTAAAGATTTAGTTAAAACTTTAATAAACTATATATATATCAAATAAAATATAATTACCTTTTGGGTAAAGTTTTTTTTACAAAATAAATAAAAAGGCAGGAGTGCATTTTTGTGTAATAATTGTTTTTATATAAAAAATCGCATGTGACTTCTTCGGCTTTGACGACGTGCGGAAAGCTGAACCGAATCGTGCCGAATCCAACCCGAATTTGCTCGGTCCTGATCAAAGAAAGCCGAACCGAAGTTCGATCGGCCTCAGTACTCAGTCGACAGATAGTTTTCATATAGTGAGGTTCGCAGACAATTTATTATTTATTTGTTTTGTGTTGGTGAAAATACATTATTCCTTTTTTTCACAACTATGGCGTGGATTGATAAACAAACCTTAAAATTTATAGAAATGTATCACGGCCGTCCAGTACCTATTGTGGGACTGTTCAAGTCCCGAATATAAAAATAAAAACCGGAGACATGACGGTCTTATTGAAAGTTACATTTCATTTGGATTAGATAAGCAAGAAGTTGAAAGTTTTTTTTCTCACTTTATTGAGTAACACAACTACATTTTATAAATGTTATAAGTGTTAATAATACAAGTTTTTCGGACATTGATTTACTTGAGAAAGGTAGTAGTCCATTGACTACTCCTTTCGGCATGAAGATTAAAATTATAATGAAAATAATGATAATTTAAGAATTAAGAATAATAATAAAGGAATATAATTACATGAAATAAAATAAATAATAAGTAAATAAATCAGAAAATAGATAAAATTTAAAATATATATATATATATATATATATATATATATATATATAATAACTGTAAGTTGTATGATAATAACTATAAATTTGCAATAAATAATCACATTCGTAGTAAGTATCTGGGCCACTGCCTCCTCAAGCGGCAAGGTGGGTCATCTGGGATGGATTGGGAGGAGAGGATTTCAATAAAAGGATTGGTGTGATTGGATAAGGATTCGTGAAATTTATGGTATCGGGATATGGAAAGGTCTCTAACAAAAGGAACATTGAGGTCGTTATGGAGAGTGAGGTTGAACACGCAGTAAGGAGCATCTGTGATTTTTCTGAGGATCTTGGATTGGAGTTTGAATTCGACGGGAGTTGGAAGGTTTGGTGCTACCCCATACTTCTAGACTGTAGGTCCAAGCTGGTTTTAAGACTACATGTAAATGCGAAGTTTATTATTTAAAGTAAGTTTAGACCTACGATCCAGAAGACGCAGCAGCAACTTGTATCGTCTTGAGATGTCCGTTCGTTTAGTTTTTGTGTGATGTTGCCAGGTGAGTCGTCTATCAAGGTTAAGGCCAAGGTAACGGACAGTGTTGGATTGTGGAATGAGGACTTGGTTAAGAATGACTGGGGGACAGGTACGACGATGAGTAAAAGCGACGTGAACACTTTTATCTTCGTTAATCCGGATCCTCCATTTTCTTAGCCAAGGTTCGAGAAGGAGAGGATGATTTTTGGTGTTAATTGAGGAATTATAACTGATGTATTTCGATAGATTAAATTATCTATTTCATGAATCTCTTTCTGAAACGACCAATAAGGCTTGGCTTTCTCAATGACTTTTGATTTATGACTATGCCAACCGTTTTTGACATATTCTTTAATACTTTGACTAGTTTCATCGGACTGGGTGGCATTTTAATATTGATAAAGTATCTGGGCGAAGAGGAACATGATGCTTAATTAAATTAACATGAACTAAGATATCATGGTCTAAATAATCATTTTACTCATTTAGAGGAGCACGAGATAATGTATCGGCAATGAAAAGATGTTTTCCTGGTTTATAAGTAATTTTGAGGTCAAATGAAAGTATTTGTAAAATCATACGCTGAAGGCGACATGAGCCAGTGGTTTTTCCAGGTAGTTACAAGAGGGGAATGGTCAGTTTCGACAAGCACTTTTTGACCATATAATATATTGTCGAAATCTAAGGCAACTGGATACGATAGCATGAAGCTCTTTTTCAATTTGTGCATAGCCTTGTTGACATTTATTAAGAGTTTTGGATGCATAAGCAAATGGATGATTGTTTTGCATAATAACAGCACAGAATGCAAACTGGGAAGCATCTGTTTGCAATGTAATCTTATTACATCTTATTATAATGTCTATATTATCTCTCTTTATTATAATGAGCTAAAACCGGTGCTGACATGACTAGCGACTTCAGTTTTTAAATTGATTATCGTAATTTACATTCCAGGCAGTGGCGATCCTAGGGGGGGGCAAGGGGGGCTATAGCCCCCCCTGGGAGAAAATTAGCCCCCCCTGGAAGAAAATTAGCCCCCGCCCGAAAGAAAATTAGCCCACCTTAAACTATTTTTTTATTTTTATTATTATTATTTTTAGCCTCTGAAGTAGTATCCGAAGTACTGATTAGCCTCTGAGCCGAAGGCGAGGACAGGCTATGAATAAACTAGGCAGAAATGTTTCCTTTGCTGCCGCCTTGTTGCTGTTGCATACAATATTTTATCTACGGGCGGCAGAAAAATGAAACTGCTAAAATACTATCTTTATTAATATAACATAGTTAATTACTATGTGTCATATTAATAAGATATCATAAGTATTAACTAAAATTAATGTTGATAAAGAAATCTAATATGAAGCTTGGGAAATATAAACAAATTATATAATATTAAAACGTTTATATATTAAATTTTACTTATTCAACTATAATATACAATGTTATAAGATGGAGATAATAGTATAAACTGTTATTTCCAACATTATAATAATAAAAATTTTGTTGCCTAGGGATCAAAATTTTTCCTCATTTTACCGACTAGGCAGTAAAGTCACATTTCTCTGCCCGAAATCAGTTCAATAATGCTGCCACATTTTGCTGCCACAAGTAGATAAAATAATTTAAGGATGATTTTGTAGTTTTACGTTTATATTTTCACGGGAAGAAGTTAAAAATTAAATATGCGCAAGTCGCAAAAATGTGGTAAACTCAAAAATTTATAATTTTTTAAAGTTTCGAGTAGGTATCAAATGAAAATTACTGAATCGTAAGTTACAAATATATATTTGCTTTATTAAATTTTGTATTCCTTATTGGTTAAATAAATCATCATATTCCTAAACAAATCCCCCCCCCCAACCACACTATAACGGCTGGTCCCAAAATTTCGAAATAATTCATGGTTATACCTTATTGTGGGGCAATGAAAATTCCGGGAGTGCATCCCCAATTTTAAAAAATTGACAATTTTGTGCACGAAAATGTGAAGTGCACCCAATTTTTTTTTAAAATTTTGAGTTGAGTATCAAATGAAAGCTGCTGAATCGTAAGTTACAAATATATTTATATTTGCTTTTTTAAATTTTGCATTTCTTATTTTTTAATTAAGTCAAAATATACCCAAAGATCCCCCAAACCACTATATAACGCCTGGTCCTAAAATTTCGAAATAATCCATGGTTATACCTAATGGTGGGACGATGAAAATTTCCAAAAAAAAATGTAATTAATCTTGTGGTTATTATAACCGATATAAAACATTGTGACCCCCCGGGGGATCGAACCAGGGACCCTTGAGGTCAGAGAAAAAAATATATAACAGTAAAAATTAATTATATAACGGGTATGCTTAATCATCTACATAACCCTAAAAAGTACTTGGACGCAAGTACTTCCCCGTGAGTTTTTAACTTAATTGTTTTTTTATTTTAGGGAAAATTATGGAAGGTTATAATTAGTTTAGGTTAAGGATAGAATTTTTTGACCTTCTATCATTGCCACATTAACCGTGACACTTTGCGTATATAAAAAAAAAATAAAAAAATAAAATATTATTCTGATTATATCGAGATGCTACAACCGGAATCGTTTTTGTACAGAGATACTGTAAAAAAGACAAATTCTGTAAAAAGGAACAGTTAAAAAAAATTAAGTAAATCGGACAGTAGAAATAGGTGGGCCAAATAGTTTTACTATAACTTTTACAAATAGTTTGAACAGTTGCAGTTTTACCAATGATGTCCGAAAACTTAATCTAAAGTTTTTCTTTATCAAATTTAAACTTTATCCAAATTTTTGCTAGGGCCCCCACTTTCGTCGGGGGGCTATGCAATAGCTCAACCACCTTCCCAAAATTCAATGTCCCATTTTGGACTAAACTTTATTTTATGGCCACCCTAAGATAACATGTTTTTCACAACTATTGAGTAAATGACACAGTTTATTATAGATGTGAAGTAATATTGCATAATTGCCATTACCTGATCTATTTAATCTACCATGATTAGGTGCACACCTTTTATTATTTTACAATTATGTACTATTTTTAAGTTTGTATTAAAATTTCTTCGTTGGTCAGAGCACTGTAACGGAAATATAGAGGCCCGTGGTTCGAGTCCTGGTGCTTTCTTTGTCTATTTCCCATTGTTAATAATAATTATAATTTGATTTAATTTAAAAATTAAAATTCTTTTAAAAATACTTGTGCATACTTTTGTGCCAACGAAAGTAGTTTAATTTATTTTATGAAAAAGAATTAAAATCAAATTTCACCTCAAAGAAGCATAAAAACGCTGTTTTGAGAGGTCATATTTTATAAATTTTCCTTCCAATAATGCACTGCTGTCGACGTCCATGTTAATTTTAACATTTTTGTTATCTATAAATATTATATTGTTTCTGAATTCATACATTTTTAATAACCTATACAGTTTTTAAACCAATCCTTTTGTTATCCTCATGTTAAAATTATTATTTTTTAAAGACCAATACTTTCTTCTGTGATGATATGGTAAGTGTCATAGGAGACTGTTTAAATAAGCCTCCAACTATACTTACAATAGAACTTCCCAGTCCCAGTTCAATGGCAATTATAACATTCTTGAATGAATTTAATTGATTAGCATCACGAAAAAATTGCATAGAATTGCCTCTGGGATGGACTGCAACAACATATAACATACAATTGAGTTCTTCGTGGTATATTAAAATGTATACTACACCCGCAAAACATGGGGGGGCTTTAGCCCCCCCAGAACTTTCGACCCAGGATCGCCACTGATTCCAGGTCCAAGGGATATCATTTTTTAAAAGGTTGCATGATATTTGACATTCAGAACTTCTATTGGGAATAGACAAATAATTTATCATTCCTAAGAATCTTTGAAGCGATTTTTTGTCAGAAGGAGCAGGCATATTATATTGCATATAGTATTAACTCTGTTTTTGTCAATTTTCATTCCTTGGTTTGAGAATACATGCCCCATGTAAGTGACTTCACATAATCCAAAACGACATTTAGATTCATTGAATTTTATATTTAATTCGGATGTGCTTATAAATACATTTTGAAGGTGTTCAGTGTGTATCTTTTAGGACTCCCCATGTACAATAATATCATCAAAATATATTTCAACTTTAGGTAAATCACCAAAGGCAGTTATCTGGATTATAATGGGTCATTACCATTACATATAAAAATGACAAGATAAAAAGAACTTTTTATATACCTACTATGTTTTTAGGGTCCGTAGGCAAAACCAAGGACCCTTATATTTTCCTGCGTGTTTCTGTTCGTCCGTCCTCTCGCGTGCTCTCACGGCTACACCTTTCGTCCGATCACTTTGAAATTTGGCATGTATTTGTCTTGTACCTACCCACATATTTTAAAAATATAGCGACTTAAAAAAAAAAATTTCAAAAAAATGAGGGTAAAAAAACTTAAGGGTTAATTTTTTTTTTTTTCGACACCGTGAGGGGTATCATATGAAATGATATGTCGAGCTGAAAATAATAATGTTTCGTATTCTATCAGCGTTGCTGTTGATATTGAGTGATTGAATAAGTCAACTCAAATTTACTATATAGTTGACCCTATAATATTTGAACTGGTTTTACAAGTTTTTTTTTCGTAGCGTTTAGTGGAACTTTGCAGAATAAATAATGGTTGGGGTTCCAATGCTTACGTTATCGATTAAATATTAATAATGATTGAGCCTGAATCTGTGTCAAGTATTTAAAACAAAGCGATTATCAAGTTGCCTAATTTTAAACTTAATTAACCTTGTTCTTTTTTAAAGTTTCAAAGTGCTTATCCCCGAATAAAGCGCGCGCGTCTATCATTCTAAATTTTGTATTATATTTTTATAGCTACTTCAATTCAGATGGTTAGAACTTCTTTCGCCATTAAAAAGAGTTTCATTAAGAATGAAGCACTAACTCCCGTGTAAAATCATAGGTTTTAGAAAATGTTGTTCAGTTTATTAATGTACGATTTTTTTTTTTTTACCTTCTCATTTAAAACTGTTACCTATAAAAATAAAATTAAAGTTTTATTTCTACATTGAACAGAATTTAGATAACATTTTTTAGATAATTTTTTAATTTTTGTCAACTAAAACTGGCCTTAACTTGCTTCCTGTCTCTGTATGTTGGGCGCAGCGTAGGTCCCTCTATATGGACCCAAAACTGGATAAACGAAATTCATTAATTTTTACACCAGCTGTGTGCTGTGCACTAACATGTGGTGCATGTTGAAGGCTTCGTTTCGTCGAAATATATTGAGTAGAACCTGAGGTATTATTATTATATGAAATATTTAATAACTGATAATTAATTATTGTGATTTTGATGGATTTACACGTTTTAAGGTGGTAGTCCAAAGAAGTGTTTTCTAAAAAAAAGTCAGTCTGTAGTGGGTCGAGAAAAGAATGTTAGTTCTAAATTCAGGGGCTCTGCTTTCACAATACATTGGAAATTCCGATGATTTTGTTTAGAAAACTCTATTTTGTCGTCCATAAGTCGTTTTCTCGGCCAGGAAGGTTTTTAAAAATCTTTCTGTGCACTAACTTGAAGCCTTAATTACTAGGTCTTTGATGCTGTATAAAATAAAAAAATTGTTAATTTATCATCAGGGACTAATCTCTCTCTTCTACCTTTTGGCTTCTTGTCCTTCACCTTCACTTGTCAGTTCATTTATTAAATTGTATTGCCTATCTTAATGTCATTATTAGTTCTTCTCTATGTTCGATGATTATTTAACTAAACCATAAAGGAGAAATAGAATAGACGTATTTCAGTATAAAAGATATTTATACAGTTATGGGGATTTTTTTTTTCTTTGTAAAAAGGTAAAGAGAATTATTTTTTTAAAAATAGAAGGAGAAAATTGGGATTTTTTTGTTAATATATAAAAAGCATGACTAAAAATGTAAATGGTCTTACTAAAAGACTGTGAGATGCAATCTCAGATAATTTTGAAATTCCAAGAACACGGTGTAATTTCCAAACAAAAATGTGGCTCTAGAAATATTTTAAAATGTCCTTCTGTTTGTATTATTTTCCTCGTAGTTTTGTCCGATTTCACTCGAATTATTGTAATTGATTTTTTTCTCTGAACTCTTTAACTCTCAATTATAAACATTATTATACTTATTTTTATTAAAGACAAAAGTTTAGAGATTTATAAATAAAAGAAGAAATGGCATGTCAAATTAAATTGGAATTATTTTAAGAAACACTCTCTTGCTTTTTTATGAACGAACAAAAAAAAAGAGGAACAACTTATAATGGATATTTAAACATATTGTTCTTTAATAATTAATTTGGAATTTAATATTAATTGGGATTTTATAGTTTTTGAAGTGAAACTTCTTTGGCGGCGATAGAGTGAATTTTTTCATATAGTGAAATTGTGTAACGAAGTTTGCGATTCGAGACTCGTCCAAGTGTAACATTTTTACAGATTAATTGTATTATATCTATTAAAAGACCAGCAAATCAAACAAACATTTTGTTCTCGTCTGTGTCTAATAATTTCAAACTTCGTATGTCATTTTTACTTAATCGTATATTTCATTGAAATCACAAAATCAAACTGTCAAAAATACATATTTTCTTTTAACTTGTCAAAATATTAAAAACAAAACAATAACATTTCTCCCGCGCGCCAAATTAAATTATACATAAATACAAAAAAAATACCTAAAGGTAGTAGGAGATAAAGCTCCTACGCTTGTTAAATGTAGGCATCTTCTAAATTAATTTTTATTAACTTTAATACCGCCCGTCGATAGGTTCCTGCCTTTGTTTTAACCTCGACAGTCCTAACTTGCCCGTCACTGCCTGGGTAAACCTTTTCGACTTTTCCCATAAGCCAAATATTTCTTGGTTGGTTTTCGTCGATTATTAAAACAATATCTCCAATATTTAGAGCTGCTGCCTCTTGTCGCCATTTTTTCCTGTCTGCTAGAAGTGGTAAATATTCTTTTACCCATCTTCTCCAAAATAGGTCAGCGAAATTCTGTGCTACCCTCCACTGTTTGCGTAAACTAGGACCTGAAGGGGGTAGTGAAGGAAGGACACTTTTGCTCCCGATTAGAAAAGTATTTGGAGTCAGGCTGTCCGCATCTTCGTGATCTAACGACACGAATGTTAATGGTCGACTATTTATAATATTTTCCACCTCACAGAGTACAGTTAGGAGTGTCTCTTCCTGAGGTGCTTGTTCTTTGAGGATCGTATATAAGGAGGTTTTTACGCTGCGAACTAGTCTTTCCCAACAGCCTCCCATGTGTGGAGCTGCAGGGGTATTAAACATCCATTTAATTCCTTTCTCTGCACAAAAACTTCCAATTCTGTTGTCATCTAGGTTTTTCAATGCCTGCTTCAGCTCCTTCTCTGCTCCACGAAAGTTGGTGCCATTGTCTGAATAAATTTCAGAAGGATAGCCTCTTCTAGCTGCCATTCGACGTATGTCCATTATTGCACTGTCGGTTGATAGTGACGCTGCTAACTCGATATGCACAGCCCTTATTGACATACACGTAAACAGCGCACCATAACGTTTCTCTCGGCGCCTCCCTATCTTAACAAAGATTGGTCCGAAATAATCTAGTCCAACGCAAGTAAAGGGACGCTCGAATTTAGTGACTCGGCATGGTGGTAACGGAGCCATTTCAGGTGCTCTTGGTTTAGCTCTCATTTTCTGACACACAACGCAGGCTCTCCAACAGCTTCGAACCGCTGCTCTGATGTTAATTATCCAATATTTTTGTCTCACTGCATTTACCACTGTCTCTTGTCCTTGATGCCCGAAGTCATTATGGTATTTTTGTATTAATAGTTTTGAGAATCGATGTTTTGAGTCTAATATTATAGGCTGTTTTTCGTCTAAAGTCAATTCAGGACTTCTTATGGTTCGGCCTTTCAATCTTATTAAACCATCCTTCATTATTGGGCTTAAATTTGAGATTCGACTTGTCTTTGAAACAGTATTTTCACGAGATAGTTGATAATACTCGTCTTGAAATGACTCCTTTTGAGCCAACTTGGCACATAGGGCTTCTGCCATCACAAGTTCATCTCGAGTTATGTAAGGTAAATTAATCCTAGGTTTAGTTTTTCTTACTTGTTTAATAAACCTCTGTATCCAACCAACCACTCTGATCATTTTGCCAAATTTAGAGTATCTATCGAAATCAAATTTTGTTGTTTTGTCAATTGTAAGTGTTGTTTCTTTTTTCATCTCGTCGTCAGTCTGTTTTATTGTAGATCCTGTCATTTTGGGCCAATTTCTTCTGTCTAGTTGTAAAAAAGAGGGACCCTTCAGCCATCGTAATGAGTCTAGGGACTTAATATTTCCACCCCTTGTGGCTTCGTCTGCAACATTTTCTTTGGTGGAGACCCAACGCCAGTCTTCTTGTCGTGTCAAGCGTTGAATTTCTTCAAGTCTACGCCTTTCATACATTTTGTATTTTGTTGCATCAGCGTTTATTCGGTGCCAAGTAATCGAAGAATCTGTCCAATAAAATGTCCTGTCAATTTTCAGTGTATGTCCGGTCTTTACTAGCTCACCGATTCTTGCGCCTAGTACGGCAGCTTGGAGTTCCAGTCGAGGAATTGTCACTGCCTTTATTGGTGCTACTCGCGCTTTAGCGAAGCTAAATACAGTCGACACTCGTTCATCAGTATCTTCAAGTCTGAAATATGCTACTGCAGCATACCCGCGATTACTAGCGTCACAAAATACATGAAGTTGTATGTTTTGTAGTTTTGTCATATTCACCGAATAGCATCGTGGAATAGTCAATGTCTTTATGTGGTTTAGTTCTTCAGTCCATCTTCGCCATTCAGATATTTCTTCTTTAGTTATTTTTTCGTCCCAGTCTCTGTTAGCTTTCCACATATCTTGTATTAGCAGTCTTCCCTTCATGGTAATAGGTGATAAAAATCCTAATGGGTCATATACTGACATTATAACTTTCAATACTTGTCTTTTAGTCGGTATTACGTATGGTTTTGTTAGTTCTTCTGTATCTGTCAAAAGGCTTGTCTCAAATAGAAATGTGTCTGCTTTAATTTCCCACGTTAGGCCTAAAACTCGTTCAATTACCTTTTTCGGATTTTACATGTTCGTCTTGAAGTGCTTTTGCTCGCTTATTCGTTGGTATTCGCTGCATAAATTCAAATGAATTGCTTACAAAATTTCTTAAGTTGAAACCACCTTCTTCATAGATTTGTATAACTTCTGATGCAATTCTAGCTGCTTCTTCTACTGAGTCTTTAGATTCAATGTAATCGTCCATATAACATTGGTTTTTAATTGCATGAACAGCTTCAGGAAACAATTTAATATATTTTTCTGCATTTTTTCTCGTAACATATATTGCCAACGTAGGTGAACAGACAGCTCCAAAGATCATCACCTGCATAATCATTTCTTTGGGTGCTACATCTCTCCTTCTTCCCCGCCACAAAAACCTCTGAGCAAATTGATCTTCTCTTTTTATTTTTACTTGCAAAAACATTTCCTGGATGTCGGCAACAAATGCTATCTTCCCTTGTCGGAAAATAAAAAGTAGTGTTAGTAAGTTATTAAATAAGTCCGGTCCAGTCATTAAGTTATCGTTTAAGCTTAAACCATTTGATTTTGCAGCCGCGTCAAAAACAAATCTAAACTTATTTGGTTTTCTAGGGTTCGTAACAGGAAAGTGAGGCAAGTACCAAGTCCGTTCGTGTGGTTGATATTTTTCTTCTTCTGTCAGTTCTCGTGCGTACCCTTTCTTAATGTAGCCTTCAACTTGTTCACAATATTGATCACAAAGTTTTTTGTTCTTGTCCATTTTCTCTTCTACGCCTCTTAACCTGTTTAACGCAGCTCTTCTGCTCTCCGGTAATTTTAAATTGTCTTTTTTCCACAAAAGTCCGACCTCCCAATGACTGTCTTCTGTCTGTCTACATGTTTGTCCTATTATATTCATGGTTCTGTCTTCTTCGTCGTGTATCCTGTTTTTGTTTTTGTCAAGTTCTGGAAAGTCAAATTCAAACATGTTTTTCAGGAGGTGGTCTATGTCATCATTGATTTTATTTTCACGAATAAATAAACTGAAGTCTCTGTCCACTCTATATTTATAACGGTTGATGTACGCAGGTCCATGAACAACCCAGCCAAGTTTTGTTTTCGAGGCGATTGGTGCCCTTCTTGGTCCTTGTACAACTTGCCTTGCAACTGTCAGGTCGATGTTGTCTTGTCCAATCAATAGTTGAGGTTCAGTCCGATTAAACGATTTGAACGGTATGTCAATTAAATGGTTCCATCTTGTCTTTATATCTTCACTGATGATTGATTGGCTTGGCAATTTTAAATTGGATATCGTCCTTACATTTGTTAGGTCAAATAATTCATTAGACTCACCTTTGATTTTTAGATTCATTGTCATTGAATTTTCTTCGGTGTATGTCTGTTCGTTTGTCCATGAAATGTTAATTGGTTGTCTTCGTCCTTTTACTTTTAGTTTTTTGGCTAATGTAGTGTCAATCAGTGTCACTGTGGATGCTTCGTCTAAAAGTGCTGTAGTTGTAATTTCAATGTTGTCTTCTCCAATTAGGGTTACCGGTATAATTCGAAGCAAAATTTCAAAATTTTCTTTTTCACTTTGATGTCCCACCACTTCATTTTTCTTGGTGTCTGATGTAGTTGTAGTAGTCTGTTGATTTTTGTCTCCCGTCGTTTTTTCTATCTTTTTGTCCGGATGAAGTAGTTTATGGTGTTTTAATTCGCATCCGTCTATACCGCATTTCTCTTTTGCCAGGCATTGCCGTACCTGGTGACGCTCTTTCAAACAAGCGAAACATCTTTTAAACTTAGTCACACAGCTCCACCTTTCATTAACCGTGATTTCTAAAAATTTTGAACATTTTTCCCAGAGTTTACATTTTTGTTTACAAATTAAACAAGATTTGTTATTTTCATTATTTTGGTCAGATTTACTTTTATTTGTGACGAATGTAAAATTTTTAAGTTGCCGTTTGTCATCGTGTTTGTGATCTGCTACGTTCAACGGTGTCACAACTGCGGCCGCATCTGCTAGCTCACTCAGCCACTGAGAAAATTCTAGTAAACTAAGGAATCCCGCGTCAAACTTACAAGCAAACTGGCCCCAACTTATTTTCATATGAGGGGAAAGTTTTCCTACGAGTTCTTTTAATAATTGTGGATTCTGTAAATGATGTGTCTGTTTAATTGATTTTACTGTCACTATTAAATTCCTCACAACATCACTAAATTCAACCAAAGCTTCTGTTTTATATTCTCTTTGTAAAGGGCAATTTCGAATTTTAGAAATTAGGGATTCAATTATATAATCGGGTCTTCCAAATCTTCTTTTTAAAATATTTATAATTTCACTTACATTTTCGGGATATATGAGGAGCGCCTGCACAACTTGTCGGGCTTTATCTTTCAACGATTTTTGAAGTCTGTGAAGATTATCAAGGTCAGTCAAGCCAAACATCTCTGTTGATCGGGTAAACTCTTCTATCCATAAAGGCCATTGTTCTATGTCGCCATTAAATGGTGGCAACTCTCTGAATAAGGGATTTCTGGTGTCCAAAACTTTCACTCTGGGTCCAGGTACATGATTGATACTTGGTCTCAGGCATTTCTGAACGTCATCGTTGTCCTCCGTAATCTTATTTTTCTCAAGCCAATTTTCAACATATTTTTTAGGGGGAATGATTTCTCGGTCTACGCTACTTACTATGGATAGAGATATCTCACTGTCGCGACTGTTATAACTGTTACCCTCGCCAATCAGGCTGATTTGTAATTCTCTTTGTCTTAATATAAGTTTTTTCTTAGCTTCAATTTCTGCCGCTTTAAGTTCCAATTTACTTCTTGCTTCATCTATTTCTAAACGAGTAAGTTCTTCTAAGGCTTTTACTTCAGCTTCATATATTTGTTTTTTCGAGTTTGACTTGGATATTTGTGAGCGTCGAGATTGATGTAGTGAACCGTCTTTCACTATATCCCGAGTTGATTGAGCAGGAATAGTTTTTGCTACCAAGTCTGCAGCCTTACTACCCTCCCCAGCCTCAATGTCATCACTCTTAATATCCATTTCAAAATCTTTAAATTTTGATGGTAACTTACCCAAATTGGATCTCTTGCTTCTTCTGACTGACATCACCGTAGGTGCTGACTTCTCCAAAGGACCACTGTTCTCGTCTGTGTCTAATAATTTCAAACTTCGTATGTCATTTTTACTTAATCGTATATTTCATTGAAATCACAAAATCAAACTGTCAAAAATACATATTTTCTTTTAACTTGTCAAAATATTAAAAACAAAACAATAATCGACGAAAACCAACCAAGAAATATTTGGCTTATGGGAAAAGTCGAAAAGGTTTACCCAGGCAGTGACGGGCAAGTTAGGACTGTCGAGGTTAAAACAAAGGCAGGAACCTATCGACGGGCGGTATTAAAGTTAATAAAAATTAATTTAGAAGATGCCTACATTTAACAAGCGTAGGAGCTTTATCTCCTACTACCTTTAGGTATTTTTTTTTGTATTTATGTATAATTTAATAATATGTATTAATTTATGTATAATTGTATTGCCTATCTTAATGTCATTATTAGTTCTTCTCTATGTTCGATGATTATTTAACTAAACCATAAAGGAGAAATAGAATAGACGTATTTCAGTATAAAAGATATTTATACAGTTATGGGGATTTTTTTTTTCTTTGTAAAAAGGTAAAGAGAATTATTTTTTTAAAAATAGAAGGAGAAAATTGGGATTTTTTTGTTAATATATAAAAAGCATGACTAAAAATGTAAATGGTCTTACTAAAAGACTGTGAGATGCAATCTCAGATAATTTTGAAATTCCAAGAACACGGTGTAATTTCCAAACAAAAATGTGGCTCTAGAAATATTTTAAAATGTCCTTCTGTTTGTATTATTTTCCTCGTAGTTTTGTCCGATTTCACTCGAATTATTGTAATTGATTTTTTTCTCTGAACTCTTTAACTCTCAATTATAAACATTATTATACTTATTTTTATTAAAGACAAAAGTTTAGAGATTTATAAATAAAAGAAGAAATGGCATGTCAAATTAAATTGGAATTATTTTAAGAAACACTCTCTTGCTTTTTTATGAACGAACAAAAAAAAAGAGGAACAACTTATAATGGATATTTAAACATATTGTTCTTTAATAATTAATTTGGAATTTAATATTAATTGGGATTTTATAGTTTTTGAAGTGAAACTTCTTTGGCGGCGATAGAGTGAATTTTTTCATATAGTGAAATCGTGTAACGAAGTTTGCGATTCGAGACTCGTCCAAGTGTAACATTTTTACAGATTAATTGTATTATATCTATTAAAAGACCAGCAAATCAAAACAAACATTTATTTTTATTGGAATAAATGTGATTGCCTTAGCGTAGCAATATTTTATTTTATTTATTTTTTTTTTTTTTCAATTAAATTTCCCATAACCATTTCTTAATCCTGAAATAATAAATTCGTCAAAAAATGAAAGAGAGCAATGCATTCTATAACTTAAGTTTCACTTCTAATGCGTGAGAGCCTCACACATATTTTTTATTTTGTTTTGACCTTTTATATCATTGCCTCTTTACTCTTACGTAGCACATAAGCAGAAAGTTTTGAAATCGTAATTTTAAAGTTTTTTAATTGACATTTACATATTATGTCTCTATAATAAACAAGATCTTTGAACTTATTTATACACTTATTCTTTTTGTTTGAATGACTGGAAAGAAAGTGATAGTAGTAAAATGGAGGGGGCGGGATTTTTTAATTCTCGCCTAGGGCGGCAAAACACCTTATTACTACAATTGACTCGGCCATGAGTACCTTATTACCACAATTGCCTTGAATACAAAGCTTAAATCGTCGTTACGAACTTATTTAAATACTATGAATACTTAAATTAAATCTAGAGTATTTTCGACAACTCTTTTAAAATGCATTGTTATATTTATGTCGTATAATCTAAAGTATTTGCGCAAAAGGACTTGAATTGTATCAAAATTTGCAGACATTTACGTAAAGATAAAACTGCCGCCAATCTTAAAATTGTATTGGGCTTTTATGAGAGGTATTAATATGTATGTTATGATTATGTATACAGAAGGGAAATGTAATAAGCGAGAACGGTTCTATTTGTGGAGTTGCGTTGTTGTGTGATGCTATGCACTCTAAATGCCTTCAAGATAGGGAGCTATGTAAAGCCTTCTCTACTACTATGTACTGCGGGTTTAGTCTGAGAAATTATTCCCATAATTCAACCTTAGCGAGCCCTTCCTTTTCAGACGGTACTTTTCTTCAAGTATCCCGAACCCCTCTGGCATCATTAGATTCAGCCGTAATGGAATGCTGTACTGCAAAGGGATCTTATTGAGCTCTTTACGGTACGTTCACTGAGAGGGGAGTCGTGTTATTGAAAACCATACATTAGGATTAATGAGACAATGTTGAAACACAGGCTTTAAAACGTAAATGATAGCAATGTGTATTGTTAAAATGAAACCGAAATAATGTGCATGGACATTCTTCAAACTGTTCAGTTTAGTATAATCTTAAATCTATATTGAAACACACTTTTTTATTGTGCACTCAACACATATAGTCAGATATCCTTCTATCTTCTATGGTCATTACCGATGAAGATTATAATTAAATAATATTAAACAAGGATAAGAAAACAAATTTGGGGCGCGGTCTCTCCAAGCCTAGAACCTTAAAAATGTTGAAAATTTTCTGATTGTTTTAAATCATTATTTATTTTATACCTCTTCTTGTTTTTTTGTCGTGTTCACTCGAATTATTGTTGAATTTCTTTTTAACCTTCTATTCTCTGAATTTAATTTTTTTTTATATTCTAAAATTTTGCAGTAGGTAATCTATATTTAATGAAACAAAATAAATCGCTTGTGAATGAATTCCAAAAACAATAAATTTTCTGGATTAATGATGCTGAAAGATTTAAGTAATAGGAAGGAGGTAAATAGCAACGATCACAACAAGATGCCTACGAGTCAGTTAAGTAATTAAATTTAATATTGTATTTTGAATCAACGATATCTTTTAAATAAAATAAATCATATGGAAGAAAATTAGATCTAAAGTATTTTAAGGTAATTAATGCATTAAAAAAAGTTGAATCTCTCTTTACCTTTGATATTTATTGCGTGATATTATTGCTATATTAATATTATTCTGTTTTAAACAATCACCATAAAATGTTCGTTTTTCTCCGAAGAAGATGATAGAATTATCAATATTTATTCAAATTGTGAGTTCTAGAATGGTTAAGTTTCACTGTAGATATAATATTCTAATTATCATTTAATAGATAATAAATAATTATCTGACTAACGTATTTTATTTGACATTTTTGCTTGTAATAATTATTCCTTTAAAAATTATATGTTTGACAAATATTAAAGTGGTTCTAATTATTCAAATTAAATTTCATAAATAATTGTTCAAATGACCCGTTGAATTTCCCGCTTAAATTCTCGAGATCGTTCGAGGTGTGAAAACATTATACCCTCGGAATATTTAACTAGTGTTAACGGCAACAAATCGAAGTCGCAGGATCGCATCTCTCTGTCTTGCACAACCTACGTTGTGTTTAGACTGAGGAGAACACATGAGCGCTGATGATTTAATGCTAATACAATCGGTTTCTTCATACTTCGAACTGAAGCCTCGTAAGGAAGATTCCACGAAGTTTCCGTACAGTTTTCCTATAACCTTCATTGTAATTATAATGCCTGTTTACTACCAAAACCCGCTTATCCATATAAAAAGGCTCTTTGATAACAATTAACGGCAGTAAGTACTCAACAATCCCACAATTGCTCAACCAATCAGATGATAATAGATAACAAAAATTATTAGGCCTGGTACTGCCAACCTTATAATAAAAATATACCGCACCATTTAAACCGGCGTTCTTAGTGGATCGTTGAATTTCCTTCATATGCACATAGGTAGAAAATTCCTAGTCCAAGTAGAACTCGAGAAATTAAATTAGTTTTATATTTAATGGAACATAACTAATAAAAAAACTATTATGACTTTTTTTATTGCACGCTTTTATTTAACTTTACCTGTTTTTGCAGTACAAATTTTGTAATAATTTTTTTAACCTCATTTTCCGACTACCTAAAAAGCTAAAACTTTTTCAGATGCTGTACTTCCTATGATAAAATACAAGTTATTAATATTCTCTTCTTTAAAAGTATAATTTTCTTTTTTTAGTCCATTTAACATCACAAATAATAGCTCAATCGTAAATAAAATAAAGGGAAAATGTTTAAATATTGTTCTTTTCAATTCCAATAAAACCAAGTTTGCCGTCCTTTCGGGAAAAACCCAACTTTATTATAGACTTATGTTACAGGTGAATACACTAATTAAAACGTGTGGTGTCGCGGGACACCCGGTAGGAACGAAGTTCCTTACATTTTTCATCAAATATAAATTATAAAATCACACTGCTAAGTACGTATACATTGCTAACTACTTATACATGGCGGAGTTAGAAAAGAGACAAAATTAAAAGTAACTAACTGTTTGTACCTGGCAGAGTTAAGGCAAAATTAAACGAAAAGCATAATTTGTATAATTAAACCAAGCGCCTTACTATAAATATATATTGAATATAAGAAAAAAGTTGATCATGATGAGCTTATAGTGAAAGAGTATGTTTGTTAAAGGAGTTTGGATTGAAATAGGACTGTTTTCTACGTACCCGGCCAATAAATTTAAAATATTATAAAATATATCTCTTCCCTACTCTACAGCTTCTGCTTGTATCAGGGTGAAATTTTATTTCAGGGTGAGATTATATTTTATTTATTTACAAAACTAAGTCACATTTTTTAAATACATATATAACAAAAATAATCAAAACAAGTCAAATAACAGGCTTCCTTAATAACACTTTTTCCCGTCTTTTGAAGCTTACGTTTACGCGAGCGTAGCGCGTGAACGCTTGGGTGGATAACGTTTTCCGACGAACTCAGCCTGGGAATTGGTAAAATGAACCTGTGTACCAAATTTCATCTAACTCAGTGATCTTTTACTCAAGTTATCGTCATCTGTAGATTTCGTGACGGGTTTTGCGTGACGGTGATTTTGTGACGGTGGTTTTGGTAGTTTTTTTCGGATTCACTCTCGGGCTTCAGAACGTGCCATAAGGAACTTCGTTCCAAAATTGTTTGCCAATTAGTTTGACACATAGTTTCCTCGCGTCTTTTGACGCACACTTTGATGAATTTATGCTTTTAAGACCCATTGGTGAATGTATTTAATTCCCCCCCCCCCCCCCCCTTTAAATCTGTCAAAATTGTTTTGATTAGTTATACGAATAAAATGATAAATTTAACAATATTTAATGTGCCCAGGTGGTTTAAATTAATTTGGAGCTATCTGCGGACTTCTTCTTCTTCTACTTTCGATAAACCATCCAAATTTCTTAAAAATTATTAGATGAGTATTCTTATAATATAATAATTGATGTATTTTTATACGCATGTGGTAGAGAAACAAATGGGTGCAGAGTGCAGAGGGTTGAAACTTATGAAGGTCCAACAATGGGCTAATTAGGACCTACACCATCCAAATTTCGTTATTTTATTTTTGAAATCGGAGACTTAACATTCTTTCGTTTTTCAGAACGATCACATAGCTTCCTTTACCTTCGGTAAGCTCAGAATCAAAATGTTTTCTCGAACCAATCGATTTTCTAGCTTTGTTTTGATTGGCATAAGAAAATACAATAATGAAGATAAATGTTGAAAACAAAGATCAAATATAAAGTGCTTTGTTGTATTCCAAGTTAATGTCTTGAAAGAGGGGAGGGGAATAAATTTCTATGAGAAAATTTCCTCCTAAATTTAATAAATGGCACAACATTTTTAATCGGCATAAGATGCCGCAAGATTTGTCTCGAGTTTCCTCCCTTAGCCGAGATATGTCATGAATAAAATATATGCTGCTCCAATTCGGTTTTTTTTTATCGGGGAGGAAACATTTTTCTTTTTCTTATCCCCCTCCCCCTCTGGTCGTTCAAAGTTTGCTGTGAGGAGGGGAAAAAAAGAGGCGAAAAAAATTCAAATAATTTCATGGCAGCTTTATGTTGACTTTTTAATGAAAAAAAAAACTTTTTACTTTTTATTATATTTTTACACTCTTCGTGCGAAGCGAATCCTCATAAAATTAATTTTAATTTTTTTAATAACTTTTTTTAGAACTAAAATAATTATAATAAACAAAAGAAAATGTTCCACAGATCTCATTTCTTTCAGACGTTCATCTGAAATAATTTCGGAATTATCTATTTATATAAAATTAAAGTTTTGGCTGTACATTGGTCAGAATTGAATTTTTTTGGATACTTTTTCATTTTATACATTCCGAAAAGCGATGCCGACCTTATCTTTTTTCGAGTGTGTATGTATGTCTGTCGCCACCAGTTCGACTTTACACAGAGACAAATCATACCTAGCATGAGCCCCGCGGGGTGTGCTAATATATTATATTTTTAATTACACATACAAACCCAAGAAAATCTATTTAAGTAAGACGTGTCCAAATAATGTTCCCAAGGGGTTAATTATTTGAATTTATTAATAACTATAGCTGATTACCCTTGCTCTGCTACGGAGTTACCAATTTAATTTAGAAGTAGAAACTTGGAAGTTATCATTGGAGTATATACATTTAAAATGTATGTAATATTGTTGTTATAAAGTTATAAAAAAAGTTTCCGGGGAATCATGAGGCTAGATATAACAAATTATAGAGTTCATCAACCTCAGTATCAAAACTCAGTAATCGATATCTAGTATTGCCTTGAATAAACAGTAAATTTAATTTGAATTAACACTAATACCTAGCATGGGTGAAGGCTATAGTAATATGTAAGGATATAGTTAATATGTATATTTAAAATAAGCTAATGAAAATCATTATTTCGTAAAAAGTAAAAATGAAGATATTATTTACTTTTAACTATGTTTGTTCTTTATAAATACTAATTTTCCTCAGGAAAAGGACAAATTGATAGAATAATAAATACTCGATTTAAAGAGCATTAGTTGAGATTTAAACTCCCCAATCAGAAATTAAATGCCCTAAGGATACAATATCAATATGCAATAAGGGATACAATTTGAGAGTGCACCTTTAGAGGAAACGGATACATTTTCTGCCCTAATACTACAGATAGGCGATGGTAAATTAGTGGAAAATTATGGATGTATGCAAAATGTTAACTCTATCAAAAAAAACAGATTGCTCCAGCGGTAACTGATTTTTTAAAAAAATAAAACTTTGGTCCTATGACTATTTGTCGTACCTCAGTTCTACCTTAGATAGAGCTAAATTCGCTGATTATTTTTAAAATATTTGTTGGGCTCTTATTGCGTCCGTAATTGTTGACCAATTCAATTTTAGATTGGGGCGCTTAAATCTCACACTAGGTGCTTGAAGCAAAGAGGTCTCATTAACAGAATTATAAATACTTGATTTAAAGAGCTTTCTCACATTTCTCCTGTTCGGGGGAAAAAATGACTTAATATTTTATTCATGACGTATTTCGACAATTTGATTTCTTTTTGGTTTATTCCTAACCATCGTAATATTAAACAAATCTCCCGGAAAATCGAATCACTACACATTCTTAGTTTATTAGCCGATCCAACTATATTGCCCCCCCCCCCCCATTATTTAGAACTGAGATAAAAAAAATTAAAATAGGAAATTTAATGTAAAAAATGTTGACTTTTAACATGATAAATCAAAATAATAATAAATAAAAAAGGATTCCGGATAAATCCGAAAGATCTAGATGTAATCGTGTTTTTCAAGAGAAACATTTGCCAATTTAAATCTTATACTACGGAAATACTTTGAAATGGGACAGTTAATGCGATCCCATAAAAAGATAAGAGAGAGAGAGAAAAAAAAAAAAAAAACTTAGCTGTTGTAAATTTTTTAAAAATGTAATTTTTATATCTCCATTTTCTAGATGATTTACATTTAAAACAAATTCTTATAATATCTTAATCCTCTTGCATGATTTAAATTTCTATAGAGTCTAAATTTAAATATGCTCAATTTTAATTTTTTTTCAGTGTGTTTTATGTATGCATACATTTTTTCCCCCATTTTCTACAAATTCTGTCATTATCTGAGAAACTTGCTTTTTCATGAAAAATGTGTTAAAGATTCCTATGTTGTAATTTCTATGAATTATTTTCTATTACATTATTCAAATAGAAAAGGAAAAAAATGCACCCCACTACCATGAATCGAACCACAAATCCCTACATATTCAATACACGGTATATTGTTTCTATTCTAAACAATCTAGGGATTATTCTATAACCGGCGACAAGTTTTTTTAATATTTTATTATCTCCATCTCATTTGTGTGTCCGTTTGTCCTGACTCAGTGTGATCGCAGTGTTAACCCCATTTGTTGATTTAGTATCCAATTCAGATGCTTAAAGACACAGCAGACCCTTCACAAATGCAAGTGCAACCTGCACTCAATACTTGATCGACTTTTTACCTTATTACCTTAAAATTCTTAACTATTATAACTTTTTACTTGTTCTGTTTTATAAAGATATAAATCTTTTCATATAATTACTTCATTTGATTCGTTTTATTTCAAAATAGACTGCCAATTGATGTGGCACATACCTTCCTCGAATCCTATCACGTACTTTATTGATTTTATGCTTTTACAAGCCAGTATTGTCTATATGTTTAATTGTTTATCTACGATTGATACGAAATATAAACATTATATCTCTGTTTAGATGCGTAGAAAGTGATTATTTACGTACTTGTATTCATTGCGCATGCGCGTCTCATAGTTCTGAAGAATTCCTCTTCTTTACCACGCTAGCGCGGTAAAGAAGAGGAATTCTTCAGCTTTACGCACGATTAACGAGTTTGTTAACATTTAACAAAACTAATTAGCTATTCTTTTATTAAAGTAACTGTTTATATCGAGTTTTTAGTGAAAAACAATGAATGAATCAAGCGGCTTAAACGAAAATGTAGAGAATAATACTCCTCCAGAAATAATTAATTCGGCAAAAAATACAACTCAAGATTAATGCCATCTTTATCAAGAGAAGAGATACGAACTTACATACAGCAAGTTTATTTTTTTCTGTATTTATTATTTAAATCTAACAATCGTAGATAATGTACGGTACGCAACTCATGCGAAAACGGCATTTTGCATTGCTCGTGTGGTTTTACTACCCTCGCTGTCGCTCGGGTGCAAACTCCACACTCGCATGCAAAATGCTACTTTCCGCACTGGACGCGTAATGTACTATTCCCTCGTTTTTTAATGTCAAAATTATTTTGATTTCTTGCTTGAATTAAAGTATCAATTTAGCCAAAATTAAAGGGCGCAGACAGTTCAATCTAATCTGGGGCTAGTTTCATACAATCAGATAAGTACTTTTGAAGCTATAGGTGTTAATTAATGTATGTTTGTGCGCATTTGGAAGAGAAACAAATGAGCGTAGAAAGTTGAAACTTATATGGGACCAACAATAGGATACTCATGACCTACCACCCAAATTTCATTAAAATTGGACGTGTTGTTTTTAAGATACGTTGGACAGACAGACACGGAACCAAAAACGACCTCTGTGTCTAAAACGGATTTCTGTCTTGGAATTTTTGAAATCGGAGACCTAAGAATGTTTGACATCACATTCGATCACATTGCTTCGGTTATCTTCGGTAAGCTCGGAAGCAAAAATAGAGGGAGTATCGAAACGCGGTTTTTTTGGACATTTGACGCAAAAATGAATTGGTACAAAAACAAAACCAAATATATATTTGTACTCAAGGCGTCCTACCCTACAAGTTGCATTTATGTTAAAAATACTGAACCCCTATTATCAAGGGATAAGGGATGATTTTTGGAGCTTCCCTAAACTCTTCTTCTGTTTGAGTTATTATATTTCACACAATATACTGCAAACTGTTTTAAATTTTTGTGTTGTATACTTTCGGAGATACAGTGTTAACGACAGACAGACAGACACGCAGTCAATTTAAAGTCTTTCGTTTTTCCTACAGCCTCTAAAAATTAAGAATATTAAATAATTCATTATGATTCAAATCTTAATGGGATTTAAAGTGACTTAATTAAAATTAAATGATTCACGAGTAAAAAAAAAGTAATGGGTGGTATTCATGATTTTTTTTTGTCTCTACTGAGATTTTCTAGAAACTTTTTAAAAAATTAAAAACTTCTAGGTCAATTTGCTGTTTTTTCTTCCCCCTGTTTTTCTTGTTTTTTTCTTTTTTTTCTTTTTGGTTCGCGCAGAGTTAGTTAATGTTTAAATATTTCATCCTTATGATAGCCTTTTTTTGTTCTTTGAGCTCCTCTTCAATTCTACTTTCCACTCTGTCCTTTCTCTCTCTCTTAGTCCTCGAATTTTCTCTTCCGGCGACTATTCCATTAATATTTATACGTTTCTGAAATAAATTTCCCAGAGAAATAAAAGGGGCGAAGAAAGGAAACCCCAGTTTAGAATACAATTTCTCATATATTTTTTAAATTTTTTACATCATCTTGCTGAGATTTTCAAAAACAATAGTTTCGCTTTGTATGAAAAAATAACAAGGAAAGTAATAATTACTCGTATTATTTCAATACTTTTTAATTGCGGGTTCCTTTGAGCAATAAGATTCTAACCTGAATCATGTTAGAATGATTGTAACATGAATCTAAACAGAGAGATTGTACCTGGATTTCCCGGGGGTTCTTTCCATGGCGTCCATCAATAAGAGCAAGGAGGGGCTTGATCCCCCCTCCCCTTATTGTTTGAAGTTTGTGGAGTAATCCTTTGCAGGTCTGCTGTGATACCTGTTGACAGATGTGAATACACGAATGTCCTCAAACTTGATAAGATGACCGTTTTCTTTCAAAATGCTGAGCTATTGCTGATGATCATATTATTATTTCACTGCTCTTACGTGTTCTTGTAGGCGGGTTGTTATTTGTGATCAGTCTTCGGGTTTGTCCGATTGTTTTTGCCGCAACTTTAAGGGATTTGGTATACACCACAAGTTTTAGGATGAAGGTAATCTTTCGGCAATTTCAGGAGGCTTCTGATGATCATGCGAACGTTAAATGTGGTACCAATGCCGTGTTATTAGATAATCCTGCTTATCTATCTTATCCGTCGTCCCTTCGATGTATAGGAGATACGCCCTTCACTTCCATCCTTTCTGCTTGGGTGCGGTCCTCTGTGATCTCTTCTCATCAGATGGTTCTCATAATGTCTTCGGTCTTCAAGCCATTCTTTGCCAGGGCTGACTTGAGATGCTGTTTCTCTTCTTCCCACGAGTTCCCGTCGCAAATCCTTGAAACTCCTCTAGACTGAGGAGTGGATGACAGCTTTCTTCTATGTCGGATGGCGATATTATAACGCTTCGTTGGGGTACCTATCTGTATGTGTGGGCTTCCTGTAGGCGGCGCGTCCTAGAGCCCCTTGGGTCTTCTTCGTGACCAGCACACCCAGAAAAAGTAGACAGTCCTTCTTCAATATCCATGGTGCATTGAATTTTCTCGTGAATCGCGTTCATATGACCGAAAAAATCATCCAAAGTCTGTCTTCAATGTTTCCACTGAAGGATTACATCATCGACATTTCTCCACCAACAAGACGATTTCATAGTATAGCTAAAGCAAGGGCCCTATCTTCCAAGACTTCTAAGAATAGGTTGGCACCTACGGGTGGCAAAGGGCTACACATGGGTGGTGCACATTTTGTTTGTAGTATTCTCCGTTGAATAAAAAGTATGTAGATTGTAGATTTGAGACAATATTCTATAAATTTAGTTTAGTCTTCACTTAACCTTTTTTCTTATGAGGATGTGGAAGCTAACCATCTCGAAGATCTCCTTTCTCGACATGAAGCAATGTCAGTTTCTCGACGAAGTGGATTGAGTTTCTGAACTTGAAGTTCTGGACGGGATACCGTCATACCGTATACCGTCATTCCGACGTCCTTGGGAATTTTCAGTAGTCCGTAGAGAAGGGGCTTTGGGTCCGTTCAGAGAAGTTTCCGCATTTCTCAGTCCTCCAGCGATGAGTCTTTGATAAGTTAATAGAATGTCTTGTTGTTCCTTTGAGTCAATATCACGAGGCACCGAAACTTTGGACTTCAAACCCTCCATGACACAGATTTCACCGTAAGACGAGTTATTCTTTACGAGTTAACCCACGGAAGCCTTCGCACTATTATCTAATCCATTGCAAGGACATCTTTAGGTATACATTGTTATTATAGAGGTATATTATTTATATGTAATACATATTGCATGGTTTACACCAGGGTCGCCAAACTGCGGCCCGTGAGACGTTTTCATACGGCCCGCCGCACCACAAAAGAAGTTAACAAATGAACTTAAACAATGCAAAATTAAGTCCTTCATCATAAAATACAATTTCAAACTTCAAAAAAGATCAGCACGGTTCTTATTGAAATTTTTTATTGGCCGAAATGGGTTGTGATTATACGCGTCTATTCCTACCTTTATGAAGTCCAATGGTTAAGTGTTGCTTAATTCATCCGGCCCGCTGTAGAACAGCCAATCCAGATCCGGCCCTTCAACTAAAAATATTGGAGACCCGTGGTTTACACAGTCCTAGCTAAATAAATAATATAAAATTCTGATTTTGAATTAATATCCAATTGATATCTATAATTTTGAAATAACAATATATATTTTAAAAAAGAGTAACTGTTTTGAGTAACTCCTTAACAATACTGAGAAATGTTACTCAAATATTGTATTAATTTAATCTCCGAAACCCCAAAAAATATGTAATTTTTTATTTTCAATTTAAGGCCTGAGGATGCCCAGGTATGGGCGAAATATAGCCAAATTGTTAAGTAAATAGAAAATATTTTTATTTTCAATTTTTTTATCCCTGAAGACCAAAGGAGTAGGAAATCTTATATAATCATCAGGGAACAACCGAAGAAAATAGACAATAGAATATAAATTTTAGATTTAAGTCTATAATTTTTTGTTTGCTATAATTGTTAAGCTATTTGCAATTTCTATTGTAGACCAAGAATATGTAATAGATAATTTAAGCACGGTATAAATAATTATTTTTAACTTTATTTTATAATATTTATGTGGCCGTGGCCTCGAGGTGTGGGAGCATGGTCTAGGGGGCCAGGAGGGGGAGTGGTCCAAAGTGCCCCATTATCTACTTGTGACAGTATTGTAAGTTTGATGATCTTGTTCAGGGTATCTGTTTTCAGTCAAAGCCAACAAGTCAATCCTGTTTTCAACATTGCATTGTTGACTTATACAAAGTATAATATATAGAGACAATATTATGTTAGCAACCTTTTTTTGTAAACGTTCTTTGATTAAGACCGCCGCAGGACTAACTTCAAAATATTTGCTAAATACTAAGTTATCAACAATGCTATCCAAAGAATAACTTTTTTAACAACAAACAACATCAACAACGACAATTTTTATTTCGTGAACTTTGCAGGAAATTACAAATACATTGCTAATAAATAACCGTATTATCAACATTGTTATCTCCGGTATGTTGGTGCTATAATATCATTATGGCATTGCTTTATCATTATATAATAACTGTTTTGTTTCCTACTTAGACGAATATTACTAAGTATTTTCCTTTTTGTCAAGAGCTCCCAATCATTCATCATTTGTGTAGATTCTGCTTTACCCATTTATAGAAATCGGTGGAATAATATAAAAGTTAACATGAGTTTTAGAGTCAATTTAAGTGTAGACTGACTAGTAGGAAGTGGTTAGAGGAACTGGTTGTTGCACTTAGGAAAGCAGGTAAGCCCCATCAGCAGACAAGGTACTTGATCCTGTGTAGTAGGTACTTGATGCTTCACCGACCACTTCACAATGTTCTCTTCACTTTATGATTATTTATATTTAGGACTTGGCTTTACAAGTACTCTCCTCTAAGCCTCGTTTCTACCTCTCAAACATCAGGCGACAACAAGCCCATCAAAACAAATTGCGACTAAAAATAATAATCAAAATAAATAGGGCAACTGTTGAGTGGTAGAATTTTAAGTGTTCGCATTGATCTAATTGCATCTAGTTTGGATTCACCCACTTTTCGTGTCATTTCCTCGTTATTTTTCCATATATAAAAATACATATTTCCTCCTTTCAGATACAACTCGTACTAAACTTTCTCATATAAGTAAGCGTAGATAACAACTCCGTTCCATTAGTTGATAGTTTCGGGTTTTCGTGGTTACATTTATATATTATTGAACATTCTTTCAAAATTTACAATCAAAATAATTCCTTTCTGTTGTAAACTCGATATCTCACCCTTGGTGATTAACACGATTTTCTCAGAAACTAGTTTTCCCAGGAAAACGACTTGTATGGTAGATGGTTAAAATTGTAAATTAAATAAATTTTATAATAATATGTTTTTATATTACTATTATAATAATAATATTCACGGGGTTGGCGTGTCACTAATATAATATTCATTGGATTCCGTCGCCAGATGGACACCGCTTCTCTTAAGTAGCCCCCATTTATATCTTGATGCTGAGTGAAAATCGAGCGAGAGGACTCTGAAATAAATTTAACTTATATTTTATTAAAACTGTCGGAGCTGTTCTTTTAGGGGGTTTATAATTAATCATTTATTCCTAGTTGATTACTTTTAGAGCTAATTTCTATATTAGAGCAAATTTATTTAAGACGGATTTATTTTAAAGCTAATTTCTATATTAGAGCAAATTTATTTAAGACGGATTTATTTTAAAGCTAATTTCTATATTAGAGCAAATTTATTTAAGACTGATTTACTTTAAAGCTAATATCTCCTCTTAGAATGATTTTTCTGAAAATTTAATTCAAGTATAGCTGAACTCAATTCTACAGTTATGGATCCACGTTTCTGCATGCAGGTCAAAAATGCATTAATAACCAATTTTTGACCTCAAGGGATCTTAAAACGAGTTAATCTATTAAAACCTCAAAATCGTTTTTTTTACGCCATTACAATACTTTCTCTATGTGAAAGTAAAAATGTTTTATTTAAATATTTTAATAAAATATATTTTAAATACATATTTTAATTAAACTAAGAAAGATGAAATTAATTGAAATCAAATGATTATTTAATTATTAAAGTACATAAAGTACAGGAGAGCTCTGGATCCCTATGATGTTTACGCCTCAATGCTCTAACTTTCGTCGTGATTAAAATATTATTAAAAATGATGTCTAAACGTAAACGATGCAACGTAAAATCTTGTTCTACGAAATTGCGTATTCTACAGGGCGTCTATAAGTTTATTGTTCTAGGAACAGTAAGAGAGTTAGCCAAGGGGAATCAAGTCCTCCGGGCTTCAAATTGAAAAAGTTTTAACTTCGTCCTCATTGTCATCTAAACTCAATTTTCTTTTTTCCAATCCCAAATACCTTTAACTTTTAAAATACTTTCCTTCTCCTGCCTTTAATTTAATTTTAAATTCTATAAAATTTATAGACGAAACAAAAATTCAATTATTATGTTTAGTTTTTAGTTATTCTTTAAGCAATTTATATGTAGATATGTATTTAAATTTTTATTTTTTATAAAATTAATAACGAACTGATTATTCAAAATTTGATTTTGAATACGTACAAATATAAAATTATTAGAATAACTATGCGTTTTAACTTTTTTTATCGCATTTTACGAAAACTGCCACAAACAACTGGTGCAACAAACACTCCCTTGTACCCCGTTATACTGCAATTTTATAAGTTAGTCCCAAAATGTATTCATACATTTGTACTGTGGTTAATTCTAACGTATACAATTTTGATAAATTGCTATTATATAATTGTTTAAGCAATTCATTATAAAAATATATACATTTGAGTTTCGATTAGGTTTTTTTAAAAATTATTATTGAATTTTCTAAGATTTGAAAAATGTCATCAAATTCTTAAGTAAATTGAAAGACTTGGATGTCTTGATTATACAGAATTAATATATTCTCTGTAAATGCAGTCTATTCTCTATAGATGCAATCTATTTTCTACATATTAAATATATTCTCTATAGATTTTATTTATTCTCTCTTTCTGCAATATATTCTCTATATCTGCAATAAGTTTTTACCTATTCTCTATAGGTTCATTATATTCTTTCTAGATTCAATTTATTCTCGCTCACTTAATTCTTCACATTCAGTCGAAATAATCTATCTTCAATGGCTGTGTGATTTTGTACCAATACGTACAGGGCCGGCCCGAGCGTAAATTTTCACCCGTGCGAGTTGCCATTTTGGCGCCCCCCCCCCCCCCCCCCCCTAACAACCATCCCGGACCAATCACCGAACCTAAACCCACATTGTAAAAGGGGGGGAGGGGGGTTTCTTTCCTGTACTATTACTAATCTCTACCTGGGATTAAATAGAATTCGTTCAGACAACATTTCATGGTTAACTATGTGTGTCGGTCTGTCTGTCACTCTGTACGGTTCCAATAACTTTTGAATCAAAAGAGATAAGAACATGAAACTTTCACCGTATTCAATTTTTTTTGACGCTCATACTGGAAAAATATAGCGAACTCAAAATCTTAAGCCGTTCAAATCCAAAATGGCGGATAATTCAAGTCCCGTAAACATTTTTTTTTAAATTTTGAGTGGGATATCAAATAAAGGTATTAAAGAGTAGATTTCAAAACTATATAGCACTTAGGGAAATTGTTTAATTTTTTACGCCATTTTGTCAAAAGACATCAAAATTTGTGTCCCCCCCCCCTAAAAAAAAACCACATTTCTGCAGTTACGTTTACTAAAAAAATATGCGGTCTGCTGGGCCAAAGAATAACTAACTGGGAATCCAAAATGGCGAATAATTCATAATACATTTTGGTCACGATATAAAATGAAATGTATTAAAGAGTAGATTGCAAAAATGTATAAAATTTAAATTACCTTGTCGTTATAACCGATAAAAAACATTTTCACCCCCCTGGGGATTGAACCAGGGACCCTAATTTTATTTAAATTCTGCCGATTAATATAATTAATATAATTTAATCTGCGTAATATGATATGATTTAATACGACACTAAAAAGCAGGGAGGTCTAGTTAAATAAAAAAGAACAAAAATTAAAAAGATTTAAAAAGGGTTTGATTTAATCTTATCTGGCCTGATGCTTATCTTAAGTAGATAACAAATCCAGGTGTCCTTACTATCTTTAGACAAAGTATTCCTATCACTCTCTATCTAGTAGAAGTCCTACTGCACTCTTTCCTCCTCACTTATTTATTAACTTCTATTCTCTCACTTATGTATAGATCTGCATATTCATCCCTCTTATCTCCCTTACCACACACCCTTCCGATTTATTTTTTTTATTTTTTTTTTTTATTCGTTTTATTTCAAACTCGAAAACAACAAAATGACTTAGTGGTTCCGTCTTAAACAGTTCTTACTAATCTAATATATGTATATCGTATTGAGTTATTAAGTATAAATAATTCATTATTTTCATTTATTCTAATAAGACCTGTTATGATTATTACTGACGAATTCTTTTATTCAATAATGTTTGAGTTATGATGTGTTCTTTTTTTAGTTCTATTAAAAAACTAAGGGCTATTTTTTTTTTATTTTTGCCACATTTGCGCCCCTGCCAATCCAGCGCCCTGTGCGGTTGCACGGCTTGCACGGCCCTCGGGCCGGCCCTGAATACGTAGCTGTGAGATAGTCACACTTAAGTGAAGTCACTGGTTTAACACTGATGTTTCTGGTTCGCATTCAGAGAGGTGAGACATGTTTCAAACTGATAATGATTGATTATCGAGTAAATCTATTAAGTTATTGATGTCCCCGTCCTGTAATAATCTTTAAGGAACCATAAGAAACAGAAAATAAATTAAAAAATACGTGTGGTGTCGCGGGTCACCCGTTAGGAACGAAGTTCCTTACGCTTTGCATTAAATATAAATTATACAATCACACTGCTAAGTATACGATCCTATTTATTTATACATGGCGGAGTTAGAAAAGAGACAAAATTAAAAGTAACTAAGTATTTGTACTTAGCGGAGTTAAGGCAAAATTAAAAGAAAGACATTTTTTTTATCATTGAAGCGAGCGTCTTGCAATAAATATGTATTAAATATTGAGAAAAAATTATTTATGATGAGTTTATAGTTAAAACAGATGGTTGTAGTGAGGGGTCCTGTTCCCTCAGACTCCACCGGCCACACACGATTTAAAATATTATAAAACATATCACTTCCCTACACAAAACCTGCTGCTTGTATCAAGTAAAATTTTACATGCCTGTATCAATTGTTCTTTAGGCGATGTGTACGAAGTTTAATTAAAATCGTTACGTTAGCGTTAGAACGTAAGATATGGGTAAAAACGTTGTTTTCTTTATTTTAAAAGTTTAGGTCCGCTTTAATAAATTTAGCGATCTTTAACACTTCATAGCAGTGTCGTTGATAGTTTTACTAAAAATATTTATTTAAAAAAGTTGTTTGTCTCGTTGAATAGATGAAGTTAGAATTTTTCCCGTCCTAAAATTCCAATTTTACATTTTAAGTTTACGTTTATGCGAGCGTTGTGCGCGAACGTTTAGGCGGATAACATTGTCCAACGATTTGGTCCTTGGAATTGGTAAAATAAGCACGTGTATCAAATTTCAACTAAATTGGTCTTCTTTTTCTCAAGTTATCGTCCGGTCGATTTCGTGACGGTAGATTTTGTGAGTCGTTTTTTTCGTATTCACTCCCGAGCTCCAGACGCTTAAACGTGCCATAAGGAACTTCGTTCCAATAAAATAATATATTTTTATTAACCTTTTAATGAATTAAAAGTCTTCTATTGTATTTCTGATCTGTTGCATAGCTGAAGTTGCAATTTTATTATTTCTTTGTCGGATCAATCATGAATTCTCATATTTTGATTTACTCATTTACCGCATTATTTAAAATTCGTTTATTTGTTCTGTATTTAGATTTAATATATTAACACTGGATGTCTGGCTGGTGAGGAATAAAATCATATCGTATTTACTGTTTCACTTATACATAGAATAATATGGAATTTAGTTTATTAAAATAAAATAATTGGTTTTACTTAAAAATGATCGAATAGTTTATAAATATAGGACAATATACTTACTTATTAGTCTCTAAAATATGTCTGAATTTAGAGCGAAGTTATTATTATTGAGGAATTTGTACAACAATGTAATTGTCTTATGTAAATAAGAAAGACATTACAGTTAGAATACAGAATCTGACTGAGTTAGTGAAGTAAGAGAGCCTGAGACATCTCGAGGACACTTTGTACTGCCAAACAGGTCAAGTATAGGTTGCATTGTTTCATTATGAGCATCATATGACCTTTACTCTTATTGGCCTAATGCCATCTTATTTTAACCTTGTCAAAAGAAACGGAAAAAGTTCTGAGAAAGAAACTATAATGAAACACCAATTTACTATATTTGATGATGAAATGATGCCGTTTATAAAGTTGTTTTATTACACTACGAATAATTCCGTTGCCTCTTCATTTTTTCCGCTGATATGCATCCTTCCACTATATATGAATCTCAGATTAAGTGTATTCGGAGGTGTGTATAGGGGAGGTTCCCATTCCCATACCTTGGTCACTTAAAAATCAACTATCACTGATTCGACTGATATGTATCTTGTGAAGGCTCTTTCGAAGGTGTTGCCAGGCTCCACTCTAGCTAGTAGTACCTCAGAAAAAATGTCCTCTTTTCCTGAAATTGTGCTGAGGGACAATGTCCGAAATACATAATATCTGTACAGTTCAAAATAAAGGAATCTCCCTTCTAGCTTCACCTATTCATTTCAATCAATTTTATATTTTGCTTCCAAGCTCACTGAAGGTAGGGATATTTTGGAAACTTCTGGTTTGATTTTGATGACATTTGAATCGTATGACAAAGCCGACTGATCGGGTTCTGAGTAGCTGTGATCCGAGCAAAATTGCTCACTTCTGCTGGGCCATCTATGAATCAAGGTTGAGGTCACGGGTTTGTCCCAAGCCTATAGCCACTTTGATTTATATGGACTATCGATCACACCGTATTCGCTTCGGCAGTAGATTGGTATATGAAGTGACTGACTCCATACGGGGTTACTAAATAGCCACCCAAATACAATTAAGTGGCCTAATTTCCAGGTTTGAACAAGTAGTTCGTCCTCCCCCTTCTGCTATTATCACAAGCCACACAGAGTGTTAGATTAATTTCAACCTTCTTGCTTTGTCTTCGCGTATATGCTGAGCCTGTTTTTTGTAGCACATACTTTTTTTTTATATCCATCTTATTATGCTTTATTTTATTATTTATTTACCATTCGTTCATTGATAGGATGCGAGGAAGATATTATCTACCACCCTTATAATTGGCACATGATTTGTTTTTAATCGATAATTATTGTTATTGCTATGTTACCTCTACAAAAATTCGAAAATCTTTCTAAAGTTGTAAAAAAATATTCACAATTCTATTAAGTTTCAAATATTAATTGCTTCAAAACCAGGGTACCTAAAGATATGTACAAATAAGCTTAAAAATTAGAGTACGGATTTAAAAATAAGATTACAAATTCTATCGATAAAATTATAGTATTAAATTGTGATTAATTATTTGATTAAACTTTTGTAAAAAAGATTTGAGTCAAATGTCTCACGAAATTTAAATTTTAAAAAATTAACATATTAATTCAATATATCGATTACCGTAAGGTAGCTAATACTGGTGAGTCAATTATGGATGTTTTATCTGTCAAAAAGTTTTAATTCTCTAATTTTTAGGGTTTCGAGGTCGCCCTAGAAATTTCTGCGATCTGCAATCAATTGCGAATAGATCGCAATATTTCAAATTTTTTGTAATTTTCAAGTTGGGTATCATTTCAAAGGTATTTAAATGTAGATTCAAAATATATATCGCGTTTCCAAAATGGCGGCCATTTTACCCCCCAAAAAATTAAAACAAACCCAAAATTTACCCCCCTGTACTACCCCATTAGGATAGGTCCTAAAAAAAGGCAAAAATACACAGATATATCTCTGTGGTTAGGGTTGCCAGACGTCCCGGTTTTCCGGGATTGACCCGGTTTTGGACTCAAAGTCCCGGTGTCCCGAAGACACTTTTCGGGACGCCAAAATGCCCCGGTTTCTACTGGAGACGTAATATAATAATAATTTAGGTGCAAGAAAAAGCTGCTAATTTATGTTATAAAATAATTCATAAATGCGTAGTTTTAGAAAGCAAAGGTACAATAGTTTTATAGATAAGAAGTATTTTATAAATATGAGATTTTTTTTATATGATACCGATATTGATATTGTACTGTACTGAGGATCCATATATTAATATTGAAACTGAAAGATAAAGAAGCGTATGGCAAAATCTATAGAAGTATTCTACATTTAAATACCCTCTCACTAGGGTGGAGTAGGGGTGTTAGATGTTGGAAGGTAGAAGAGAGCTACTTTGTTAGGGGGGGGGGGGGGGGGGGGGGGTACCGTGTCACCGTGTTTTACAGTGTTTTTGTAAATTATAAATGGAACATTATCATTAATAACATTTGATAAAAATAAATAAATGTAGAAATTATTTTTCTTCATTCATCTTTGATAATAAATTAATACTTTATTTTATTTTGTTCACCTATTATTATTTATTATTTAATTAGTCCATTGTTGATAAGTTACAACTTACAGCTCGGGCGTCGTCGCCACGGAGACGCCCCCCCCCCCCCCCCAATGTCTGAGGTTGGGGCAACAACGAAAAACGATTATCATAGATAGAATGACAGTTTATTATAGATTTTAAATAATATTGCATAATGGCTATTGACTGATCTATTTAATCTACAATGATTAGGTGCACAACTTTTATTGTATACAATTACTATTTTTTTTAATTTTGTATTAAAAGAAGAATGTGTACTTATGTTCATACTTTTTTGCCAACGAATTACACCATAAGTTTACTTTTATATCGTGTTTCCGAAATGGCGGCCATTTTAACTGCCAAAAAATTAAAACAAAACGCAAAAAAATCCCCCCCCCCCGCTACCCTATTAGGACAGGTCCTAAAAATAAGGCAAAAATACAAAAATATGCATCTCTGCCCTCTGCGGTCCAATGATATTTCCGGGAGTTGATGTAAAAAGTCAAATTATAGAAATTTTAGGGGGCCGTAACTCGGGAGCCCCAAAATTGTTATTATTTGAAAATATGAAGTTGGGTATCATTTTAAAGGTATTGAAATTTGGTTCCCAACAATATATCGTGTTTCCAAAATAGCGGCCATTATACCCCTAAAAGAACCAAATAAGTGCATACTGAAGATAGTAAAGGATATAATATTTTATGCACGCACCTTGTTTCAAAAGTCAAACTTTTTATACATATTATTTTTGTTTAAAAATAAAAATAAAATAAAATAAAATAATAACAATAATAATTCTTATGACTTATGACTCATGAATTCTTATGACCGAAGAAACCCTTTAAGTAACTTGCTGGCAAGTACACAGATATTTACCCCTATTTTTCGAAAACTCCTGCGCGTGTGCGAGCTTAAATGCTAGGAATCCATATTCTCTTAATGAATGTTGTTTATATAGTTATTATTTCTTTTGTATTTACTTAACAACAGACGATGATTATAGATAGTTGGATCAGGGCGTACCATCCAACTGAAAATATATCAAGGCATTTTGGACCCCCCTCTATTATCTTATTAGAGATACTTAGATATCTAAAATTTATTTTAAGTTAGATTTTATCACTTATTGAACCAGAAATCTCTACCTATATTGGTTCATAAGATATACGAGTATGAGCCTAAAGTTTTGTTATTTTGTCACTGATATATAGACTGACACATCATAAATCTAAGGTAATTCTAGCAATTCTAGAAACTTGAAATTTTGTATATAGGTAGAGTTTAATGTACATAAACAAAAGGAAAAATTGCAAAATCCGAAAAAAAAATCTGGTTCTTTGCCCTCTCAAGGCTAATAGAAAAACCGGGTATGCAAAATTAATAAAAAATATAACTTGTGCTACTAGCGCTACCTAGTTGAGAACTTCAAGTAAAACTAAAGTATTATTTCACTCTCACTAATTGAATTTTATATTGGAATAAGAGTGATTGATCATTATTGAGTATTGAGCTCCAAGATTGTATGTATATACTTGCTGCTTCCCCGCACTCGTACACGAGACAATTGCTTAGTTGTTTAGTTCAATTAGAAGATCCTACAACATAATAGTTTATTTGTATATATAAAGCATTTAGCTTTTTTACAAAGGGGTTTTTTACAATAGGTACATGAATAATAATAACAAAACTTAGTAATAATAAAATAATACAGTAGTAGATAAATAAATACTATAAAGATGGTTACTACTCATTTAGCATAAAACTTATTGTAAATACTCTAAAGATAAAAATCCCATAAAAATGATCCCAACAAAAAATGTCGAAGTGAAATCCCAACAAAAACAATTTTTTTAAAAAATAAGCCACTCTAAGTGTGTTAGACTTAGTAGAACTTACGTGGATAGGGAAGACTTGGCTAAACCAATGAACTCACAACGTTTTACTCGAGATTTGGCTTATTTTTTTACACAAGCGTTTTTGTTGGGATAGGTTTGTTTCCAAATCATACTTATAGAGCTGTTGTAGCTGTTATTATATTATCAGCTGACATTATTATCAGTCCTCAAGACCGGTTTACCCTCATGTAAATTATTCTGATATGTGTAAGTGTATACACTTATACATATATACTTATATTTATCAGATTAATTTACATGAGGATAAACCGGCCTAAGCCTTGGAGAACTGATTTTAGTATTAGCTGATTTTGGTATCATTAGAGAGAGGAAGAATCTCACATTTTATTTAATAAAGAATAAAGACGAATTGCATATGAAATGAATTATTTGGAATAATTCTCGGAAGCTTGATATCATGCAATCATGCTATGAATGGCGCCACGACACTTAATAGTTGAAAGTTCCTTGGAGTGTGGAGTATTTTTGTTCTTTTTCCGCATTCCATATCGACCTTAATAAAATATTTTACTCAATTCAAGTTTGTGCACATGTGATATAAATACTTGGGATATTGCTTTCAAGTTTATAAAAGGTAACGGAAGCATCATGATAATTTAAAAGTACGAAATATAAAAATATGTTTAATGTCTCCGAATCACAAAAATACTGGACAGAAATCCGTTTCAGACATCAGGAAACATTTTTAGTTTCGTGTCTGTCTGTTGGTCTGTCATTCAACATTTTTGTGAACCACCATATCTTAAAACTATTCGTCCAAATTTATTGAAATTTGAGGGTCATAATTAGCCCACTGATAGTCTTATTAATTTCAACTGTCTGCGTACACGTAATATTAAATAAAAATAATTGTGTCCCCACTGGGAATCAAAGCAGGTCCGGGTAACCAAGTAATTATTTTATACTCATGTGACCATGCATCATAATAGAATGCGAGGAAGCTAAGTGCCACACTAAGAGGTAGACTTGTTTTGCTGTTTCACATTTAGGTATATAATATGTTTATGTTTAGTGATAAACTAGACATCTTTATCTAGTTTTTTCTGAAGTTGGTTTTGATGAACTACCTATTCTAACTTCACAAGTTCAAGTTTTTTTTAAGTAAAGGGGAAGCTAAGTAATTGGACTAAGGGTTTCCTTTAAAGAGAGTTAAATCCCCTTTCTTCTAGTTTGCTTGGGACTTTAAGTTTCCCTTTTTCCTTACTTGCTTAGGACTTTTCGTTCTTTTTTACTCCTGCTTATATCTGGTAGGAGTTTTCCTTAAAGCCCTCTTTAAAGGAAAACTCACCGGTGAAGTCCGCACATTTAACTTAGTACCTTGTCCCTTACTTTATCTATCCGTCTTAGGCATTCCCCTCCTCAACCTAGAACCAATTTACTAAGAGAGACAGAGGGTGACTTGGTTCTTACTTTGCTTTCTTGTCTAAGTCCTATGCTTTGAGCCCCAGGGGCTCCACCTCGTTTTTGCCATTAAGATCCCAACAATTCCAAACTGTTTTGCAATCTTCTTCTATTTACCTGTGCCTGCTTATCTACCTTTTCTCTGCTTCCTTCTCTTTTATTGACTTCTTTTCTGTCATTCAAGATCCTTTGTGATTTTTACTAAATGTGGGATTAAAAGATTATTCCTGTTAATAGGGCTCAGGGAGTCTCGACTTTGCGCGTAATAGAACAACAAGGTGAAGAAATCGAACAAGACTGACAGAATATCCGCGCTGGATTATAGGTGTCCGTTGGCCCTTTTTGGTTTACCCTCCTTCCCCCTAAAAAAAAGGGAATCTGGGAAATAGGAGGATCTATTAGTTGATTATTTACAAGAGGGCCCCAAGATTTCTACTGTCTAAGGGCCCCAAAGGGTTGGCACTGCTTGATTTGACTTGGCATAGTTAATTGGTTATCATACTGAAATACCTTTAAAACTAAAGCCTATCAATACCAACGTTTTAACCACAGAGAGAAGAGCTATGTTTTGTTCTGATAAAATTATAAAATGTATAATATTTTACCCTTTTTTAGGTGCAGTAAAAAATTATTATAAAACATACAATATTGATTTAAACATACTAATACACATGTAAAGTACCTTATAATAGGAGGTAAGAAAATATTGAAAGAATGTGAGTGCGGGCTGAAATTAGTTTATAATTGGTTAACTAGGTAGCGTGTAAGACATTATACAGTTATTAATAGTCTAATATCAGTTGTATATGATTATGATGATAATAGTAATAGTGAGGATGTCATGCTGATACTTGTGTGGCAGGCAAAAAGTATTTAAGAGTTCAAAACCCTAGTTTATGTTATCTGCTTCCGTTTCCTTCGGCATTGACCCTCAAATTGTAAACCAATATGACGTCACTCACTGCTAAACCCGCATCTCTAATGTGCTTATCAATTAATAATAATTTGCTTTCTTTTAATTATTTTATTGTATATTACATATTCATATTTTGAAGAAGATACATTTTTAGGCATTTGGAGAAGTTAAAGAGAATAGACTACCAACTAGTGTGGCACTGGCACTTAGCTTCCTCAAATAAAATTCATGGGGGATCATCCGTGGGACAGTCCCTAGTTATCCACCAATTCTGAGCAAAATCGTTTTTATGCCTTGAGAAATTGATGTTTGTTGGATTTTTGTTTTCGTTTATGCATGAGTAGTGGCTACTACAAATCCAATTACAATTACATTTTAACTGTACCATATTGGGCAAAAACCTGCACAACACCTGAAAATTACAATACAACTTTTGGAAGTTATGCGTGTGGCAAGGATTTCACGTTTGCGCATGCTCAGTGGCCACGACTTATCCGAACAAGATGAAATTCACATAGCATCAAGTTAGTTTCGATCCTCAATTGGTCCTCCAAATATGATCTATATTGGACCATTAGGTTTCGCATTAATTTACTTTTGCGTCTGCGCAGAGGCTACCATTGATCCACGATAATTTTTTGTTTACGTTAACGCATGCGCATTGCTCATTGGCTACTATATAAATCCAATTTCTTATTTTTTTATCTATGGCCTAAACCCCGTAATCCCTGAAAATTTCATCAAAATAAAAAAAAATAAATGGAAGTTATGCGTGTGGCAAGGATTCGTGGACACAAAGACCGACAGACACGAAACTAAATTTGTTCAGGAAGGACTAAAACTTAAAATGCGAGTGGAAATTTAAATTTTGGAGGGGAAAAAATGTTTCCCTCCCAAACAACGCTTCGCTACATTTGTTGACTCGGAAGCATTATTGAAAATAATAAAATCTTAAATTCATAAAATTTCATTATATTAAATTAACTAACAGGTATAATAATAATATTATTAAAATAATACAGATTAATATCATATTAATTATTGTAATAATATAATTATATTATTTATAATAATTATTATTGTATAATATTACCTGCTTATGGAAAGCCAAAAAGTGTTTTTGTTTTTTTTAATTACCCTACATTTTGAATAAGTTGAACTTTAAATATGTTCTTTTTTTATAAATGCTTACCTTGTGAACTGGAGTTGAGATTTTTTTTAACGGGTTGTAGGTTTAATTTGCTTGTAAAACAAAAAAGCTATATTATTAAAAAATTTCTCATAAATTGTATAAAAAAAATAAAGAAAATGCATTGTACTAATCATATTATTAAAACGGCGCACGCTTCCTAAAAGAAGATATTCACGATGTGTTTGGTAACATGTCAAAAGTTCATGTCGTGAGTGTGTTAAATTGACAAAATAGAGAATTAAATATATTTTTAAATCTATTTGTAAACAGCATCATTCATAATGAATATTTTGTAAATTACTTTTATTATATTTAACGTAATTTTATTTAAAGCAGTTCTGTACTTTTAATGGTGGAGAATCGATGTTCTAAATAAAGATCCAGCTGTTCACTGTTTAATTTGCGTACTCAATGTAAAAGGAAGAGACACGCTTGTATTTAGTACGCAGAGTATTTTGGCGCGTAGGTGGGTTTTTTCATGAGATAAAGCCTCGGAGAGAGGGAGAATAGGGTAAGGTGGATGGACTCTGTTTAGGCGTATTGTACGAAACGGTTTAACCCCCCTGTCTGGTAGGACTGCCAGCAGTATCGATTCACAGGGATATTTATCTGCGGTGTCGTGGTAGAACTGAGTCGGAGAGGAGGGGATGTGGCTTGGGGGAGCTTTAGTTTGTACCGAGCCGTCGTGGGGTAACCTTCGCGTCTCTTCACCGTCCGATCGTCTTTATTGTTTACCCTTTTTTATAATCTTCACTAATCGAAAATAGTTTTTTTAATATATATAATCTTTGTTTATTCGACATACGGGTTAATTAGTTTATAAGTAATATTTATATAAAAGAAGGATTGTTGTTATATTCAGTGTTTTTTTAGTTATTTGTTGGTGTACTTGTTAAATTAACTTCTAGTGGCGTTTTCGTAAGGTTACGGTTATGTTCGTTTTGGTTAATTTGACAGTTTAAGGGCGGATGTTCTGATAGTGAGGTTATAGTGTTGTGCGAGGAGTGTAAGGTTATAAACAAGGAAGAGGATGAAGGGAATGAGGACGTGATGTCTGTACGAGAGGGGGCGGTCCGACCGCCTCCAGTGGCCATAGTACCGCCACATAGGTCCAACTCTTTGGACTTCCTCAACTTCGAGGAAAAGAGGCAACTCATAGCGTCTTCCTTATCACTCAGCGAGTACCTGCACAAGGGAGGCAGTGCTACTAGTCCGTCATCACCTACCTCCGGATCATTATACTCTACAGGTTAGCTATCCCCAAGATGTGTTCTGTATTACCAAATTTATTTTACCAATAACCGCCAAAGAACAATACCTTTGCAGACTCAATATTACTAATAACTCTATGAACGAGTTATAATGTAGGCTACATTTGTTTAATTTTTTCTGGTCTTCTTGACTTTAAATTGGTTTCCCTTTTTCACTTACCATCCATTTACGAGGTATAATAACGTATAACTAAAACGAATTCTTACGAATTTTAACATCTGTAGTATTCAGTTTAAATTGGACATCTGTTTCTAACAAACGACGTTCTAATCTTAACGCTGAGGGAATCTCTAATCTATACCATGACAAATTTTTAGGGTAGTTATTCTAACTCAGTAGAATTTTAGGAGTCTTCTAGTGCCTTACTTGGAAGCTATGGTGGAAGCTTTAATTTGTAATGATTCTGCACATGAAACATTGTACCTACTTATACTTATTCTGTAAGTGCTCTATAACTTGAATAGTCAAAACCGGTCTGCATGTTTTCATATTTGTTATAATTTTGGCAAGTTTAAGGCCTTCCATAGGCTGTTGCACCTCGGATTATTATATAATTTTGAATATTATTGTTATTTTAGCTCACCTAGTATTGATATTTTATCTCAATTTCTTAGATCACTATCTTAGATAACTAACATTTTCTTCTGCCCTTCTGAATCGTATATAATTTTGTAGAATATATAACACCAAATTTGTTTGTTTTTTGTTCAATATTTCTTCTTATGTACTTTCCAAGTGACAATATATGATCTAAAACGAGGTTAATTTAAAGATTCGTTTAGTTACGTTTTTTATGTATTAAAATTAAAACTAGAAGTTTACAAGTAGCAGATTATGATTTTATTTTCATATTTTTACTTTCTCATATTTTATATTTTGAATGATAACTGAATTGAATTGTTAATACATAAAAATGCTGACAATAGTATTGATAGTGTCCGGTCGATATTGAAGTGTAATTTAGACAAAATTTAAAATTGATGAGAATTTAAATTTTTTGAAATCCAAACATAAATATTGGAAAATTGTGGGGATATTGACAACACTACTGAAGATGTGTGGTTATACATCAATCAATGGTAACAACTAAGTCTTTTGTAGCATGTAATATATATAATTAATTTTTTAAATTGTGACTTTGAGAAGTCTTATGTTTTTTTTTGTATCCAAACGTTAGTCATAAACGGTGGGTAAAATATTGACAGTATTATTGGCATATCTGGATTGTTCAATACTTTTGATCGTGTGCTGGCCGCTTAAAAATCCTCTTATTGTTATTTGTAAGGGGTATACAACTTTAAAACTATCTCGAATCAAAATTATGTTGTATAACGCTTTGGATAGACAAACAAGTAAAGGCAATTCAGAAATTGAAATTAAACTAATATTTCGCAGGCTACAAATAACATTCTTGCGTTTATTTCGATAATATTCTCATTCACTTAAAATAGGAATATCTTGTATTAAAATTAAAATTTTAATGCTTTGAATTGGCTCATTCTCTAAGTATATATCCATTTTTAGGGTCCGTAGGCAAAACCAAGGGCCTTTTTACCCTGCATTTGTCTAGCGCTGATATTACGTTTCTAACCTATAAATGCATTGTTTATACGAATTCCTAACTACTAAATGTATTCCTGGAATTTTAGTATTAGATTTTCTAGTGAGAGATACCTATCTGGATTTCTAAGTGTTTAAATTTAAATTACTATGTTTCGGAGAAAATATTAAAGAATTCGGGTAATTTTATTAATATGACCCGGATTATAATTTCCTGACTCCAGATTCTACTTATTTTTATTCCATTAATTCGTGAATTTAATTTAATTGACTCGGTTTATTTAGAATAAAACTTATTTAACTTGGAATTAAAGCATTCAAATTATTTCATTAACTTATACTTATTTGACTAGTGTTATAAGGTAGCAACCCTATTTAGCTTGCATTTTTCATGATCATACATACTTACTCTGAATTTAATGATTATACTTGTTTGATGATTGGGAATTTCAGGGTTAGAGAATACTAAAACTCATTTATGATAGATTTGTATGTTGTTGTTGTTTTTTTTTTTTTTTTTTTTTCATAAATTGTTGGATATATACACTTTAAATATTTAAGTCTTAGATTAGCTTTAATTTCTATGTGATGTACTTTTTGTTAATACGTCTACACGTTCACTCCAGACTCCAGTACTAGGTAAAACTTAAGAACTCTTGAAGTAGCGTTGGTATGGCGACAGAAAACATTGAATAACGCCGAAACTACATGTCTGACTGGAATGATTTTGCCATCATTCTAAACGGCATATAGGTCCGTTCACCCAAAACATTGAATAACCGCCTTGCCAAGCGTAGAACGCAAGAGGAAGAGTGAGCTTGACGTTCAGGGTCAATTTTCGGCGTACGTAGAATTTAAAAGTTATTAAACATTAAAGTTATAAACTTACATGTAACGTAATATGAGAAAACTTACTAACGTATTATCTTCAAATATTTTTTTGTAAGTATTTTCCTTATTTATATTATAAGTATGTACTTTGTACTTTATTTGTTGACTTAGCGGGTTTCATTTTGATTTATAATATTTATTTAAATAAACTACTATATGAAGATTTTATTTGACTTTCCGTTTCTCAGAAAAACTCAACGTACATATTTGTATGAAAAATATTCCGATAAATAATAATAAAAATATATGTTTTGAGATACTCATATTAAGTTGCTCTGTGGGTAGAAAAAACCTTTAGGAATATGTGAGTCACATAATTAAGTAGTCAAGACTTAAGAGTGTGATGATCATAGGAAACCACTTGTAGGCTAAACAATAGAGAAACCCGTTTCGTGATTCATGTGGAAAATATCTCGTTAGATTCACTCTTCCACAATATGTACATTTATAGATAAATAAAGAACGTGTCTCTAACAACTCTATAACCTTTTCTTTTTTATAAATATTTATATATTATATTACGTACTATTAAATACTTGTCAACGTGCTTAGATAATGCATTCATGAAAAACAACTATAAATTACAAAAACATTAAGTATTTGTTATTTGTGAGATTTTGTGAAAACATAAAAAGTACCAAATTTATTTTAAAATAGCCAGCCAATCCTATTTTAAAATAGCCAGTCCTTGCGTTCTATCGTATTCTTTAATAATGTTTTGCTTGTTCTACCTAATATAGCCTAATTTGTTAAATCCCCCCCCCCTTTTTTTCTTTTAATGTGTCACAATTGTGTTTTTATTGTTTTAATTTTACACGAATAAAATCTTCTGCTGGTACTTTCTGAATTTCTTCGAAATCGGATGAGTAGTTTTTAAGATATGGTGGCAAGTAACAATGTTGATTGATCGTCAGACACGAAACCGAAAAATGTTCCCTGATTGTCTAAAACGGATTTCAGTCGAGGAAGTTCTGATACAGACACTGACCAGTTTTGACCACTTAAGCTGGTTATTATCTATTCACTGATTATAACCAATACCAAATAACTTCAAAATTGATTATTTCATCTTGACTTTATCACATTTTATTAATAAAAGAAATTACTAACTGAAACGTACTAGGTGTGTTAATTAGTGCCCTACTTTCTCATAGTGCCATGTAGACCACTGCAATTATTCCTCTTAATATTTTATAATTATTTATTATTATTATTATTATATCAATACTTTTATTACCGTCGGTAACATCGAATGCACAAAAAGAATGGTAACGTACAATTCAGAAAATTTGTCACTACGATATTTTAAAAAGCCAGACAATATTGCCGCCATTTTAAATGCCCATGATGAATTGTCACAAAAATTAAATCAATCCATCTTCACATTATATTTTACCTTTTTACTTTGTTTCATCTTAATATTCCACTGATTTGTGCATTTTAAAATTCAAAATGGCCTCCACTACTCCCTCCCCCGTGATAAAATCCAGATCATTTATGTTATTTCCCGTTCCTTACACTAGGTGTGCCAATATTTAGCGTTCTAAGTTCAAAAGTATCAACACACACTTGTGTTTTATTTATTAGTTCAGTCTATAAATTAACTTGTATCTTTATCTATATCTTTTGATATTCAACCAAGAGAACTTAATATTGTAAATAAATTATTACACTAAGATGTACCTGTTTGATATCGAATACATTATTGAGAATATACTCGGCAATTCTACGTTCAATATAGTTGGGGAATGTAAGATTAGATATGCATCCCGGTTTGTTTATTGCATTGTAAATTACCTCTGCTCAATTTATGATTCACAAAATCGTAAATAAATACAAAACCACAAAGCTCCTTCTCTTGTACATAAACAACAACCACAGTTATAAGCAAAGCTTACAATACTGCTTAGTGTATTGTTCCATACTATGGTTATTTGGTGTTAGGTTAAAGCCCCAGAGTTTCTCGATATTACAACCTTCTAAATGTTTCCATCGGTTCTAGTCATTGTCATGTGAAAGTAAAGTTATTATTTGCAACTACCGGGGTTTGTTTGCGATTTAATCGTTCCATTCTGGACAACTCGACTAAACTTTGTCTTGTACTAGTATAAGTATTTTTATGGTTTGGAGGTCATCCTAGAAACTCTTATGCTTTTGGTAGTTATATATTATAGTTATCTCTCGACCTATTCTAGCTAGAGATTTTAAATTTGGTATACGAGTTTTACATTTTTACCCAAAAACTGCGAAAAATATTACGAACTTAAACACTAAATATTTCTTTGATCAGCGAGCAATTGCGAACTGATCTTTTTTGTTTTTTTTGTAATTTTTGAGTGAGGTTTCATTTGAAAGGTATTAAAATGTAGATCACAAATATGTATCGAGTTTCCAAAATGGCGGCCATTTTACCCCTAACAGAACCAAATAAGTGCATACCTAATTCTCTGAAGAATAATATCCACATAGCACACCTTGCTCCTCTAAAGTGCAACTTTTTATACCTACATATTTTATTAAAAAAATGATAATAAAAATAATGCAGAATATATGCATTTTTATGACCCAAGAAACCCTGTTTGTAGCTTACTGGCAAGTACTTGACGGGATTTTATTGTAGTTGTCCCTTTTCATCATTATTCTTTTCCATGATCATTTTTTGTATTGAGATATTCTCCATTTTACATCTTCTTGCGCCATTACCCGGAAAATATATTCTTCTCGCTTTAAAGTGCTGGGACGTAATGAGGTAAAAATTTGCTGAAGATTTATTCTATTTCATTGGTTATATTTCGCTCCTTAAAGGACATTCACACTCCCCTCTCCCCTACCCTGATATACTATGCTTCTATTGTAGTTTTCATTAAGTTAGTACGAAGTTATCACTATAAAATGTTGTCGAAGGAAGTTATTAAGAGAGATATATCAATACTGACATAACTATACCTAATTACAATTTAATTCCTACAATGTGACTAGAGTTTAAGTTTAAATTTTAACTTATTTAATTAATACCTTATTTCCAATTAACCTTTGTTTAAATAGTAATAATTTAATAAGATAATTCCGGTGAAAGCAAAATATGTATATTGTTTCTTAAATTGGGATTTCAATGACTCATTATTTTGTTTTTTTTTTCAATAAAAATCAATTCTTAAAAATTGCATAAGGAAGACAACCTTCTAATTCTAATTTTAATTTTATTTGGTATACTTTATCTGATTATGGATACTAAATTTTATCGAGATAAGTTCTGTAATGTAGACTATTTATGTTCAAAAACTACAGAGAACGAAACAGCCTTTCCACAATATGAATTGCATTTAAAACCATTTTACCGGTTTAGGCTGTTCTAATTCATCCTTCCTCTGATAATCTGCATCAAAGTAACAAACTTAAACTTATAAGTGTACTATAAGATAACATTAAATTGTAAAACAAGTAAATAAATTTAAAACAACAATTAAAAATTGAATGACATTATAAACTGAAATACATGAAGTGCAATAGGTTGCATTGGTTAACCTGAACCTGACAAAAGGAAAATTATATAAACCTGAGACAACAATAGTTTCCAACAATAAAATACATATTTAACTTTTTCCTAATGCTTATGAATTCTTATTTCTTCACTCTCATTTACATTTGAGTAGCTTCTAAAATATTTACTTTTTCCCTGTTATTTATGCATTTCTAAATTGTTTTTTTTTTTTTTTGTTTTTTCTGCCTGTTAATGGTATTTTTTTGTACACTGTTCTTTTGATATTGTATTTGAAATATCACTTGATTGTTTGCTAGTTAACTGCATTAAACTGGGAAGTAAACAAATAGATTTTACTACATCTGAATTGGTTTTAAATTTTATTAATTGATTTGATAGTCAGAGGTTTTGTCTTCGTGCAGCTGTGATTTACACGACTGCAACTTTTACTCACATCTAATTGCGTCCCTACGTTGTAGAATCTATTATAAATCAAATAGAATAGACCGTCATTTTCTTGCATCTGCGAACATTTTTTTATGCTATTATGAAACTATAGTTTTATTGATAAGATAATGGAATATATTTTATATCATTCTAATCTTCAATTTATCATTTCATATATTTATACACATGCATATCACAATATATTTGTATAAAAATGTATAAGTTATAATGTGCAACTGCCCTGCATCGTGCAAATGTATTTTTATTGTACACTAGGCAATAGGCAATATAGTAAATTTAAAAAAAAAAAAAAAAATCTGGACTCTTAAACACGACGTTCCATATTTTAAATCCTAAAATATCTCTTTTTAGCGCCTCCAAATTTAAGGTTAAAATTAATTGAACGATTTTGACCTCGAGGCTGATTTTGCGGTACTTGTATATTCATTGTGTGTGAAGACTGTTTGGTTTTCGAACTATCATTATGCTATTACTTTTATTATGTACATGTTTACCAAATTTCATCAAAATTGGTTTAGTAGTTTAGGGTATACTATCTGCACAGACGTCAGTCATACTGCCTAAAGTCACTTCTACTCAGGAGACCATAAAATGTTAATCAATCCAACCCTTAATTTTTGCCATCACAATACTTTCTCCTTATTTATACTACTTATATTAGAAAATAAAAATGGTTTTCTCAATAAGTCGCTTCTCGGGGAAAGCATTAGTTTACGAGATAAAGACGCACAAAGACGGATAATTATGACTGCCACGTTAAAAATATGTATATGAGATTTTTTTTTTTCTCAATTTTCTCGCTTAGTTTTTTTGGGTTATAAGTTACGAGTTTAATTTAATTTTTAAATCTCAGTCACCTTTAAAACGAATTTTAGCTGGTGTCCATCCATTAATAATAATCGAACTAAATTTAGCATATGTGGTATTTTTAAACGAAGATCAGCTAATTAAATTTTATTTTGTCTGATCCAATTAATTAATATTGCTATTTTGCCACTAAGTGATTTATTTATTTTTTTAGTTCGATAACTTAATAAATTAAATTTCAACGAAATTTTGGTGTTATTTTTTGATTAGATTAACTGATACTATTTTTAGGTGCTTTATAACCTTGTCACATTACTTGTATTTTTCATTTTGTTTGTGTTTCATAGGCCATCCTCGGTGATGTGTCTGTCCGTCCGTCGTACGTTCATATCCTCCGAACCGTTCATGCTAGAGAGGTGAAATTTGAAATACTGGCATAACTTTTTGACACACACATAGGAAAAATATAGAGTAGTTAAACAAAAACATTTAATAGTTAATTATTGATACAATTATAAACCGGTCAATAAAATTTTTAGTTTGATCATCATTATTAGTTATATGATCCAATTCAGTTTGGGATTAGCTAAATTTCAGTAGAAACAACTGATTTTGTATCTCTGGTTTCCTATTGTTTTTTTTGTTTTTTTTTTCGTTGCAGAAATCTAGTTATTCAGCGACAGTTTCTTAGGGTATCAGGTAGCAGAGTAGCAGGTAGTCTAGAAGCTAATGTGTATTTGAAAGCTTCAGGTGAAACGAAGGTAACTCTTTGTTATAAAAGGATATCTACCTGTGTAACCTTACGGCTGTTGTGTTATGCTTGACTTTAGGTTCCATTTCCCCCATCATAGCTAGTGCCTCTTAGTGGAGCCAGGTGGTACTAACTACGACACACGACCTTGACCATGGTCTTTAGTGTAGGTATCTACCTACCTTTACAGACACTAACACAATTCAGGTACTTCCATGCACTACTACTTCATTGCGTTTTAAGTAACTTTTACACACACCACATAATATACCTACAACCTACAGGCATCTCGACTAACACTACTGCTCTTCAGACAGATCTTCATTCCACCACTATTTAAATATCACCACACCCACACGTTTGACTTAAGTTTCCTGAAATAAAATCTACACCATTGTTTAATTTAATCTGTACCCAAGAAACTAGAAATTGGATAAAGTGGAAACCTTATAATTCTTACATACATTTCTTCTAATATCAAAATCCAAGGAGACGACTCTCTTTCCCGCCTTTTTTTTTTGTTATTCCCTTAATTTATGCAACTGAACAATTCATTTTATGGAGCAGGAGTTAACATTTCCATTTTTTTAATTGCTTACAAATTATAACAGTAATTTTTATATTTAGTTTTATTTATTTTTAAATACATGTAATAATTTATACCTACTTTTGACTGATTGTACAAAACCTGAAGATTTTCATCAGAAAGACTTGGAGTCATTGGCTAAAAACTGTACACAGTGGTTAAATACGGGCTTAGTATAATAAAGTCACTGCCTGCGTTAGTAGAGACTAAATTTTTGAACCGATAACTTGTGTGGATTTGGGTTGCTATATTTTATTTTAAAGGCTATGATTATATTATATTTATTTATTTATTTTATTTTGTTTGTTCGCAGGTATGTTATTGACTATATGATTGCTTTTCTGTTTCTTTTGAAATTAGTAAGTATAAATGTACGTATTTAATAATTACTGTCTAGTGATAGGTACATTTAATCAAAGCCCAGTCAATATCCGTGAAACTAAAAGAGATTTTGGGGCGGTATAATCTCACCCTGTAAGAAGGGAAGATTCGGAATTTGACCTCTAATAGAGAGAGAGAGAGAGAAAGAGAGAGAGGAAGGGAAAGTTTAATTATAACTCTTTTACTGTCTTATATACTTTCAGATATATATATTATTAAAAATATTTTAATGGTACAATAATTTAATTTTGATGGATTTACGCTGGTTAAAGTGGTATTTTTAGTTCATATTCTGTTGTCAGACTTAGGCAATATTAAATATCAATATTTACTTTAAGTTTTATTTTGCTGCCCTACATAGTATAAATTTAAGATTTTCTCAGTGATTTCAGGATATGCACTCGCACGTCCATTCTTTTATATAATGTATATATATATATATATATATATATATATATATATATATATATATATATATATATATATATATATATATATATATATATATATGTAATTTGGTAGATCAACGTTTAAAATTGTTTATCGTTTAAATCATAATTAAAACGATGAACACAAGATTAAAACAGTATATACACATATAATAATTGAATTAAATTCAATTAAATTCCAAGTCAAAAAATACTAATTTTATGTATATATAGATTATAAGTTTTTTTTTCTCAGTGATAAATGATTATTAATAATGATGTTCCGTTAATTCATTTGAGTATCTAAAGAAATAACTCGGAGAATAATGAAGATAAGAAATGAATGAGCTGAACGTTATCTTTCAACTCACTGCAATATTTAGTGTTAAATTTGTTCATCCTTTAAAACAATATATCAAAAGTCGTTGAGATAGCTTCAACTTGAAAAGGCCGTAAAAAGTTTAAGGCTGAAAAAAAGGAGTAAAAATAATGAGTTTACTTAAGAAGTTTAACCCTCGAAACTCGGTCTTGGAACTCCTATAGAGGCAATATTGCCTTTAGTTTTATTATAATTTTAAATTGTGGCAAAAAATAATTACATTTATTTATTATTACTATTTATTCCGTGGTTAATAGATTTATGTACTTTTTTTTATTGATGTACTTTTTTAATTAAATGTTTTACCTCCTTAAAATTTACCTTTTACATCCGAGCTTGCCGAAGGCAAAGGAAGTATTGTGATCATTCAGAACAACGAATTTTTTTGTGTCCGATTTAAAAAATTCCTGAACAAAAATCTGTTTTAGACTGTAGGGAACATTTTGGTCTCGTGTTGGCCCGTCAACATTTATGCGAACCATAATACTAATTCGTCCGATTTTAATGACATTTTGATGGTATGTCTCAATTATAGCACATTGTTGATCCCATATTAATTTCAACTGTCTTCACAAATTTAATATTGCTTAAAAATAAGTGTAACCCCCACACCCACCAAGTATCGAAATCTCGGTAGAACTACAGTGTACGGTGCCCCTACTAGATATCGTAAATCGGTACTATCGATTCGGTTCAAGAACGATTTCGGTTCACCTTTCATGTTTATCCTTTGAAGAAGGTAATACAATTTTACATCCAATAACTGATTTTACTCTTGACTGTCCCTCCATTTTCTCAATTTTTATCAAGGTCCGTAGTCAAAAGCAAGACCCTATTTACGTCACATATTTTATGACAAAAAATTTGAAGGAATTCGTTCTATTTTTTAAATAGCCTTTGTTTGTGCTAGAAGCACAAACTTAACCAACTCCTTTATTTTACAATCGATATCGTTTACGCAAGGTTTTCTGAACAAAAGCCGATGCGATAGAGTTGCTTTACCGCACTTTCGTGGTCTGTATGTAGTAAAAAGTAAGCACTTGTTTGGAATGAAAGTAGGAAATATTTTGATGTATCCTGTTACTTGAAAATTAGTTTTGAGTAGCTTCTGCTGTTGAAAGAGGAAGTTACTATGAGTAGGCGGACATTAATAGGGAGGGTACGTTTCGAGTTCACTTCGTTGACCTTTGCTCAGGTTAATGTTTATTGTTGACCTGTTTGTGTTTGGTCAGCGTGTAGTCGAGGTGAGTGGGTGGTCAGTGAGCCATGCTTTGTTAGGTTCAACGGTTTCCTTAGTGCTTCAGCACACCTGGCCTATGTATGTCCTCTTTCTTACAGTTAGTGCTTAATTTATCAGTAAATCTAGCCAACCGTCAAGCACGGACATGACTTCACTTCCGCTCATTTTACGCAGTCAATAATTCGGTCTAATGTGTAATCTTCTTCCGCTTTTTAAACGAAATGGATCTATCATTGTTTAAAAGACATTAGCATTGACAATTTCATATTTCCTGCGCAGGTTATAAAAACTTAATATATTTAAATCCTTTATATTTACTTTACTTATGATTTTTTGTGCCTATTGTCTGTCGTCAAAATCTATCTTAAGAGGGCTAATAAGACTAAGCTCGATTGGATGACTGAATGAGGGTTATTCCAGTCATCCAATCGAGCTGAAAATTGGCACATAGACTCTGTACCAATACAAAAACATTCTGACAAATTATTTTTTTAATTAATTAAAATTAATATTATTTAAAAAATTACCCCCTCCCAATTTTCTAAAATTTAAATTAACTTCTATTTTTATACATATAAATAAACAGCTACATACACACATAAACATACATACATACCTATAAAATACTTCTTGTTAGTAATTTACTCCAAATTAAATTTTTTAATTTTTGGTAGTTTTCATACTACGGAAATTATAATTTGATTTAAATTAGTAATTTATTCCTTAAGTATTATTTTTATTTGTAATTGTAAAGGATGAAAGCTACTTTACCACCTCATTTTTTTACTTTTCATAATCATGTAGGTCTCTTGCTCGTTTTGGTAGCTGGTTAAAATATTTAGGGGCTACTGTGCTAGCGTGGTTCTGAAGTAAATTAGAGTGGTAGGACTGGTTTTTAATTTGTTTGTTTAACTCGTATCGTGTCTGATATGCCAGTTTGTAATATGTTGAGTGATTTTTAAAAAAGTGTAGTAATACATGTTTTTTAGTACAGGGAAGTCATGGAAAAGTTTTTCCATGACTTTTAAAAGTTTTAATTGCTTTTAGGGCTTGTTCTAAAGGCCATATTAAATTAGTGATTGCACTACTAGGCCATAATAAATTTACTTTATTAGTGAAATGTTACATACATTTCTAATCAGCTTAAAATAGTATAGCAATTTTCTTATTTTCTTGGTAAGTGAGACACAACATTGTGTAAGACACAAACTCGAAAAAAGTTAAGGCCGGATTCGGTTTTCGGAATGTATAAAATGAAAAAGTATCCCAAAAAAAATGTTCAATTCTGACTAATGTACAGTCAAAACTTTAATTTTATATATACAGATGGAACGGCTTATTAATTAATATATTTAATAATTAACAAATTAACGGCACTTGTTTACTTGGGTACATACCTCCAATTCACCTCAAAAATGAGGTGAATTGGTTTTAATCCATCCGGGTTGACTTACATTGGTCAACTCAGATGGATTAATAAGCGTTTATGTCATAAAAAAAACTTATTTTATTTCATTTCCCCATATTATTCAATAAATAAATGGTATGTACCCAAGTAAACTCTTTCCCTATGGCACCTTATTTACTTGGGTACATACTTATTGGTATGTACCCAAGTAAATAAGTACCAAATTAACTTTGAGCTATATGATGGCTCTCACAATCAAAATGCATAAATATAAAGGATAATATAAACTTACTTTACTTCGTATTACTTCATTCAGTTAAGAGTGTTTTAAAGGTGGGTGTGTGGTAATCTCATTGTTCTTCATTTGTCAAGGGGGTTCGGACAGACGAAAGTCTCTAGTGGTTAGAAGACGTCCTTGGATGCCGAAGACGTCTTTGGAGTCAATATGGTCGGGAAGTAAAGGCTGGTTTGGGAGAGAGAAGGCGGCTACAATCTTAGAGGTGCGGTAAGGTGCTTCCTCAAGTTCTCCGTTCACTTTCTCCGAGAAACTTGTTATAGTAATATAAGAAGGGATAGTAGATGAACGCCTCTGGGTTTTAGAGTCCGGTGTGTGATGGCTCTTACTCGTCTGGTGACGATATAAAACCAGTCTTGAGCTCCGGTCACTCACCCTCGATCTCTTACATCTTCTTGGACTACAAACACGCCAAGTCCACGACATATTAAATACACTTTCCTCTCCTATCGACTTCTTCAAACCCTATACGTTATAAAGAACTCGTCAATTGCTTTTGCTTTTTTCCTTCTTTTTTTTTATCTCTCCCACTCCACTCACTTCTAAACCTTGAAAAAACAAACTTTCGTCTAATTTTAATTACACCATCAGATCGGTTTTAAGCTCAATATATTAAAAACAAATATATTCCTCTATAAGAACTCAGTTTCAAAGAAGAAATTACTAACTTTGAATGTTATAATCACTTTCTTCTTCTTTCTTTTTCTTCTATTCCATTTGCTTTTAGACCTTGAAAGTTACACATCGACTCCTAATTACACATTTGGACCACTCGGTCTCGAATAACGTATAAATGCTAACCCCTAGGGCTTTCTGCGACCTGATACTTACTATTCAAAGAAGATTTGACGAACTTGCTATGTATTTTAAAACCACTTTCATTTGTTTAGTTTTTTCTCTCCTTCTAAAGGTCCATTCACATTGGGCCTTCAAAATATACTCACTTTCATTATATTCTTTTCGACTCAAATTACTTATGAAATCTAAGCTATATTTGTTGAATAACTAACCTATGACTTTAAAAAACTAAATAGTTAAGCTGATTTATAAAATTCTAACTTGTCTATAGAGTAAAATTGTTCTGGTTTATTGTCAACATATATATCATAATAGCAGATGTTTAATACCGATACCGTCAGTCGCTGATGATAAACAACCACGTGGAACCGGTCTATATCAAACTATCAAAATCCTCTTGTGGTTTATTAACAATGAAATGAGCGATTTTGCTCTTTGAGTCGTAGTCACAATGAGTATAAGATACAAACTATCAGTCGAAATAACCTATTTCACTGTCATCTATTATGGGAAGCTTAATTCGAAGAAGGGTTAAGAACAAATTCCTTATAATTTGTATGCCCTTCTTTTTTTAGTTCGGCACTCTTCTTTTTTGTTATTTTGCAAAGTAATGGATGCAAGGTTAATTAGGCGCACACTTGTTAGTTCAAGGAGAATATTTTCGGTACTGACAATACAGCATCTTGTTTGTTAATCCAGGAACCGGATTTGGCCTTTGTCATTGCTATCTAAGGCAATGAAATGTCAGGTTCGTTCTCAGTTTAAAAGGGTAAATAAGGATAGGACCTTTTATTTATTTATTTATTTATTTTTTTTTTTTTTTACAGTATTATTGAATAATTCCTACTCTAATATTCAACATCCATAAAATAAAATTATATAAATACAAATATTAATTATTCTAACATGATAATATTATATTTACATGACAATATTAATGATACAAATATTAAGTTATTTACCTGGCAATAGTCAAGTTTCTGAGTTAATTGCGATAATTCCAAAGAGGTCTGGCTCGATTAATTATTGATACTGTTAATATTACTTTAATGTTCAATTATAATTAAATTTAACCACGAAACCCCTAAATAAGTAACAAATAGAAAATACTGGAGGAAGTAATTGTGAAATACAAGAAAGTTTAGTAGGAGTAATATCTTACAGATTTTTCTTGGCTTCTGAGCTTACCTAAGGGAGTAACGGAAGCGTTTGCAATAACTCTGAAAAAGGACATTTTTTTTTTTATTTCGGATTTTAAAAATGTTTAGACAGAAAATTAATCCGTTTCAGGTATTAGGGAATATATTATTCGGTCTCGTGTTTGTCTGTCGGCTAACATATTTTAATAACTATTTAAATGAAATTTAGATGGTAGGTCATAATTAGTCATATTAATTTCAACATTTCGCGCTAGTGCTTTCTCTTCCGCATGCGCACAAACTTCTTATCTAAGAACACCTCTATCTCTAAAATTATTCGATTTTAAAAGAATTTTTATAGTACGTCAGAAGCCTATAGATTGTTCATATTAATTTCGCATATTTTACAATGAATAAAAAAAAAGCCCACTGGGAATCCAAACAGGTCCAAATAACCACATTTTCAATGTCCATTATTTATACTCATGTGTAAATTCGTCCAATAATAGGACGTGAGAAATTTATGCGCCACACTTATTGGCAGACTATTTTCAATCGTTTAGAAAATTATAGCTGCTAATTTCAACATGAGATGTGATTTCACCGCGCATTGAACACAGATTGCTTTAAAAAAGTGATGTCTCAAATTTTATTAGACATTACCACCATCTTATATTACTATAATCTCAGTTACATTATTATTATTCTGATATACAGAAGATAAATATAGATCTTCTCTTTCGTTATTTAAACCTTTGTTATCTTGCTGTAAAGACCGGTCTTGGTTCATTAATCCTATTTTATTCTTTAATTTAAATTCTTAGTTATAGTTTTTATCAGTTTTTCAAACTAAAAAGTCGTTTGATTAGATTATCTTACGTGAATGCACAGCAAATGCATTATCAATTCTTTGTTTGGCCTAAATACATTACACAATTAATATTTTTTTCGTAACATTTCAAATTGATTACGTATATTGTTTCACGTAGGGAAACAAGTAATACATACTCCCATTACGTTAGAATTATGTTATTTTATAGTTGAATGATTATTTTAACTATTTCAGTGCGTAACATCGAATTTATAGTGAGTTAAACAATTGTGCGCATGGTGAGCAGAAATTACGAGCTGCATTTTTATTTTATTAATATTAATAACAAAAGCGTTTACCTTGAGTGAACACAGGTAACATTTTGTTTAAGTTTTTTTTTTTTTTTTTTTTTTTTTTTAAAAAAAGAACATTTTAAATTAGTACTACATAACTTGTTAAATAATGCGTCGGTGTTTCCTTTATTATATATAAATACGAAAAACACACGACCGCGAATAATTATTATATAAGCTCAGAGAAAACCCAGGGCTCGGTAATAAAAACACAACTCACAACATACTCAAAAATCCGACGTTTCGGTTTATTCTTTAAACCTTCTTCATAAGATCTAAAACAAAAGAAAATACAAATAGTTTCACAGGATGCAATTAAGATTGAAAGAGTATACATAAAAGAAAAGCTAAATTTAAGATCACAAAGTTGGAAACTTACATTGAGAAACAGTTAGAATAAGAATTTATGAAACATACTGAGGAAGAACTAGAAAATTAAAAATCCCGTCAAGTAATTGCCAGCAAGTTACTTCGGTCATAAAAATTCATAAATACAACATTATTATTATTATTATTATTATTATTTTTAACTTAAGTATGTGTAAAAAGTTTCACTTTTGAGAAGCAAGGCATGCATATAATTATCCTTTAGAATCTTTGGTATCCGCACTTATTTGGTTCTTATAGGGGTAAAATAGCCGCCATTTTGGAGAAACGAGATATATTTGTGATCTAAATTTCAATAAGCTTTAAAATAATATCCAACTTCAAATTTTCAAAAAATGAAAAAATTGGGTCTCCATAGTTACGGCCCAATATAATTTCTAAAATATAACTTTTTTATATCAATCCCGGAAATATTATTGGAGCACAGAGATGCATTTATTTGCTTTTCGCCTTATTTTTAGGACCTGTCCTAATGGGGTAGGGGGGGGGGGGGGGGGGGGGGAGACTTCTGCGTTTTGTTTTATTTTTGTCGGGGGTAAACTGGCGTTTTTGGAAACGCGATATGTGTGATCTACTTTTCAATACCTTTGAAATTATACCCAACTTAAAAATTACAAAACACAATACAATATAATATATTGCGAGTTTTGTTTGAATTTAACTTGTATACCAAATTTCAAATCTCTTGCTACAGTAGGTCGGGAGCTATACTCCAAGATGCGACAGACGGACGAACTACCAAAAGCATAAGGGTTTCTAGGATGACCTCAAAACCCTTAAAATGACTAGAATATTAAAAATGACGAGAAAGTCATTTTAAAAAAAGAAGTCATTTTTTTGTTCACTTTGGCCAGTACAAACAACAACAGTTTGGCAATTTCACAACTGAGAGCCCTGTACAGAATGTGTAAATGATATTTACTTCCCTCCCCCTCCCTTAAAGAGACCGGAAAAATAGTGATTACCGAAAACAACTACAGCTTAAAAGGTTTCACTTCAATCCTAGGCAAAATTAAAAACTTAAACCTCAGGCATGCAAAATAACAGCTATGTAACTGCGTATGCTGGAATTCCATGTAACTGTGCATTGTGCATGCTAAGGAGCAGCCCTCCTAAAATTAACCTTCTTTCTCACGACGAACCACGAATAGGGATGTGGTACAACAGTTGTTAATCCTGATTATGAGGGAATTTCCTTCTTATTGAATTTTAGTTAGTTAATAGTTAATAATAATTTAGATTATATATATATAGGTATACAGGGTGATCCAAAAGTTCGGAAACGGCTTAATACCTCCGGTTATAATTGAGATATTAAGTTCCGGTTTGCGGATATCTTCATCATTTATAAAAGAACTACTTTTTGATGGGTAATAATTTTTTCCGCTATATTGGATTCAACTTTGAAATTTTAAATTGACCCATAAAGTCATACATTTTTGGAAAGGTTTTAAAAAAGGAAACATTTGCCGCCAACCCGAGCTCTATCTACTCCCGTTTCAAAATAGTGGAGGATCCCGTTTTGGCGGAAAACTGTTTTTTTTCTTTTTTTCAATAGTTTATTTAGAGATTAAAAAAAATCGGTCCGAGACAACCCAGACTAACTTTCTCAAATAATCTCGGTCCCAGATATCATAATATAATATTAAATATTTAAAAATCTCAATATTGAATTTTCGTGCCATCACAATACTTTCTCTTTATATGAGAAAGTAAAAATCGGTGCTACAAGCTCAAATAACTTTATCATATACATAGGGATAATGAATTAAAAATCTTATTACATCTATTTTATTACATGAAAGTAAGAATCAGTACTTGGGAATCCCTGATTTAGTCATCTAGATTTAAACTGCATCCAAATAATATTATTTATCCTTTGACAACCTTAGCCCTTTCAATTATACAATTAATTTAATCACTAAACAAACTTAAATTGAATTAGCTATTTTTTAAATTAATTAATTATTTTATTTAATTACTAAATTAACTTCATCTAAATACACAATTAATTTAATTTAAATTGACAATTTTTTTCTCATATTGTAAGATAAATGCTTTATGTTTAAATCGAAGGTTAGTCGGCTATTTAAGCCTTTTAAAATACTAAATTTTAATTTTAGATTTAAAATTTAAGTTTAGATTTAAATCAATTGTGTTTTTGTTTCTGTTTAAAATATTTATTGCTCTGTGTTCACTATTTATTAACCTTATTTTGTTCTCTAGTTTTGTCGGTGTAAAAAGGTATATGAGAGCAGAGTTGGTTTAGTTTTACGAGTTTGGTGCAAGGTCTGAGATTCTATAAGTTTGTCTGCTTTTATATAAGAACATAGTATTGTTTTTCCCTAGTTCTCTTATCTTCGCTCTATTTCACGAATTATTCACCAGTAGATAGAAAAGACTTTATTCGGTTTTTATTAACAGTGTTACGACATTTTTGCCCTTGCAAAATTATATAGCAAATAAAAAAAGAAGTCAAGTTAAAATTTAATCATTTATTTATTTTTATTATTATTATTTTTTTTTTTAAATGTATTTTTTTATTCTCCAATAATTTATTTGACTGCAAATAATTCAATATACGCTTTTGTAAATGTATATTGATTTCCTAAAATAATTTATCTTTCTACAAAGAATCATTTTTGCAACTCTTTTATGTATCCTTCCAGGAACCAGTTCCTGGAAAAACTGTTTTTCTGAATATAATTTATTATCTCTCAACCTTGTATTATTTATTAATTGTTTAAAATGTTAAAGACTTAAATTGCTTTAAAATTTAACAACTTTCTTGAAATTTTTTAATCACTGGTTGTTGTAGCTTGGTGGTTATAGAAATTTTTCGGAAAGAGGGATGTCTGTGGTTCGATCCTTTTCTCCGGGTACATATTTTTTATCCGCGTTTCTCCTTTATTTCTCATTAGCAATTGTCCCTGCATAGTGTGAAATTAATTTCAACTTTCTTAACCTAAGAAAAATGTTATAATAAGATTTAATATTTTTACTTACATGCTAGTCTATTAAAACTTGATCGTTAAATGCTTAATTGGCAGTGAGTGGCGATTCAACTCGCTTAGTGGCTAGTAGTTTAATGCCAAATTGATGTTGAATCCCTTTATAATCTAAAACGAGAATAGCTTTGACGGAGGTAAACTTGTTAAGTTATAACTTTGATCTTAACTCGAGGATGTTATGTCTAAAAGCTTAGTCTAACGATTACAACTTAGAAACTCGGGACTATTTCAAGTAATACTAAGGTTTATAATTGAAAAGTTGTTACCTTGGTCCACTATTATTGGTTGTTTCAAGGCTTCTTGGTTCTGTTACATTAGACTTTGAAACTTTGGAGTACGATTAGTAGGTGGGTGATTTGGTTGGCGAGCTTTTGCGGCTCGAACTTCACCATGGACTTGGATTTTGAAGATGGTTATCTTAGATGACGTTCGTTGGCCTTTAGTTATATTAATGCCTATTTCGAAGAGGAAAATTATTTTCCTAAAGTTATTTTTAAAAAGGATACGATAATTTTGTCTCCTTCTGTTAAATTACTGATACACAAAATTCGTCCTATTAAGCCAAAGTGTGATTAAATAAAGTATTGGTCTTCGGCTCATGGCCTCGACTGTTTGGTACTCAAACTACGTTTGTACCACAGTCTTGAAGATCACAAACTCGGATGTTTCTTTTTTATTGCTCCTATCACATCTTCAGCAATGTTAATAATTGAAATGTATACTCTTTAGATAGTAGTTACTTCGAAGATTGCCATACATATTTTCAAGGCTTTAAATAATTGTTTTAAGAATTAGGTGAAAAAAAAAAATATATGAATTATAATCTCCTTCTGTAATCTGGTTCCATATCCAGATTACAAATCCAGAAGTTTAAAATTATATTTTAATAATAAATCTCTTTATTCCTTTCTTATATATGTACTAGCATAATGTACATAAATTATTCTGTGTGGTCGGTTTGCTACATTGACTGTGTTAAATGTTTTACCCTAATATATTTTTTTTTCTGGCGAATTAAAAGATTTAAGCTTGCTCAAAAAGGCACTGGTTTGTTAAAATAATAAGATTTGCTTTTTAAATGAATATTTGTTGATATAGAATGAGAAATGCTTATTAAGGAATTGTTTGTTAAATTGCTGGATGGTTTTGTGAAATATTATTTTGAAGAACTAAGGCTCAACGGTTTGATGGCAGCGTTAAAGCCTTTACAGGATAAGTCTAGAAAGTGGAATTATTTTTCTATTCTTTCCTATTGTTTCTTCAAAATATATTGCTAAGGGGAATCTGAATGTTCCTACGACTCAGAGCATATTTTAATAAGAGAGAGTTCATAGAATACAGTGATAGAAAAAATACTCAGTTCATTATTAGACGCAGTAGAGACATTTGTTTCAGTCATTCCAAGCATGTATTACCTAATCTAGGTTAAACTATGAATATCATGGCCTCTAATTCGGGTATTACATGGAGATTGGGGAGAAAGAAAGGGATGAGATAGGGCCGAGGAAACCCCAACTCTATATTTACTCTATGCTGTTATCGAAGCCTGTTATCAATGGAATGGAAAGCGATAAAGGCAAGCCGTGTCTCCGAGTCTTAAAAGTATTTTCCTCTCAAAGCGACGATGTCAAGCGGAGATTGCAGCAGACGGTAATTTGCAAGCACTAGGATCTTCTCCCTCCTACCCCTCACTCGTAACAGACATCTGAAATCAATGATCCGAAATAACAGAGAAATCGCTCTCTTTTAAAAATACATTTGTTCGAGAGGGCCGACATTCTTACGAGGAGGATTTCTCTTTTAGAAGAAAAAAAAATCAGTTGGAATTGTTTTAAAATGTTAATGCTTCTTTCAGGAGATGGGATAGAATAAGACACGACAAATCTTGGCTTGAAGACCAAAAGAACACCAGTAAGAGAGTATATCTAAGAATTATAGTCCATTTTGGTAATAACGCTAATACTCTAGTAGCGGAAGGGTGTTCAGTTAAAGCCCTTGGAAGATTCCCTGACCTTAATGTTTCACATTAAAGTTTATCGAAAATCTTTTTGAAAAAAGAAAGGATTCCAGTTAATTTAATTCTAAGTTTACTGGAATTGGGTTTACTTAAATTTGCAACCGATTGTGAAGTTTTCAACCAATTCAAACCTCGGACTTATGTAAAACAACGTTGTAATTTTTATAAGCTCACCCCCCTCCCCCCCCCCCCCCCCCCCCCCCCCCCCCTAGGCTCAAGCGCCCTTTTGTTTCTCTTTCTCATGCGCACAAACATACGTTTATTTACACTTACATTTCAAAAGTACTCATCTGATTTTCAAGAAATTTGGATGGTTTGTCGACAGTATTCCTCAGATACCCCCGAATTAATTTCCTAATATATTGTGATAAATAAATTGGTACTTTTATCCCTGTAAAATATCAAAACAATTTTGAAATATTTATAAAAAGGGAGGAATATTGAATAAATTAGGCAATAATAGTTTGTAAGAGCATTAAATCAATGAAGTTTATGTGAAGTGTGTATGGTCGCGAGGAAGCAATAAACCGTATTGATTGGCAGACTATTTTAATCGTAGTTCTTACATCCACTGGAAAGAAATGTTTTTTATATTCCATAATATCTATATGAATTTATTAAATCTTAATTAATTTATAAATAATTTTGTTTTTTGCTATTGAGCTAAATCAGATTTATTTTTATAAATTCTTTAGAAACTAGATTTTTTTTTACGGAAAAACGGCTCATATGGTAGTTTACTATTTAAGTTGACAACATTTCAGAATTTTTAATCAATTAATTTTTCAGACAAATATTTTTTGTTATCATTATTTTTACTTATTATCATATTTTTTGTTATCATTCTTTTTATGCTCCGTCATGTTTAGAGCAAAAATTAAAATCTCGATGTTGCCTTAGGGGTATGATTTTTTTCTGAATATTTTTTTGTCATTTTATCCAAATTGACTTAGTAGTTTATGGCTCATCGCGTCTGCACGGACTAATGTAAGGTAATTTTTTTCTCCCAACCATTTTTTGTGACCTTTAAACATGTAAATTCAGCTCAAAAGAGAATTTTTGCAACATCACTTTTTTGTCTCTTTAAATATAATATATACTACGTATATGAGAAAATTAATAAGTTTGAATTGGATTTACAAATCATGTGTCAAAAAGTGTGTTCTTGTAAAAGAAGCTTGCGTGTCTGCTTGTACAAAAATTGAGGTTTTTTATTTATTAAGATCCAAAAATAAAATATCTGGAATAAACTATTTTATATTATGAGAAACGAATTTTATAATTATAAATTTGATTTGTTTAATTCGGTTCGTGCAATTGGTCACGGTCACGTGTTAGATCCAACTGAACTCATAGTTGCTGCCAATTTTTTATCTCTACGTGTCTACACTATCTTTCTTTTTGTTGTTTGTCTATTTCTTCAGAGTGTTCGACATTTGACCACATGTGTCTTTCTGCTCCCTCCGGTTTCATTTCCTGTGCTTTGGACGTTTAGAGAGGCGTAGGTCGACGTGTATCGAAGCTGAAGTAGGCTTTGCAGTTCACCCCCTCCCCACCAAAGCGTAGTGGAAAATCCATATGACCCCCCTCATGGAATGGGTATGAGAAGCTGCACGTGGTCTGTAAAGGGTGGGATTCTCTATGTGCCTTTACCATGAGCACCATCTGTATCCGTATTGCCGGACTCAGGGGGTCAGAAACATGAGCTTTCTAGCTGTTTATATTTATGTCCACATATTATGCGGTGTCAATACCTAAAACCCTCCTTGTTCAACACCTTTATGCCCTTTCAATCATATTTACGATTGTTCGCCCTTCCGTAACCTCCTGACTTTAATTATCCCGTCTATAAATCTTCAAAAAACTTAACCCTGATTGCCTGATCCAAAACTGAAATGACGTTTGTAATCATCAGGCAATCGAATCTGTGATTAATATCCCCGCAGTTTCTTATAAAGGCAATAATTTCAACTGTCTAGAACCGCTATTATTCCGTATTTCGGTACTCAATTTGGGAATGGAACAGGCCAGTATTTCATATTTCATAATTTATTTCCCCATTATTTTACGAAAGCATAATATTTTAGAGCGTTATGGAGCCAAAGAATGTGCGTATGACAAACAAATTGTGATAATAAAAAAATCTGCCAATAAGTGAGGCTCATAGCTTTCACGCGTAGAATTTCGAATCAAATGACTACTTTTGAAGGTATATGTGTGTAAATAAATGTATGCCCATATGGAAGGGAAACAAATGGGCTGATTATAACATACAATTTAAATTTAATTAAAATCGGACGAGCAGTTTTTAAGATATGTTGATTCGCAAAAATTGAGCGACAGACACGGAACCAAAAATATTTCCTGATGTTTGAAACGGATTTCTGTTTTAAAATGATTGAAATCAGAGACATAAAGAAATTTCGCTCTTCAGAACGATCACATAGCTTTGGTTACCTTTGGTAAGCTCGGAAGCAAAATATTCTTAAAATGTAATTAATTTAAATACAAATCTGAGTTGTATCGAACTGATTATATATTTATTTTTCACCATCTGGTGTTTCCCAAGAATTAGTATAATATTGGTAGGGTTCCCCCCAGGTTAGAAATAGATATTATAGAAATAATTATTGAATAATGGGATTTACATATCGATTTGAACTGGATTATTGCATATGTAAGGGTGAATCTAGTAGAGCGTAAATCTATGGATCCGTGGTTCGATTCCTGGCAGCATGGTTAATTTTTTTTTATCGCAGTCTTTTCTCCTTTTCTATTATTCTATATTCTATCATCGTTTATAGCATGGATTGCCATAGATTTTAACTTACACAATAATTAAATTATAACCATTAGAAGGACGTATTGTGTCTTATCTTTAAACTATGATTTCCCTATTAAATTTTTCAATTTAATGTAAATCATATTCTATTTAATTTATAAATAGGCACCATAGTTTTTATATCGTAGAAAACAATTATTTAGTTGTGTGTAAAAACTATAGTTAAGCTGTGTAAATCACAGCTGGATTGTATCGAATTCTTGCTATCAATTTAACTAATAAAAAACTAATTTAGATCCAAACTTAACACTGCATAAAGTCGTCTTAAATCTCTGATCTGTAATAACTAACTACATCCCAATATTTGAAGTACTATAATATTTGTAATACAATCAAAATATAAATGCTATATTAATATCAAAACAATAGTTTACATTCAAAAGAATTTAACGACAGAGAAACAATTTTGAGAAGCTTAAATAAACAAAGGAGAAGTCCATATTTAGAAGCTATTAAAATATTACTTGTATTTGATGCATGAAATAATATATAAATTAATAAGCATTATGGGAAAGTTCAATATGTAGGTATTTAAAAGCTCACGCATAGGTAATTCCCCTTTTATCACGTTTACCAATAATAATTAATCATAGAAAATTTGTTGGTAAGCAGTATCACCTGCTTTTTGTTACTTTATTAGTATAACGTTTTATTGTTTTAATATATTATTGTATATGATAAATACAAATATATTATAAAGTAAATTAGGCATAAAGAAAAAAAAAATGCATTTACCAAACTGACGGGGGGAAAATATATATATATATATATTAAACTATTTCATGTTTTTGTTACTTTAGTTGAATGGTGAATAATATAATAAATATAGTCTGCCTTTCAGGGTGGCACTTAGCTTCATCGCGTCCATTTGGTATACTATAAGGGTTTTTTTTACTTTTCTCAAAATTTCAAGTCTTCAGGGATGAAGTTAAAAAAACATTACTAGTTTTATATAACATTTTTATTTGTGGCAAATTTTCGCCCACACCTGGGCATCTTCAGGCCTAAAATTATAATGATACATATAATTTACTTTTTTATAAAAAACAAAAATAAAAAATAAAAAATAAAAAATAAACTTTCTATAACAATGTTTTGCCTTAATCAGTGTAACATTTTAAATCTTCAGAGTTTTAAATACAAAGGTTTGTATTAGGATTTAACATGTTACACTGATTAACGTAAACCATTGTTATAGAAATTTTATTTTTTATTTTTAATTTTTGTTTTTTATACAAAAGTAAATTATATGTAGAATTATAATTTTAGGCCTGAAGATGCCCAGGTGTGACCGAAAATTTGCCACAAATAAAAATGTTATAAAAAACTTGTTAGGTTTCATCTCTGAAGACTTAAAATTTTGAGAAAAGTAGAAAAATAAGGGAGCATTAGAAGAATAAATCATAATATAATGATTTTATATTTTAACAACCTATTATTGTCAAATTTATTTAATTATCCCGGCCTCCGTTGTTTGAATCCGGCAAAAGTTTTTGAATTTTTACATGAATTAAAGTATCAATTCAGCAAAATTTAAAGAGCGCAGACGGTTGATATAAATATGGGAGTATGTGCGGGCTACTTTAACAAACTATATAAATTTCATAAAATCGGATAAGTACTTTTGAAGATATAGGTGTAAATAAATGTATAGGGTATCGTTTTAAAAATATTGAAATGAAGACAAATATATATCGTGTTTCCAAAATTGAGGCCATTACCCCTAAAAGAACTAAATAAGTGCATACCTATGATGATAAAGGATTATATATGCACACCTTGCTTCTCCAAAGTGCAATTTTCGTACATATTTTAGTTAAAAAAAAATTGACTGCCAATTGGTGTGGCACTTAGCTTCCTCTATCACGATTTTTTTGATTTTATGCTCTTACAAGCCATTATTGTTTAATTTGCTTAATTGTTCCTCCGTTTTTTAATTTATCAAAATTGTTGTGAATTTTACATGAAGTAAAGTATCAATTTAGCAAAAGTTAAAGAGCGCAGACGGTTCAAATTAATCTGGGGCTATCTGCGGCTTACTTTCAATAAACTACAAAAGTTACACATACAAATCAGATAAGTACTTTTGAAGCTATAGGTGTAAATAAATGTATGTTTGTGCGCATGCAAAGGAGAAACTAATGGGCGCAAAAAAAGTTAAAACTTATATGGGACATGGGACCAACAATGGGCTACTTATGATTTACCATCTAAATTTCATTGAAATCTGTCATGTTATTTTTAGATATGTTGGTTCGCAAAAATTGAGTGACAGACCGACAGACATTCTGGCAGAGAGACCGACGAACAGACATGGAACAAAAAATGTTCCTGATGTCTAAAACGGATTTCTGTGAAACGGAATTTTAGAAATCGGAGACAAAGCACTTTCGTTATTCAGAACGATCACATAGCTTCTATTTCCTTCGGTAAGCTCAGAAGTCGGAAGCAAAAATTGTGCCATGTTGAAGTGAATCCAATCGGCCCACTTGCCTTTAAAATTCTACTTTCAAACTTTTTACATAATTTACATATTAATATTATAATGTTAGTAAAATTAAAGTGGTTAAAAAAAAATATATGAATAGTCAATATATTTAATAATGAATAGTCTTTTAATACATACTATACAATGCATCATTATGCATAATTTTAAATTCGACGGTGTAATTGGTATAAAGTTATAAGGAATGGAATTATAAGGCGAATTTAAATTTGAGATTTATTTTTTGAAAACCTTGTCCAAGGTTTATAGTTCTCAGAAGTTTGTAATGACGCGGGGGCGGGTGTTTCAAGCTAGGCTAACAAATCTGACTGGAAGGCCTTAATCTAAACCAAGGTTTAAACCCTCCGCAACTACGAGGCCTGTTCCTTGTAAGATAAACTCTGTCAAATCGAACTGATAAATTAGTACAATTATAAGACCGATATACCCTTTGTACTCAACTCGGCAAAATTGTGAAGATTATCGGTACAAAGTTTTGAGGAGCCCCTGCTTTATATCTATAATAAAGTATAATTTCTCTGCCAAAATTAGACGCCGGAAAGTTGTCTTTCAACTTTCGAAGAAATTAATTTTCCACTTCGATTTAATTTTATGTATTATTTCCTTAAATCCACGTAGCATATTTTGTTCATGCTTTGAAATAAAATGTAGATTGTAAAATAATACAAACTAATAGAAAATAAATTAAATACAACATATAATGTATAAACTTATATCAAAATAAGTTCAGGGTTTTTGGGTCTACGCGTCTGCATAGACCACAGGTGACGCAGGCAATATATTTTTAAACATCACTTTGTACTTGGAGGGCATTTAAACGTGTAAATCCATCTACATCTCAATATTAGCATGTCAATAGAGTTGTAGTCGTTACGGTGGTGACCGCGTCGTAGTGATTGCGTTCTGACGTTTCTCCTCCTATGCTAAAGGTATTTTCGGGGTGACATGATTCTCTGATAATAGCAACTACGTGAACTGGAGGTGTAAGCCATGTCCTGAAGCTTCTACCTGTTGTAATTGAGTCGGATATTGCATCATCTGATGCAGTTGTGGAGAGGCCTGAAGGAAGTTACAATCATCATGAGGCGTATATTGAACTCTGTCCCTAACCGTGTTAAGGGTGGTGATTGAGGGGTTCCGTGTCCTGGAAAGCCTATCTTCCCTGTTAAAATTTAGCTCCAATTTCTCTATTTAGCTTTATACTACAAACTTGTATATATATTACAAATGGTGATCAAGAATCGCTATCTGACCGCATGGTTGTGCGCAAGACCAAGTTCCAGTAAGCATAAGATGTATCTTACTTTAACCGGTTTTTGTCACCTCTCTTACGATAAGCATTTTAAATTTGAAACAGATTAAGCTTAAGTAGCTTAGGAGTCTGTAAAAAATTGAGCCCATAATATTCAGCCTTTTTAAGAGAGGAGAGTTTTTAAGTTTGCATTTTTGGTACTGACTCACTCGCACTCATCATCAAAAGTAGGTATAAGTGACTTCCAGAATAGCTAGAAACTTGAATTTTGGCACATTTGTTGCTATAGCCGTGGAACTGACTGAACAAAGCCAAACAAATTGAATTTTTATCATTTTTGTATGGAACATGGCATGTGGCCACTTTGTTTTTGTTCTGCATGTTGCATGTCATTTGAAAGTCCTCAATTTGGTCTTGAAGGCTGTGCCATTTGTTTATTTTTAAATGTACTTTTGTACTGGTTTGTATAATATTATTAATATAGTTCTAAAAAAAATCGCTAGAATGAAAATATCAATATCTGAGCTTAATCCGTATCTGAAGTCCAAATATCTCCTATAAGCGCAGTTTTACCGGAAAATGCGGTGTAATTTTGGGGTTTTTCGACCCAATTGTTCGTGCAAAAATATTTTGTCGTTAAAGTATCTTTAAGCAATTCAGAATACGAATCTAAAGTCAAAAATATGCCACACAAATACTAAAAATACTTGGGCAGCATCACAATTTTACTTAGTATTTAGGCGTATTTTCCGGAAAAACTCTTTGTATAGAATAAAATTTAGACTTCAGATTCAGATACCGCATCCTCAATAACATGGAGTTCAGGCAATTTAATGTATATATGGGGAAAATACAGGGGCCTTGCTTCCTCCAATGCCTCGTAAAAAAACCAAGTCGATACCAATGGTGCTGAAACCAGCAAAAAAGAATGATATCCTCAGCAAAAACCTAACCTTGAAACAAGGGCCTAATTCCAGATCCACACCCAAAAGTCAGCCTATGAAAGTAGTAATACCTACATTGTGGCCAAGTCTACTCTTTCTTTAGTCCATAAGCTGGTTAAGAATTAAAAATAAAAGAGTTTCCTTGCTTATGAAAGTAGGAGTGAAGTGAGGTTATGGACTACAGAAAGATTAGACTTGGCCATAATGTCGGCATTACTACTTTGATAGGCTGACTTTTTTGGGTGGTGGTCTGGAACTTCGCCCTTTTTTCACGCAAGTTTCCTTTTGTAGGAACCAAAATAACGTGATTTTTTTTAGCTTTCTCAAAATAAATTGCTGTAACGATTCTTCAGTATTCGTGTCATTTAAAAATAGGAACCTTTATTTTTTATCTTACTTTGAAAGAATGTGCATCTGCCTCCAGTGCTTCTTGTAGAATCATGTGGTTTCTTTAAGATATGATGAAAAATTTTTGTAACATGTATTCTTCTTCATCCGAAAGTAGGCAATTACGAAAAAAAAGGAAAATGAGAAAAATAGTAAGTAGTTTTTGCATATAAAAGACAAGAGTGAAGATGAGAAAGTGTGGAGCAAGACTTTTGGTTACATGGTGTGCAGATAAATTCTCAGAAAACCTTTCTAGGCCCCCCCGGGGCGACAGCAAACTTATTCCTTCAAGTGAAAAGTTTCCTCAACCCTTCTTTCCAATGAAGATTTATACGTATCCATCCGAATTTATATATTAACTCTCTCTCTCCGACTAAACTAGATTAAAAATAAAATCTTGTAGCTAAAGTAAGAATTCCTTATGGGATAATGTATCTTCTCCTTGAATTTTTACATACCCTTAAAAGAAAAAGATAAGAATCAGTTGAAATATAGATGATAGAGTAGGAAAGAGAATAATTGAAGCGTGCGAGCTAAACTTAAAAATAAATTATATTATTTTTTTAAATTTAGTGTTTGTCTTAAATCTTGAATCCTTTTCAAAAAGTAAATTTTTATGTAAAAACTAGCATTCATCATCATGCTAGAAATTAGTGGTTGTTTTGTTTTCTATTATCTTGTAGACAAAGCGATTAAATGAAATAGTTTCGTTTCTAAAGTCTTATCTATATTTATATTGAGGTTTTGTCTCTTTATTAATCAGAATTAAAGAATTGCTAGTTTTCTTTTTTCATTCATTACGCATAACCGCTCTTTACTTTTTCCGTGTCTATTTGCATGAATGTATATTGTATATATATATACATTATATATATATATATATATATATATATATATATATATATATATATATATATATATATATATATATATATATATATATATATATGGGCTGGCCACTGCCAAGTGCGCCAGCGTCTGAGGGGGGGGGGGGGGGGTGCAAACTTAAAACAATAACCCATAATCCACCTCCCCCCGTATTGGGGTGCTTTCCAGGGGCGCCTGACACGACTGGCTGTATGTCTGTCGCCACAGGTATGACTTTATAGGCGGAAACTGGCAGAATTACTCGTACGTCCAATCAAGATTATTTTGTATGTGTATATTACAATTGAGAATTTTAAATCTTTATTAAAAATTGGTAATTTATCGTACCTTCTACCTTTTAACTTTGAGCTCTCATCGCGTCTACAATTACAATTGACAAATTTAATTTCTTATTAATGCTCTTTAAATCAGGTATTTATTATTTTATTAATAGTGCTATTTGCTAAGATATCGAGAGTTAAATTTTTACAGAGTGACACATTTTTTTATTGTGATGCATATAATTTGAAAAACCTCAATTTGTACTTTAGGTCTCAGTCATTTGTTTATTTTTTAACAATTTGGTACATGTTCTTTTGCACCGATTTGTATTGTAATATTCTGAGCGCAAGGCAGTGTGCCAAGCCTAGTTCTAGCAAATATGCCAGCGTATCTTTACTTAATATCATGTAATATCATATATAATAATATAATATTGACATCAATAATAATTTATAATAATATCATAATATATTAATAGATATAATAGTCTACACATTATACCCGTGTTATTCTTCGTGGGTTTAATGTATCTATGGGAAATATTCAGAGGCCTTCCCTCCAGTCTCCAGCGTCTCTTACAGGGCTTGTAGTGAGTCACTGAAAGTCACTAAAAGTCACTTATTTTGACGAGAGTCACTTTTTTGTCACTTATTTAAAAAAAAGTCACTGAAAGTCACTTATTTGGGCTAACAAGGATAAAACTTTTTATTTTTGTAGTTTTTTAAATACAAAACATTTTAACTGTTTTTCAAAAGGGATTTTGAAAGACTTTTTTTAACTATGAATTTATATCAGGCCTACTTTGAACTGCAGGGCTTGTAGTGAGTCACTGAAAGTCACTTAAAGTCACTTATTTTGACGAGAGTCACTTTTTTGTCACTTATTTAAAAAAAAGTCACTGAAAGTCACTTATTTGGGCTTACAACAAAATGTTTTCTTATTTTTTGTAGTTTTTTAAATACAAAACATATATTTTAACTGTTTTTCAAAAGGTATTTATAAGCTTAAGACTTTTTTTAACTATAAATTTTATATTAGGCCTACTTTGAACTGTGTTGAATGATAAAGTTTGTGACAGTTGCACTAGATTCAGCTGGCGTGTGGTGTTTTATCGTCAATATTATGAAGATGGATGAAAATAATAAAAAGAATATAAAGACGAAAAGAATATCTTACTCCGAACTCTCTCCTGATTGTTATTACTTTTCCTCACAACCTATAGTAGGAAAAGTATTGTTTTCACTAAAAACTTTTTTTTCGAGGTTTCAACGGAATTATCCGTTTTGGGTGTTTTTAAGACCTCCTGAGTGGTTATGACGTCTGTATGTATGTATGTAAGTATGTGCGTGTGTATGTTATCATCGTAGCCCCCAAGGTATTTAACCTAGAGAGTTGAAACTTGGCAGAAAATCAGTCATTATCTGTAGTGATGCTGCCCGGAAAATCAACTTTTTCCGCCATCTTGAACGCAGTTTGCTGAGTCAGCATAATTTAAAAAAAATCGTAATAAATCGAAAATGGTCCTGATCGAGTTGAAATATGGCACGAATGTACACTCTCTGTATGACAAACAAGCCCACCAAAAAGTTTTTTTTTCACCACTTTTTCTTTTTTTGAAGAATGATTGGACGTGGCCTCTGAAGTGAGGAAAAGTTCCGAGTACCCCGTACCCGATTTTTTTTTTTTTTTTTTTCGTACAGTTACGGTACACAAAATCAAATAAACAAAAAACCGTTCTAAAATTTTTATAGCTGCATTTGTTTATCTGTGCTAAACAACAAAAAGTAACTAAAATAATATTTTTTTACTTAAAATTAAGTCACTTAAAGTCACTTATTTGGGGAAAACAGGTCACTTAAAAGTCACTTATTTTGAAAAAAATAGTCACTAAAGTCACTTAATTTTGAGGAAAATCTGCTACAAGCCCTGCTCTTACAAAACCAAGAAGACGCCCACGATGCTGATGCAGCCAGCAAAAAAAAGTAATATCCCCAACAAAAACCTAACAGTGGAAAAAGGGCTTAGTTCCCTCTGCCAATAAAGTCAGCCCATCAAAGTAGTGATAACTAAATTGTTGGTTGTATGAGCTTCACTTAATGTATACTTTCATGAGCAAGATTAATCTTTTTTGGGTTTCGTAGATCGGTGATGTGTCTGTCCCTCCGTCGCTCTTAGGTTCATATCCCGAATTAAAATGTTTTAGCTAAGCTTAAGTTTAAGCTAAAAAGTTGAAATTTAAAATACTGGCGGGAGTTTTTGACCCACACATAGGAAAAATTTAGAGAAGATAACAATGTAATATGCGCATGCGCAATTCGTAAAATGTTTTTCCTCTTTTTTTTTTAATTTTCGAGTGGGGTATCAAATAAAAACTGCTAAGGATTATGTTACAAATATATATTTGGTTGTTTCAATTTAGCATCCTTATTGGTTTTATGAGTTAAAATCCCCCCCCCCCCCACCCTATAACTGCTAGTCTTAAAATTTGAAAAAATGCATGCTGTTTCCTTATTATAGGGCGATATAAATATCCCGAAAAAATTTAATTTACCTTGTTGTCATTACTGATATAAAACATTGCCCCCCCCCCCCCCCCCCCCCCGGGGAATCGAACCAGAGACCCTTTAATTGTTTGCTTTATTTTTGGGGTCTTCCGACTAAATTTGTTTAGTGTTTTTTTTTTGTTTTTTTTTCTAATAAAGAGCAGGATGGATAAATAAAACTTGGTAAGGCGTGAAATCTCACGTAAAAAGGGTTTCGTTGGTATCGTGAACACAAAATTAGAAGGGGGGGGGGGGGGGGAGTTTTTTGACAAAATGGCGCGCAAATTAAACGTTAACCACAAGTGTTATACATTTTTGTAATCTACTCTTCAATACCTTTCATTTGATACCACACTCAAAATTTAAAAAAAAAATTTTTTCGAGTGACATGAATTATCCGCAATCTTGGATTTCCAGTAAATCAGATCAAATTGCTAATCTTATTTTTTCTATGGCCCAGCAGACCGCACATTTTGCATATTTTTCTATATTTTTAGTAACAGCGGAAATACGATTTTAGGGGGGGGGGGGGGGGGGACACGCAAAAATTCGATGTTTTTTGACAAAATGGCGCCGAAAATTAATTACTATCCCTAAGTGGTATATATATTTGTAATCTACTCTTCAATACCTTTCATTTGATACCCCACTCAAAATTTTAAAAAAATATTTTTTTCGCGCGACGTGATTTATCCGCCATTTTGAATTTGAAGAGCTGATAATTTTGAGTTCGCTATATTTTTCCTGTGTGCGCGTCAAAACGATCTTTTATACTGGAAAGTTTCACGTTTTTATCTCTTTTGGTTCAAAAGTTATTGGAACCGTACAGAGTGACAGACAGACACAGGAACGAAACTATAAGGGTTTCTTTTTTTTTGGTTTCCAACGAAACCCTAAAAAACAATGTTATTTCATTATAATAATAATGTATATTCCTATTAATCTACAAAACCTTAAAAAGTACTTGGATAAATTTCTGTTTTTTTTATTTTTATTGCTTAACACTTTCTGTATAAGGCATAAATCATCAGTATTGTGTGTATTCAATAGGATTTACGCTGTAGGGAGTGAATAGAAGAAAGTTCCCCACCCCTTTCCAAAAAAGTCAGCCTATCATACTGCCCTGCTAAGCGAAAATGTCGTATCTACAGCATTTTTGGAAAAAAAAGTTTTGAGATAATTGACTTTAAACATTTTAAAGTTTAAAGCCTCGTTACTCACACAGTATTTGTTCAATTGCTTATCAAGTAATATCAATAGATTCATAATTTTATCTTCTTTAAAGCCATGTTGGTGTTACATAAATTAATAAAATACATTTGTTAGGGGAATAAGATTTATTGAAATACCTGTAGATAAGACTTTTATAAACTAATTATAACCGTTGCGGAGAGTGAAATTCATAAGCCAATTTGCCGTATCTATATTATACTAAGGAAAAATGCCGTAAATTAATCTAAATATGTACTCAGTATTTAAAGTACTTGTTTAATTTCTAAATAATAAAAATAGGGCTTTTGAGTTTAATTAAATTAGCGACTTATTAATGGATTTATTATCAGTTAATAAATATTAACCGACAATAATTTTTCAAAATTAAAATTAAGTAAGCTGATATTGAAATCATTATTTTAGTTAATACATTAATATCTAATTATTATTTAAAATATTAGGCAAAGGTTTCAACTTAAGGATAAAAAAAGTTAGATACAGATTTAAATTCTTTGTTTATAAGAAAAAATATTAAAAATAATATGAAATAATGAGTTCTAATCTCTACTGTATAAAACAGTTTAAAAAAAGTACAATGAATGATCAAAAAATGTTAAAATTTAATGTTAATATTATAGTAGGAGTAAAATTTCCTTGAGTGGAAGGCCTTAATAATAAGTCGAAATTTTCTTATTGAAAATAAACATCACAATTTATTATATATACCTACATAAATATTAAAATAAATTCAAACAATTCCTATATAGGCTGGAGGGTTGATTTGGAATGAAAGTCCTTCAAGTGATATATATTATGTTTATTTCATTAAAGCTTGCGCCCAGGGAACCTGAGTTTCTTCAGTGATCCTGAGCTTCTTCAGTGATATACAAATTAAAATTTATAACATAAATTGTAAAGGAAAAAAGTCTATTTTTCGATTACAAAGGAAAACAATGTAAAAAAGTAGAAAAAGTCTTACCAGAAATTTTAAAATTAGTGTTATGTATAACTGTGTCTTTAATTAATTTATCATTTTTTAAATAAATACTAAAATTTTATACAATTTTTCTGTGACCACATTTTGTTTGAGCGGACATAATTTTATAACAAGTAAGACTTTTTTACTCTGTTTTCCTTTGTAATTTAAATAGATTGTTTGTTCTTTCCTTTATAATTCATGCAATAAATTTTAATTTGTAGATCACTGAAGAAGCTCAGGTTCCCTGGGCGAAATCTCTAATGAAATAAATATATATATCACTCGAAGGACTTTTATTCCAAATAAACCCTTCAGCCTACTTTAATATTCTACAATTCCAAAATATTAAATATCTTCTTCTTTAAAATACCTATATAATTAGGTAACAAATCCTTTAAAAAAAATAAAATGGTAAGTTTCAAATAATAGCGAAAAAAATTGTGTTTCAATATCAGTGCTAATTTCTATCGAAGATGTTTTTAAGTTCCTCCAGAAATGTTGTCTATTTATGGAATATTTAGAAGCAATTTCGCTGTTAATAAGTTTTAAAGTAATTCCTTCTTCTCTTGATTCTGTTATTCCTCGTGGTTTTGACTGTCGCATTTAAGGTCAGGGAGCCTCTTCTCAAAACAATTATACTCCAATATGGCCCATCAAAATCATTTTGATAAAATATGTCGAACTGCCCCTTCCTTGCTTCGACTGGAACGATGTCACAAACTGACTATTAACATGTACTGCGATGACAAATCCTATCAGCACAAGAAATCGTTTAGCTCCATCTCCTTAACAACAATCTGTTAAATTAAATCACTTCTAAAAAAACAATAAAACACGTGTCTTTGATAAGACAAAGGCATCCACCCCTTTCAGTCTTTGGCTAGATACTGCATAAAACATCTAAAAACTATCGGTTACAACAGGGATTATCAGAAGCGAAAATGCCTTATCTACCTAATCAGAAGCGAAAAAGTCGTAACTGTATTATACGAAGCGATAATGTCGTATCTACTGTCAGATACGGCATTTTCGCTTCTTAATCTTCACTTACGGCAGTTTCGCTTAGTATATTACCTCTTTTTCGCAATGTCGTATCTACGAAACCTCTTGTTTCTCTTATTTAGGACGGAGATACGGCTTCAGGACCATCAAAAACAGCAAAAACCACCCCCTAAAACCTAAAAATGACATAACCTCATTTTCGGCAAAAAATGTAGATACGACATTTTCGCTTAGCAGGGCAGCATAGCAGTGACATCTATTTTGCGGTCGTCTGTTTTATGCCTTAGTCAGAAACTTGCCTAATATTAAGCAATACTAATAAATGAGCAGTCCTGCTCATTTAGTTGGCAGTGAGGTTATGGACTAAAGAATGAGCAGACTCTTCCGCAATGTAGTTATCCCTACTTTGATTGGCCGACTTTTTTGGGAGGGGGTTTGGAACTTGGCTCTTTTTTCACGATTAGGTTTTTGTTAAGGATTCTATACTCATGATGTGACCATTCGTCCAATGATAGGACGCGATGAAATGTTTTAATAGTTCTTTTGCATTCCTTTCAAAAAAAGCATAATATGTTGATGCATTATGTTTCTTTATCCACCTTTTTTCAAATCAGATAAATTAAGGGAGGGAGAGATTTAAATAAAGAATCGCTTGATATTGCATTTTTGGTTTTTTTTTCAATTCATATGATTAATTTCCCTCTCCTCTCTCAAAATACAGTTAATTTTCATGGAATAGCAAGATTTCTTTCTACCTTATTTTCTCTTTATAAGTTATGTGGTATTTCAACTCATTATAGACGATGTTATTTTTTCTTTGGTGCATATCGTTTGAAGGTATTTTTCGGTATATTTTGAAGATATTTTTGTTGAACCTTTAATTATAAGGTTACAAAAACCGACCAAGACCGTAATTAAGTTGTCATTAGGTACATGATTAATCAACCTAGCGTTTAAAAATGACTTGATAACCACTTTATGAGCTTAGAGATTGGATGTGTCAACAAAACAAATCAAATTTGAGTACTTTTTAACCATCGTCTTCAAGGGGCCGATGTCGTATCGATATTATTAAACACGAATGGATACTGCTAGTATCGAACGATGGTTAAGAACTCAATACATAGTTTTTATGTTTATATATTTAAAAGCAAGTAAACTTTTAACACAATTTCAATGAAAAACGAAGAAATTTTGTAGAGCTGTGTTTTGTAAAGTTAATTTATAATTTAAAAAAGAGAATTGTTACAAATAAATAAGAAAATAGGAACATATTTAAAAGACTAGTTTATGAGTCAATTTTTACAGCCACTTAAATTAATTTTCTAAATCTTTATCTTTTTATCGCAGATTTCATCTTTCTTTTTGAATTCTCTGTTATTTTTTCTCTTTTTTACTTTTTTATGTTCATTTTAATTCTCCTACACTTAAGTGCCCCTGTATTAAAAAATAATATAAGATGAAAACTGTTTAATTTCTTAAAGAGATGACGCTCAAAACTTTATTTTCTTAAGAAAAAATGTTTAACGGCTGTAGGTAATTTCCGTTACAGAGTTATTTAAGGAAGCTTCCTACCTCCACCCTTTTTTTAAAAAAGTTTATCATGATTTTTTACAGTTGTAATTAAAAAATAAATTAAAAGAGACACCATGATGAAAAAAATGAAGTGATCAAAATACATTTAATTATTGCTTAAACAAGAATGTTAATTATCTTAATTAGTATTATTTCTTATAAAAATAATGCCGAATTATATGAATGTTTAAATTAATATTGAATTATATTATCTTTTTGTTTATAAATATTTACATATTTAATTTTTAATTGAATTGAGGTGTGAATCTGTGGAAATTAATTTATTATGACAATATTTTAATTTAAAAGAGTTGTAAATGAATACGATCTTCATGTACCTCTCTATATGACAAACAAGCCCACCAAATTTCATTTTGATATTGGCCACCATTTTGAAATTATCAATTTTTGAATTTTGAAACTTTGACGGTTAATAATACTGAAAGTATAAATACGTTTTTGACATATAGAAATATCGTTGGAACCGGAAAAAAATAAGGAACAAATATAAAAAAAACCGATGAAATTCCATTAATTAGTTTAAAAGTTATAAGCTAATATAATTATTTATTAGTGCGATAATTTTGATGACGTCAAAGTTTGTTTACATCTGTCAAAATACCGCCACAATTCAAATAATTAAATAAAATATATTAATTTTTTTTTTTTTTTTAAATATGATAAAAAAATCACTCAGTTCAAAACGGTCACCCATCCGTGTACTGTACTGACCATGCCCAGTGCTGCTTCCTTCGCAGCAGGAGAGGCCACATTAGTGGCCTCTAAAGTGAGGAAAAGTTCCGAGGTACCCAATACCCGATTTTGCTTCCGAGCTTACCGAAGGTAACGGAAGCTATGTGATCGTTCTGAAGAACGAAAAAATTTTAGGTCTCCGATTTCAAAAATTCCAAGACAGAAATCCGTTTCAGACATCAGGGAACATTTTTGGTTCCGTGTCTGTCTGTCGGTCTGTCGGTCTGTCGGTCTGTCGGTCTGTCGGTCTGTCGGTCTGTCGGTCTGTCGTTCAATATTTGCGAACCGCCATATCTTAAAAACTACACGTCCAATTTTAATGAAATTTGGTTGGTAGGTCATAATTAGCCCATTGTTGGTCCCATATAAGTTTCAACCTTCTGCGCTTATTTGTTTGTCATCCACATGCTCACAAACATACATTTATTTACAGCCATATCTTTAAGAGTAATCATCTGATTTTTATGAAATTTTTATGGTTTGTCGAAAGTAGCCTGCAGATAACACCTGCCTAATTTCAACTTTCTGCGCACTTTAAATCCTGCTATATTAATATGTCTCATATTATAAAGCCGCATGGCTAACTGACTCACTGACTGACATTAATGTTTACCCACTTCCAGAAGAGCTAGAGACTTGTGGTTTGCGCCATTCGACGCGCAACGTCCATATTGTGCACCAAAATAATTATACAAAGTTCACTTTTCCCCCTCCTTCCCCCCTTAAAAAAATAAAAATGGGTGACTTGATCTTTAAGCTGGTTTGGGGGCTTATTGCGGCTAAACGGTAAGTCGTATTAGAAAATGGATAGCACAAGTGGTAACTGATTTTAAAAGATCTACAACTTTAGTCCTATGAGTTTTTATCGTATCATCATCGGTTGTACCTTAGATGGTGATAATTTTGTTATTTTTTGGTTTTATTTTTTTCCATTTTTGTCTTTGAATGGCCATAGTTTCTATAATAGTTGGCCGATTTTATTTCTGATTGCGGCGATTGAATCTCACACTAATGTTCTTTAAATTGAGTATATTTTATTTTATTAGTTCATCCTACTTGCTAAGAACATGAGAGTAAACTTTTTCCCGTGCGCCGTGTCACGTGACCATTTTTTTTGTTTTTAATATTGTGTCGTATATCATTTTAAAGGCCTTGATATGTACATTAAAGCTATTTTATTTGTTTATTTTTTAAAAATGTTGTTCATATACTTTTGTACCGATTTATAATTTTGTTGTAGGTTAAAGGGTTTAAATACTTTTTTGATATTAGGTTTTTTATTTATATGCATTTATTAGTTAAATGAATGCCCTTTTGTATTGTTTGTTTTTTAAAAATATAACTTTGGTACCTCAGAGTACAGGGGTACAAATGTTAAAGTTAATCTTTTATAATATGATGTATATCGTTGAAAAGCTCTTGCATAGTAGATTAATTTTTGTTGTATTCTATATTCTGTTATTTTTAGTTTTGAGGGGGTAAATTTAAAGAAAACAGTTTATACAGCGGTTTCTACGATTTGGTTTCAGTTTTATATTTGTTTATTAAATTATGTGCGCTAACTTTTGGTGCTTGTTGGAGGCTTTGTTTCTCCAACAAATGTTTAAATTTCTTCAACTTTATTAAATATTTACTGGAACAGTGATGCGCCGTTCACACTTTTTGATTATGATTATCGAGGTATTTTTCTTAATTTGGTATTTTATTTGCGAGGAAGCTATGTGCCACATTAATTGGCAGAGTATTTTCTTTTATATCACTCAAGAAAAATATCGGGATAAGTAGTTTTAAACTGACGCTAGACAAAATAATGCTCTTTGACGTTTTTTGAACCGTATTTCTGTCGAGGAAATTAATTGGAAGATAATAGAAAAAAAAATTAGTTTTTCAGAATGATCACAATGCTTCCTTTACTGGTAAGCTCGAATGAACAAATTACTTACTTAATTCCTTGCATTAAGTTATTAAATGTTTAAATCAAGTTGTTGGGTAATTTTATTATTGTTTGAGCAGGGACGGATGGGAGACGGGAAATGTCCCAAAGCGCCGTCAAGCCGATTATAAATAAAAATTTGGTCCGACAGATCGAACCAAACCTTTTCCTTTTTGAGAGTGTATCAGTGCGGCGTCAGTGATACAGCAGCACAATTTTGACTTCTTAAAATAGTGTGAGTGAAGTTTCAGATGGAAATTGATGGGATATGAAGGCAGAAAGTAACAAGCGTCTTAATGCTGCAATAGGTACTACTTTCCGCTCCTGTTGTATCAGTGAAGCGTTGGAGAGACTATAGGAATATGAATAATGATTAAGAGTAACAACGTGACAGTCGCAGGTGGCAGAAGGTTTTCTTGACCACTTTTCCTTATTTTTTTTCTTTGAATTTTTATTTAGAAAGCAAGTGCAAGTATTCTAGCGCAGCAATTTCGTGGTTCTTTATATCGTTTGAATCGACATGCAATTTTATATTATCACACATTTATCACCATTTTGTTATAGCTTTAGTCATTGTATTATAAAATAAAATATGAAACAAATTGTGATATTTTTACTATCATTTTACAAAAATTTGAACATTTGAACTTGTAGGTGTCAAAGAAATTTGTACAAATTATGAGTTTTGAGGGAGGGGGCTCCCTGATTTCATGGGGGGGGGGGGATGCTCATTTGATAATATGCATATATTTTCCCATGTCGGTCAATACCTCCCCATCTGCCCCTGATTGTGGGAAGTTAGTTGGTCGATGTTAGTCGGTTATTATTAATTTAAGTTAGTTCGAGGTTTATGTAAGACGTGTAATTACACGTCGATAACAAGATGCAATTGCATCTTTCCCTATAATGTCAATGTTTATAAAACCTTATAGTTATACACATATTCTGTCACATAACGTCTTCGCTTCCTAATATTTAACGAATGGTAAAAGGAGTATTAAATAATGTGATCCAACTGAGAATTGAAAGTGTGATTGTTTGGACCTATATCGATTCCCAGGGGGGTCACATTTATTTTTGTTCAATATTAAATGTGCACAGAAGGTTGAAATAAACGTAGGCCTTATATGGGCTAATTTTCAATATAACAACCAAATTTTATTAAAATGGATGAGTACTTTTAAATAAAGCGAATGCGTTTGCGAGTGATGAAGCAATAGTGCAGATAGTTAAAATGAATGTAGGACGTACTAATTTTGACCTACCATCTGAATTTAATTAAAATCGCGCAATTAGTTTTTTAGATATATGGTGGTTTGTAAAAATGTTGACGAAATGACAAACAGAAAGACTTGAGACCAAAACTCTGATATCTGAAGCGAATTTCTATTCAGGAAATTTATATATGTATTGTATATCTGATGTTATTATAACTCTCCCTATTGCGGGGCAATAGTAATGCTAATAATACATAAGTATTGTGAGAAACCTCTCTTATCCCTTTCATTACCCGACACCTCTTTAATCCTATTATATAACATATATTAATTATCACTTTTATTTAATTTCCTGGAATTCCTCGCTCTTTTAACGAGAGGGTCGACCCTTATAAGTACCTCTAACCGGAATTTTATACATCAGAGAATTTACCCTAATATTTTTATTTTATTCTCGTTAACATTAAGAGCTTTTATTATTTGTAATATTTATTTGATATTATGTACAACAAAAATATACAATTGATTCAATTAAGGATTAATCTACACTCACACACACACACACACACACACACACACACATATATATATATATATATATATATATATATATATATATATATATATATATATATATATACAGTGCTCGATTTCTAGAAATTGAGGTGCCGGAACTACAACCTACCCTCTCTTTGCCCCCCCCCCCCCCCCTCTGTTGAAGGGGGGTCCGGGGGTCCTCCCCCGGGAAAATTTTGAAAATAAACGTTCAAAAACATCATTTTAAGAGTTTTAGACATAAACCCACACTGCAATCAGGTGGGTTTCGTGTGGAAACTTATATAATTTTAAGTAGTATTTTTAAAAACAATTTTTTGATTAGCATGCCCCATGATGTTATAATACTCTCAATAAATAAATAGGTACTTAGGTTTATACGAATAATTAAATCAACAAAACATTCCCTGTTTCACTCGCCCTTGGGAGTTTCGTCACAGCGTCTCTGCACAGTACCTATTTAATACGATCCCTGCCTTAAAAAGAACCTTTGTTGTTTCAGGTTATCATAATTTAGTAGTATAATCTCAACAAATAGATATTTTTTGTATTTTGAAAAGAAAAATATTTGCCAGTTTAATACATGATGTCCTTAATCAAATTTGTAGTCACTCATTGACAAATAAAATTTTAACAAACGATTTAAAAAAAAAATCTTAGTGCCGATAATTTTATTTTTTATTTATCAGAGAGAGAGGTCCCGGAACGCCGTTCCGCCGCGTTCCGCCTCAAATCGAGCCCTGTATATATATATATATATATGATCTAATTTAAGTTTTGGCTTTGATATACTTAAGGACTTTTATATTTATATTGATGCCTGTCAAGCAGAGAGTTTTAGAAATTTTATCTAGATATTTTTGCTTAGAAATAGAATTTTTTAATGTCTTAAAGGTAGTTTATAAGCCTTTTAAACTAAAGTGCATTAAATTTTAAATTCGTTAAAAATAAGACGATCCATAGCGAAATATCTTAACCGAAGTTTAAACTGAGAAAAAATGTCAGCTAGAAATTTGGGAATCCTGCTGAAAATTTAATCATTATATAAATCGTTAACCGGGAAAAATCTAGTTTTCCAGATTATGCCATACAATCTGTAAATATACAGATTGGGGGCTATCACCATAACAAATGTGTATTCGAGCAAATGTTCACGAAATATCCCATGTGATTTTTAAATTCTATGATATATAAAAAATTGGAAAAAGTTAAAATAATTATGATAATACTCATTAGAATAATTTTAAGATAAATGTAATAAGACTAGAGTGAGATCGAAGCTATAAAAATAGCTATTATTGAAGAAGTATGTAGTATATTAAAATTTAATTTTAAGATTTTTTTGCTTCCAAGTTTACCGAAGGTAAAGGAAGCTATAGTAAGTTCTGAAAAATTCTAAGACAGACTTCAGGGAACATTTTTGGTTCCGTGTCTGTGTGCCGGTTTGTATGTCACGCACAAACATACCTGTGGTATAGGTGTATTTACACCTATATCTTTATAAGTACCTACTCATCTGATTTTTATAAAATTTGGATAGTTCGTCAGAACAAGCCTGCAGATAGCCCCAGATTAATTTCAACCGCCTGCGCTCTTTACATTTTGCTAAATTGATATTTTAATTCATGTAAAAAATCAAAATAATTTTGAGTTTTAAATGAATCCGGGGGGGGGGGGGGGTAATTAGGGGGAATTTAAGGAATTTCTTAAAGAGGGAAAAATAGCTGTAAGATATAAACGTAGAAGAAAATATAAGTGGAAATTATGAGATAGAGATTAGCACGAAACTATTAACTTTAGGCCACGGTTTAAAACAGTACACAAATCTAGTGTATAATCTAAATGTTATACAAGTAGTCTAAGAACTAACAATTTTGATGATAAGTAAGGTACTATTGGGTTTTAGAAACATGTTGTTCAGCTTGCATTACTTGTCTTTCTTTAGAATTTCAACTTGGGTAAAATTCAACAATTAGAAAGAAGAAAATTAAAATAATATTTCCCTGCAAATGAGTACATATTTGTATTGTTACTTGTTTGCCTTTCCAGTATGACATGTAGAAACGATGTAAACTTTAACCTTCAACTATTGCAAATTGTATATTAACTAGTTCACGTTATCTAGTATTATAAATTAAATTAAAAACACACGGTCAAAACTTTCTCATGCACATAGTTATACTTGAAATTTAATCTTAAAATAATTTATTTGATATTTTTATTACTAAACCTTTTTATAGAAATAATGGGAACCCCGCTGGTCTTTGAAAGATGAGCTCCTTTTTTAACAGACTGATTTTTATGAAACTGGTAAAAAGGTGTGCCTAACTATATAGTTTCTCGTATACGTAGTACTTCCTACTATGTAATATATTAAACATAGTTTGTGTTTGAATAAAAATATGTTACTAAGCTTAAATATTTTGAGAAAATGCAATATTTCGATCCAAAATAGCAGCCATTTTATGTTATTTAAAAAAGGGGGGGGGGCTATTGTATTAAGATGAAGCATAGTACAAAGCTTAAATACAACGTAAAGGTGAAGTGAAAAAAAAAAAAATAATAAAAATAATAATACAATAACTTTTAGGAAAATAAAATGAGGCAATATAAAAAGTTGGGCATTTTGAATGTTATTAAAAATAATAACAATAAGTGTAATATTTATTAAGAACTATGTGGATATGGACTGAGAATTTAATAGAAATTGAGGATTGCGAGGATCAGTCGAAAGTATGTAAAAGAAAGTATAAATCAAAGTTTTAGATTAGCCGAGTGATCACAGGAAATCATGATTTCCTTCTTTAATGTATAATTTAAGAATGCAGTGACCATCAGCCTTTTTCTCGTTGTAGAATCTGTCATTAAATAAAATATAAAAATAAGTTTCAATGTTTTTAAAACACACTTTTATACAGAAAATCATAACAATCGCAGTTATTGATTATTTTTACAAAAATTAAAATTGGGACCGTGGGACCTAAATTACGATTAAAATGATATTTTTTTTTTTATTTTTTTTTTTTATTTTTTTATTAATTTTTTTTTTTTTATGTTTCAGGTGAGTTCTTGTTTTCTAACCATAAAGATATTCGCAAATTAAGAGAATGAGATTAAGTATCTTCGGTGATTTTGGTTTGTTTATATGTTTTATTTAAATAATTTTCTTTTTTCTAATTAATACAACTTGACAGTAATATTATATTGTTCTAATTTACTAGACGAGTAAAAATTGTGCACGGTGGTTGATGCCTGGCGCTCGGTACTTACCCAGCCAGCATCACTTACAGTGCGCTCTCACGCGTTCAATGGTAATGATAACTTCAGAGTTGTCCAGTTGTCCATATCAATTCAAATATCTTTAACCATATTAAAATGACCGCGCTCAAATCATTATTATTGATCTTTTTTTTTAAGTCACCTGCTATGAACACGTCTCTTGTGTCAGTATGTACTTACTAATTCGATTGCAAAAGGGTGGGGGGCATTGTCAACATTTAAAGCCATACAGCCGTTCAGCCCAAGTCCACACCAACATTTGTCCCTAATAACGCCAAAAAATGTTCAATAGGTACCTTTAAAAAAATGTTTACGTGTTTGTTGTTTCACATTGTGGATTGAAAACAAATATTTTTGTCATTTTGGCATGTTCAACGAACTATATTTTTAGAGTTCCGTAAAATGTAAGTTCTGGGTTCAAGAATCAAATACAAAGAGGGATCATTATTCTTAGGTGAGTTGAAGGAGAGAAATTGACTTGAACAAAATTACTCAAATTATTTCCGAATGTACATTGGGCATACTCTTGATCACCTTAATGAAATTTTTGAAATCGTCAAGACACAAACGTGCGAGCAGCTCTGAATATAAAATTATCAGCATCAGCAATTGAAAGGTTCTTAGCTACCGGTCGAGACTTCAACTAAAATAAGTATTTAGGTAGGGCCGCAAACTGTCAAACCGTCCTCGCCATTTCGCGTCGTAGATTACATAGGATAAAATACATGCGTATGTTGGCTTAAAACAAGTAAGGAAAGTGAAAATGCTGCCGCGGTAGACTTATTATTTTTAGGCTTAGAACCTTTTTTTATGTGAAGAAGGAGGAAATAAAAGAGGGTTTAAATCAAATTATAAATTAAAATTTAACTTTCCGTAGTATGAAAACTACCAAAAACTTAAAAATTAAAAGAGGGTTGTTAGGTTTTACCCTCCATGCGGTAAGTACAACTCTCCCCTCGAGATGGTAGCATCTTGAGAGGGGTGTCATCAGTGTAAGGGCTCCTCAGTAGTGTGTGTCTTTTATATATATTTTTTTTATATGTATCTATTAAAAGTCGAAAGAGTAAAGAAAAAAAAATCTTCCATCCCTGAGCCTTGAAACTACATCCCTGTTTATTCTATTCGAACCCGATAAGGTAGATACTTTGAGTTTGGTAGTAACTTTGAGTTCTATTGCCTATTAATAAGTTCTACAGTATCACGCTAAAAATTAGAAGTAACTACTCGTAAATTTAAGTTTTATTGACTTCAAATTTGGGATCAATGAAACTAATCATTATTTATTATATGTATAGATGATTAATTTTTTCAGAATAAAAGGTATTTTGGCACATCAAACTCTTTATTATTTGGTATTAATACGAGTATTTTTTCCAATTTTGTCTATATACATCGATGTGCATGGTACATTTAGTTGTTTTAACTTTCTCATATAAAAAGAGAGTATTGTGATTGCGCGAAAATTTGATTTTAAGATCCCACGTTTTGAGGATCCCCCTAAGTCCCAAAAAAGTGGTTTTTAAATAATGTCTTTCTGACGTCTGTCGTCTGTGCAGTCGCGTGGAGCATGAACTACTAGGCCGATTTTGACGAAATTTGGCATACATGTTCAGAAAAATTTATACCCCGAGGTGAAATCGAGAAGTGGAGTTGCTCCAAATTTGGGGGCGCTATCACTAGTGGCGTAGCTAGGACATTGCCCCCCCCCCCCCCCCGCAAGAACTTTAGTTTTTTTCAGTTACGTCACTGGCTACCACCCAAAAACTTTAAAGAAACGGTTCCGACCATATTGATTAAATAATTCTAAACTGTAGATCATTTAAATACTAATCTAACGATATAAACTGTTTTGTATTGGAAAAATCTAGTGTCTGATATAGCTTTAAACCCGAACGGACAAAGGCCGGCTTCGATTCCCCGCCGAGGAGAAGTTATTTTTTGATAAATTTTAAAGAAATGTTCAATAATAATTACATGTACCAATGTACCTACGAAAACACTAAAACTAATAAATGGTAAAACACTGGGCTAACTATAATTATGAACTCGTATATGATAAAGTTTGTCTGAGTTTCTTGGACCGATTTTTAAATCTTATTCAAAGTTAATAAAAACCATTTATTATTTGTTTCTTGACCAAGTTTAGAGGTAAATCATTCGCTAATGGCTTAGAGCCCATCTTTCGAACACTTGGCGACATGCCCAGCGACCGCCCCCTCCTTCACCTCTGCTACTGATTAATTAACCAGTTTTTTAACAAAATAAAATTTACTTTGTTGCTCTACAACCGAACTTTCGTGTTGGATGACCCACAATACAAATTACGGTTTGAGTTAAATTAGGTTTGGGTCAACTACATTGTAAAATGACATGACGCCAAGATCTAAATTCTAATTTTAAATTTAGATACTGAAAGGGGCTTTTGTAGATGCACAAAAGGCTCTTGTCTTTGCTATTTTTATTGGTCTTTATAATCATTGCTTTATACACTATTTTTAGTGTAACGCAAGAAAGCATTTTTAGGTTTTCTTTATCAATGCAGATTTCTTCTTTATCAGCATAAGTTTTCTTTTACAGCGCAGTCGATATACTATTGTGATTATGTCCGTGATTTTATTGCTATTATTAACAATCGTTATCATTATTGATAATGCGGGAGATAACGGATGTTGATAAGAATGTAGGATAGGATGTAGTTAGTGGAATGTCTGCTCCATAAATATGCGACAAATTATAGCCCAGCTCTTACTCAGTCTTCAGCTGTAGCTCAGAGATGAGATTACTCTGAACTAACCACAGGGGATGGTTGATGGTTCGATTTTGGGTGGTGGGAGTATTTGTATCTGAATGTTTCCTCAAATTTTTTAAAACTAACAACAAAAGAATAAGATTGCGATTGAATAAGAATGACAGCAGTATATATACATATTACTAGCTTTATAATTAGTGTAGAGAGCTTTATAATTAGTGAAGGACAGAGATTAAGAAGGCCCCAGATTAATCTGTGTGCGTTCACGCGCAACGCTCGCGTAGACGTAAGCTTTAAATTTAAAATTGGATTTTTTGGACGGGAAAAAATTCTAACTTCATCTATTTAATAAGACAAACAACTTTTATAAATAATATTTTTTTGTAAAACGAACACCGACACTGCTATGAAGTAATAAAGATCGCTAAGTTTATTAAAGCGGACCTAAACATTTCAAATAAAAAAACAACGTTTATACCGATATCTTACGTTCTAACGTAACGATTTCAATAAAACTTCATACACATCGCCTAAAGTACAATTGAAACAGGCATGTAAAATTTCAACCTGATACAAGCAGAAGTGTTTTATTGTTGGTGATTTATATTTTATATTATAATATTTTAATTGGAGATTCGCCTACGGAGGTCTGATAGGACAGTTCATTTCTTCTCTACAACCATTTGCTTTAACTATAAACTAATCAAAATTAACTTTTTTCTCAATTTACAATACATCATTTATTGTAAGACGCTCTTTTCAAAATAATATAAAAAGTTTTTCTTTTAATTTTGCCTTACCTCCGCTAGTACAAATAGTTACTTTTAATTTTGTCTCTTTTTCTAACTCCGCCATGTATAAGTAGTCAGTATCATATACTTAGCACTGTAATTATATAATTTATATTTAATATAAAGCGTAAAGAACTTCGTTCCTACCGGGTGTCCCACGACACCACACGTATTTTTTTTTATCTATAGATGTCCCTTCCTCCTTCATCAGTAGATCCAATTGTTTGCTCTTTAACCAATTCTTATTATCATTTGAAACACAAATTGCTCATAGTTACTTAGAAGTAAAAAATAGTCTACTAATTAGTCTGTTACATAGCTTCCTCGCGTCCTATTATTGAACGAACAAAATATAGTTGAGTATTAGAAATGAATGGGTGCATTAAATTAATATGGGGCCAACAATAGACTAATTATGACCTACCCTTCTTATTTCATCAAAATCAGACGAGTAGTTTTTAAGAAATGGTGGTTCGCAAACCTGCAATAATGAACGACCGACAGATACGAGACTAAAAATGTTCCCCAATTATAAACGGATATCTTGCTAGGAACTTTCAATTCGGAGACATAAAAAAATCATTGTTCCTTTTCTTTTGCCAAGCTCGGAAGCTAAAATTTGCCAATTAGTTAGATATATAGATAGCTTCCTCGCGTCCGATCATTGGACGAACGATCACATAAGTTTAAAACAAATTAAAATTTAGTTCTTCAGAATGAGCATAATGCTTCCGTTACCTTCGGTGCGGGAATATTAGATTGAGAAAATTCATTCTATGTAGGTACTACAATGGCAATGAATATATTACCACTACAAGTAAAAGAGTATAATTTAACAACACTATAGTATTAAGGGCAAGGAAAGGTGATTATGTATGCGAAGTTTGAAGGAAAGTTATTAGTATATGTGTGGGACAGGTTAGTGTCATGTTAATGGCATATAGCGCTCCGTGTGTAAAACCACAACTTAGATGGAGATGGAGCCACCATCTACCTTCATGTGGTTACAGCTGTTTCCCTAACAACACACAAACACTGACAACTAACTGTAATATAATACAGCATAAACTACGCACTAACACTAAGTGACAAGTGAAGCTTTCTCTATTCTAATATATAATGTCTCGTGGTTCGTGGTGTAATGAAATACATATTATACAGCGAGCTAATCTTCATTGCTACCTTATTATCGTATAGCTATGTCACTCGGACCACTTACAATATTCCACAGATATATCAGGACGAAATCCCTCGTGCATTCACTCCAGGCATATACATTATACACTGGCATTTTCATGTGCAATTAATGTTAGAAATTACGTGAAAAAGCGAGTTGCACTGCAAACTGGTCAAATATATTATTCGAGTATAACTCATTTTGTAGAATTTTTTCAGATATATAGAGAACGAACTAAGTATGTAATAAATTTAAAACTGTTCAATTGGGATTCATTAAAAAATATTATTAGATAAAAAGAAAATATACTATGCTAAGATGTTAATAGAATTTTGTTTTCACATAAAAATTCAATTTAGACTATTTATAATTATCTTATAATTATCTTTTTATTTTTAAACAGTTTTACATCTAATTTGAATAAATGAGAAAATATTGGTGTATGGGAAGTACGTATAATGAAAAATAATTACACACACACTCACATATATATATATATATATATATATATATATATATATATATATATATATATATATATATATATATATATATAAATATATATATATATATATATATATATATATATATATATATATATATATATATATATATATAATATATGTATATATAAGCGACATAAGTATTATGAGAGATGGTTAGAATTTAGGAATTAAAAAATGATAAAAAAAAGAAAAGAAATATGAAACTCAACATCACAATCGAAAAAGAAAAAAAAATCACTTCAGCCTGATGTTTTTAGAGGAAACGAAAAATTGGAGAAAACCAAAAATATATGGTAAATACGTTCTCACAGAAGTACACGAAGCGTGAAAATACAAGTTTTAATTAATAAACAAAACTTTGCCTTACAGACGGACAGGTAATACAGGAGAATTGTTTCTCTCCAGCTGCCAGTCAACTTTTCCTTAACAGAGGTCCTCAGGCTAATGAACTTAAAATGTATGAAAATATAATGGGTGCTAAAATAGTTTTTCCAGGCTCCGCTGTGACGTTTTAACGAAGCACTATATAATGTAGTGGAGGTTCCCTTACCTTGGTGACGGTATCATTAAATGTGTATTTTTTTTAATTTATCACACAAAACATTCAATTATTTTTGCTGAGCGAGAAAATCTAGATGCCACAGAGAGTTTCGTTTAACCCCCTTATTTCTATACCCCTGGAACAAAGACAAATTTTTAAAAATCCTTAATTTGTAATTGACGGAAAATATTTGCATCTTGATAGACTATATTTAATTATTATATATTATTAATTGAATTAGGGCTACCAACTAAGCTTGTAAGACTAGTAAGGATGACGTTAGTAGAAAGTAAAGCTAAGATAATAGTTGGTGGCAAAACAAGCAGGGCTTTTAATGTGACTACTGGAGTTAGACAAGGAGACCCTCTAGCAGCTGTGCTGTTATATCTAGTGCTACACAAAGCGATAAAGGAGATGCAGCTAAGAGGAAATATCATAGGCATGACCAAACAAGCTTGTGCATATGCTGATGATGTTGCACTGATAGCGCGGAACTTTGCAGCACTCACAGAAATGTTGAATATCCTACGGCATGCTTGTAGAGCAATTGGGCTGGAGATTAATGAAAGCAAGACGAAGTATATGAAGGTGTCATCATCCCATGCCAGAAGATTATTAGGAGCTGTGGTTGTAGGAGAGTCAACTTTTGACTGTGTGAATGACTTGGGGTCAATATAAATAATAAAAATGTTATTTCTAAAGAAATTGCTGGTAGGATTCAAGCTGGTAACAGGGCTTATTTTGCAACTTTGACCCTATTCAAATCGCGGCTGTTGTCAAGAGAAACCAAACTAAGACTTTACAGGACACTTGTACTGCCTGTAGTGACATATGGTACCGAGTCTTGGACCCTGACAATAGTAGATGAAAGAGCACTTAGAGTTTTTGAGCGCAAAGTTGTACGACGGATCTGCGGACCAATATGGGAAAATGGTGAGCGGAGGATCCGTACAAATTTGGAGGTCGATCGTATCTTGAAGAGTGAAGATATAGTAAGATTTATCAGATATCTGAGACTGGGATGGCTTGGACATGTGGAGCGAATGGAGGATGGCAGAATGCCAAAAAAGGTTTTAAATGCCCAAGTCTACGGGAATCGACGAAGAGGAAGACCGCGGTTACGTTGGATCGACGAAGTATATAGAAGAGGATTTAAAAAGGCTTCAGATACGAGAATGGAGATCTGTTACGAAGGAAAGGAATGACTGGAGGCAAATCATGAGACAAGCCAAAGCCCACACCGGGCTGTAAGAGCTACGCTAAGTAAGTAAGAAAAGTGATAGACTATTGTGTATTTTATTTTTAAAAACTTTCATACCAAACAATAATTTTATTTCAGCGTTTTTTAAAGAAGTAGTGATTATGTTATTGAGGGGACTTAGTTTAAAATACATATATGACAGCCATCTTTAAAACGAAGTGGCCAATTGGAAAACCTTTTCACTTAATTTGTTTGTAATAAAAGGAAGCAAACTTCCATATTTCAGAATCTAGTGCAAATCGTTGATATCGTGTGACGAAATTTGCATATAAATGGCCACCATCTTGAAATAAGATTGCGGATCGTAAAAAGTTGTCTTAGCAAGCTCCTATCATATGGGCCAAGAGGAGAACCTGTATCTATAGAAAATCTCATGGATATAGGTCGTGGTTCCAGAGCAATCGTGATACGTTATCAATGATATTCATATTTTATATATTCGAGTCACGAAGATATAGGTAGAACAGTTCTAAACTAAATATTTATTGATGCAGTTCAAAGTATGTACAGATAAAGTTTTTCTCTTTGCAATTTTAATTCAACAAATTTTTCATTGGATACCTCACTTTGATACGTATAAAAGTTGCCCTTTTTTTTGTCCAAAAGTGAAAGCAATCTGGTTGAGAATTGTAGTGAAGAGGGTAAACAGAAGAATGCTCAGGAGACTTGAGCAGTTTCTTACCTCCGGGGCTTCTTTCTCTGGCATTCTACTTGATAACAAACTGAGACTAAGGCAGCGTAATTCTACCGGCTCTTATCCCACCTGCTCTACCTATCCAACACCGAGATTACTTTTTACACTTCCCAAGTCGACTGTTGGAACAACAAATCCCTGGAGAACAACGATACACAAAGAAGCGTTAACAAGTCAAACGAATATCAAGTGTACGTTGTCTGCACCTTCAAAATACAGTTGAGTTTGAAAAAATGCAACAAATTAATTCACATAAATAAAACAAAAATAACACCTAACCAACAGCGCTTAGTTTTAAAATTATCAAAGTCTTCTAGTGGTGACTAAACTCAATTATAACCCTTTTTTTGATGTATTGAATCAACATGATGCTTGACACCCCTGAAGGTGCTGCTAATAAAGGACGCGAAACGTCGTACTTATCATCCTTTTTAAGACGGGTTATTTACACAACGAACTGATATGAATAAACGTGTCCGAACCAGCATAACAGAAACCGTGTGGACGCAGTTGCGGCCATTCTGGTTTCCTATATTGATTGGTACGGATGTCCACGGAGTAATCTTCGTTTATAACCTTTTTCTTCGTTATAAAACGTTATAAAAAGTTGTTATAAACAACTACAATTTCTTTGCAAATATCTTTACAATATTCAATTGTTATAGCATGATAAAGAATCGCTGACCGCAAAAGGAAATCTTAATTCTTCAACATGGGACAAAAAAAAGTTAAAGAATTACTCTAATCGGAATATTTTATAGGTATAAGTGATTGCAATATATTGCAGCACATAATGCGTGCCGAAGTTAAATGAGATCATGCCCACTTCTCATTTTATTGATTTCAGGTACGAAATCTTTGCGCAAATAATACCTTGTTATGAAGTCATGATGGTTTCCTTTTATAATTTATTATAATGGTTAAAATGAATCTTTATTAAGAAATAAATGGATTAGTTTTGGTAGACTTTACCATAACTAAACGCAGAATTACGATGTAACCCCTTCAATTAAAATAGTAAAATAATAATTTTTCCATTTTAAAACAGCTGCACAGTGCAGTGGGCTGAATAGAATTTGTGAAAAATGAACTAAATGTTTTCAAGAAAATAAGCTTATCTTTAAAATGGTGCACAGTACAATACTCCATCCATACTAGTTCTTGAGTAACAAAATGTGTTTAAAGAAAAAGTTGACGATTTTTGAAAACTCAATTTAGGACTATAAATCCAGAACGGGTCGAAAACAAGACATTGTCTATACCATTTTTTTTTGCTGTCTTTTACGTTTAGTTCCACCTCCTAATTACTTTCATCTGGTTGCAGAACACCCTGTATATTATAATTATGATCAGTTCTTGTTAAAAAGATCCACTAATTAAAAATACAAGTTCTTATAATAATTTTACATTTATAATAAATCTCTCCCGTAAAAATTGTACTAAACTTATTCATAATATACATAAGTACTTCGTCCAGTATTTTCCATTTTTTAGTTGTTTCGAGTTTTTGTGGTTAAATTTAATTTGATTGAAAATTTTATCAAAATTTAAATAAAAACTGTTTCAAAAAAAGTTAAATAAATAAAATTCCTCCCTGGCGAGGAAATGATCCCGACCTCACCTTTTAAAGTTATAGCTATTTTCTCAGGAACTAGAGGTCAGAGGTATCCCAGCTAACTGATTCTACTTCATGATTCGTATTTAAATTTATTACATTTCAGCAATTTTAATCATAATCGTCGGAACCGTTTTCAAGAATTTTTTTTTCACGTTTAATTTCTAGTGTTTTCGGGGCAGTGCCCCTAAATTTAGAGCTGAAATAATCTCCTATCGCTTTTATCTGGGGTTGTGCTTTTAACTTGTATGACAATTGTTTTATCGAAATAGGTCCAGTAATTTAGGCTCGAAGCGTCTGCGCCTGCACAGATGACAGACGACACGAAAAAGAGTTTTGAAGTTGAGGGTTTTGAAAAAAACAAAAAAATAAAAACATTTTTTTTTGGCCCAGAGGACCATACAACTTGTAAATCCATCAAACTTGAATTTTTTGCGCCATTACAATATTTCCCCTCTATACTCGTATATATACCACATGAAAAAGTAAAAGCAATTAACTATTGAAAAAGAAATTAATTCAAAAATAAAAATTCTATATCTTTAATAATTACCATATTGGTAGAATGAATGTGATAACTGGAATTGCTCTTATCTATCTCTTCTTCTTTTTTATCTTGAATTCAGTTATATTTATTTATACTTTTCATTCCAAACTGTTTATTTGATATTTACGGTCTATTGTTTGTCTTCCTATTATTAATTTTATCATTCTTGTTTTCAATCATTGTAACGAGATATAATTTTGTAAATAAACTTTAAAAAATACAGTAATATAGCAAATAAATAGAAAACAAATTGTGATAGAATAGTAAAAAAATTAGTGTGGTACATAGCTTCCTCACGTCTAATTCCGTATTCTTTAATGACTCTATACTTTTACAACCTATTATTGTCAAATTTATTTAATTTCCTCCCGTTTCTAGGGTTTCGTAGATCATCCTCGAAACCCTTATGCCGAGGGTGATGTGTTTGTCAGTCTGTCTGTCCGTCGTACTTTGGTTCATCCCCGAACCGTTCACGCTAGAGAGTTGAAATTTGAAATACTGGCATAACTTTGTCAAGGTCAACAACTTGTCAATCTTGACAAGGTAAACATTTAATATGCGCATCCATAATGCGCAAAAATGTGCTAAACTAAAATTTTTATTTATTTTTAGGGTTTTGTAGATTCTTCTCAAAACCCTTATGCCGAGGGTGATGTGTCCGTCTGTCCGTCGCTCTTTGGTTCATAGGGCCGCCCGAACCGTTTAGGCTAAAGAGCTGAAATTTGAAATTCTGGTGTAACTTTTTGACCCAACCACCGGAAAAATATACAGAAGTTCAAAATTAAATATGCGCATGCGCAATTCGCAAAAATGTTGTAAACTCAAAAATTTATATTTTTTTGAAAAATTTTTTGAGTGGGGTATCAAATGAAAGCTGCTGAAGAGTAGGACGCAAATATATATATATATGCTTTTGTAAATTTTGCATTCCTTATTGGGTAAAAAATCAAAATATACCCAAAAAAAATCCCCCCCCCCCAACCACTATACTTCGGCTGGTCCTAAAATTTCGAAATAATTCATGCTAATGCCTTATTGTGGGGCGATGAAAATTCCGGGAGTTCATCCCAAATTTAAAAAAATTGCCAATTTTGGGCGCGAAAATTTGAAGTGCGCCAAAAAGTTTATTTTTTTAAAATTTTGAGTTGGGTATCATATGAAAGCTGGTGAAGAGTAGGATTCATATATATATTTGCTTTTTTAAATTTTTCATTCTTTATTAATTTTATAAGTCAAAATATACCCCCAAAAATTTCCCCCCTCCCCAACCACTATATAACGGGTGGTCCTAAAATTTCGAAATAATTCATGGTTATACCTTATGGTGAAGCGATGGAAATGGTTTGAAAAAATGAATTTTTCTAGTCGTTATTACCGATGAAAAACATTGTGACCTCCCGGGGGATCGAACCCGGACCCAAGGCCGGACCAAGTTGGACGCAAGTACTTCCCTGTGATTTTTTTGTTTTAATTTTCGAGAGGAATATCAAATGAAAGCTGCTGAAGAGTAGATTACAAATAATTACAAGATAAAAAGAACTTTTTATATACTACGTTTTTTAATTTTATTTTGAATCATAATATGTAATGTTATAATATAATTTTTATTGTTATATAAAATGTTAGTGACATATAAATAGTTCCGAATTTATTTACTTCACACAAATGACAACCATCTAGAGAGCTGATCTTAAACCTATAAAAGGACAAATCTTTGAACAACGGATCTCACCAACACCGAATCTAAACCGTGGCCATCGATTTGGCCCCGTGTAGGGGAGGGTAAGAGAAGAAAAATAAGTACAAGTAAAGAAGTGCAGATGTAGAAAATATAAACCGATATCTAGTACACAAGTGTAGACAAACCTGGTTGTCATACGTCAATTAATAATTTATTTCTTTGTTTACTTATTCTTTTTAGCTGTCATTCAATGTTTACCTCTTAATAAAAAATCACATATTTGAAACCCGTCATAATGAAGATCCTAAAAATATGGGATACGTCAAAACAAATAAAATAACTTGCGGATTTTTTCCGAACTAACTTTCCGTACAACAATATTTGCTGAAACCCAATTAAATTCTTCTGAAAGATGGCTAAAAGTATTTAAATAATGCATTGTAATCGTGTTCTGAGCTATGCTAAAAGTTTCAAATGTCTAGCTATTCGGGGAGTTAGTTAGAAATCGATTGCCAGATTTGTACCGGACAAACAAACAAACAAACAAGAAAGCAAGCTAATTAAAACGTAGTAAAATATATACTATTTTATCAGTATTGTGCTTTTTACCACGTCCTAAAATTATGAAATAATTAATGCTAATACCTAATTGTGGGGCAAAAAAAAATTGCCAAAAAAACATTAATTTAACTTTTTATTATTATCGATAAAAACATTGTTAAAATCGGGTGATTAGTTTTTAAGATATGTTGGCTTGCAAAAATTGAGAGACAGATCGACAGTCCGACATGGAACCAAAAATGTTCCCTGATTTCCCGGATTTCTGTCCTGGAATTTATAAATCGGTGACATAAAAATGTTTCGTTTTTCTGAACGATCACATAGTTTCCGTTATCTTCGATAAGATCGGAAGCAAAATAAGTGAAAAGTGAAGATCATTTTTATTACAATGTACTTTCGTTTGAAATTTTATTTTATTTTGAATATTAACTATTAGTACTAATGTAACAATGTTTATCTGCGGTCGCTATACACTTTTTACATTATTTCACTATTATATTTAGTTGCTTGTAAAGTAATTGTTTACATGCAAGTGAAGGTTATGTTAGGAATTTTAAATCATTGTGCACTGCGAACAGATTCGGTAAAGTGAATGCTGTTCCAATAAGTTATCGCTCCAGTTCAGAGTTCAGATATTTTTTCGAAAAGGTTTTTTTTTTGGAGTGGGGGCAAACGTTTAGTTTACTTTTCATTGTTTTAATCTGAATTCTTTACTAACTAGTGATACGGCACATAAAGAACTCGCGTATAGAATTGTGTTCTTATATCGATAAATTTGTTTTTAATATGGCTATGGCTGCCATGAGGAATCAGTGTTTAGGGGAAAAACTTACAAAATCCTAATCTACCCGATACGAGCTTTAAAATGATATGTAACATGCCTATATAGTATACTATACATATATGAGTATGAACCTATTTTGAAAACACTCATATATAACTCTATATATAACATGTCATGCTGACGAACAACTTTTTATTTTACGTTAACCATATCGGCCACCGTCTTAAAATGTTAAAAAACTTTAAAGTTCCCACTTATCGAATTTTATTCAAATAGGTAAATTTTTACACCGATTATCAGTGAATAAACGCATAAACAAACTTTTAAAATTCCAAGTCTCTAAAATGGAGAAATAACTACTCGCGTTTAAAAATACCCTTGACTAAACCGCTATGCCTTTAAGAACTTTATCTACGATTGATACGAAATATAAACATTATATCTCTGTTTAGATGCGTAGAATGTGATTATTTACGTACTTGTATTCATTGCGCATGCGCGTCTCATAGTTCTGAAGAATTCCTCTTCTTTACCACGCTAGCGCGGTAAAGAAGAGGAATTCTTCAGCTTTACGCACGATTAGCGTGGTGTATCCAGCGGCTAAGTCTAGGGGGCACATTCTAAGTCAGTTTAGATTGGAGGGGGGGGGGGGGTATTAGTAGTGGTAACAAGAAAAGGGAACTACTTATTCAACAAAGCAGCAACCCCCCCCCCCCAAAAAAAGAGATAAATTTACATCTAATAAAGAAAAAAATCTCCGCGCCCAAGTAAAAACAACTGTTTTAGAACGTGTTCGTTAGAAAATGTTTTGCTGCTGAGCACCGCAGTGCAATATCTTACTGTAAGTCATGGGCGTCGTCTGCAGTTAATTATTGGGGGGGGGGGGATTTATGGCGGGGGGTCCGGGGATTTTAAAATATGACCTCTCAAAACAGCGTTTTTATGCATTTCTGAGGTGAAATTGAATACGAGGTGAATGTAAAAAATATCTATTAAAAAAAAAAAAAAATACGGCGGTATTTATTTTTTTTTTTACTCTATTACTTTTTTTTCTTTATTACTTTTTTTTCTCTATTACTTGGGTCTGGGGGGGGGGGCACGTGCCTCCTGTGCCCCCCCTGGATACGCCACTGATTAGCGAGTTTGTTTACATTTAACAAAACTAATTTGCTATTCTTTTATTAAAGTAACTGTTTATATCGAGTTTTTAGTGAAAAACAATGAATGAATCAAGTGGCTTTGACGAAAATGTAGAGAATAATACTCCTCCAGAAATAATTAATTCGGCAAAAAATACAACTCAAGATTAATGCCATCTTTATCAAGAGAAGAGATACGAACTTACATACAGCAAGTTTATTTTTTTCTGTATTTATTATTTAAATCTAACAATCGTAGATAAAGTACAGTACGCAACTCGTGCGAAAACGGCATTTTGCATTGCTCGTGTAGTTTTACTACCCTCGCTGTCGCTCGGGTGCAAACTCTACACTCGCATGCAAAATGCTACTTTCCGCACTTGACGCGTAATGTAACTATTCTTTGTTATTTAATTATAACCAGCAGAATTGTAAAAATATTGCTTGCTCGCTGTGCTCACCTGTTAGTACAGCTAAGCCTTAAGCTTTATCATATTTCTTTTCATTTGTAGTTTACCTACATTTAAAGAAGCTTTTGCAGGCTCGCTACGATCGCCTGTTTATGCAGTAGTCCCTTAAAGTACTTTCTTTGTAATGTATATAACTTAAATTTCATTCGTAATAAATTTTCATCACAAGTTTGTATTATAAACGAACGCTTTTCGACGCTTAGCCATCTTCAGTGTTAAGTATTAACATAGTAATAGTGGAAACTCTACTTTTCGACGCTTAGCCATCTTCAGTGTTAAGTATTAACATAGTAATAGTAGAAGCTCTACTAGCTGCATATTTTATAAGCTGTTACGACTTACAGGGTGGAGGTTGACTTGGCCTGTGTGAATAAAATGATTACGGAAGAAACCAAGGTAAGGGATATGAAGTGAAGATCGAAGGCGGAACGTGAATGGTTTAGGTTTTTTGCTAGTAGAAAACAAACAATTTTGTTTTCTCAAGTGCTTAAAGCTAAACAATAAATTCCTTATATTATTAATAACTAAAATTATACCTTACAACTAACAGACATTATTTTACAAAATTATTTTTTATAGTTTTAAACCTTTAAAAATACATATAAGGAATTTATTGTTTAGCTTTAAGCAGTTGAGAAATAAAAAGAATGTTTATCATAAAAGTTTAAAAAATATGTAACTAATAGAGTCTTTACTCTTACTATGTTAATATTTAACTCTGAAGATGACATAAAATGTCGAAACTAAATAAATAGCAGAAAGTTTATTCTTAGGGATAAACCGAAAACAATATTTTTATATATTTTCTAATCCATATCCATAGAATGTCTAAATATAATTTGATAAATTATACAAATATATATCTATTTATCATCATTAAATATATTATCTATATGATCTATTTTAAGAAATTATTTAACTACCTAATAAGTAATGGTAATAAATTACTTTTATAATAGTTTCTAGACTTCAATATTAACTTGAAAAATAATTTTAATCAATTAATTTGCAACTGGGGGTTTTGAGACATTTAAATGTTATTTTTTTACGGGTTGTTTAATTTGGTTTCTCTGGGCTTTATAATTACTTTTTTTTAGCAAAGGGTATTTTTGTAAGGGCTTATTAAAGTGTAGCTAATTTTGAATGAATATGTTGGTAAGTAATTACATGAGAGTTTGCTAGATTCAGCGTGGAATTGATGTAAAGCCGGCCTTACACCTTGCGATTTGTCGGTGCAATCTGAAGGAAGATAAATCGCACGATATATCGTTGCAACCTGGGAGCGTTTACACCACACCGATTTCTACCCCAATCTTCCTTAATAGACGAGCTGCAGTGTTGCCACTAAATTAATTTATTTATGATTATTTTAAGACCTAATATTTTCTGTAATATTTTTATTTCTATTTTATCTTTTTACTGCATTCTTTTTTATAAATATAATCTATTATGAGTATTAATAAACCTTATTTTAGTAATACTCATTTATTTTATAAATTATTATTTATTTTATACCTTATTTTATAAATTCGTAATATTTTTAAGGTAAAATGCTCAAATAATTTAGGTTAAAGATATATATAAAACAAAAAAAAGTTTTTTTTATGTGTAGCAAGGAATGTGGGCGCGGCTTAGCCTGAAAAAAATCCTCAGCAAACCAATTTTTGCTGCCTAGGCAGTAAATTTAGTAAAATATATGTAGTGGAAGGAAGGTATCGGGGTTGGCCCGCAGGTTGTACAACCTCCCTTTACACGCACCGACTTGTCGTCACCGATCTCACAGATTGAATAAGTTTTGCTTCGATCTTCAACCCAACCCCAACCCCGATATCGTCATACAATTTCCATTTACACCTTACGATATATCGGTGCGATTTATCGTTCCGACCAGATTGCACCGACAAATCGCAAGGTGTAAGGCCGGCTTAAAATAAAACTAATATTCTTTTATCATTTAAATATAGAAGAAACTGAATTATTAAGATGGTGTAAAAATGTTGTACAAAATTAAGAAATCATCTGTTATTGCTAAAATAACCTATATATTATATAAGATAAGATGTCTCTATTTAGTTGTATACTTATGTATATATATTGCATCTGTCAATCATTTCTTAGTAAGACGTTACATCTGTTAATAAGTAGTAAAATATTACATCTTCAATAAATTCTAAGGTTTTACGTATGTGAATAAATCGTAATATATTACATCTGTCAATGTAAAATATTTACTTGTGTCAATAAGTCGTAAGATATTACATCTGTCAATGAGTGATAAAAAGAAATACATGTTATAGGCTAGGATTAATTTATTTGTGGATATACTTTAGTATGTACCTAATGAGATGTTATAAGCAGTAGAGTACGGTGAGGCTGAGAGTGGGTTTGTTGTTGAGATATATTTAAACTTGCAATCTCTATTTAGTTAAGTGCAGCTCGATGGAACTCATCCTGCCTCTCTATTTCACTTCTCCCTCATTTGTCAAACCAATTTCTATACACCATATCTCTATTCTTTTCGATCTTACCCCTATTTTTAGACCTTTCTACATTTCATACAACTGTTTCCAATTCAATTGACTTATTTTTTTTCCATTTAACATTATTTACAAAAGAAAAGTTATAGACATGTATTAAATTATTCAATGCCAACATTAAATGGAATAATTTATACTATTTACTAATAATTTATATTCTTTACATTATGAATATTATTAACTTTTTGTAAAGTCGTCATTGTTTGAAATCAGGAAAAAGGCCTTAATGATTTTTATAATTATTATATAGTTTTAAGAAATGTTGAAAATTGCTGGAACCATCTGCAAGTGAGAAAAATGTTTAATAATCTATATATAATATAATTAAAAAAAAAAATACCCTTTTAAATGATCAAGTACCTATACACTGTCATGGGACGGGAAATATATTAACTCTGAAAGCTTCATATTTTTCGGTTGTGGGAAGTTAATTTATTATAAAGTTTTTGCCCAACAAATAATAAATCGGTCCGAGACAAATCAGACTAATTCTCTCATATAATCGCAGTCCCAGATCCCAGATAGTATTAGTATATTGTTATCAATACAGATGGATACGCGTGTCGATCAAGCTGTGACAGTGAACCTAGATTTAGGAAACCTTCCTATAGAACCTTCCAAGTGAAGTGAGAGTCCCACCTGGCACTACCGTCTACTCCAATCATCTTTTTAAACTTAAACTCATCATGATTAATTATTCATTCTCGCCCCCCAAATTCGGCACTAAAATTTTAATGTTTCGATTTCGCTTTGGGGTATGATTCTTCTGAACATATATGTCCAATTTTGTCAAAATCGCTCCCGCAGTTTAGGCTCCACGCGCTTTCTAAAGGGATTTGTCACTACTGCTCGGGGTCACGTAATCGATTCCGTAACTTCTTAATATGAGGCACTTCGATTTAGATGGCTCACTATTGATTATATCTTTTAGCTTAGGTATGATACATAGGTGTGTGAAGTGGCAGAACTTGTTACAGGGTTTGTATTAGGACCCAATTAAGTTTCAACAAGTAGTTCGTTCTACTATAAGCCCTAGCCCTTATCTTAAGATTATTTATTATTTCAAAGAACTGATCAAGCTTAAAAATTAAACCTAGATGGGATTGTTAGATAAAAGTATATTAGTATACAAAGTGCTCAACTTGTTGTATATTTCAGTACTAGGTATTATTTATTTTACTTTGTGTAAAGTAAAATAACTAGGCATCGCGTGGCTCTATCATTGAAGCGAGCGTATTGCAATTAAATACCGGCTATTGCAATTTGTTGATCACGATGAATGTCATAGTTGAAGATAAGTGGAAGAGGGTAGTGTGGACTATACGAATCTTAACCACCCGTCATAGCTTTTAAACAATTATTATAAATGTATCACTTCATTACTCAAATACTACTGCTTGTATCAAGTTGAAATTTTACATACTTGTTTCAATTGTACTTTAGACGATGTACATGAAGTTTTATTAAAATCGTTACGTTAGAACGTAAGATATCGGTAAAAAGGTTGTTTTCTCTATTTTAAACGTTTAGGTCCGCTTTAATAGTTTTAGCGATCTTTATTAAATCATAGCAGTGTCGTTGTTGGTTTTATTAAGAAATGTTATTTGAAAAAAATGTTCGTCTCATCGAATAGGTGATGATAGAATTTTTTCCCGTCCTGAAATTCCACTTTTTAATTTGAAGCTCACGTTTACGCGAGCATTGCGCGCGAACTCTTAGACGGATCACGCTGTCCAACGAACTTAGCCTGAGTATTAGTAAAAGGAAGATGTAAACCAAATTTCAACTAAATCGGTCTACTTTTACTCAAGTTATCGTCGGACACGTAAACGTTACACACAGACAGACAGACAGACAGACAGATAAGATGCATATTTCGTTGAATGTAAAGAAGCTCGCTTACGCTCGCTTCAATTATTCTGCACAAAGTTGTTTCTGGCCTAGTTTAGAATGAGAACTTTTTATTCAATTACATTTGTTAGAGAAGCTGCCATATATTTTTCTATTAAGCTGTTGCCACTCTGAATATAGATGAAAGCTATGTTGCCCCATCCCATATTCTCTTTTAATCTAGGAGAGCCCAGGATTTGCCCCGTGTCCCTCATCGTGGTAGTCCTCTAACCTGCCTCGTGGCCCATACCTGTCCCCAAGGGTGCCTTTATGAATATTTACAGTGTGCAGGATGCTCTCTGCTCTCCTATTATTTTTATTTAAACCAGGATCTAGACCACTAGACCCAATATACTGCCCCATCCTTTCAATATTTTTTAACCTGAATTCTACCTCTTGCCTGTGCCATAAAGATCTTTTTTTGCGTTGTTAGCTCAATTTTTTAATGAAAAAATCCACTGTTTTATTATATTTACGGTTGATGGATGCATATACTACAGTACATTTTTTTCTTCTTCTTTTTCTCTCCTTTTATTTTTTAAATTAATTAATAGTTGCATTAGAATAGATTGTCTTCGAGTTTGAAAAAAAATTGTTATAAAAATTAAAAATTGCTTCATAACATCTTAGATTGAGTGAGAAATTAATTTTATCTACGATTGATACGAAATATAAACATTATATCTCTGTTTAGATGCGTAGAAAGTGATTATTTACGTACTTGTATTCATTGCGCATGCGCGTCTCATAGTTCTGAACAATTCTTCTTCTTTACCAAACTAGTGCGGTAAAGAAGAGGAATTCTTCAGCTTTACGCACGATTAGCGAGTTTGTTTACATTTAACAAAACTAATTTGCTATTATTTTATTAAAGTAACTGTTTATATCGAGTTTTTAGTGAAAAACAACGAATGAATCAAGTGGCTTTGACGAAAATGTAGAGAATAATACTCCTCCAGAAATAATTAATTCGGCAAAAAATACAACTCAAGATTAATGCCATCTTTATCAAGAGAAGAGATTCGAACTTACATACAGCAAGTTAATTTTTTTCTGTATTTATTATTTAAATCTAACAATCGTAGATAAAGTACGGTACGCAACTCGTGGGAAAACGGCATTTTGCATTGCTTGTGTAGTTTTACTACCCTCGCTGTCGCTCAGGTGCAAACTTCACACTCGCATACAAAATGCTACTTTCCGCACTCGACGCTTATTTAATTATCATTCATGCTCAATGCATTTTTTTTTTTTTTTTTTTTTTTTTTTTTTTTTTTTTTTTTTTTGCTATTACTTCCACAGTGTCCCATAATAGAGTACTGAAGAGGAAACATTTGTGTCTTTGTGGTATTTAGAGACAATGGTCATTCTTTATAAAAAAAACAACAACAAACGACCTTAAACCATACAAAGCCTTAAAGCTGATATGTTAAATAATCATGTTTTTAATTTACTTGGTAAGATGGTTTATGTTATTCATTAAAGATGATCTCCATTGACGCTCCCTTATCTAATAACAAATATAGGCTTCTTTTTATGGGGATATTTGAAACGAAAAATTTATGTACAACGCTTGGATATATAACATAGATTAGTGAAAGGCAAGAAAATTTATCAATGATTCGATATTTACTCAGAGGTATTTATACTTTCTCATATAAAGAGATACCTAGTATTGTGATGGCGCGAAAATTCGATATTGAGATTTTCATGGATTTACACTTTTTGAGGTCCCTTGAGTCCAAACAAAAGTTTTAAAAAATGTTTCTCTGTCGTCTGTGCAGACGCGTGGAGCCTAAACTACTTGGCCGATTTTGATGAAATTTGGCATACATTTTCAGACAAATCACAGCGAGAAATTAATTATAGCTCCAAATTTGGGGGCGCTACCACTCAAAACTTTGAAAAAAGTGAAAAAAAAATTATTTGTCGAAATCGGTTCCGATGATTAAAATTTAAAACTTCTAAAATGTAGTCCATTTAAATACGAATCTATTGATGTAAGACGTTTTCCCGGGGAAAACGGAGAGAGGCCGGGTTCGATTCCTCGCCGAGGAGAAACTAAAAAAAAAAACAAAAAAAAAACGAAAAACACTGGTCTAAGTGATTATGAACTCGTAGAGAAAGAGAAAGTAGAGAAAGGTTGTCCGAGTTGTCTCTGACCGATTTTATTTATTAAGTATGTATGTATATTAATATGATAAGAACATATTAATGAAAATATATTTTTCTTAAGAAGAAAAAAAATCATTTAAGAAGCTTTGGAATAATAACTAGAACAACAACTAAATGCTAACTGAATCTATAACAACAATGAATCAACAACAAAATACGAAAGACGCACTAAAAATAATTTGCGTTCACTTAAAGCTGCAGTGGTGCCTGTTCAAACAAATCAAAACAAACATTTATTTTCATCGAAATATATTTGGTTGCCTTAGCTTAGCAATAAAAAATAATTTCGAGGTGAGTCGTCGATTCTATAAATGATAATATTATAAAGGAGAATCAATATTTTACTGGGTTATAAAACCCAGGGCTAGAGGATAAGGATAATATATATAAACTGTTATTGCCAACATTATAACAGTAAAAATGCTGCTGCCTAACTAGGCGCAGTAACATTTTACCTGATTTTACTGCCTAGACAGTAAAATTACACTTCCCTGTCCGAAATCTGTTCAATAATACCTCATTTTGCTGCCGCGAGTAGATAAAGTTTATTATGTGTTGTATTGGACAGATTTCTTTTCTTTTCCGTACTCTATCATGAAACACTAAATTTTAATTATTATTTTATGATCAGTGACAATACATTGACCCCCTTAGTGAAAGCTCTGATAAAATAAATGTTTATCTCTAAATCTGCAACTTTATTTCCATCCTTATCTGAAGATAATTTGGTAAGACAAGTTTACTTAACTATTTGAATGTTAAGATCACGCTGTAGAATAGTTATGACCATCACTTGTTATTATTATTATTTATATTTTTGTTTATGTGCCGTTTCTCGCACACTAAATGTCTCTCTCCTCTCTATCTCAATCTGCGTCTTATTGTGTTTGGTAATGTTTATATTAATCGAGATATAAATATTCGATTACGCTATTATATCGTGCTTCGTGCTTTGTAATACTAATGTATTGTCTCTAGCTTTATTTGATGTAGTTAATATTGGAGATGATTTATCCGTTTTGTTGGCTGTATTGTTCACTGTACAATTGGTATGAGGTCTTGTCCGTATTGGTTTTGAATTTAATCTCATCAATACATATTATTATGTTGAATTCTAGCTTCTTTTGTAAAAATTAAACAATAAGATTACATCAGTTGTAACAAAACTGTACGTGACATCAGAGTAAAGAGATCCATTATCTCAGCTGTTTGATTATTTTGCTGAAAAACTAACTTCGTTTTGGTTTAAAAAGTAGGGAGAGAGGAGAATTGTGTGAAGTTTTAAGTTTTTTGTGTGTTAGTATCTGAGTAAGTTTTATTGATTTAGTCGTGAGTCAGACCACAAACTGACTAATGGGTCAAAATCTACATCGGATTCTAACTTAACTCCCCCTCACGTGTGGACTTGTCTAAACAAACACGAAGAGTTGGCTTGGGACGAAACACTAACTGTGTTTCAATACACAATACGTTTCACTTCGGGTTTCCACAACTGCCCGACCACTTCTAAATGCAGTAATCCTGTTCACGGCCCTCTAACAAACAAACTAGATGTTCTTAATATTCAGTTACTCTTCTTACTACTCAGTATAAAAATCGGTCCGAGACAACTCAGACAAACTTTCTCATATACAAGTTCATAATTACTTAGCCCAGTGTTTTCCATTTATTTGTTTCCATAGCTACATTTAAATATTATTGAACATTTTATCAAAACGTATCATAAAAATAATTTCTCCCGAGCGGGGAATCGAACCCGGGCTCTCTCCGTCCGCCTTTTAAGCGGCTCAGGAACTAGAATTTTTCCGGGAAAACGGATTATATCGTTGGATTCGTATTTAAATGGACTAAATTTTAGAACTATTTAATCAAAATCGTCGAAACCGTCTTCGAGAAATACTTTTTTTTCATGTTTTTTCAGAGTTTTCGGGAGTCAGCGCCCCCAAATTTGGGGCTAAAATTCATTTCTCGATTTCGCCTCGGGGTATAATTTTTCTGAACGTGTATACCAAATTTCGTCAAAGTCGGCCCAGTAGTATAGCCTCCAGACGTCTGCACAAACAGACTGACTACAGACAGACAGACGACAGACTGACATTTTGTAAAAACCATTTTTTTGGACTCAGGGGACCTCAAAACGTGTAAATCCATCAAAATCTCAAAATCGAATTTTCGCGCCATCACAATACTTTCTCATTTTATGAGAAAGTAAAAAAGTGTTGGGACGAATCCAAAATAAAAAAAAAATGTATTTTTAATTACTCGATCCAACATCTTAGCTTTATAACTTAGTTTTTATTTTCCTACTTAAAAATAGTGAACTGATTAATTTAACTAATTCAGTTGTTTCTATTGTTTTTTTTGTTTTTTTGTTGAATTTACTCGTTGGGAACTATTTTTATAATTACTTTCGGTGGCCAGTTCACTAAAATTACTCTTTTTTGTTTTTACGGTTGCCGCTCGTTAGGATTATCTAGTGCTTTTCCACATTTATAATCGATTTATCTATATTGATTCTGATTCGTATACAGACGTGGGAAAGGCACTGTTTGTGTACATTATTGTTTGAAATCCTTTTAGTCCAATACTCAATCCTGACAAGAACCTTCGGTGGCGCTAATTTTAATCTTGTTTTGTATTTTTGCGGTTGTCTCATATTTTTCATTTTGTGGGAAATCCCATATGTAGAAGGGGGACATCGTTTGTGTCATCATTTGTCATCCTCACAAATCCAACTGCAGATCTATCCCAATTGCTTACGATTCTAACTCAACCCAATTTTACAACATAACTCAACCCAATTTTATAACCCAAGGTATGGAAGATTGAAGAGGCTTAAAAAAAATTAAAATCTCTCTTTTCCCTACCTTTTTAATTGAATCTATATATTTTGTGTCAAAATTAATTGTTTTGTGGGGTTTTCCTTTCTTTTGGGGTCTGGTAGAAATACGGCTAAACTAAAATCCCCTCGGAAAATGGGGCGAATCAATCCATTCCCTAAAAAACCAGACTGGCTTTAATTTAAAAAAAAGCTGGATGGCAGTGCTGTCAGGTCGAAGCTCTTGTCTACTTCATCCTATTTTAAACCTGGAAGCATTTCCATTAGAAAAGGTGGAAATTAATTAACTCTATTAAAAAAATAGTCTTGGAGAAAAGCCCACCGCCATTTATTAGTTGTTTTTTTTTGCGGACAATTGGAGTGGGAACGATAAAATAATGTGTCCCATAAACTCTATATATAAAGTCTGCGCACTTTAATCGTGCTAAATTAATATGTCTATATAATGTAAAGCCGCATGGCTAACTGACTCACTGACTGACATTAATGTTTACCATTATAGTGAACCAAAATAATTATACAAAGTTCACTTTTCCCCCTAGTCAGGGTGCCCATAGGCAAAAAAATCAATTATACATACTCTTTCCAAACCTTTTTGTATGGCTTGTATAGGCCAAGTCTGACACCGTTTTCCTCTGTGACTTTTTTTGGTTTTGGGGCGTTTTTCATTATTTGGGCCCTATAACTTTGACGCCTCAGACTGGAAAATCGGAAAAAGTTCTAAAGAAAAGTTATAATTGACTTTTTTGCCTATGGGCACCCTGACTACCCTCCTTCCCCCTTTAAAAAAATAAAAATGGGTGACTTGATCTTTAAGCTGTATTGGGGACTTATTGCGGCTAAACGGTAAGTCGTACTTGAAAACGGATAGCACCAGCGGTAACTGAGTTTAAAAGATCTACAACTTTGGTCCTATGACTTTATATCGTATCATCATCGGTTGTACCTTAGATAGTGATAATTTTGGTATTTTTTTTGGTCTTATTTTTTTCCCTTTTGTCTTTGAATGACCATAGTTTCTATAATAGTTGACCGATTTTATTTCTGATTGAGGTGCTTGAATCTCACACTATTTCTCTTTAAATTGAGTTTATTTTATTTTATTAGTTCATCCTATTTGCTGAGAACATGAGAGTAAACTTTTTCTCGTGTGCCGTGTCACTTGACCCATTTTTTTGGTTTTTAATATTGTGTCGTATATCATTTAAAAGGCCTTCATATGTACATTCAAGCTATTTTATTTGTTTATTTTTGAAAAATTATGTTCACGCACTTTTGTACCGATTTATAATTTTGTTGTAGGTTAAGGTTTAAACAATTTTTTGATATTAGGTTTTTTATTTATATTTATTTATTAGTTAAATTAATGCACTTTTGTATTGTTTTTTATTTTTTTAAAATATAATTTTGGTACCTCAAAGTACAGGGGTACAAATGTCAAAGTAAATCTTTTATAATATGATGTATATCCTTGAAAACCTCTTAAATAGTAGATTAATTTTTGTTGTGTTCTATTTTGTGTTATTTTTTTAGATTTGAGGGGGTAAAATTGAAAAAATAACTGTTTATATAACGGTTTCTACGATTTGGTTGCTGTGTTAATTTATTATAAGTGCGCTAACTTTTGGCGCATGTTGGGGGCTTTGTTCCTTAAAAAAAAAGTTGGTTAGAACCAACGTTATTAAATATTTACTGGAGCAGTGCCGCGCAGTTCCAACTTTTTTATTGTTTTTATCGAGGTATTTTTATTTCTTAAACATCTTTTCTTTGCGTACTAGAGCGCAAGGAAGCTATGTGCCACACTAATTGGCAGAGTATTTTTAAATCTGTCAAAATTGTTTGTTTTTTTTACACGAATAAAGGTATCAATTTAACAGTATTTATAATGTTCTTTGGCGGTTAAATTTAATCTGAGGCTATCCGCGAGCTACTTTTCACTAACCATCCAAATTTCAGATTAGTACTTGCATGGGATTGTAACTTATATGGTTCCAACCAATGGGCTAGTTATGACCTAACATCAAAATTTAATAAAAATCGGACGAGTAGCTTGTAAGATATGATGGCTCGCCGAAAGTAACCCGCTGATAGCCCAAGATTAATTTCATTACATCGCCTAAACACATTAAATATTGCTTAATTGATACTTTTATTCGTGCAAAAAAGAACAATTCTGGCATTTAAAAAAAGGGGGGGGGGACAATTAAATATATTAGACAATCTATGTTATTAGACAATCTATGGTTGTAAAAGCACAACATTAATAATATACGTGATAGGATGCGAGGAAGCTATTTGCCACACAATTGGCAAACTATTTTTAAACATATTTAAGTATTCAACATGTGGTTTATTTACTTTGTGTTTTTATTTTCATCAAAATCGGATTTATTTTTATTAATATCTCTCGAAGACTAGATTTTTCCAGGGAAAACAATTTATATCTTTAGATTCGTATTTCAATGAGGACTACCTTTTAGATTTTTTTAATAAAAATTCTTGGAACTGTGTTTGAGAAATATTTTTTTCCCCTTGCCTTTTCAGTGTTTTTGTGAGCTAAAATTAAGTTCTTGATTTCGCTTCAGGATATGATTTTGCTGAACATGAATGCCAAATTTCTTTTAACTCGGCCCAGTTGTTTAGGTTCTACGGGTAAAAAAAGGAAATGGAAAAGGAAAAACGAAAAGAAATAAAAGGAAATAAGTTTTTTACAATGGGCAAGTATTACGTAATTATTAGTTAAAAAGCTTAACTGAGTCCTGAACAAATCTTAACATTTTCATCTTTGATTTAAACACTTATTTCCGGTACTCTCAAAAATTAGTTATAGAAACAATTTGGACCACTATGAGTTTTTGTTTTTCATTATTTGCTTCATTTTTTGGCGACTCCCTCCCCCCGACTCCGTGCAACGTGGGGGTTGGTTGCGGGGGTTGGAGCTATATATGCCATTGTACAAAAAAACTGTGATCATTTCGATGAACGACGAAACCACAAGGAACACATTCTACTAACTTATCTGAGCTTGGTTCCTTTCCTCAACCGTGAACGACAGTTCTATTGAAATGGGAATCGCTTTAACCGTTTATTTAGCAAACCCGTTCTTTTTGACGCGTTGGTTCGCAAAAAACCCATCTCAATATACACAATGCTTTCTTCGTATATGAGAATGGAAAAACCCGACTAAATTTTTACATATTTATTGTCTCGTCAATATTTAAAAAAAGTTTTTGGAAAAATGTTAAATAGGGAAAATAGATGAAGAGAGAAAACCAGCCTTTGATACATAAAGAATAGAGTGAGGAAAAGTTCGTTTTAAAGCTTACCCTAGATTGTTCTCAAGTCGTTCACCGGAGGGAGTTAAGGGTTGCGTTACGAAAATACTTAACAAATAAACAATAGGGAAGGGGCACCGATTCCAAGCTTCTTAAGAGGTACAGAGGGGCTTTTTATACTCGGATATCGGATACATTAATATTTTAACCCTTTTTCATAATTTACAAGCAGGGACAGGAGACCCAGAGGGTAACCCCAGGTACTATGTATTTCCTTTATCTTTACATTGCTTTTTATACACGTGCTGTGATATGCACTATATCTAGGGTCCTCAAAATTACTCATTTGTAAGTTGCTTAAGATTTAAATTAAACCAACGAAAAGATGTCTGAAACTGTTTAGTTAATTATTATTTGATAACCAGTCCATATATCGATTACAGATTATTGTAATCTGTTTAATTGCGTCTAATTGCCATACTTGCTCTATTGTTTCCCTGACAATGCAGCTTTAACGAGGAAGCTCTTGATAGATTAATATACGTAATTACTTAGTTGATTATTTGAGGTTAGGTAAAATTATCCTTACTTTTCCATGTTAATGTGTGCATGTCGTGATCTTTCCCAACCTCATGGGGATTTTAATGTTCCCCGACATTTTTTATTTAATTAAACTTGTATATTTAAAATGGAAACTACCACAATAAAATTATGTCCATTAAAAACACCACTACATAGTAGGGCGATCACAATGAAACATTATTATTTATTTAATTGAATTAGAGGTTAGGGAGGAGCAGCTGAATTAATGAAAACAATATATGTATGTAGAAGGAAAAATAAATTGGCCAAGAATGTGCTTTCAGCATATACAAAGGGCGTTTAAGCAATTTTGTAGTACGATTCGGTACCAGCATATTCGGCCCAGACAAGATATCAAGATAGCGGCCATTTCAGTTTGTTTTAGATATTACTTTTGAATAATTTATTATCATGACGTGAAAAATCGCCTTTATTTACAATTTTATTGTATAAACGTTGTGAAAGCCCTACCCGTTACTGGGATAATACTTTTTTTAAGTACGTATGAGAAATTCCTTTTTGAAACCTTTAAATAACTATTATTTTGAATATTTTTTCGTTGATTTGTTAATAGTGGGGGGGGGGGGGGGGCTAAATCGCAATTTTCAATGACACATGGCGCAAAGATGAATTGTTAAAAAAATGAAACTAAATATATATTTGTCCTCCTCCTTCATTTAACACCCTACATGAAGCTAAAATTGTGTTTATAATTAATAAATGTCAATTTTCCGTATTTTAAGATTTAGAGTTATTGTATCTGAGCTTTCGCCTTTCTTATTTATATGAGTCTCTTAATTACTTATGTCTATTATTTTCTTTGAGATTATTCTAGTGGAATCCAAGCTTGTTCTAGTGAGGCTACGGCCACACCGGAGCTACCTCGCTTGGAGCCTAGCGGCTTGGTGAGTCGCCATGTAGAACAGAATGGACTGTTCGTCTAGCGACTCGCTAGGTGACTCGCCTAGTAACCAAGCGCGCGGTGTGGCCGGTCTCGTATGTTCTAGAAGGTTGGTTTACATGGATTACACGCCTGGCGACTCACCAAGCCACTAGGCTCCAAGCGAGGTAGCTCCGATGTGGCCGCTATCAATCAAGGCGCCTTGTGGCCTGGCGACTCGCCAAGCCACTAGGCTCCAAGCGAGGTAGCTTCAGTGTGGCCGCAGCCTGAATCCTAGTGAGAAAAGATATGTTTAACACTGATCATATTAAGTAGATGTGCCACTTCACAATTTCCTCCCGCCCTGTATTAAACTGGACGTTTTCTAGGCTTGCTCAATGGATCCTACTGTCTGGACCCACTGCTCAATGGGGCACCTACCCCTGGCCTATGTCTCCGGGTCTTAAACCCAAACCCAGGGTTCAATTGTGGTTCAACCCTCATAGCAGTAGAGAGAAAACATCCCTTTAATATTTTCCTTTAATTATTTGTTTACTTATTTTTTTGTTTATCTTTATGTTTTAGGTGAGTTTCACTTCTCTTGATCAAGTTAAAAAAATTGGGATGAGGTAAATATCTTAAAATCAATGAAGTAGTAAATGGACGTCAGGTATATATATTTTTTTTAATATAATTAATAAATAATCGTTTATTTTTTAACAAATAAATTTAATACAAATGAAATAGTTATCAACAACGATAGGCTTGGTCAGTGGACCGTCAGGCGAAAAAATGGTTTAATATATAATTTATGATTAAACAAAAAAATGGTTATTTTTTAAATATTTTTTCACGATTTCTTACATATTTTTTTGGGTGCTGCGCTATTACATGTAGAACTGAAATTCATATCACCATATAGCTTGAGGATATATTTTTTCTAAACCTACTCTATGACCAAATTTCATCGAAATTGGATCAATAGTTCAGAATCCACGCGTCTCCCAGACAGTGTTAATATTTTTTCTGTAGAATGGAGATGACCAAAATAAAAAAATATGTCCATTAAAAAATATATCGTAGATAGGGTACCACTGCAATATAAAAATAATGTCCATTGCAAATTATAATTTTTATAGAGGGCTGCCACAATAAACATTTATGACTTTTCGAAAGTGCGTCCTCAGAAGGGCCTAGCATAATGAATTCTATATTTGAGAAAGTTTTTCTGAGTTAATTATTTTTTTTCTTTTTTCTCTAATCTATTTTAAACTAGATTTTATTTAACGGAAGGGTTTTGTTTTAGCAATGACGGTTTGGTTGTCTATTGTTGGTAATGTGATACGAGTGGTCTCTAGTGCAGATTTCAATACTGCATAAAAAGCGTTTCTTTCCCTCCTCTGTGTGTGTGTGCGTGTTTTTTTTTAATCTTGTTTTGGCTTTATCTTTTAATGGCTTCTTCTCACGTGATTACTCGTAATTACTCTTTGTTTTATTTTGCTTTATTTATTTGTTTTTCTATAATGAAATAGAAACTTATAAAATACAAGTTTTTCTGCTAATGAAAAATTAAACAAATTATTTTTTTTCTAAAACATATATTTTTTTTTATACAAATAGTCTTCCCTATATACATTTAAATTTTACAGCACACTTAATAATTTAAGACATAATGCCATCTATCATTCATAAAATAGAGGAAAGGACGAAAAGTTATTTCAAAATATTTATTTCCAGATAAAAGAGGAAAAAGAAAAACTTTAAAAAAACCTTTGAAATTCAAATAGTAATCCTCAAACCTTCTCTCTTTTTTTATGATTAAATGTTAATTTCTTCATTTTAACGTTTTCCACAATTTTATTCAACTTTTAATATTTCATTAAAAAAGTTTAATTCTTCCAAAGTAATTCCTCATTTCCCATTAGTTACTTCATAAATGATAGTATATTGCTTTTTTCTTTCTTTATTTATTTTTTTGTAAAGTATTCTTAATTGTTTTCTTAAATCTCTGTTAAAATAAATTGTATTTGATTTCATGTATGTTTTTTCTTCCGAGCTTACCAACGGTAACGGAAGTTATGTGATCGTTCTGAAAAACGAAAATATTTTTATGACTCCGATTTCAAAAATTTCAAGTCAGAAATCCGTTTCAGACATCAGGGGACATTTTTGGTTCCGTGTCTGTCTGTCGGTCTGTCACTGAATTTTTGCGAACCAGCATAATATCTTTTTATGCTTTTACGTCCGATTTTAATGAAATTGTTATGGTAGGTCATAATTATAATTGGCTCATTGTTGGTCCCTTATAAGATTCAACCTTCTGCACTATTCTGTTTTTACATCTACAGCTTCGAAAGTACATATCTGATTTGTATGAAACTTTTATAGTTTATAGAAAGTATCCCGCAGATAGCCTCAGATTAATTTGAACCGTCTGTGCTCTTTAACTCAAGTAAAGTAAATTCAAGTAAAAAATCAAAACAATTTTGACAGATTAAAAAAACAGGTGAAACAATTAAACAAATAAGCAATAATGGCTTGTAAAAGCATAAAATCAAAAAGTACGTGACAGCATGCGAGGAAGCTATTTGCCACACCAATTGGCAGTCTATTTTAGATGACGCCTAGACATGTAAAATATGAAAACAATTTTGATACATTAAAATAACGGGGTTAACAATTAAACAAATTAGAAAAGCATAAAATCGACTAAGTACGTGATAGGAAGCGAGGAAGCTATGTGCCACACCAATTGTCAGTCTATTTTTAATAAATATACTGAATTAAGAGAGAATATGGGATGGATTTGAAATGTTTGATAATGAATTCGATAATCCGCATTAAGAAGCTCTACGTTGGCGCCAAAATGTGTGTACACCATAAAGATTTTTTTTCTTACGATACTACGTTATTATTTAATACCTTTCGAGTTTAAAATGGAGGTAATTTTTTTTTTTTATAAATGAGAAAAAGTCGGTTTAAAGATGAATTGTATTGTAAAATATAAAGAAGCTTCTTAGACAATATTTTGGCCCCATTAAACGAGAACATTATTCCCGCTTTTTTCCGTAATTTCTTAATGAGGAACCTGGTCTAAAGCTGCAATTATGTCTCACCTTAATTACGAGAAGTTAGGGGTATGCGGGAAAGACCTACAAATCCTTACTAACCGCTTTCGTTTATAAATAAATGCTAAGTGCGTCATATTTCACTTACTTTTGGAAAGGGTGGGGGGGGGGGGGGGGAGAGTCGTAATGGCACTCAGAAGATATTTATTTCAATTGTAATTCTGTAATAATAACTGATGTTGATAATACTATACCCATTTCCCAACATCATTTAATTCCTAAACTCAAATAATTATTATTGATGTTTACATAGTAAATTAATCAAAAATATTATAATGCAGTTTTTTCTTTCATTATTGTAATAGTTTTTTTTATGTTTAGAATTCGTTAAAATGATAAATATTTCTTGAGTAAAATCAAAAACTTGTCAAGATATTTTACTTTTTTTCAATCCTACAATTTAAATTGAGAAATCTAGCTCTTTCGGATGAGATCGACGTTTTGTTGTTGCAATGGTACGCATTACTTACCAGTTGCAAAAACCTCTTATCCTGACATATACTCTTGAGAATGATGTCTGTTATTTATTAATACTCTGGCCGCAGAAACCTAAGCTATAGAATTTAAAGATATATTTACATAATATTAATTTATAGAATTTACTTTATTACGTAAATAAAATATCTAAAATAATGTGGTTACCATAAATTATTAAAAGTAGAACACTGGACGTTATTTTGAGTTTAAATTAACTTCGATACTTAAAGTAAAGTGAACGGTTTGTCAAGAAAGAATAAATTAGATGATAATAAGCAGACACTGAAACATAATTAATAAATAGAGGATTTAAACGCAGGCGACAACAAAAAAGATATCGATGATGTGCATTTTAATTTTTTAAAAAGAAAATAAAAACGTTATTTAATAATTAATAACTAAACTCGAAACAGGTTCGTATTAATTACATTAGGTATTAGAGTTTCCCCGAGACCCAAGGGTTCCACTGTGTGCGCATGTTTAGGGTTCCGTCAAAATCTGGAGAGAATGCGAAAAAGAGAAAATAAGTTTATCTGAATACAATAACTGTTTATCTGATATTCACTGAATAATACTATCAAACAGCTGCGTTGTCAGTTTATCAACTGACAGTATTTTAGCTGCCTTTTTTGGAATTATATGTTATACTAAAGCTATAAATTTGATATGATTCTTGCACCTGTTTTTACTTTCTCATATAAAGAGATTGTGATGGCGCGAAAATTCGATTTTGAGATTTTGATGGATTTATTCCTTTTGAGGTACCCTGAGTCCAAAAAAGTGGGTTTTAAAAAATATCTGTCTGTTGTCTATTATCTGTCTGTGCAGACGCTTGAAGCCTAAACTACTGGCCCGATTTTGACAAAATTTGGCATACATGTTCAGAAAAATCATACCCCGAGACGAAATCAAGAAACGAATTTTAGCTCTAAATTTAGGGGCGCTACCCCCTAAAAACTCTGAAAAATAATGAAAAAAAATTATTTCTCGAAAACGGTTCCGACGATTTTGATTAAAAAATTCTAAAATGTAGCCCACTAAAATACGAATCTAACGATATAAGCCGTTTTCCCGGAAAAAATCTAGTTCCTGAGAAAAAAGCTTAAAACGCGGACGGAGAGAGCCGGGTTCGATTCCCCGCCCAGGAGATGTTATTTTTATGATAACATTTGATGAAATGTTCTATAATAATTAAATGTACATACGAAAACTAATAAATGGAAAACATTGGGCTAAATAATTATGAACTCGTATATAAGAAAGTTTGTCTGAGTTGTCTCGGACCGATTTTTTATTTTTCTTATCTGTGGGCCATTAACTTTTAATCCAATATTAGATCGGGAGTAAGGATATTGTAAATATTACCTAAATAAGTATTGTCCGAAAATTTTATTAAAATATAGTAAATTTCATTTGACCTGTTAGCAACTTATATTTCATATTTAGCCTGAAAGGTATTCTCTTTATATGTTTAAACTATTTATAGGCTTCCACCGAAGAAAAAATCGATCCGAGACTACTCAGACAAACTTTCTCATATACGAGTTCATAATTACTTAGCCCAGTGTTTTCCATTTATAAGTTTGCTTATGCACATTTTTAATTATTATTGAACATTTTATCAAAATTTATCATAAAAATAACTTCTCCTGGGCGGGGAATCGAACTCGGGCTCTCTCCGCCCGTGTTTTAAGCTATTTTTTTCAGGAACTAGATTTTGCCCTTGATAAATAAAGTAAAGTGAACGATTTGTCAAGAAAGAATAAATAAGATGATAATAAGCAGACACTGAAACATAATTAATAAATAGAGGATTTCAACGCAGGCGACAACAAAAAAGATATCGATAATTTGGAGATTTTAAATGGACTACATTTTAGAATTTTTCAATCATAATTGTCGGAACCGTTTTCGAGAAATAATTCTTTTTTCACTTTTTTTCTGAGTATTTTGGGGATAGCGCCCCCAAATTTAGGGCTAAAATTCATTTCTCGATTTCGCTTCAGGGTATGATTTTTCTGAAGATGTATGTCAAATTTCGTCAAAATCGGCCCAGTAGTTTAGGCTCCATGCGTCTGTACAGACGATAGACGATAGACAGACAGACATTTTTGAAAAACCACTTTTTGGACTCAGGGGGGGACATTAAAACGTGTATAGCCATCGAAATCTCAAAATCGCGCCATCAAAATACTTTCTCTTTATATGAGAAAGTAAAATGGGTCGAGAAACACTGAGCAATTGTTTTTGATTGTACAATAAATTGTAAATTTTTCTCTTTGAGTTTTATTCATCATGAGTTAGTTTCACAAATTCTCGATGTAGAAAAAAACAGATGTAATTGGTTTTTTTGTATTTTTAGAAAAAACTCAATTTCAATTATGTTTAAAGATCAAAAGATTAAACATATAAAAAAATCACAGTTACACCTTTTTCATTGACTGTGGTTCGAAAATACGAATCGACTCATTCAACAAAGAAACATATGAATATGTATATATATGTATGGGTGTATATATATATATATATATATATATATATATATATATATATATATATATATATATATAATATGTGCATGAAAACGAAAGTAAAATATAGCATTTTTACTCCTCGTTTGAAAATAAAGTCGAGGGAGAGGCAAAGATAAATAGGAAGGAAGTCGAAATAAAGGAGAGAAAAAAACTTTGGAAACAATAGAAAACTATGATGAGGCGAGAGAGGGATGTGCAGTATAAGTATATACATATATAGATTCAGGGTTGTAGCATCAGGTGCCTAGTGTTACCTGACCCGTGGTATTGCCACTTGACAATACTTCAATATTGATTGAAAAATAGCTTTCTTGTGAAAAAGTAAGATTATGCGGTCTTTTGCCATCATGCAAATATGCAATAAATTGCATGTTTTAGTTTCTGAAAATATTGTCTTTTGATTAAAATATTGGTATTCAATATTTGTTTTGATCAAATCGGGATTCTTATCTTATAGTGAGATAAGTGATAAGAAGATAATATGTATGTGCGTTACTCTGTAGAGTCCCAACTGTGGTCCGCTGAGACCTTATCGCTTTTCTTTCTCATATATCTAGTATATATCAAGAGTAAGTATTGTAATGGCGCCGATTTTTATTGATTTTTCACGTTTTAAGGTCCTCTGAATTCAAATTGTGGTTTTTAAAATTATTTCTATGAGTTGATTCATTGAGCCTAATCTACTTGACCGATTTTGGTGAAATTTGACGTAACATGTTTAGAAAAATCATATTCCGAGGCGTTTGAGCCCGCTGCTCTCCAAAAACGATTTGTAAAAAAAAATTTACCAACCATATTATTAAAAATGGTTGCGACGCTTTTGATTAAGAGAATTCTAAAATGCAGTCCTAAAATTACGAAACAAATTTGTATATTTTCCGGAGAACAATATATATTTTTAAATATAAACTTATATGTATACAAATTTATAAATATAAAATTGTTCCCTCTAAAATGGGAACCTAAATGTTCACCACCTGCTGAACAATGTTTAGACATGTTTAATTCCCAAATTTATTAAATTATATTCTTATACTAAATATTATTTTGTTCTAGTTGGTCGGACCGATGTTTCAATTCAGCCAACTACTAATGACTAACTAAATTATTAGCTATACTAAATACTAGCATTTGTTAGTTTCTTTAGTCTTTATACTATCTGCAATTAAAGATAGGCAGATATTATATTTTGTTATAAGGTAAAAGTGATGCTTCGGTCGTATCTCAGTGTTTAATGCTAATGCTGAGCAAATAATTAAAAAATACTACAATATATTTAAAAGTTGAGATTCGGGGTTCATTCATTTCATGGTGACACTGTAAATTTCTCTATAGCAATAATAGTAATTAAATAAACAACTGCATATTTTCAATTTTAATTTAGCAGTCAGCAAAACTCAGATAATTGTTTTTAAAAAGCTTAGAATTAAGTGAACGTGTAAAAACTTTAAGATTTTAAAGACCCAGATGGGAGAGCTATTTATTTATACTTAAATACATTTTCTCCATCTGTGCCCACCTGCTGCCTGATTCTATGTTTTTGTTCTTTTTTAAAAAAAATGTAAATTAAATAAATAAGTAAATAACAAAATAATATATTTTGAATGCCCAATTTATGGTTGATTCTTAATTGATTTTTCCTTTCCTAGTCTAAAAATGTTGATTTAAATTTTATTAAACTAATACTTTGGTGAGTTATAATGTGCAATACGTTTTGGATAATTAACAAATACATATGCTAATTGGTTTCAACTTTTTTCCTAAACTTGCCTTGAATATTATTAAAACTATCTTAATATTTCCAGTACCTTTGTCGAATAAAGGATTTAATTAAATTGACTCTCATCGTGAGGTATATTTTTTGAATCAGGTTTAAGGCTTGTATCGAGGCCATTATCAGAGCATAAGTGTCTTAAGTGGTTTGTTCGGTAATAAGTAAGTTAATCGGTTATGCTCCCTGATGCGGAATGTTTATTTATCTGCCTTTCCTGTATTTGTTTTCTTAGTTATAATACTAATAGATTTTAATATATTGTAATTAGAATTAAAATCAGAAGTTGTATATTTAATTTCTTCGTGATGATTTAACAATAAAAAAATTTTAAATATCTAATTATCCAGGGGAACAGTCTATACAAATTTGTAATTTATTTATGATAGTTTATTTCCGTTGATAAATTCTACTAAATTTAAATACCTCATTATTATTACTTATTTTTAAATTAGTTATTCAGATTTCTATTTTTATAAAAAAATATTATTTTTTACATGTTAACTAATTATTATTAGTTGTTATGGAATGTGGATACATATCTAATGTTGGCTAGAATTTAGCTTTTTGTAGATTAGAAAATAGTTGCGGGATTGTTGGCAGGGTTTAGGTCTTGGAGTGTAACCCAACACCTGCCTCTCTCGTTTCCTCTACCGGAATCGTGAGTGTTTTTCGTTATTTTTTTTTTCTTCGCACCTGAGACCGTCAGTTTCATATTGCGACTTCTAATATAATGTCGCCTTTTTGAAACGGGAATAAATTGGATCTATCTCTCGAGCTTTTTGTTTTTAAAAATTAATAATATCTGAATAAAGTTCTGACTCTGCTTTTAACTTTTTTAATAGTGTAAAACATATAATTTTATTTGTTTTTCTTTACGTATTAAATGTTAAAACAAATTAAAAATATTAATATAAGTTAAACATATTTTTATCATGATTCTCTTCTTTTTCTTGTGGGGGAAGGGGGGGGGGGGGCATAAAACTCTCCCTCCCCTAACCCTCACCCTGGTCTGGCACATATTTCTAGTAATTTAAGTTAAAAATAAAAATAACTAAATAGGAAAATAATACAAATGTACACTTAAACTAAAAATGTTATAAATTCAGGTTAAGCCTTATGAAGGTACAGAAAAAGTATTGAAATAAACAGCGTCAAGTTTAATAATAAGTGCTTAGTATCTAGTATTTACTAACTTTTTAATATATGTTTCCATAATTATCGTTGTAACTATTTATGATGGTAAAAGCCAAATTGCGTAAAAAGTGATTTCCAGACATGTATTATTCAACAATTTTCCGGGTTGTGGACCCCTGGACCCCCCGGTAAATGGGGGGGACTCAGTAGACTTATCGACATGGTGTTTAGAATGGTTCTCGGCGGCCCTGTAATAAAGTGTAGGTGTGTCACGGCTATCAGCTATTATTTTATAGTGTGCCGCGGGCTAAAAAAAAGTTTGGGAAACTCGGCTCTAAAAATTCATTGATTATAGACGTCATAAATATAACGGACATGTTTTGAACATTATTGGACAATAGTACCTATTAAGTGGAAATATATAAACATTTTATATTGTAATGACTATATTTTTGGTAGTGGTAAAAGTAATGGCATAAACAATACAACTACAAATTGATAATAATAATTCGGCGAGAAGGACAAATGAGAATGCAGGACTGGTTATAATTACAATGTGAATTTAAATGCAGATATTATAACTGTGATCAGATTTAGTCTCTATAATGTTTCCCTTATTTCATTATCTTTTATATTTGAGTTTTCAAAATGGAGGAGGGGGGTTTCTGTTAATTAGCTTGTTTTCATGAGAGAAAACCCAGCTGATGTGAAATGCACTCCTTTATGTTGTTTGGTTCCGTGCACACAATTGCACTTGTTCACACATGACAACCCATCCCACTGCTATACGGATAAGTTATTATAGCATTATAAAGAGTCCGATCCCTTCCTGTATAATCTCGTTTTTTGGTTATGGAATTTTCCCCTATAAGATATTTTTATGGGCGATCGATTCTTCCTGCATGATTCCTCTTTTGTTCGATTATACTTATGTCCCTGGATGGATTAAACGGGAAACTTTTGAGTTTTTAACATTACAAATTAAGGAAGTCCTTGGCTGTAGCTCATGGTTGAAACTTTAAAGTGTAAATGGGTCGATTCCTGGCGTCGGTCGGAGTGCTTTTTTATGTGTTTCTCACTTTCTTCGTCAATGATAACTTAATGGTCACATATAATGCTACTCTGAGTAGAGTATGCTAAAGATCATATTTTTTATTATGATGTTTTTAAAGCGCCAAAGGAGTTTTAATCAGTTATGTTATAAAATATATTTTTTTATTAAGTTTAAAAGCTGGTTATAGGTTGATATAACGCTGTACATTACACAGCTTTGGTGCAGGTAGAGTGCGCTCCACGTGAAGCTAATAAAGGTGGAATATGTGAAGCTGTTGTTTACTGGTTCAATTTCACAGAGCACTGAGTCTAACAATATTAAGACCCTAATATTTCCTTCACCTTGCCATTCTTCTACACCCTCTTCAATTTTGTTGTGACCTTTTATACGGATAAACAGGCCGGAAAAGAATGCCTTTGTCCTTTTGAAATACTTTGTTCGAGATTACGATCACCTTTCTGTCCTAACTTATAATAACTTCCGAGTATTAAGCGAGTTTTTTCCGGTGTTTTGTAGTCCTCGGAATTCTTACAATCTTTAATTATTCAGTAAAACAAAAATAGTGGTGGATTAGTATTGTAAAATTACTGGTGGACTATCAAATCTTTATAAAGATGAAAATGAGAAAGACGGATTAACAAAAGTCCTATTAACACAAAATTTCAGGATAGAGAGATTAACCTTCTATATTTTAAATGTTTCACAAATTAAAACAGGATTAGGCTTAGGAGCGTCACGTCGTCTTGACGGTCGACGGTATGAAGGTTTAGTAAAAATTCAAGTTTCGTTAAAATACTAGACAGCAAAAACAACGGAGGTAGAGGACGGAATAAGGTAGTATATAGTTCCGCCCTCCCCTAATGACGTACCATTTGCAAGCCGTCTTGAGAAGCTAGGAGCGTACCGCACTTCTCACAGAATTGATAGAAAATTTAACTCGTAAATTAAAATATAAATGGGGGGGGGGGGGGGGGGGGGGTATTTGCTCTGAAAGTGGAGGAAGTACTCCGTCTTCCGTCCGGCCGCCCATCGTGTGACGATAGCTCGGGTGATAATTAAATAACTGTAAGTAGTTTAGGAAACTTGGTAAATGGTTGAAAAAAGATTTTTTGAGAACTTTATTGATTGTGATCAATTGCTATTTAACCTAGTTTAAAAAGAATTATTTATAAAACTTCAACTTGGTATTTATTAAGTTATCTAGTTCTTTCCAAAAAGGTTACTTCTATAATCTTTAGCAGTGAATAGTCTGTTTTATTTATTATTTAGAAAGATAAAAGATATATTTTGTTGGTCGGGAAAGCCTAAATTTCACGTGAGGTTGTTGTAACGATCGACCTGCCCCTTTCTCCCTCCTCCTCCTTCTACACCACGTGTTCCTCGTTACAAACAGACACCCTGACCCTTACTAACTCTAGGAGCCCTGTGTGCGTCCTTCCTACACTCCGCCCAGTCCAGTCATTAAAACTAAGCTGTCTATAGATTAATCCTTAGACCCTCGAAAATCCTTTAGTTTTGGGGCCCTTCGATGAGAGGCAGCTGCAAAACTCACTCACTCACACACACACATATATATATATATATATATATATATATATATATATATATATATATATATATATATATATATATATATATATATATATATATGATAAAAGATTTTCTCCTCTAAAACACAGCGATAAAACCCCGGTTTTCGCACGATATCCAAGAGAAATGCTTTTACCCTTATTAAACGATTTTGGATTTGGGCAAATTATCGGTTTTTTCATCACCATTAACTGATTCCTCTCACTTCCCTATCGCTTTTTCCTTTTATGAAATAATTTTACCTTTTCATTAATTACGATAGTAGTTTTGACTGTTATTATTAAGGAAATTTTCTCATTTTATATCTTTAGCTTCCTCGGCATCCTGACAAGATCCACGTCATGTATTTTGTGAATCCCAACGTTTCGAACCCAATTGCATGGGCATCATTCTTGAGGAATTTGCTAAGGTATCCCATCTTGAGTATCATAATGAGATTTACTACAGCATCCACTACAAAGTACAACAGATTTTGTGAGTGGATTAAGGTCAACTATTCAACTATCCCAATTTAAGATCAGACGAGTAGTTTTTAAGTTATGTTATGACAGACACGCGGAACCAAAATTGTTCCCTGATGTTTGAAACGGATTTCTGTCTCAGAATTTTTAAGACATAAAAAATATTCCTTCTTTAGAATGAAAAAATCTTCCGTTACCTTTGGTAAGCTCGGAAACAAAATCAAAATAATTTATCAGATTTTAAAAACGGGGGGGGGGGGGGATTAAATAAATTTGACAAAATAATTGGCTGTTGTAAAAAAAAACACTAAAGTATACGAAATAGGATGCGAGGAAGCTATGAGCTAGTGTATTGGCAGACTTTTGCACATTTTATATTGAGGTTATTATTTGCAAGTGTTTAAATGGGGTTATTAGCTAGTCTGTAGACTGACTTAAGAGAGGACCAACCTAGCATTTTCCTAACTGAATACCTTAATTAGGTTGAACACGAGACCTTGCAATTTTGGTTTGGGTTTGTGGGTTTTATTGGAGAATGGTCTGCAGATTTTGTAATGTAATTTTGAGACAGTTTTTTTGGGGTTTTTTTGACTTCTTATAATATGATTTATATAAGAATAGTCATGATTTTTTATTTTGAGTTAATACTGTAGACATGTATAACTATAGTGAACTGTTGCTTATATTATAACTAACTGTTATGACTTCATATATGACTTCAGAGAGCCAAACTGTATTAACTTCGCTAAACAGTTACTGATATTATTGGAGAATATTAAGTGCAAATATTGTCCTAACAACTGTACGCTTCTGTAATTTATTTCAAAAACATTCTGATAACATTAGGTGCTCTGCTAAAGTGACAACATTCACGGTGTTTGGGATTTGACTCTAAAGAGGCGTCACTCCTTCAGGCTTAAGGAGTCCTTTCTTTGCCGTCTTAGTATCAAACCAAAAGTATCGCAGGTGATATGAAGCGAAACGCCGTAATTTTATTCCCCTTTAGACACTAAATTTCAACCAGAAAAATTAAATTGTTATTAGTCTTTATAATTTTAAAAATCTGCCCGTTAATAAAGAACGAAAGTTTTTAATTAAAAATAAAACCAAAGCTTTACTTTCATTTCTATTAGAGATAAACTGAACTAATAAGATTTAAACGTGTGAAGTTCGGCTGTCAAAGAAATTCACGCAATCTGCTTTCAGAAATAAAATAATAAACTAGAATTTCGATTATTTTTTTAATAAGCTACTCTTAACTCGACTCTTGAATAATATTTTTTATTACCATTATGTGAATGGAATGTAAGTCTGTTACTTTTTAATAGCAAAAAGGTTGAATTATTATTATTATTTCGTTATACTTTCATAAAAGTTAATTTGATCAGATATTAAAGTGAAAGCAGGTTGTTACTTTTCCTTTTTTCAATTTTCATTTCCGAGTTATTAACGGGTTTTCTTTTCTTTTCATGATCGACACTTACAGTTTATTATAATAATTGTATTGGGTTATTTGAATCCGAGAGAATTGAGTCATGTTACACACTGATGATCTCATCGAGTATTTGTATAAAATATCCATCTCCCATCCTTTGTAATGATCAAATGTCGATCGGGGCATGAATGAAAGAACAACAAATCTGTCTCACATTACTAACTCAAAAAACATATTCCCATATAATATACTAATACTGAATTTAATGCTGTGAATTTTATGTCTGATTTAATATTAAACATATTAAAAAAGATATCAACTCGATTTGTAAATCAGATTGATTTTTATCAATTTCACGGAAACTAGATTTTCCCCGGAAATTTACGTTTAAATGGGCTACAAAATAGAATTGTTTAATCAAAATTTTCGGATTCGTTTTCAAAAAGTATTTGTTTTCAATTTTCATCAGGGTTTTTTTGCACCCCCAAATTCTCAATATATATTTTGTTACACAAATATAAGAGCTATACAATATTAAATAAGTAAAAAAAGCATTAAATTGTTTTTTCTTACAAAACTATAGTGCTTCGTATCAAAGGGAGAAAATCACATTTCATTTTTGTTTTATAGAATTCAGTGTAATTATTTATTTATTTTTTTTCGTAGTAAAATTCAATTATAAAAATGAAAAAAAAAAAAAAAAAAAAAAAAAAAAAAAAAAAAAAAAAAAAAAACCAAGAAATTATGCTTGATGTTGGCTTTGCCTAAAAAAACATGTGTGCCATTAAGTATAATAATTAATGGCACATGTGTGCCATTAAGTGTGTGCTGGTCAGCACACACAGCGAGGGCCCGTAGGCCACACTATATAGTGTTTAACTGTAAAGTGTATAAACAGTGCTTTTTTTTTTAAATGCTAAAAAACTTACTTTGAACCATTCTAAGGGTCTGTATTCTCAAAACACACTCTGATAAAGTATTTTTTGCCACTGAACCGGACTTCAACCATAAGCGAGATAGAGGGGGGGGGGGGGGGGGGGGCACGTTTCACACCCTCTTCAAACTTGCCTAAGTTATATCCAAAGAATTATATATTTTTGTTATCAGCTCGATGTACCCTTTCATATGATACCCATCATGGTGTCGAAAAAAAATTAAAAAAATTAGAACCCTTAAGTTTTTTTACCCTAATATTTTTGAAAAATATTTTTTTTAAGTCGCTATATTTTTAAAATATATGGGCAGGTACAAGACACATACATGTCAAATTTCAAAGTGATCGGACGAAAGGTGTAGCCGTGAGAGCACGCGAGAGGACAGACACACGCAGGAAAATATAAGGTTCCTTGGTTTTGCCTACGGACCCTAAAAATAGATCTACAAGTCTGATTTAATTTACTCGACATACGTTGGAGATTGATTACAATTAAAATAATGTCTCTTTAGTCTCTAGTGGATTTAAATTGGAATTTAATCGGTTTGAAATGCTCAAGAGCCATGTTTTTAATCAAAATACCATTAGATCGGTTTCAGTTAGCATTCTGATAATTAAATCGGCTGATTTATGATTGTTTTAGGTTTTAGTAATGTGTTACCGAACTTTAGATTAATAAGCCTGGTTATCACTTTAGATTAATAAGTTAGGTGAGATCGTGTTGTTTATTGGTTTAAAGTTTTGAATGGTTTGTGGTTCTAGTTGTGTTGAGGATGCAACGTATTGATGAATCTATAGAATTTCCTCATTGTTAAAATAGAAATCGATGGCTTTGTCTCGGGTTGATCAGTCAGGAGGTGCTGCGATCTGTCTTCCTCCCTTTTCCCTTGGTCCTCTAGATGGGATTTTGCTTTACATATCTGAGGCAAATTGTCCTTTCCCCACCCTTTTATCAGTTAAGGACCTCGTCGACTTGCCTGATAACGATCTCGAAGGGCCCTGAAACATCTTAATTACGGTCTAGAGGTTTTCCTGTCTCTCTACCCTACCTTACCTCCTCACCGGCACCCTAATAATAAGGCAGTCCTTAACCGCCACGAGGCAAAATCTTGCAATCCTCACCGGAATATTCCGAACCTCCATTACAGAATGATAATAATCAACTATATTTTGAACAGAAGTTGAGATTAATTGAAAATTGTAATCTACCTCCTAAACCATTATCAATTAATGTTGATTTTTCTTCAAACAAAATAAAGGAAGCATTTGAAAATCTTGCTGTACCTTAGGGGTTATGTTGCTTATTATGACTTAAATGTAAAGATCTATAGGTCAATTCCTGCAAGCGAGGTCCAGTTTTATCTGCCTTTCTCTCTTTATTCTTTACAAATAATTTTGTGGTTTGAATTTTCGGAAGCTGGTTGAATGAATTTGATTCACTTTCTCAGCGTCAGTTGAGTAAGATTTACTTTACATTCTCTCACTCTCAAATTTTCCTCGTCATATTACTCGATAAAGGTTTTTCTTTGAAAATTTCAGAAGGGAATCTACTTTATTTACTTTCTAAGAATGAGAAGACGAAAGTATTTTCTTTTTTTTTATTGAGTTGGAGAGGGGGGGGGGGGTAATATCACAGAAAGTAGTGTGAAACCAAGAAGAAAATGACCTACCTTTTAACTTGTTTCTTCTTGACGTTCGTTTTTAACCGACTGAGTTATGTTGCTAATTAGATTTTTACCTCTCTAAATATAACCTGCTACATATAAAAGACAAAAGAAATAATTTTCAAAGGGGAAAATTTATAATTATTCCAAATGTCATTCAAAGTTTTATAACGCTAAGTTTAGTTGCAAACAAAGGGTGATTCTCACAGTCAGGTTTGACTCCCTGCCGTGGAGGAATTGGTAAGACATATTTTATTTTATCTATTTTACTCTCACTTGTAAGTTCTCATTTCTTGTTTACAAAAGAATATAGGTATTTATATATTTTTGGAAAAGAGTTCTTTCTTTGGAAACATTAATTTAGGTAATGCCGTAGGTAATGATTTTAAACATGTTTTTGAATTATCTATATTCTTACTCTTGATCATGATATAATATGGTACCATCTAAAACTATTAACTGTTACGTCCTTTTCCTTAAATTTGTACTTGTACAACATGCATAAAACGTTTGGATTATATATTATTTACTAAAACAGTTTTACCTTAATTATTAATACTCTTTTATTTTATCTATTTATGATAAAATAAGTGATTTCCAAGTAAAGTCGTTTTCCCGGGAAGAATCTAATTCTTTGGAAAATAGCTATAATCATGGAAAGGGTGAGAGGTCGGGTTTGATTCCCTGCCGTGGAGGAATTGGTACGACAAATTTTGATAAAATGTTCAATAATAATTAAATGTGACCAATAATTTCTAAAAAAAAGAAACTAACAAATAGAAAACACTGGAACTGGAAGTAATCATCATGATATATGTGACATTATCAGTGTGAAGCATGTCCCGCCTCTCTGAGATTCGAACTTGCCATTTCGATGTTTGTTTATTGATTTCAGGTGTGTTGCGAGTACGCTTATAAGACCCTGTTTAATGTACGAGTATTGAAATTGTCCTAGTAAACAACCCGGTTGTTAACAGTAACTTCGTAATTATTTATCTTTTATAATTTAATGGAGTTCTTAATTGGTAATAAAATAATATAGGGCGCAACAGCATTTGCCAAGGCTTTTAGTAGGTTTATACTCGTATGTAGTTGACACGAGGTCGGTGTGCGCTCCATCATCCGTATAAACCATCTAATTGGCATTTATCTGTACTAAAGCCTTTATAAAATATTAACATTAAAATATCAGTTAAACCTACCCTTTATACATTAATGATTGTTTAAATAGATGGAGATTGTTTTGTGGTTAAATTAAACAATTAGAGATATTATCAATTTTAAAAAGGGAAACTCTATTTCTAATTAAGTGAAAGCCTTGTTGTATTTAATATAATTCTATTTATAGCAAAAAGGAAAAGGGGTTTTGCCTTTAGAGTGTTTTTTTTTTATTGTTATGGCTTGTTGCTCGTTGGATGTTGAAAATGTCAAAAGGTCAAAGGTCTAAAATGATCTAGGAAAATTCAACAAGTTAAACTCGGGAAAATTATTAAGACTTTAAATAGAATTTGCAATATCAGAAACAAGTAGCAATCCTTGTCTCAACCATTAATAAAATAAAGACAGGAGGAAAGCGGTGGAAAGGCTGAGAAAAGGGAAATACTTGTTGATGTGACTCAGGACTGAGTAATGAGAAACAAGAGAAAAGCATTAAGAAGAGGATGAGAAAAAGAAAAGCCTGGCATTACAATCCATTCTTGTTGACAGTTCACTTTCTTACAAAACAATCTCATATTATATTCTCCACTTTGAAAACAAGTAGTGATAAAGTAAGTAAGACTTGATCTAGGCTAAATATAAATACGATATCAACTCTCTCGTGTCCTGTATCTGTATATGTTGTCGCATTTATCTGATGGAAATTTTCTTTCTACTCATTTTCTTTCGACAACGACTTTAAGAAAATGGTTAATAAAACTTAGTTATTAATTAATAGTCTAAAGTTGCTTCTTAGATTATAAATACAGCGGGCGAAGTAATTTCTTATTTGTATGTGAAAAAGTTTAGTTTGAGCAGTATCTTTTTTGCTTCCGAGCTTATCGAAGGTAACGGAAACTATATGATCGTTCTGAAGATCGAAAATATTTTGTCTCCGATTTAAAAAGTTCTAAGACAGAAATCCGTTTCAGACTTTAAAGAACATTTTTGGTTCCGTGTCTGTCGATCTGTCGCTCAATTTTTGAGAAACCCGCACGCACATAATCTTAAAAACTACACGTCCGATTTTCATTAAATTTGTATGATAGGTCTTAATAAGCTCATTGTTAGTCCCATATAAGTTTTAACCTTCTGCGCTCATTTGTTTCTCTTCCTCATGCGCACAAACATACATTATTTACACCTATAGCTTCAAAAGTACTTATCGGATTTGTATGAAACTTTTATATAGTTTATCGAAAGTAACCTGCAGATAGTTCCAGATTAATTTGAACCGTCATACTTTAAATTCATGTAAAAAATCAAAACAATTTTGACAGATTAAATAACGAGGGAAACAAACAAATGTGACAATAATGACTTGTAAAAGCAAAGAATCAACAAAGTACGTGATAAAATGCGAGGAAGCTATGTGCCACACCAATTTGCAGTCTTTCAAAAAAATCTCTGCTATTAGTTATAAATATAACTACGATCTATTGTTTCTAAAATCTGCCAACTTAGCTACTTAGGGTAAAGCAATAAGTTTAGTTTTGAGATAAGTGTGTTTGAGAAGCTTAAGACGTTCTCTCTATCCCTAACTTAAACAATAGGTGAAACAACATTTATAAATTGATTTTCAAAAGAGGTAAAACGTGTCACACTAATGAATGTCTTAAAAAGTAGCCTTCTTGTAAATTTAATAATAAATTGATGACGTTTGCTGAGGAGAAAGCATAACAGATTTTAATGTTTTACATGAAGATTACATTTTCCAGAATCCTAGTTATTTGAATATTGTCATTGAAATGAAAGTCTGTCGTGCTGGTTACTTTCAGTGAAAGTTAATACTTTCTTCCTAGATTCTGTATTACATGATATGGTTTCATTCACTAGTAATGACTCTTTTTGTCTTAGATGTATGCTACGCTTTGCGAACACTCTGATTACAGATATCATAGAGTAAGGTAACGGGACACTTTCATGTAGTTTGACGGATAAATTACTAAAAAGAGTATCTAAAGAATCAAATTGATTAGTAAATAGTTAGAAAAATGCCTGATTTGAGTCTTGCGTTGGTTTCTGACATTATGTAGCCTCACCCCGCTGATTAACTAAGTTATTAATTGAAGGTCTTACAGAGGCCGAAAGCTATTAATATCAATAAACAACTAATGTTTGTGGCACCGAAATTTCCCCTTATTTTTAGATCTGTCTGGGGTCACATTATTTTTTAAGTAATATGAAATTTACGCACACGGTTGAAATTTGTAAGGGGTCTTCTGTCTTCTGAGGGCTAGTTTTGTCAAAACTATAAAATTAATAACACTATAACGTTAAAGATATATAGATGTTAATAATAGAAAGTTGGTGCGCATGTAGAAGAGGAGAAAGCAATAGGTACAAAAGGTTGAAATTCATGTGGGACTTTCTGGGGGCTAATTATGACGGACCATCCAATTTTATTTATTAAAATCGGGCAAGTAGTTTTTTAAATTATGTTGGTTTGCAAAAAAATATTAATTGAGAGACTAAAAGACAGCTAAGTAACCCACACTCGGATTTCTGAATAAGAAGTTTCAATTCGGAGACATGATCAAATTTCATTCTTCAAAATGATCACAATACAATCCGTTTCATGAGGTAAGCTCGGAAGCAACAAATCTTTTTTGCATGGAGAGATGAGTTCATTATTTTTATTTTTAATGAGCTATTACTGTGGAATATAAAGACACTAAGCGAATGATATAATCACTGGACAAAATTATTATGTTGGTACGTTTAATTTCAGACTGATTAGTTCTTAAGAATTATAATAAAATAATGGGAAGTCTATGTCGTATTTTCCCAACAGAGTATATAGGATCAGAATTGAACCCGGGGCACTCAATGAACAGATCTGTGATATCACAGTCAAGCTGGTAAATACTTCGAACCTCCTCGATAATATAAAGTGGCCACTTGAGTATATATACCACTCTAAACTGTATCTGACACCATACCGAGAACATTCGGCTGGTTTTAATCTTTCATTTAAAAATTTAATTGGAAATATGTAAAACATATTGTCAATTATTGTTGCACGTTGATTCCTCCTGTACTATCACTTGACGAATAGTCATATGACCATTGAACCATTGACTATAAATAGGTATAATAATTTCAAGTTTGTTTGGGTGTAGTTAGAAAAGATTTCGGCTCTAGTGTTTTTATATTTTACAAATGTAATTGTTACGGTGACAATCGCATAGGCAAAACATTGTTTTATATGCGAGATATTTGTAAAAATACGTAAAAAGAGGTGCGGCGACGGATACTAGATATTCATAGATATTCTTCGCTCTATATTCCGTTAACCATATTTCGTAAGAAATGAAATCTTTAATTTTGGTAACCACCTTTATTGGTGTCCGAGTCATAGGAAGCGAGCTATTCGGAAATAACTGGATTTTGGACCTTTGCCCTTGAATATCTATTATCGCGACCACGATCTCGTTGCCGATTTTGAATATGTTTTTCAGAACGTCAAAATGAAGTGATCAAAAAAACAGATGCCATATTTTTGACTACAATAACGACTACATCTCTAGGGGATATTCCTCGTAAACTGTATAAATATTATTATAATAAAATAAGTATTTAAAAAAATGTGTGTTTATAAAATATTAATTTTGCGCATGTGCAGTAAAAGGTGAAGGAAAGTACCTATCAAGACTACCTATGAAAGACTATACTCGGAATCTCTATTTGATTTTACTTTCTCATGTATGTTGTATTTATGTATGTGATTAATTTGTGTTTTAATTTCGATGTTTATTAGGTTCCCTGAATCAAAACAAATGTTTTTAAATCATGTCTGTCTGCCGTCTGTAGCCTGTGCCGACGCGTGAACCCTATAACTACTGCGGCCGATTTGGATGAAATTCGACATACATGTTCGGAATGAAAAATCATTCCCTGAGGCGTAATCTTGAAATAAATGTTAGCTCTAAATTTGGGTGTGACCCCCCCCCCCCCCCCACGACAATTTTGATTAAAAACTAAAATCTAGTCTAATCTAAAGTTTAGTGTAAATACGAATCTAACCATATAAGTTTTCTCCCTGGAAAAATTTAGTTCCTGAGTTAAATATTGCTATAGACGAGGCCGGGTAGATTTCCGCTGGGATGAGTTATTTTTATGGTAAAATTTGATAAAATTTTCTACAGTAATTAAATGGAAACAAGAAAATTATAAATAACTGATAAATGGAAATCACTTAACCAAATAATTAATTTTCTTTAATTTGAGAAAGTTTAGTACGAGTTGTAAAAAATATATTTTTATATTTCCTCACCTACGGTAGGAAAAGTATTGTTTTAATTCTATTAACTTCAATTCCGCTTCCGCAACAATTCTTCACAAAACATGGAAGTGTTGGAACGGTCCTTTTTTAACAGATGCTATTTCATCCGTTTGCTAGCATCCGATTTTAAGGATGAGGGATGCGATAAATGAAATCGCACACAACTGATATTATAACTGAAATAACAACACAGAAAAAAGTTGAGTTGTTTACACAATCCGATCTGTCACGATACGATCCGGTGTGATTGACCTGTTTTTTTTTTTTCTATTTTTATGCTATGCTTACTAGCAGGTTGTGGGAATTTATGAATTATTGGTGGTGTGTAGACGTAACAGCATCACTGCAATGTGGAACTAACCTGTCCAAAGTGCCGTCAACTGTATAAACCCTGTCAATCTCTGTCACTCTTCTTTCTGCTCTCACACTCTGATAGTTTTTATAAGAGAAAACTTTCACTCTTCGTATCCACTTCTTCCTGCATTCCAACTAAAAAAAACAACTTTTTTCCCCACTTTTATCTAATCGATGTTTCCTTCCTATTTCAATTTGTTTAAGACAATAAATTATATAATTGTCAGAAAAAAGTGAGGTAATTTTACAAAGCGGTTTAAAGTCGGCTAGCGGACTACCGGACTTCTTAAGTGCCGTCGTATCGATTAGAAATGTGAAAGAAATTATTTTGTATCGGACTCGTGTTATGGACTTTGTTAAAGTTAGTTTTAGTAGAAAGCTTTTTTTTTTGTTTATTCCTAATTAAGTAATTCTACTGCTCATCTACACTACAATTTTAATATATAATTATTAATTTTCTTCCACAGAGGAAGGAGGTAATCGAACTTTTACCTACCTCCACTGAAGTGACCTCACCTCTCTCTGGAAACTAATTTTTTTAGTTATTATGGACTTTTTGCTTTTCACACAATAATATTTTAATTGCTTTGTAATTATATTTTGCTTTACTTATGTGGTCAAATTTGCATCTAGAAATAGACTACTAATTTAATTTAAAAAATAAAAAAATCATCCGGTTTTGTTTTTACTTTTCCTCACCTATGATGGTAGGAAAAGTAATGTTTTCACCCATTTTTTTTTTTTTTTTTCGAGATTTCAACTGAATAATCCTTTTAGGGTGTATTCAGCATGCCGTCTGTAAGTGTGTATGTGTGTTAGCATCGCAGCGCTCAGGGTATTTAACCTAGAGAGTTGAAACTAGGCGGAAAAATCAGTCCTTACTTCTAGTTGTGCCACCCGGAAAATCAATATTTTCCGCCGTATTGAACCCAGTTTTCTGAGTCAGCAAACATTTTAAAAAATCTAAAAGGGGTCTGATGGAGTTGAAATTTGGCATGGATGTACCTCTCCGTATGAAAAACAAATCCACAAAATCATTCATTTTGATATTGGCCGCCATTTTGAAGTTATCGATTTTTTAATTTTGAAACTTTGGTGGTTAATAATACCGAAAGTATAATATGTTTTTGACATATAGTAGTATATCATAGGAACAGGAACAGATATAAAATAAGAAACAAATATAAAAAAAAAAACCGATGAAATTTATTAATTAGTTTAAAAGTTATAAGTGATCATAATTATTAATGAGTGAGATACTTTTGTTATACGTCAGAGTTTGTTTACATCTGTCAAAATACCGCCAAAATTCAAATAATTAAATAAATGAAATAAAGTAAATAAAAATCATTTATATTTTTTAAAAAAAAATTATAATAAAAAAATCAATTAGTTCAAAACGGTCACCCATCGAAGTACTGACAATGCCCAATGCTGCTTCCTCCAGCAGGAGAGGCCAAAGTGAGAAAAAGGTACCCCGAACCCGATTTTTTTTCTCACGTTCCAATCAACAGCATAGGTTATTTCGAGTATTTACTTACTAAGAAAAAAATAAATAAACGCTTCTCTAGTGAACTAAGGAAAGATAAAGTAAGACCAGGTCAAAGATGAAATGAGAAGTCATGCTTGACAGAATGAGAAATAAGTTTGTTGTGTATAGTAATGTATGGCTTTATGAAAATTAAACTGAATAAATATGTTAATGTATGCTTGTGTGTGTGTAAATAGGATGTTTATTTTTTAATGCATTTGTGAGTTTTTTTTCTAATTAAGAGATGAATACTCTCTCCACAGCTCAGGACTCCATGTCCTCTAGTGGAGAGATAACCTAATGTAGTACTAAATTGTTAAATCAACAAAAAAGATAACTCGATGTAATGGAATATTATTATGTATTAATATGTTGTATTTTTTTTTTATTCAATAAAGGTAATTTAAATAAAAAAAAAATTAAAAATTAAAATAAAAATGTTTAAGGCTTAATTCTTAGAAAGCCCTAGCTATAAAGGGCTCTGAGATAAGTTTTAGATACGGAGATCAGAAAGGCCCCGGACTTATCATTCGGGGTCCAAAGGCTAAACGATAAACTTTATCTCTGGATAAAGTTTACTAAAGGAAACTCGGGGCAAACACTTTCCCCATCTGTTTTCTACTCCTAAACTAGTTCCACAATACTCAAATGGAAAAAAGAAATCTTTTTTCTAAGAAGAGAATTTTTTTATAATGAAAAGTGATTTCAAAGAGTTGCTTGTCTCATTAAGTATATACTTTTTTGTATCCGGCTAAATTAAAAATGATAGCTTTTAACTTAAATTTCGTTAAATATTTCTGTTTTTATTTCTTCTTTGTTCTAAGAATTCCTTTTTTTATAGGATTTTAAAGGTATTTTTTTATTGACCTAATGGTGACATAATTATTTAATAATATTGATTTCACGGTACTTGGAGGGCTACTAAAAAGTAGGTTGTTCGTATGCGTGAACAATGTGGACGAAATGATGGAATTAATAGAGGATCATCTGCTGACTTATTACTACAGCTTAGTCCATACCGCGAATCAATGTTGCGTGTCTTTTTGCAGGGCTGAATTGGCGCTGCTGCATTTCAGAGCTGTAATATATTCCCGTGTCCTTGTAGCGCTTTGCGGGTCTACGAGATATATGATTTGAGTCTGCTAGTCTACATCGGGACACAATCTTGCGCGTCTTTGTTGCGGGGCTGAATTGCAGCAGCAACATTGATTCCCGGTGTGGACTAAGCTTTAGATTTCATCAAAATCAAAACTAGTTTTCTAAATATTAATTTATAAATTTACATGGTACATCAAAACTGTCCCTTATTAATTTTACCCTTCTATGCAATATAAAAATTAATAAATAAATATCAAATATAAACCTTTTTTGGCACTTAATAGGTTATGTGTATAAACTGTTAAACATTTATATTAATAGCTTTAAATATCACGACAGTAAATGTTTTGGTAAACTACACTTAAAATAATAATGTAACTAGCTGGATGCCCCTTAAGCGAGCACGGGAATCTAGCTAGAATATAAATATATTATACCTTAAAGTAATATAATACATATCCTGGTTAGATGTAACCGGAGCTTTATAATTATATATAAAAAAATATTAATATTTATGAGAACTGAGGAGAGTCCAATACAACGTTGTCTAGTGCACTGTTCTATACTTGTACTGGCATATCTGCATGATATCCTGTTACATCTTATATACTTCATCTTGCTTTAAAACTAAAAAAAAAAAAAAATCTTGTCTACTTAAAAAAAACAAAAGAACTTAAATGTATGTTGAGCCCTGCTAGTTGCGTTAACTTTTAACAAAGCAAGAAACAGTCAAAAGAAAAATCATAATTTTGGTTTTGCTGACGGGAAAAATGTATTTCCTTCTTTAAGTTTTGAACAAGAATGGTTACCACCTCCATTCAACAATTTCACATTCAAATTTCATTCGACATCGGGTCGCAAATTTATTTTGATTCAAGATCTAGGAAACAAGATTTTTTTTGTGGGTTTTATTTATATGGTTAAATTAGTAATTAAATAATACATAGCTAGGTAAAATCCGCGTCACAAAGGGGTTAAAGTCCGACGTTTCTCTACCACTACTGGAAGCATCTTCAGGGGTGGTGCGTGGTGATGTTAACTTGAAGCAACAAGATATACAATGTAATATATCCTATGTATTCAGTCTCAAACCGCGGAAGAGCCTACGGACCAAATTAGTAATGGAATGGACTGCATTTTAGTTTTTTTGTTTTTTTTGTGTTAAAATTGTCAGGATCTTTTTTTTTTAAAAAAAGGTTTTGCTCCATCGCAATAATTAAATTAATATATTTGTTTCTACATATATTTTAAACTGAATCCCCCCCCCCCCCCCTTACTACCCTTTCTCATATACTATGTATATGAGAATGTAATAAACACGCTTAGTATTGCACTTAAAGTAAATAGGATTTGGAATTTAAAAAATAATGATGAGATAGGATTCGAAACTAGCTTTTTATCAAATGAACTTTGAAATATATAATGGAAAGGATCTATTTGTTAATTAGTTCTTTTATGATCCGTTTAATGGAGTGATCGGCTTTTCTCTTCTCTGATAAAGTCTAGCATTGATTATAGATGTTTATGTCTACGGATGTTTATTTCTAACCTTATTACCAGATACACCTTCATTCATGGCTGTGCTTGAGGCCTTTAAGCAGTCTATTAAACTCAGAATTTTTTTAAGCTAGAGATTTAAAAACATAGTAAAAAAATTGAAAATCCTTTTTGGAATTATATGGTAAGGAAAAGTTTCCCAAGTACCCTTATACATTAATTTACCCCATTGTTATGCCAGTGAGATTTATAAAATGTTCCCCTGATTGTAGGAACTGTCATGCTTCCACGTTTGGAAGAAATAATTTAGGTCGAGGTCTTACCGTGGTGACCGCTTCTCGAAGGGAAGCATCTTCAGGCTGAAGATGTCTTCAGGGGTGTTGATGGTGTAAGCTAAAATCAACAGAATAGTTAGTTAGTTAAGCGTTTATTTCTTTCTTAAGTTCATTTAACAAATATCATAAAACAACACAAACGAAAGCCTTGGTCATCTGACCGTTAGGCGAGATCCGGCCTCTTTATAAGATTTACATTATAATCAAACAAGTAACTCAATATTAACAGAAAAATTAATAAATAATTAGTAAGGAATGAAATATATATATCTACATTAAGTATGTTGTCTGCACACATACATACGAGCATCTACATAAATAGAAACTTACACATTAAAAAATCATAGTAAATTACATAGTAAATAATAAAACAATAAATAATAATAGTATTGCTTTCCTTTATCCCCCCCCCCCATTCTTTTTTTCTTTCTCTCATTTCCTATTTTTTCCTGATACCTAAATTAATAATAGGTGATAAGATCTTCCTAATACATTCTATATAAGAAAGGAGGTGTATAGCAATAACAAATAATATAATAAATTAATACAATAATAAGCAAAAAAAGCAGTACATAATTTACAGTTAAATAAATAAACATTATAAATACTTTTCTTCCTATCCTTATATTAAAGAAGCAATAACATCTATCAATTTAAAAAAGTTGAATTAGATATAAATACACATGCACATGCACATACACACATACCTACATACACACATACCTACATACACACAAATACACACACACAAATACAAGCATTGCTTATATTACTCCAGATAAACAGCTAATTGTTGCTCCCTTATGACAATAGCTGCGCTCTGTAAAGTTTGCTCCAGTTGGAGCCATTAAGTAACTGAATAATATCCTCCGATGCTGATACGGGTTTTCCCAAGAAGATTTGTCTACACTCAGCTAGATAAGTACATTCAGTTAAAAAATGATGCATATCTTCCCTGACATGTTGATTGCACAAAGGACATTCTGGTTGATCTTCGTAAAATCAACAGAATATATTAGAGGATCACGGTAAATTTCAGGTGTTTTCTATAGCCTTCGGGTGTTTATTATTACATGTTGGATATGATGTAATGTTAATATCGGCCTAGGTCATTTTTCAAGAGCAACATGGAGTATAATGTCGCGTTTTTTAGGGTCCGTAGGCAAAACCAAGGACACCGTGAGGGGTATCATATGAAAGGGTACGTCGAGCTGATTACAAAAATATATAATTCTTTAGTTATGACTTTGATAGGGCGAGCGTAGGCAAGTCTGAAGTGGGTGTGAAACGTGTCCCCCCCCTCTATCTCGCTTATGTGAAGTGCAAAATATCTGAAAAAATTCCTGAACATTCTTCGACCAAAACTGAAGATACCACTTTTTGGAAATTTCGAGAAAAAAAATTATTTTATTTTTTATTGACAAAATACGTTTTTTTTTTATAATTATTGTCTTATCGGTGTATTTATATGGTTGTAGTCCGGTTCAGTGGCAACAAAATACTTTATCAGAGTGTGTTTTGAGAATATCAGACCCTTAGGATAGTTCAAAGTAAGCTTTTTAGCATTTAAAAAAAAACACTGTTAATACACTTTACAGTTAAACATTGTGTGTGCTGTCTAGTACACACTTGACCTGTTTATTTCACATTTGATTGATGTAGTGCAAGTTAGTTAGTTACCGTTGTTGTTGAATGGGTAGGTATTTTATTACTGGAGCAGGATGAGGCCAGCGGGCCTGGTATCAGAAGAAAGGAATTTAGCCGTGACAATTCATAGTCAGGTCTGTGAAGGACTAAGTTTATCTTCTTACTTGATTGTGCAACTCGACTTCAGTTTGCAGCTCACGTAGTCAATTCCATCTGTTTGTAAAGTCCGTAGTTCTGTCTGCCAATCATCCTGTCTCTACCCGCATTCTTAGAGTTTCCTTTGAAGATCATTAAATACAATTAGCTCAAAGAAATACTTTGCTCAAGGACATTTAATAGGGACTTTTCCTTGCCCTACTGTAAAATAAGTTATTTCGTTGAACCTATTTGGCTTTGTTTTTGCCCCCCCCCCCCCCCCCCAATTTTTATGGCTTACATAAATTTCTTGGTTTGTCTCGGGCCATGCTTTTTCTGAACATAAAGTCGAGATCAGCAATGGAGTTAAAGCTCCAGGAGACTCCGCAATTGGCGAAAATTTGATTTTGATGGATTTACATTTTCTGAGGTCCCCTGAGTCCAAAAAACGGTTTTTAAAAATCTCTGACAGCTGTCTGTCGTCTGTGTAGACGTGTGGATCCTAAACTACTGGGCCGATTTTGACGAAATTTAGTATACATGTTCAGAAAAATCATACCCCGAGGCGAAATCGAGAAATGAATACTAGCCCTAAATTTGGGGGCGCTACCCCCCAAAAACTCAGTTCCGACTATTTTGATTAAAAAATTCTAAAATGTAGTCCATTCAAATTCGAATCTAACGATATAAGCCGTTTTCCGGAGAGAAGCCGGGTTTGATTCCCCTTTCAGGAGGTTATTTTTATGATACATTTTGATGAAATGTTCAATAAAAATTAAACGTACCTACGAAAACTAATAAATAGAAAACACTGGGCTAAGTAATTATGATCTCGTATATGAGAAAGTGTGTCGGAGTTGTTTTGGACCGATTTTTTTAATCAAGGTAACATGGAAATTAATGATTAGAAAGAAAAATCTGTTTTTCAATACTATCTCCCATTCAACATATGCAATCGTTTCGATTTTGATTAATTGTTACGGATTTTCTTGGATACATTTAATTATTATTGACCTTTTCAATTTGATTATTATTATGTGACTTTTGACGTGATTATTTTACTTTTTTATCAAATTTTATAAGTGAATCTAAGCCTGATCTTCCGCCTTTACCTATTGTTTATACTCAGAGACATTTGTTCCTCAAAGAAAGAGACGTAAAAAATCAAATAATTGGTTGACGCTGAGAATGAAATATAAATTATCTAATTTCCCATTAAAACTACGCCCATTACTTCCTGTTTCGTATCACCATAATAGTATATTATGTTACTAGGCTGTGAAGTGTTTTTTCTTTACCGCGGCAATTACATTTACTGTCGAGCGAAGCGAGACAGTAAATATTGCCAAGGTTCATATTGCCAACCTTGGCAATATTTACTGTCTCGCTTCGCTCGACAGTAAATGTAATTGCCGCGGTAAAGAAAAAACACTTCACAGTCGCGTAGCATATGCTATTTTTTTCCGAGGTAGCAGACAATGAAAAAACATTAAATATTAATCACTAATCAATATATAATAATAAGAAATATTAGTACATACTTAAGACTTAAAAAAGAAACCTTAAAAATAGGTTACACTATAAGAAAAGATAAATAAAACGCATTGACATCTAGCGGATTTTAATCGTACTAGAAGCATTTCTACAAAGACTGCAGCGGTACTAACGGAAGTTTTGACAACTACCCGCCGGACATAAAAAATCTTTTAGTTCCTAGGACGTAAAAGATTTTTTCTTTACAGCTAGGAGTAATGAAAAGATTTTTTAAGTCCACGTAATGAAAAAATGGATTTTAGCTATGTCTTTTAGGCTCTAAAGTTACTATTTCACAGCCTACCACGGAAAAACATTATTTATGTACACCTAAAATTTTAAAAGATCTCATCTGGTTTTGATGAAATATAAATGATCATTGGTCGTAATAATATTAAATAATGATTAATATGACGTTGTTGGAAAAATAGAAATTGGTCCCCAAAACCACAATCAATTTCACTATGTAATCATTATTGTTGTTTTTTTCTTATTAAATGTTCTCATTTAAGGCTTTAGTTACATCTATATTTTGAAATATGTTTCATTATACGACATTATTTTATACTCAAGTGACCATTCGTCCAGTTTTAAACGTGCCGCATTAAATGAAAATTTATAAAAAAAATAGACTGCCAATTGGTGTTGCACATAGCTTCCTCGCATGTTATCACGTACTTTTTGATTTTATGCTTTTACAAGCCATTTTTGTTTAATTGTTTCCCCTGTTTTTTTAATCTGTCAAAATTGTTTTGATTTTTTACTTGAATTAAAATATTAATTAATAAAAAGTTAAAGAGCGCAGACGGTTAAAAGTAATCTGGGGCTATCTGCGGGCTACTTTTGATAAACTTTACAAGTTTTAAACAAATCAGATTAGTAATTTTGAAGCTATAGGTGTAAATTAATGTATGTTTGTGCGCATGTAAAAGAGAAACAAATGAGCGTAGAAAGTTGAAACTTATATGGGACCAACAATGGGCAACTCATGGCCACCACCCAAATTTCATTAAAATTGGACGTGTAGTTTTTAAGATACGTTAGTTCGCAAAAATTGATCGACAGACAGACACGGAACAAAAAATGATCCCTGATGTCTGAAACAGATTTCTATCTTGAAATTTTTTAAATCGGAGACCTAAGAAAGTTTCGTTCTTCAGAACGATCACATAGCTTCCGTTACCTTCGGTAAGCTCGGAAGCAAAAATAAAATAGAATATAATAAGTAGTGAAATAAAAAAATTTTTAGAAAAAATGCAAGGTTAATCTATTGGTATAAATACAATAATATTGATTGTAGCTAGTCAAGATATTTACTTGGAATGCTTTTAAATATTTATTACATACCTGTTCTATTGGAGGAAGCGATTGGTCGTCATTTTATCTTGATATATGTCGAGATAAGAGTGACTTTTAAGAACACGTCAAGGTCATTATCACTGCTCAAAATCTACAGTTATTCTTTCTCATTGTTTTATCTGTCTCTTGTACATTGTTCATTGTTAACTTCATCTGTATTGATCTGACATTGTAAGTGTAACAAATGTGTTGACGACCTGTGTATCGCGTAACATTACCTTTTTTATATACCTGTCTATTTTAAAAATGTAATAAAAAGAACATTATCAGTATATGCTTCTCATACAAATCGTATGGTATAATTATATATCGAGAGAAAGTATTTATGATGAGAATATTCCATTTTGAGATTTCGATGAACTAGTCGTTTTTAGGTCCCCCGATCCAAAATAGTTTTTTTTTTTTTTTTATCATCTATGCAACCGCGTGGTCTAAACAACACTTTCGATTTCGATAAATTTGGTGTAATTTAGCTTCCTTATATGATATACACAGCTTTAGTGAAAAAATATATAAAAAATAACCCACTCCAGCTAGTGTAATACTAGGCATTGCTTCTTTCAATTTATCAACTTCTTATGACTCGCCCACTACTTATTTTTTTATAATGTAATTCTAGTTCTACCAAAATTGGCACTGATGGTGGCTTTATAAAAGCCGAAAGCTGCTTTGATAAATAAACAAGTACTATCTTCCGTGGAGAGACTATTTCTTTGTATTTATAGTCCTTTCCAGTTGCCTCACTGCTAAGATTATGTTAATTAAATTTAGTCACATTCATAGTTCATAGTATATACACATCATATTACACTTTGTCACATTCATATTATATAGAGACATTAATTTATTTATATGCATAGTTTAATGTTAATTTGTTACTTTTTTGTTGATTAGTTTAAAATGTTAATGATAACAAGCCGATTTTTGTTCACTGTAATAAGTGAGATCACTGTTATGGCTGAATTAAACGCATACATTATGAAAAAAAAAATGTGTTATTATTAGTTAATATTTAATGAAAGGTATTTCTTTATGGACCTACTTTTCCTAAGATTTTAGGAGGTAAGAAAGGTATCCACTTTTGCTGGTTTTAGTTAACTTTAGATTTAGGCGTAGAGGGGGTGGACTGTAAGGATATATAATATATGTTTCTAAATAGATATACAAGATATAATAAGATAGAAAAGATATAAGTAAGCGGGTAAGAATGGTCTAACCTGATACTGCAGCGGTGTGTCGGGTGTCAGGGAAGAGCTGGAAACTGCCGGTAGTTGGTGATACACACATATAATAATAAACTAAAAAACGAATAATGAGATTTATGCGGGTATTAAAAGCGGGTGGTTAGCGGGTTAACAATTGCGGTACGGCAGACGATCCGACTCAGGCAACGTCTGGAAGCGGAAGGGGTGAAGGTATAGATGCTCCAGTCGCATCCAAGCCGTACTTCACAATTCCTCCACAGGATAGCAGCACGCACCAGACCCGGGCTGAGTAGGAGGAACATCCAGCTTCACACACTTACTTTTATAAAATAATATTTAAATAGTTCTATAAGAAAAGATAGAATAAAATTAGATATAAGATAAATATTGTCCATACCCGCCCCCTTGCATGTCCTCAGGACATCAACAGAAAAGGAAAGAAACTTCAGAAAAAATAAACAAACTTCAGAAGACATGATGAAGGCAGGAAATGTAGACAGCGGTGATTCACAATTAAAAAATAAATCGAGAAGAAAAATTATACAAGTCAGCACCACTTATGACTTTACAAGTGGAACAGAAATATAACTAAAAAAAAAATGGCTTGTAGTTGAGCGGAAAGCAAACAATAATTGACCAAAACTGGATCACAAACTTCTATAAAAAAAATATAAAAAAATCTTCTAAAACTGAAAAGAAACTTAAGAGACCGGTAAAGGAGCAACTTTGCGGGCTGGTCGGCGATATGTACCAGTGGCGGTCTTCACTGAAACGGCACGTACAACGCCATCTTTACCAGGGTATAACTCAGTAATGCGTCCCATTGGATAAGAAAGGGGAGATGTGTTATCCTCATGCAACCACACTAATTGACCTAAGGAGATATTCGAAGAGGGTAGGAACCATTTACCTTTACACTGAAGCGTATATAAATACTCTTTTTTCCACCGACGCCATAGGCATTGTGAAATTTGCGATACAAGTTGCCAACGAGATAATCGGGGTATCGGAACATCTTCTAAATTTATTTCAGGCAATGATACGAGAGGAGAGCCGATCAAAAAATGTCCGGGAGTTAGTACGTCGTAATCATCAGGGGAGTCGTTTAAGGCACACAGAGGACGTGAGTTGAGGATAGCTTCAACCCTAGCGGTAATAGTACTGAACTCTTCTAAAGTTAAAACTTGGGACCCTATAGCACGAGTCAAGTGAAACTTGACATTTTTCACATTAGACTCCGCTAAACCTGCCATGAAAGGGGCTCGTGGACAATTGAACTGAAATTCAATGCCCTGGGTAGCCAGGTATGAAGATAAAATTTTATGAGTATTTTCAGATCTAAGATATTCAATTATTTCTGAAAGCTGGCGGGCTGCTCCTTTGAAATTGGTGCCCTGATCACAGTAAATTTGACTAGGTAAACCTCGACGTGACGTAAAACGAGACAAAGCAGCGATAAAACAATCGGAGCTAAGACTAGTCAAAATTTCGACGTGAACAGCTTTGATAGCAAAACACACAAACAAAGCAAAATATGCTTTATAGGTCTTAGCGTTACGGCGTAGACTTTCTTTTAATATATAAGGGCCAGCGAGATCAACGCTACAGTTAGAAAAGGGTCGACTCGGCGTGACTCTTGCTGCGGGTAAATCACCCATCGGTGGATTAGCGGTTGTGTTTTGTCTAAAGCGGGAGCAGCGGACACATTTATAAATAATACTTTTAATAGTCTGACGACCATTAATAATCCAATATGTGTTGAAAAATAAAGCTTGGAGTGTGCGAAGACCTGCATGAGGATACGATGTGTGAAAATAAACAATAATAAGGTGAGTCAAATAACTTTTACTATGCAATAATATTTGATGTTTTGACGAGTAAGATAAAGAACTATTTATGAGGCGACCTCCGACTCTAATTACACCAGTCTTATCTATAAACGGAGACAATTTTTGAATTTTTATAGAACACGGAAGATTATTAGATAAACAAGACAATTCTTCACTGAAGTAAAATCGTTGATCAAGTTTAATACACAAATTAAGACCATTATTCAATTCATGTATGGTTAAATGACCACAATGGCGGTTCTGCGGGTTACGGAGGTTGTAGATAAAACGTAAAACGTAGGCGGCGATTTTTCGAAGTTGAGAAAAACTAGAACAACGAGTCACCCAATCTGGAATGGGTACAGGCGGGGCTTTCAACGCGGTCAACAAAACACTAGGTTTAAGTTCTGGAAGATTTATCGATTCTACAGGCTCAAAACAAGTAATAGGCCAACTTTCGGGTTCGTCGTAGGTCCATGAGGGGCCCTGAAACCAGGAAGAGTTATCAAGAAGACCTTTAGGAGTGAGACCTCTAGACGCGCAATCGGCGATGTTATGTTCTGTAGGCACATAATACCAATCAGACGGGTTGGAGTTTTCAACTATAGCGGCGATTCTATTTGAAACAAACAATTTTAATAAATGAGGCGGTTTTCTTATCCATGATAAGACTATAGTGGAATCACAAAACAAAAAGGTAGTGTAATGCGATACAGGTAATTTATTTAAAAAATGTTCAATTGATTTAATAAGTTTAGTTAAGAGTAAGGCACCGATTAATTCTAAGCGAGGTATAGTATGACCTTTAGACGGGGCTACTTTAGTTTTTGACTTTAAAAGGAAAACTTTTACAGTGTTGTCTGAGTACCTAACACGTAGATATAACACACAAGATGAACCTAACGATGAAGCATCGCTGAAGCCAAGTAAGTGGCAGCTAACAGGATCAGATGGAAACAAACATCTAGGTATTCGAATAGTACAGAGAAGTGGTAACTCAGATAGACACTGACTCCATTGAGAACAAAGAGAGGAAGGAATCGGATCATCCCAATCGCAGTGTGAAAGCCAAATATCTTTCAATAAACACTTAAATAAAAATATAGTAGGTGAGCCATAACCATTAGGATCAAATATACGACTTACGGCACTTAAGACTTGTCGCTTTGTATAATTATCTTGAATACACGGCGGATCTAAAGCAAAAAAGAAAGCATCAAGTTGCGGGTCCCAGCCAACACCTAAAACTTTGACTGAGTTATCATCGACGTTTCTTATTACTAACGAGCTAGAAGTGTCTGAGTCTTTTATGGATTTAATAAATTCAGGACTATTTGAAAGCCATTTATTGAGTGGGAATCCACCGGCGGCTAACAGCGAACATAATTGAGATTTAATATCGAGCAAAGTTTCAAGGGACTTTGCACCTGCAAATAAATCGTCTACCACAGAGTTATTTAAAATAATAGGGACAGCCAGAGGATATTTTTCTCCTTCGTCTCTAGTTAATTGAATTAAACAACGTTGAGAAACAAAAGCGGACGGAGACAAGCCGTAAGTAACCGTACGTAACTCGTACTCCTCGAGCAGTTTACTAGGATCGTCACGAAACAAAATATGTTGATAAACACACTGATCATCTAGTACTTTTATCTGGCGGTACATTTTAGATATGTCACAACAGAACACTAGCGGATGTATTCTAAAATTGAGCAAAACTTCAGGGACTTCATGTTGCAACTTAGGTCCTGCAAACAATATTTCGTTTAAAGAAATATGTGATTTCTTAGCCGAACCGTCGAAAACTACACGGGTGGGTGTAGTAGGTGAGTTTGGATTATGAACACAAAAGTAGGGAATAAAATACTTGCCAGGACGAGTGGCTTTAATCATATGCCCTAAGTCCAAATATTGATTCAAAAATGAAGTACAGTCATTTTTTAAAGTTTTATTTCGGCGGAATCGATTTTCAAGAGATTGAAATCGTTGTTGGGCTATATCTTTGGATTGAATAAAATTAACAGAAGCGGGGTCTTTATTGAAAGGCATTTCGATGATATAACGTCCCGTGACGTCACGACGGTGAGTACTAATAAAATGATTTTCACAATAATCATCAGCGGGGTCTGTGGTGGGTGAGCAAGATATATTTTCAGTCTCCCAGAATCTTTCTACAGACTTATGAAGTTCATCTTCAGACTTAAGCGGACTACGAAGCGGATTAGTTACTAGAGATGGAATTGAGTGCAGCGGATTTGAACGAGAGTCGATAGTGAGAGGACCTATGATCACATGACCAAACACAGTACAGAGAACACCCAATTTAGAACTAAGAGATGGAGCGGGGTGCGGAACTAAAATGCGAGGAAGAACGTCACAACCTATCAACAAATCAATTGGTGATGAACGATAAAATTCAGGATCAGCAAGATGTAAGCCCTGAACAAGATCTTTACAACTGTCAGGTAAACTAATTTGCGGTACGTGACTCAATATAGTGTCGACAATAAAGGCAGTAGCGGTTATGTGCGGGTGATTCGTAGAAACGGGCTTCAATAAACATTTTATTAAACCTGAACTGAATCCTACAGAGGTATCTGATAAACCTGAAAACTGTTGATCTGTAGGTTCAATAGGTAAGTCTAATAACTTAGCGAGTGACTTGGTTATAAATGACGTAGCGGAAGCACAATCAATCATTAAGCGGCAAGTAATAAATTTGCCCTTTTTATTTTTAATTAAGGCTTGTGCCGTGCCCAATAATACAACAGACGTACGACTAGAACAAGGTAAATTAAAGGATGTAGTAGCAACCGTAGAGGCGGTTTGAGGCGGGTTAACTTTATTTATTTCTACGGGGGTACTAGCGGGTTTATCTCTAGATTCGAGGTGCAGCAAACGATGATGTCGGCGGTTACAATGACAGTTATGATATGACCTACATTTCGAGACTTGGTGATTCCCCAAACAATTAAAACATAAGGAATGTTTTTTAACGAAGGCATGGCGGTCGGTAACACTAAGTTCTAAGAATTTAGGACACCGGTACAAATGATGAAAAGGAGAATCATGGCAAAATAAACAATTGGATTTATAATTAGGCTCACTCTTATCTGATTTTTCGGATGTACCAGGTTGGGTAGCAAACACTGACTTTCTAACTGAAATTTTATTAGAAGCGGGCTTTCGAGTTTCAGGCGTAAGTTGGCGGTTTGTAACATTGTTTGAAGCGGGATGTACGGCAGCGGTTATCTCTAACAATCTACATTCGGATTTGACAAATGTTAAAAGAGATTCAAATGTCGGTATGGACTTAACACCTTGAATTTTTGTTTCAAACTCTTTAAGAGTGATTTGATCAAGTTGGCGGACGGACAAACTAAAAAATAAAAAATCAGACAAATCCTCAAGTTTCATATCTTTTAAACCCTTCACATTAGTTTGAAATTTAGATATGAATGATTGTAAAAACTCTATGGAATGTTTTGCGGGAATATTAAGTGGCTTTATTATCTCTTCAAAATAATGTGTTGCTAAAACTCTATGACTCTGGTATCTGTCTTGTAAGCTTTGCCAACATGGTATAAAATTATCCTCTGAGAGGGAATACATTTTAACTATATCAGCTGGTCTACCAGTAACCGTACTAATTAAATAATGAAGCCTTTCTACGTTGGTTAGTCTCGAATTATTTACTATGACAGCGGTAAAAATATCGCGGTAACGACACCAATCTTTTATATCTCCTGTAAAAGGTTTTATTTCTAACGCGGGAAGATTAGTGTGATTTCTAAAACCATTACAGGAAGTTGAACATGAATCAGTGGAAGGATTTTTAGAAGTAGAGGGTTGACTTTTAGAATCGGTACCTTGCAACACTTTAATTTTATCTAGGGCGGTTAATATGTTTCCATAAAGATCGTCAAATGCGGATAGCGGTTCATAATTAGGCAAATAATCAGGATTGAGTTCTAATTCTAAGTCCTGAATATTGTCTATAATTGACTCAAAAGCACTTCGATCTAAAGTGCGAGCACTAATTATAAAATTGTTTTGAATTTTCTCATTACCGAGACCAGAAATCATATCGTTGAGCGTTTGTGCTCTTCGAAAGTAACTTTCTTTTTTGGCATGAAGCTTTTTTAAAGATTGTACAATTTTAATATTAGCAGCAGCGGTAGAATCTGAAGACGACATGTTAAATGAAATGTTAAAACAGCTGTTTCAAGGTTAATGACCTTATAGGTTAAGATAGAGAGTGTAATGTTTTAACGATATTTGAGAGAGAAGACAAAAGAGAGTGACCTTTGAGCAACCTAGTGAACCCAATGTCGAAGATAAAAGCGTTTGACCTCAGAATAATTTGAATAAAAATTAATATTTGAAAAAATAAAAAAATGAATAAAATGAGGTATACGAATCGGATTTTGATGCGGTAAACGGCGGAATGACGAGAAAAATTAGGGAAATTTTACTCACAACAAGGAACACTACAAAAATTGATTCGGACCACAGGACCACTAATATGGACCTACTTTTCCTAAGATTTTAGGAGGTAAGAAAGGTATCCACTTTTGCTGGTTTTAGTTAACTTTAGATTTAGGCGTAGAGGGGGTGGACTGTAAGGATATATAATATATGTTTCTAAATAGATATACAAGATATAATAAGATAGAAAAGATATAAGTAAGCGGGTAAGAATGGTCTAACCTGATACTGCAGCGGTGTGTCGGGTGTCAGGGAAGAGCTGGAAACTGCCGGTAGTTGGTGATACACACATATAATAATAAACTAAAAAACGAATAATGAGATTTATGCGGGTATTAAAAGCGGGTGGTTAGCGGGTTAACAATTGCGGTACGGCAGACGATCCGACTCAGGCAACGTCTGGAAGCGGAAGGGGTGAAGGTATAGATGCTCCAGTCGCATCCAAGCCGTACTTCACAATTCCTCCACAGGATAGCAGCACGCACCAGACCCGGGCTGAGTAGGAGGAACATCCAGCTTCACACACTTACTTTTATAAAATAATATTTAAATAGTTCTATAAGAAAAGATAGAATAAAATTAGATATAAGATAAATATTGTCCACTTTATTTATTGCTCTTACATTGAAGCGAGCGTACTGAAATAAATATTGAACACTTAGACGATAGTTATATAACATTTGGAGTGTCACCAACAGACAAACAAACAACAAAATAAATTTTCTATTTGACTGTAAGAAGCTCGCTTCAACAATTAGTTTATATTGGTTTACATTACACTGTTTGTGATAATTTGGTTTAATTAAGGGAAATAATCGGATTACGACTCCGGACATTTGTTACTTCGTCTCTCTATTCGTTTGAAACTCGACTGTGTCCATTATGAGTTTTAAGTTTGACGAACACAATGCCTGCCGCAGAATTAGAGCCATGTCGGGCTGAACCCAGCCATTCATAGGAATAACTTTGTCCTGTGTTAATAGTCCATTGTTTGGTGCCAAGTTTGCCAACCTCTGCCTGTGTGTGAAATCAAACAATGAGATTTAAACAGTTTCCTCAGCCCTCCACCATCTACTCACTAGTAATTATTCATTACATCTTCATTTTTTTTTTTTTATCACCAAAAACAATCTGTATTGTTTCTTTTTTTGTAAAGTGTATTTCTAATATCTAAAAAGTAAAGTTTTTTAAATTGTCATTTTTAGATGAAGTGGAGAATAATTTAAATATAAAGATAAAATGAATGAGTTTCTTATTATAAAAACCGCGTGGTGAAAGAATAAAATATTCTGCGAATCTCAGTTTGAATCAATTCTTTATTTTATTACTAGGCACCATATATATAACTATTTACTAATCAAGATTGAATTTAAAACTGATCTTAAAAATAATTGTGCTTGTTAAAATATAAAATTTGATCTAAAAATGTATTTAATCTATCGCCTCAAAAGCTCAAGTGGATAATGACAAATCCGTACTTGGAAGAAAAGTAATTCTCTAATATATATATAATAGATACTCGGTAGGTGCAGAGTTTGAATACTTAACTGATATAATATTTGTTAATTCCTTCCAAACAAATCATAAAATTATGTTTAGAGAGCCTTGGTTTACATATAAATAATGTCGTTCAAAGCGTAAGAAAGTACTCAAACTATTAAACTCTATAAGAAAGGAGGACACGAATTATTAAATAAATCTATATTATACAAGGGCAAAACATAACTATAGGTTGGAATGAAGAAAGACCAAGAAAAAAATTTTTCTCAAATTTAAACAAGATTTACAACTTATAAATACCATGAGTGAATTCTGGGAAAAAACTAAACCTCTTTGGAAAATAAATTTTAAATTGGTAATAGGTGAAATATTATTAAATATAAATTAATAAAGTAAAAACCAGGCTATTAGAGGATACCTGTAGAGTTTTATAAAAATGTGCCACCTATCTATCTCGAAAGAATGCTGAAACAGTTAAACTCTATTTTTGATAGTTGAAAAATACAAAAATCTTTTCAAAGAACAATCTTTCCAATTCATAAGAAAGGAGGTATAAATAATTGTCAACTACAGAGGTATATCCTTGCTAGACACAATATCTAAAATATTCACTGGACTTATGTTGCAGCGTCTCACTAACTAACTTGAAATTAATAAGTCCATACCTGCGAGGACTAGGAAAAAAATACTCAACGTTGGATAATTTTTTTTGTCATCCATGTGTTATCAACATAAAAATGAAAAAAACAAAATCTAAAGGTTTATGGGTTCTTCGTCGTCCTGCGAGCAGATTTTGATTCAATCGATAGACAGGCAGTATTCTATAAACTGGCGAATATGCAAGTATCGAAAAAGTATATTAACATGCTTAAAGGTTTATATGAGAATGAGAATATAAAGGCAGATGTGTGGACGGTAGAAGGCATTTCACATTTGTTTGATTACAGGTACGGGCATCAAACAGGGCTGTTTGATTAGTCCTCAAATATTTTCTCTTTTCCTGAATGATGTGCACGACTCTCTAGGAGGAGGTCTCAAACTAGGAAAGGTTTTCATTCGCTACCTTGCATTCGCCGATGACATCGTAATTTTTAGGGAAAATAGACTGATACTGCAAGAGATGGTCAACAACTTCCGAGAATATTGCCAACGTTGGAATTTTAACTTGAACACAGAGAAGTCTAAGATTATTTTTAAAAAAGGACGAAGATTGAAAAAATTGGGTACGGGGTACCTCGGAACTTTTCCTCACTTCAGAGGCCACTAAAGTGGCCTCTCCTGCTGCGAAGCAGCAGAAGGAAGCAACATTGGACGTGGTCAGTACTTGGATGGGTGACCGTTCTTAACTAACTGATTTATTATCATTTTTACAAAAAAACAACCTTATTTTAAATACCTATATTTTATTTAATTATTTGAAGTTTGGCGGTATTTTGACAGATGTAAACAAACTTTGACGTCATCAAAATTATTGCACTAATAAATAATTATATTTACTTATAACTTTTAAACTAATTAATAGAATTTCATCGGGTTTTTTTATATTTGTTCCTTAATTTTTTCTGGTTCCAACGATATGCTATAAGTCAAAAACCTATATGTAATTTCAGTATTATTAACCGTCAAAGTTTAAAAATTCAAAAATTGATAACTTCAAAATGGCGGCCAAAATTAAAATGAAATTTAGTAGGCTTGTTTGTCATACAGAGAGGTACATTCGAGCCGAATTCCAACTTGATCAGGACCATTTTCGATTTATTACGATTTTTTTAAATTTTTGCTGACTCAGCAAACTGGGTTCAAGATGGCGGAAAAAGTTGATTTTCCGGGCGGCACAACTACAGGTTAGGACTGATTTTTCTGCCAAGTTTCAACTCTCTAGGTTAAATACCTTGGGCGCTACGATGATAACACACATACATACGTCGTGCTGAAAACCACTCAGGAGGTCTTAAAAACACATAAAACGGATAATTCCGTTGAAATCTCGAAAAAAAAATTTTTAGTGAAAACAATACTTTTCCTACTATTAGTAGTGAGGAAAAGTAAAAATATGATAAATTTTATTATGGGCCGGTTAAATTGGACATGAAGTGAATAGCTACAGATATCTAGGAATTATATACTAAGACCCAAGTTATGCTATAACAAATATTTGACAGAATGAAGCTCTACGGCAAGTATCAGATTAAATACCACATGGAAATCCATTGTAGAGAATAAATATATTCCTTATTCTAAGAGAACTGCAGTCTTCGATACAGCAATTATTCTATGTTACAGAGCATAAATATGGGGTTGGGAGCAGTACGATGAAATAGAAGAAGTTAGCGTCAATTTATAAAAAAAAAAAAAAAAACCTTCATATACACAAACTTACCTTCATATACACCCTCTTATATATAAATATAGAAATCGGCTTAGTACCATTATATTTACATACCGTCAAATTACATTTCAACTATATCTTCCCAATCCATCTTTCAACTATTCTCCCCAGGATAGGCTCAAGAGTACTTTCACCTTTATTTATAATCTTTAAGGGTAATACCTAAACAGGCTATTACTTGGACCAGTTGACCGTCCCAGATGGGCTATGCTTCCAAGTAAAAAAAAAAGTATGACTGTCACAAACGGTCGACTCCCTTCTTTTTAGATTATGCTCAGAAAATACATCATTACTTCTCGCCTCGCTTGTGGCTTCTGCCGTTAGCGACTCTTAAAAATTCTGTTAATAATTAAATTACTTACTTAATATCATTAAAATTAAAGGAAATAACCCTTTTCGCTCCTTAACTAACTATCGCTCCTTAAACTAGGTGATCTGAAGAATTGTTTTTTTTGTCTCCGGTTTAAAAAATCCTCGTGTTTGTCTGTAGGTCTGTCGTTCAATTTTTGCAAACCAACAAATTATAAAAACTACACTCGTATAAGTTGACACAATTTCGGCTAATTGGTTTCCTCTTCCAATTTTTTTAATTAATACTATATCTTTAATAGTACTCATCAGTGTTATGAATGATAAAAAGTTAAAAAAGGTGGGAAAATTAAATAAATTTGACAATAATGGGTTGTAAAAGCAATAAATAATATGCAATAAAAAGTATGTACCTTGTGACGCGAGGAAGCTATATACCCATCTAATTGGCAGACTATTTTTTTTATTAAGAATAATAATAAATGAATTTAAATTTACCTTTACTATTGGTAAAGTCTAGAAACGAAATGATGGTTTTAGGTTATTTCAATGCTAAATAAATAATTATTTCATTAGTTTTTTTTTGGTTTGCTATCAATGGAAGGTTGATTTTATAGGTGCATGAATATAGTTTTTTATATTTGCCGTGTTTCCAGAGCTGTCCCTTTTACTATATATGACCCAATTTCTACCATTGTTTGGGATCTTGCCACCTCCCCTTTCGAGTTCCTAAGCCTATTGATTTATCCCTGTGGCCCTGTTCCCTTTCCACTTTACCAAGGCAAACATTATTACGGGGACATTGGTTCCCCATGCTTCTTTTTCCGATAATATATTAGAGGAGAGGGTCTAACAATATTTTGTCATACGATCTCTAAATTTAGTTTAGATGAAAAGGGGGGTTTCCAGGGGTTGAAAACAAACATAATTTTCGTAGGATCCATTTTCAGCAGATTATATCCTAAAAATTGTTGTTTAAAAGCATTCTTTAAACAACATTTAACCAGAGTTTTTTTATAAAAAGAAAAATTATGGTGTTAAAATTGGTCTTTCAATTTTTTACTTTATCTCTAAAATTGAAACTTAAGAGTATGGAATAAAATAAAATACAAGCTATACAATTGAAAATATTTTAACTTTATCTATGAAGTTTTTGGTGTATGCTTCTTGGAGCACCGATTAAAGCTGTTTGCTTCTTGGAGCACCGAATCAAGCTGTTTTCGCTTCTTGTAAAAGTACCTTTACCAATTTTTTTGTTATGTCTAACTCATTAACTTTGAGACAATTATTTATTTTTATCTCAGCTTACAAAAAACTTTTTGATAAGCCATGTTTAACATTTTGGATACCAAGTAGAAAAAAATATATTTATATAATATTTTAGCTAGTGTGTCATTATTATTACAAAGAAAACCATATTGTTTTAGCTCTTTGAAAAAATCGGTTCGATAAACTCAAACCAAGCTTACATACGTAGTGATATGTACTAAATTTATATACCAAAAATGTGTAATAATTAAACATTTAAAAGTTAAAAAGTGTTACAGTTTTAAACAGGTGATTGATAAAATTTTGTTTTAGATTTTCAGCAAAATTAAAGTTATTTTCATCTATATCTCGAAAAACTTATTTTTTCCAAAAAAAAAATACTTTTATGGTCATTGGCATTTAAATAGTTTACATTGTTTAATCACAATCGTCGAAAACGTTTTCCAGAAATATTTTTTTTCACAGTTTTTGGGGTATCCCACTAGAATTTGACCTAAAATTATTTTCTTGATTTCGGTTTGGGGTATGATTTTTCTGAACATGTACGTCAAATTTATTCGTAAAAGGCCCAGCAATTTAGGCACTCACGCATCTACTTTCTGGCAACGACGGAGAAACATTTTTTAAATAAAAAATGTTGTACTTGTAATCCATCAAAAAAATAATAAAACGTGTAAATCCATCAAAATCAATCGATTTTTCGCAACTTCACATAACTCTTTCGACTCTTCCTCGTTTTTATGTTTTTTTTTTTTTGTTTTTTTTTAACTAGTTTTACCTTTTAAATTAAAAGTGTATGGTAAATATCAAGGGTTGAAGAAAATGTAAAGTATAAAATCAATAAAATATTCATAAACAAATCTTGTCAAGTCATGAATATGCTCCGGAGAAAGGGGAAAAACACGTTTAGCCAATGAAGAAATTAATTGTCTACTTATATATTTGATTTAAACCCTAAACAGCCCAATTATAAGGATACAAGCAAAATAACAATTACTATGCATACTACTTATATGCTCCATGTAATATGGAGGAGAGACGAAGTATTGTTATTGCGTGTCATATGAAGAATATAGTCACTAGAGTCTAACTCCATGTTCAGAATACTTTCAAATATTTAATATTATATTTCCCTTTGAATATTTGTATACAAAATATTATTACTTTGTCTTTCTTTTTAGCAAAAAATAAATAGAAATAAAGCTTTTTCACAAAAGCTGGCCTGAATAGGATGGCTTTTTTTTGTAACAAGTCTTTGTTTTCAGGGCCATGACAAAGTTGGCCCCTTAGCTGATGTTTTATCATAAAACAATGCTTGTTTGGAACGCTTGTACGGGTGGCCTCTGTTCAGAATTCTAAACAGGGCCCTCTGATCAATCAAGGGCCTTTAGGTTTTTTTCAGTTCTTCTGCTCTCTTAACTTTGTACCCCCTATTTCGGACCTGATCTTTTTTTTTATTCATGAAACATGGAATTTGTTCTTTTTTTATTTATTTTTTTTTTATTCTTTTTGTAGTATTAATTTATTTTCAAGTCTTTGTTAATAATTACTAGAGGGCTCCGCCCCCTTTACTTCGTTTGTCAATCCCCAGAGGACGACCGCTACTCAACTACGGATTCACTGGTTGGGGAGCTATGCGCTCCTCCCCATCAGTGTTGAAGGACAGCCCTGTGTGGAGTGAGGAGGTCAAGGATTAGGGCATTCGGCATTATATTGAGCTTATGAATTAAAAATATAATGAAATGAGTACACTCTACGGGTAGGTACTAATGCTAAAAAAAAATAAATACTATTCGGATTTACTACGTGCTCTTAATTCACTTTATAAAGTCATATTCATTAACGACCAATCAATTTGTAACAAGTCCTGTCGTCTGCGCAGACGTATTTCGATAAAATAGATACATGTTCAGAAATTTCATACCCCTGGTGAAATCGAAAAAGGATTTTAGTTCTTAATTTGGCGCTCCCCCTCAAATACTCTGAAAAAAATCCCGTCAAGTGCTCGCCAGCAAGTTAAAAAGAGGGTTTCTTCGGTCATAAAATATCCTGCTTTTTTTTATCTCTTACGTAAATATGTATAAAAAGTTGTACTTTAGAGGAACATGGTGTGTATTGTGTATATTACCTTATCCTTTAGCATCATAGGTATGCACTTATTTGGTTCTTTTGGGGGTAAAATGGCCGCCATTGTGGAAACCCGATGTATATTTGTGATTTGCATTTCAATACCTTTAGTATGACACACCACTCAAAAATTACAAATTTCAAGATAAAAATAACTTTTTATATACTACGTTTTTAAATTTTCTGTTGAATCGTATGTAATGTTGATAATATAATAATTGCTATTGTTATATAATATATAATGTTAGTGAAAAATGAATAGTTCCGAATTTATTTACTTCACATAAATGACAACCATCCAGAGAGCTGATCTTAAACCTATAAAAGGATGAATCTTTGTACAACGGATCTCCCAAACACCAAATCTAAAGCATGCCATCCATATATTTGAAATAATATAATCGATAAATAATATAATCGATATTTCCTGTTTTGCTGTCATTCAATGTTTATCTATCACAAATTTGAGACCCGTCAAAATGAAGATTACGTAATTATAGGATACGGCAAAACAAATAAAATAACTTGCGGATTTTTTCCGAACTAACTTTCCGTACAGCAAAATTTGCTGAAAACCAATTAAATTCTGCTGAAAGATGGCTAAAAGTATTAAAATAATGCATTGTCATCGTGTTCTGAGCTATGCTAAAAGTTTCGAATGTCTAGCAATTCGGGAAGTTAGTTAGAAGTCGATTGCCAGATTTGTACCGGACAAACAAACAAACAAACAAGAATGCAAGCTAATAAAAACGTAGTAAAAAATTAAAATTTTAGGTCACTATAGTTTCGGTCACCTTTACTTTCAAAAATTTGACTTTTTTATGAACTCCTTGAATTATCTTTGGTCCTCAGAAAAGTATATTTATGTATTTTTTCCTCATTTTTAGGGTCTTTCCTTGTGGGGTAGCGGGGTGGGGTATATTTTTTTTAATTTTGCTTTAATTATTTCAGGGGTAAAATAGCTGCCATTATATTTGTAATCTACATTTCAATGCCTTTACTATGATACCCCACTTAAAAATTGCAATTCAAATCTCTAGCTACAATAGGTCTGGTGGTGGGATTTTTGATGCGATGGACGGACGGACGAACTTCCAAAAGCATAAGGGTTTTTAGAACGACCTCGAAACCCTAAAAAACATATATAAAAAAAAATATATCGATGAAAATTAATTTGATTTTACTAAAACTCCAAAACCAAATCTAAACAACTACTTGTTGAACACCTTATATGTTTTTTTTAATTAGCGAATTTTCAAAGAAAATTACGCTATTGCAATGACTTCAAAATTTTTGTAATGCGAATTTTTGAAAATTATTCCCATGTAAATCCGTTTTAGACCATTCTGAATCGATTCCTAAAATTTAACACTTTTTTTATGTATGTATTTATGTATATATGTATGTATATTTATATGTGTCACTCCAGACGATATCTCCCCTTAGGATGCACTTAAAAATTTCAAACAAATTTTAAAATGTCAATAATATCAAAAGAAAGGATGAGTTCGTTGACCAGAATTTTTGGAGTTCATTTAGGGGTCAAATTTTTACAATTTAGGGTCAAAAATAGCATAAAAACGTGTTTTTTCCATTTTACCCCCCTTTTATATGAAAATATGATAAAAGTGTACATAACATCAATTACTGTACTCTTAAAGAGCTTTCAAACGACATGCATCTTGAAGGGTAAATACTATTTTGACTTTTGTACCCCGTACCCCTGTGGACCATTTTTTTTTTTTTTTACCCATGCAAATTCTAAACAAAATTTTCCTCAATTATCATAAGCCAATAATACGCAGATTTCTTTGAAAATTCGATCATTAAGTCATGGTGCATGACTGGACTTTTTATGTTATAAGCAGATTTAATGGAATTTAAATTCAACATCGCTATGTATATGAGAAAGCTTTAGTCGAGTTTTTTGGACCGATTTTTAATTTTAAACAACCATTAGTATATTATTCCAAATAAATTTTACGTGTTTACCATCCCAAACGAGTTCGTAGCACTTATGCTTCCTTTAGATATTTTTTTTTTTTACATGGTTTTTACATGATTTAGTGTAATAGTAAATTAATTGGCCTAATCCCGTAATTATGTAAATTAATTTCACATTAATTATTATTTGATAATTTTTTTTTTTTTTTTTTTTTGCAGGTATGCAAATTTTTTGATTGGGTCATTTATTCGTTGGAATTATTGTGAGTACAATTTATTTTTATAATCATCTATAATAATTGCTTGTATTAATACATAACCTAGTTTTTATTTATTCGTAATTTATTATAGCAATGAAGGGAGAAGAAATTACTAGTTAATTAGAATTTTCTAAGTACGTATTCTAAGGAGAGGAAGACAAATTTTCCATAAAAATATTAACCAATGAATATTAAAACAAGTTACATATTTTGTTTTAACAGTGCTAACTTTGAAATTGCATATGACATAATATTTCTTTATTATTAAAGGGGAGTGTTCTTTATAGGAGAGTTCTTAGAGAACTTTGGATAGTAGGGCTTATTCAGCCGACTCTTGGTCCCATAAAGTTTCAACCTTATGCACTCATTTGTTTCTCTTCCACAAGGGCACAAATACATTGATACATACATTAATTTACACCAATATTTTTAAAAGTACTCATCTGATTTATAAGAAATTTGAATGGTTTGTCGAATCACCGCAGATAGCTCTAGGTTATTTTCAATCGCCTGCTCACACTAAATATTGCTAATATTAGACAATAATAGGTTGTCAAAGCATAACATCAATGATGGACGTGATAAGATGCGGGGGAGCTACATGCCGCACTAATTGGTAGACTATTTTTATAATAAGCTTATCAACTTCGCTCTTTGTGTTTTGTTATAGACTAACAGTAGATTTCACTTTTTTACGAAGAATTAATAAAAAGTAAAAGCAGACGAGTAGGTACTTAATCACTAGGATATAGAGCAGGGAATTAGGATTAATCCGGTTATTGATGCTGATTAAATCGACTGTGTGTGTGATTATAACTGATTAGCCATCAGGAGTGAGGGATATTAGCATTTCTGTGTGTAGGAGACACGCGATACTCGAGCGAACTATGCTAAACTCGAGTTACCTCTGAAACTCGACACAGCTATACTTACTAATAAACTAATAATTAACTAAACTGCTAACTTCTTTGTCAATATTAATGGGAGCGTGACACAAGCCTCCATCAATAATATAGTCATTTAGTCTCTATTATTTTAATTAATTTTGTAGTTGTTTTTATGATAATCATAAATTTATCTATTTGGTACTAATTAAAAATTACAATATTGAATATATTAGAATATTAATAAATTATATTTATTTTGGCAAATTTTAATGCACTTTAAACCTTTCAGTGCTTTTATATTAGTATCCGATTCCTTTTGAGAAGCTTATTTAGCGCCATAATAATCCTGTATATGCCTATGAGTATTAATACACCCCTTAAGAGGGTTTTCACAAGATTTCTCAAAACTTTATAACTTATTTCCCTTATTATTCCTTATTTCCCTGGACTATAATGATCATTAAACTATATTTGATAGCTGCACCAATGCTTAATAAATTTGGGTTTAGTTGTCTTTTTCGTACGTAACAAATGTTCGAACTTCAAACCAAGCACTGTGGTAGTAAAGTTCTTCAACATTAGTGGCTGTGAAACAATTAGTCAGAAGTTGATGCTGAGTTCCAGTTCAATATATACGCCTTAAGGCAGTCTTGTTCTGAGAGAAATTTCTCTGATTTGGAAAAATTGTGGAAATAACTCTGAATGTTTTGATATTTGGCATAGTTGTCTATTATTGCTTGAAAATTAAAATGTAAAAGGTTCTAAAAGTTCTGATGAGCTGCGGCCCTGCTGCCACTTACAATTACAACTTACAAAAAAGTTTGCCACTTGTTGTGTGGTAAATAGCTTTGTCGCGTCTTCTCGTTAGATAAATGGTCCACATAAGATTTGGACCTGTTTCGATTCCCCTAGGGTCACATTTATTTTTATGCATTGTCGAATTTGCGCAGACGGTTAAAATTAATATGAGACAATCAATTCAACAAACTATCTATACGTCTTGCAAGTCGGATCAGTATACTTTTAAAGGATAAGTGTTAATAAAAAAAGTTTGTTCCCCTGTAGAAGAAAACGCAATAGGCGTCGAAGGTTGAAACTTATATGGCACCAACAATGGACTAATTATAACGGCAGATAGACGAGACCAAAAATATTCTCTGATGTCTGAAACGAAGATCATCCAAATTGATTAATTAAAGTCGGACAAGTATTTTTTTAAGTTATGGTGGTTCGCAAAAATGTTAAATGACTCACAGACACGAGACCAAGCATCCCCCCCCCCCCCAATCACACTGTAACGGCTAGTCCTATAATTTTAAAATAATTCATGCAAATACTTCATAGTAGGGTGATAGAAATTTCCAGAAAAAAAAAAAAATTTAGTTTTTGTATATATAAAATCCTAATACCAGCACTCACTCACTGATTGACATCACGATGTCTCTGAAACCACTGGACCTATGACCATGAAATTTTGTAGGTGTTTCTCTTACCTCCTAGATACTCGCTAAGAAATATGTTTAAAATCCGCCATCTTGAATCAAGATGGCGGCTATTTATATACAAAATTCGACAAAACGATATCTCCGGAACCAATTGCACTAGAACCTTTAAATTTAGAAGTTAGCTTATTTTTATGACTTTAGTAACTGGTTAACCAATCGGGCATTTCCATTCAATATGGTGGTCATATATATATATATATATATATATACACAGGGTGTTCCGCATAAGTACCTACAGAGAAAAACCTATGAATCTACATAAAATTTCTGACCAAAAATGTCAAGTAACCTTAGGACCTACGGACCTTCGTTTTCGAGATATATCGATATATCGATTTTTTCATTTAGGTCATGTTTTTAGCCATAAACTACGTAATAAATAAAAATCTGAATAAGATAGAAAGATGCAGTTTGCAGCATCGTAAAGAGCAATAAATTTGCTTTAAGAAATCACTACTTTTAGTACTTAATACGTGTATCAACTTAGTGATAATGCAAGAGAAACATTAAAATTGGAAATTATATCAAATGTCTATACAATTTAGATCTTCCATAACTTCTATATTTTTATACTTAACGTAATGTTTAAAATGCTTAAAAAACTGCGCAATTTTATAAGCTTTTATTCGATATAGCATTGTCTACAGTTTAAGTATGTGTTCATAGAGAAATAGTAAAAAAACTATAAGGAAATCAACTTATTAAGTAATAGCTCTATGAATTTTCCTGCAATTTTAAAATTAAAATATGAGTGTTTTCTTTTCTTATGCTAGCGCGGTTGTTTCTGAAGAATAGCAGTGACGCTGCTCATTAATATGCCAGGCATTTCCCTAACAGACAACATTCGTCCTATCAAATTTTTTAAGTTTTCGAAAGTAGATGCCGAAAAACAGGCTCTATTGCACATCCTCGTCATCATGAACGACCTTTGGCTGCTGGAGGTCTCAACTAATCATTTTCATACTGATCCTAGGACCAGTATTAGAAGGGCTTCGGCTATATTGGGAATTCCAGGGACGCATTTTTAGAATATTGAAAAAGAAATCAACTGTGCCTTTCATGACACTCCCGTCCAGGAGCTGACCCTAGCTGACATGGCTGCGAGGTTATAATTCTGCAATTGGATATTACGAAGAAATGTTTCACATTTAATATTGTGGACCGATGAGTCCACTTTTACAAGAGCTGGTTCTGTTAATTTTCACAACACTCATACATGGAGGTCTATTGCAAATCCGCATGGACCGAGGCCTCACCATTTTCAGCACCAGTTCTCTGTAAATGTGTGGGCTAGTATTATTGGTCACAGAATAGTTAGACCTCATTTTCTTCAAGGACGCCTTAATGGTGAAATTTGTGGATTTTTTTTTTTTTTATTGGATTAATTGAGGACTTACCACTTGATTTAAGAATAAGCAGGTATCTACAGTTGGATGCGGATGTCCCTCCCACTTTGCCAGAAATGTTAGGCACTGGCTGAATGACCAGTCCTCTGGCCTCCACGCTCAGACCTTACCCCAGTAGACTTTTATCAGTGGGGCCTAGTGAAAAGTATTGTATGCAGAAAAATTGTGTATACTAGGGGAGAGCTAATGGATAGAATTATTTCTGCATTTGAGCAAATAAGGCAGAAGTTGAAGAAATAAGGAGTGCAACACAGAGCATTTGAAGAAGGTGTTGATGTTGTTTATATGAAAATAGTGGTTATTTCGAAAACTTGTAAATAAATATTAATGTGAATAAGTTGATTTCCTTATAGTTATTTTTACTATTTCTCTATGAACACTTACCTAAACTGTAGACAATGCTATATCGAATTAAAGCTTATAAAATTGCGCAGTTTTTTAAGCAATTTAAACATTACATTAGGCATAAAGATATAAAAGTTATGGAAGCTCAAAGTTGTATAAACATTTGATATAATTTCCAATTTTAATGTTTCTCTTGCATTATCACTAAGCTAATAAACATATTATGTACTAAAATTAGTGATTTTTTAAAGAAAATTTAATGTTCTTTTCGATGCTGCAAACTGCATCTTTTTATCTCATTTAGATTTTTATTTATTACGTAGTTTATGGCTAAAAACAAGACCTAAATAAAAAATCGATATATCGATATATCTCGAAAACGAAGGTCGATAGGACCTAAGGTTACATGACATTTTTGGTCAGAAATTTGATGTTGATTCATAGCTTTCTCTGTGTAGGTACTTATGCGGAACACCCTGTATATATATATATATATAAAAGTCAACGTATGTGTGTATGTTCTATATACAAATCTACAGTTTTAGTCCGATCTCGATGAAAATTTGCACACTTGACCTTCAAAGCAAGGCTAAAATCAGTCTACATGAATTTTCGAAATTTAAATTTTGGTACACAGGGGTACGGGGTTCAGGTAATGAATACGGGGTCAAAGGAATGAATACCCTTTATGATGCATATCGTTGAAAAGCTCTTTAAGAGTACATTAATTGTTTTTATGTACAGTTTTGTCATATTTTCACTTAGGAGGGGGTAAAATTGAAAAATATAGCTATATCTTATATAAAAAGAAGAGTGTCTGTATGAGGGTGTCTTTTATACAAATCTACAGCTTATCCCAATTTGATGAATATTTACACACTTTTCCTTCAAAGCAAGGGAGAGGTCACTGTCTACATGAATTTTCGAAATTTAAATTTTGGTACAAAGGGGTACGGGGCACAAGTAATGAATACGGGGTCAAAGTAATGAATACCCTTCATGATGCATATCTTTGAAAAGCTCTTTAAGAGCACAGTAATTATTTTTATGAACAATTTTGTCATATTTACATTTAGGAGGGGGGGGGGGGTAATTGGGATATTTGCAAATTATCTCATCAAACAGGAGGGGGTATAAGTGGGAGGGATAGAATCTAGATATGTTCGCATAGTAAAATAATTAAAATGTTTCCTGATGGTAGTTTTATGATGGTAACTTTTCAAATTAAAAGAACACTCCGTAGCGAAGCACGGGTATCCAGCTAGTTAATGATAAAAAAAAAACATTGTGACTCCCTGGGGAAGCGAACCAGGGACATCTACTCTACTCTCCTATTTATTATATTACTCTATGTATATTATTGTGGGCAATCAATTTAAGTTTTTTTTTTAATTTCATACAGGATACAGGGTGGGATGGGGAAATAATAAAATGTTATTTCAGCATAAATAACGTACTAACTTGTAATGTCTGAAACGGATTTCTTTCTAATGGAAGTTTGAAACGGAGACATAAAAATAATTTCCTTCCTTAGAATGATCACAATGTTTCGGAAGCAAAAAATATTTTTAGGACAGAGCTGCGATATAGTAATATCACTGTCAAGCCGTTAAATACTTCGAACCCCCTCGATAATATTATGTACTTGTATTAAGTACTCTTCAGTATACCACTCTAAACTCTCTCTGACACCATACCGAGAATTTTCTTCTTTATTAATTTATTTCTGAATTGAAAAATAAAAAGGTTTAATAATTCGTGTGGCACATATAGCTTTCACGCGTACTATCACTAGGCAAGTGGTTAATGGTCCAACAACGGGCTTATTATAACCTAAAATCCAAATTTTATTGACATCCGATGAGGGTTTTTTACGGCGTACATAATGTTTTTAGGGTTTCGTAGATCATCCTCGAAACCCTTATGCCGAGGGTGATGTGTCTGTCTGTCCATCGTACTTTGGTTCATATCCCTCGAAACGTTCACGCTAGAGATGTGAAATTTGAAATACTGACGTAACGTTTTGACCCACACATAGGAAAAATAAAGAGAAGTTGCGCAAAAATGTGCAAAACAAACTGTTTTATTTATTTTTAATATTCTTTTTCTTATTGGGCTCTTTGGATGATCATTAAAAAAAAAATATACATTTTTTTTAAAAAAACAGTATATTTGGTGCAAATTTTCCCTATAAGATACAGAATATTAGATAATTTTAGGGATTAACTGAAGAATATATATTTTTTTAAATTTTCCAGAGGCTATCAAATTAAAGCTACTGAAGAGTAGATTACAAACATCTATAACATTTTATTACATTTTGCTATTTATCACCAATACTGCGTTTTCAGCGCCAAAATTTCACCTAAACAAATTTCAACCACCCTATAACGACTAGTCCTAAAATTATTCATGTATTTGTGATCTTCTATGACATAGTTCTAGAATGTGGTAGATTACATACTCTATTTTGATTTTTTATCATTATTTTTTTTGTTAAGATCTTTGAATGTTTCATTGTTTTTTTGTTTTTTTTTGTTTTAATCAGTTATTCATATAGACCTAAAGCTTTAGTTTAATTGTGCTTTTTCCACCTCTAATTCTTGTTAAAATACAAAAAAGTAAAATAAAGATATAAATTTAAATGTGTCTGAGGAGGTGTCTGTGTGACATGGAGATGTGTTCTTCTATCTCCCTCAACTCTGTTTACTTTTCTCTAAAGTAAGATAAAAGGTTTTTATCGTTGACAAGAACAATAAAGATTAAAGTAATTAAATTTAAATTACTAGGTTGTGTATTATAACTATGTATGATTTCTACCATATATCTATCTAATATAATCTTATTTTTCCGGAACTACTTTTTGTTACGTGTAGTAAAATTAAATTAAAAAAAGACTCAACAATTTTAATGCCTTTAATAGGGCGCCAAGAAGTGATACTACATACTTTTCAGTTTTTGGTATATAACTGAGATGTGAGTACCGAAAAACCAGTCAAAGTTATAAGATTCCCAATCCTCGGCCAGCTCGGTGGAGGCAGGGGTGGTTTAATTGAAGAAATCACTCACTATTCAAAATTAATCGCCACTTTAATACTGCTCATAAGAGATTAATACCACATACAACCAGAAGTTGGAGATAAAAGGTTCTTCAAAAATAACTTGCCGCGCCTTACTAAAAAGGCATAACATTAGGCATATAAACAAATTTTTTTCCGAAATGGTTTTACAAATAGCCATTTAGAATTAAGATGGCCTTACACCTATTGTAAACCAAGTCCCCTCACTACAATTATCACTTCTTTGAAACAGGAAAATATAATTAATGTAATGGCATGATAATGTATAAAAATAATATTGATTTTTTGGCATTTGATCGCTAAGAGGGGAATAGGGGCAATTTTTTTTTTTTAAAAATACGAATGATCGAATGGCCCAAATGATCTTTGAAGTAGGAAGGTAATACTTAGGAAAAAGCTTCTCTAAGGATTTAAGCATATATATTAATTGAAGCGAGCGTAGCGAGCTTCCTACATTCAACGAAATATGCTCCGTGTCTGTCTGTCTGTCTGTCTGTCTGTCTGTCTGTCTGTCAGTAACGTTCACGCGTGTGACGATAACTTGAGTAAAAGTTGACTGATTTAGTTGAAATTTGGTATACATGATCCTCTTACTAATACTCAGGCTAAGTTCGATGGACAGCGTGATCCGTCCAAGAGTTCGCGCGCAACGCTCGCGTAAACGAGAGGTTCAAAAATTAAATTGGAATTTCAGGACGGGAAAAGATTCTATCATCATCTATTCGATGAGACGAACATTTTTTTCAAATAACATTTTTTAGTAAAACCAACAGCGACACCGCTATGAATTAATAAAGGTCGCTAAAACTATTAAAGCGGGCCTAAACGTTTAAAATAGAGAAAACAACCTTTTTACCGATATCTTACGTTCTAACGTAACGATTTTAATAAAACTTCATAGACACCATCTGATGCACAATTGAAACAGGCATGCAAAATTTCAATTTGATACATGCAGTAGTTTGTTTGTAGCAAAGAGATACAAATTATAAATATTGAAATAGAGATGTGTGGTTAGTGGAATAGTAAGAATGCGGGGTGGTTCCCTTACTACTAGCCGCTGCACTACTACCAGACCCATTATCTATCAACTCATCATGATTCACAATAATCTTTTTTTTCAACATTCAATACATATTTATTACTATACGCTCGCTTCAATGATAGAGCCACGCGATGCCTAGTAAAAAATAATTCAAAGTTGAATCCAGGGATACAGGGGTAAGGCACCGGTGTAGAGGGACTGCAAAAGACACACTCCACAGTATAGCATAATCCGGCTAATATCATCTATAATTCGTTATTAGGGCTGCCAAGTCTTTTGTTTTTGTAGATATAAATTAATTTAATTTGTATTTTAAATTTTAAATTATATGGATTCGATTGCCAGAAACGTGAGCCATGATTTGTATTTGTAAAGGTATTAATATTATTGATGGATATATATGGCTGGTTTGAATAAAATGGTTTAAAGGGAATTTTGAAATAATCTCATCGGGTAGATGAGTAAAATGGCCGATCCCTCGCCCTGTACTAACCTTATCTTGTATTTCGGGACGTAATAAAAACAATAACCTAAATAAATAACAATTCTATATTTTAAAAAATGGCAGAACCAAGATAGTGTGTTAAATTCGTTTTCTACGAACGGATTATTTAATAGCTGTTATTATTATTACTAAGATGTCAGTTATTATCATTCTGAAAAGAAATAATTAAATACAAATGCAAAATTGAAACATAAATTACAAATATAAAACACATTTTGAATTTGAAAAAGACATGAGATTAAATACTTTTCCAAGAAAAGAGTTTAAACTTGGGATATTTTCTTATAGGATAGTTTAATTTTACAATTAAAACAGTAACTATGTAATATGTTAATAATAGTAAACTAACGGTAAATACATATAAACATAGTCGTGAGTAAACTAAACACTAGTTAAATAAATAAACTGCAAGACTCCGCTAATATAATAACTAATGAACAGTTATCTATTTCCCACCAAATTATAATACAAATATAAAAACAATGCAAAACTACAATTGTGGTTTTTTGTATGAAGCTAATTATAGTGTGAGTTTAGATGATGTACGCAAGTAACGGGTTATCATAAAATGGATGGATTAACGCATATCTTTCTTCTCAGGTTCCAAATTATGAGAAAAAACTAAAGCTAGACTTTTGATTATTTTTAGAGTTATGGATTAATAGTTTTTGGTCGTTGAACTTTAATAATATGTTGTTTACAGGAACCGGAAGATATTTAGCATATATAAAGAGAGGGTTCTTCTAAATAAAAAATTTTAACAGAGAGATTACTTATTTTAAATGTTGTATTATATATGTCTAACAGGTTTCATATAGAACTAGTTTTCGATTCCCTGACAAGCGGGACAAATTTTATACTTGTTGACATTTAGATCGTAATTTTGGGGTTGAAATAATCTATGCATTTGACGAATGTTCACTGGATCTGTTTCGCTTCCCGGGGGGGGGGGGGGGGTCAAATAAAATATTAATATAGTTCCATATTTAAAATTCGTCCAATTGGAAATCTTATGTACATCACAGATTCTAGATTGTTGTTGTGCCAAAGCAAGTTGCATATTTTTTGTTTTCCTTATTGATTTATATTAATAAGGTGCTACCTACTGAGGTAAATAAAAACTATTTATTGTTGCTTTAGGCCGTGTTGTTGGTAATTTTATGGAGTTTTTGTTTAATAAACATTTACGATATAAGGAGGTACACAGTCTTAAGGAAGAGAATAGTAACGAGATAACAGGAAGTCTTATTAAGGACGTGTTTTGAGCTGCTCAACCCTTAATAAAAGGATCTTTAAGGATCAGGAAGCAAAGCCCACAGCCTCCTTGTCCATATATTATATCTTGCCTCTCCCCTCGGCTCTGCTCTCTCAGATACATGTATATTTAGAACCATATTTACCCTCCAGCACGGAAAAGCTTCCTTGTTGGATATTTCAAGCCTATAGGCTCTAGGCCTAAGGGCTCGGTAACTAAGGGTCTGTCTACGCCAGGCTGGGATTGCCTCGAGGGAAATAACCACCTCTCTGAATAGAAAATTCCATACCAAGAAAGCAGCAACGTGATTTTCTCCCCTTCAATAGAAGCAAATTTACCAAGCTGTACTAAATTAACATCTTTCAACTTAATACTTCTCAATCTAAAAAGGAACTTTTTAAAATACATCAAATTATTGCTCAATTAAAGCCAATCTCATATTTAATTAGTTTTGAATATTTTTTTTTAATGATATTTTAGAAATATCATTGAATAACAATTAATAAGTCGAATTCTGTCTTATCAAAATGCTTTCCAGGAAAAAAATATAGTTTCTGAGCAAATAAGTGAGTAGCAAATATTGTTATATGAGTTGATAAAATGGTCGATAGTAAATAAATTTAACCATGAAAACCTGGTACAATTAGTACCACACATTTTCGAACCAACAATTAGGCTACTTGTTTAGGCTCTGTTTACTGCTAACCTGTGTGGTGCTATTTTTACACACTAATATACCGCCGAGACGAATTCTTACTTATTTAGCATAGATCTACAGCCCAGTGTGGGCTTGACTTTTCCCATGATTTATATCTTATCATTCCTATATTGCTATTGATTTCCATCCTCTATTTAGAGCATCTTTAAATCTCCTTCCACTTCGACGATCCGGGGTAGCCGGGGTCTTCCTCTTCAAAGATCTCCATGTAATTATGAACATAAAAAATTGTCGGACATATTCTTTTGTAAGATTAATTTTTACATCAATCAAAATGTAAAAAACAAAAAATATTGTTTTTTTATAAAACTACTATTATCATTAATTTATAAATATATATTATCTTAATGACTTTAAATTAGATTTAATTGTCAACTTACTTTTAATTTTTTGAAAATAATGAAAAAAGTTAAAACGTCAGGAGCAAACCATATTATTATTTTTTGTTTAGGTTCCTCATTATTAATTATTGTTAAAATATAAAGCAATAATAATGAATGTATTAAAAAAAATGAGACTAAGGTTTTTTTCTTGAAAGAAGAATTCAACTCTAATTAAAAAGATTGTACCGCAAACAAGATTTATCATCAGATTGCTGAAACAAAAAACAAAAATTCGAACTATCCTTAAGAATAGCGTTAATTTGTTTATTTTATTATTTTAGCAAGATGGATTGTTTTTTGTTTTTTAAATGTTTATCTCGGTTTCATTATTTTATTTTTAGCAGACAAAATTGTCTAAAACCGCTGATAAGATATGGAGGGAACGAAATGGAATCCTGAAAGCATTTTAAAGATAAGAAAATCCTCTTCTTAACCATTTCTTTATTTTTTCCCTTCTCTAGAGAAGATGCTAAAAGGCAAAATCTGGGTTAATCCATTCTTTTTTTGTGACACGTTTAGATTTTTTTTTCGAATTACTTTAAGAATAATTGGGTGAAAATGTCATCTTTTTCGATTTTTTTTTTCTCTCTTAGAATTACGAGTATTTGAATTTAGCTCGTTATTTTCTTTTTCCGATATAATTTAAAAATAGCATTTTTCTATCTCTCCATGTTACAATATTAATCCTTGGCTTAACAGCTTGTGGGGGCGGGGCCTGCCAAGAGCTAAATTATACAGGATGTCAATTTGCTTAAGTAGCCTCCCATTTAGACTTCTAATATACTTAGTACATATTTATAAATAACAAAAGTGTTGAATGGATTTTTTTTGCTTTTGAGCTTACCGAAGAACGAAACAATTTTATTTCTCCGATTTTGACTAAATAAATGTGACAATATTAGATTGTAAAAGTATAAAAGTGTCAAAGCCTATGAAATAGTACGCGAGGAAGCTATTTGCTACACTAAATGGCAGACTATTTAGATTTTAATAGCTTTAACTACACATTTAATGAAGGAGAAAAAACTAAGTTTGATTCAATTAGAATTAAGCTTTTTTAAAGTTTACTATTTTTTAACATTTAATTATTAGTAAACATTTTATCAAATATTACCTTAATAAAGAATTCCTCCTGGGGTGGCTTAAGTTAACAGATGAATAACCACCTCGAATAGCTATAATTTACAGTTAGAACTAGATTATTTCACGAAATGACTAAAATGGTTAGATTCGTATTTAAATAGGCTAAAGTTTAGAATTGAGTAATCAGAATCATCAGATCTGTTTTCGAGAAATAATGTTGTTATGTTACGTAAATTTTTAGTGTAAATTTTGATTAAAATTGAATCTAACCTTGAAAATCCGTTATAAATAAAAAACGGAAAACATTTATGTGCTCGTTTATGTGAAAGTTTTTGTATGTGAAGACAGATATTTAGTTTTATATAGGTAAAGTCATAAAATATTCTTAATTTACTTGCTTTTTCTTGTTAATTAAAATAATTATCTTTAATACATAGTTTTAAATTACATTTATTTTGATAATATATATTGATGTAGAATTAATTTTTCCCCCACTAAGTTTTACTTTTGCTTCCGACCTTACACAGTCTTTTGTCTCCAAATTAAAAAATTCCAAGACAGAAATCCGTTTCAAAGATTTACTAGGAAACATTTTTTGGTCCTATTTCTGTTTTTCTGTCGTTCAATTTTTTCAAACCAACACATCTTAAAATCTGCTCGTCCGATTTTAATGAAATTTAGGTGGTTTGTCATAATTAGTCCACTTATGTTTTCCACCTATTTAAGTTTCAACCTTCTGCTTCTATTTTTATTTCCATATGCCCACAAAATCTATTTTATTAACACCTACATCTTTAAAAGTTCCCGTCACATTTTTTAAAAATTGGATGGTTTGTCGAATACACCCTACAGATAAGCCCATATTAATTTAAACTGTCTGCGTCCATTTTTTAAATTGACACTTTTATACATGGAAAAAATCAAAAAACTTTTGAAAGATTTAAAGTAAAAAGAGGGAAAAAATAATTTGCCAATTTTTTGTGGCAGTTAGCTTCCTCGTGTCCTATCGCTTATGCTTTTATAACCCAATATTGCATAATTTGTTTAATTTATTTCATTTAATTATTTTTAAATTTATTTTTCCCAATGCATGAGGAAGAGAAAGAAATGGGCTTAGAAGATTGAGACTTATAGGGGACTAACACCGACAATGGGTTAACTATGGCTTCTTATCCAAATTTCATTCAAATCGGACTAGTAGTTTAGATTTGTTGGCTCGCAAAAATTGTGGACAGACCGAGAGGGGGCCAAAAATGTTCCCTGGTATCTGAACGGATTTCTCTCTCGAAATTTTTAAGTGGAGAAAAAACATTTTTTTTAAGCATTTAAGTATGGTGTAGAACGCGAGGAAGCTATGTTCCACAGTAATTAGCTGACTATTTTCCTCTTGAGATAAATTTCTCTCTGGTTATTTTCGGTTTCGTCACAGTTGGGTAAGTATTCCAGAAGCGGCGGTAGATTGGTGCAAGCGTAGTAAGTATAACGAAACTGTCAATCGCCGACATAATATCCATTTATCAACATTTTTTTTTATCTTACCTTAAGATAGACTACGTACACAACGTTTACGTCTATCGTTGATAGATGGAATAGATACAGTTAGGTTATTTACTTTATGGACATTTCTACTTTAAAATTTATAACTAAATATCGAGCTGATATACAACATTTAACTATTAAATTTTCATAAGTATGTAATAATGTTTGATCAAATTAAAATAATATCTTAACAAAATATAATTTTTTCCAAGTACATTTGTGCCAACCTTCAGATGCTTCAAATTTTTAGTGTTTCTGTCAAAATATTTTTTCATAGTTTCTTGCTGAGCTTTCTTTTTTTTGTAAATGGCTGCCTCGTTACGCCACTTCCTATGGAACCAACCCATTCCAGCCAGTGCGGCTGGAATGGGTTGGTACAAGTGATCTGAGAGTACATCCATACAATAATTCGGCCAGAGGATAATAAGGAACATATACAGAGTAGCATTTATTCCTTAGTCTAAATTACTATTTAGACAAAGGGATATTTATTCAAATGTACCTTCGGACAAAGTAATATCACACTTGTGTATATAATTGTGATCATATCCCTTAGTCTAATGTCTAGTCAACTATTAAGATAAACTTCCCCAGGAGTCTCGATGTCTTGGGGAGACAAACACACAAATCTTTGAGACTTTTGTAGGGCAGGCTATTTTATAGAACCAAGGGTGCCAAAGTTAAAAGTGCCTAAATGGTTGACTTCTCTATATTTTTCCTATGTGTTTAAATCCATAAAAATACTATGTAAAAAGTTACGCCAATATTTCAAATTTCAAGTTTTCTAGCTTGAACGGTTCGGAGGATATGAACTAAAGTACGACGGACGGACAGACACATCACCCTCGGCATTTAGTTTTTTTTGTGGAAATAACTCATTTTCTCCTTAACATTTGGCTTATTTCGGATAAAATTATGCATTTTTGAAAATAATAAGAAATTTTTTAAAAATAACTTTTTAAAATCTGGTATTGTGAAAAGGTAGGTTTCACTTTGTTTGTCCCTTGGGCCTGCAAGGAAGAAACTTGGCAGTTAGACAGATAGGCTGCTCCCTTGGGCATCTTTACTCTTATCCTGCCCTGCTTCTTGGTAACTTTTCTCTTGTGAAATATCCTCTTTTCTCTTAGTTTTAATAAAAATAAATAAATTTTCATTAATCGAGTTTCCTCTTTTGACTTTTTGTTTTAAATAGTAATCTAAGCTAATTTACTCACACAAATAAACTTACCCCTTAATTTATAATGTAACCCTTAATCGTGTAATTTGATTATGTATCTAAATTCTAAATTATTTGTTTTTGAGACTGAATTCCTGTGATACTTCACGAAGAGTTTTGTATTTAATGTATCATGTATATTTAATGTAATGTATTTTATGTATGTAGTTTTGAATTTAATGTATAAGTTTTGTATGTATGTATTGTATTTAAGGCGACGACTTACCTCGAAATGATTTGATTTTGCTAAGCTTAAGGCCACCAAATTTATTCCTAAAAAATAGATTTTTGTTTTGATTTGTTGGTCTTCAAATAGATATAACAACTTATCTAAATTAATTTACTTAATTTTTCTTTTTATATATTTCAAGGTTCTAGTGTAATCGGTTCCGAAAGTATCGCCATAAGGAATTTTGCATATAATAGTTCCTATCTAGAATCAATATAAAACGAGGGATCACAAAAAGATTTCTTAGCAAGCACCTATAGGACCTAGGGGAATTTACCTACTATATTTCATGGCTAATAGGTTCCCAAGATATCGTGATGAGTGCCAGTCAGTCAGTGGTATTTGGATTCTATGTAGATAATTTTACGTAACTGTTAAGTTTAAAGTTAATTATTATGTGTAAACTTATATATATTATATTTCAAATCAAAACATAAAAAAATCGAACCGAATTTTAACACACTGAGTTCTAACTCCGGATAGGTGATCTACCCTTGGTGATTACCCATCATCGTGATTCAAATGGGTAGCTACTTAAGAGAAGTGGCGTTCACAGGGTTGTGAATTCTTATACGATTTACCTCTTACCCATATTATAATGTCGTAGATTGTTCTCTCAACTTAAGTCCCTTAAGTTGGATTCCCCCTGGGTCTTTCCTTTTTTTGAGAGTATTTTTAACTTTACTGTCTCTCTTTCTATACAGTTTATTAATATAAGCTAATAATGTCGTTGAAATACTGATTTCATTCTATTAACAAAATAAATTATCCATTTTTACAAAATATGAGTACGTACTCTATTAATAATAAAATACAAATAATAGAAACATGTACTCAATTAATAATAAAATACAAATAATAGAAACATAGAAGAAGCTTTCTCTCCACGTAAAGTAAATAATACTTGTATATTTATCAAAGCAGTTTCCCGTTCCTCCGCGAAGTCTTACGTTGGTTTCCAATACATTATAGACTCTCACTCACACCCTTCATGTTTTGGTGGCTATTTTACTTTACTTTCAGTATTATTTGTTCTGTCTTCACTCACAACCTATTATTTTTATTCTAGTTTTATTTTTTCTCGATTTTGATTAAAATAAGTAAATTATAGGATATATTTATTATATATGAGTAAAACTTTTATTTCAAATTTACCATATTTTATCTTCATTGTTAAAGTTAAAGTATTTCCCTTTTTTATGGTTTGGGACATTTTGGTTTATTTATTTTAATATTACTAATCTTTGGTTGTTGTTTTTTTTTTTTTTTTTCAGGTATATATTATACATATATTTATATATCGATCATGGACTGTATTTCTTTTCGTAATTGTGAGTAAACACTGTAAGATACTTTTTTTAAGTTACAAATACTCATTTCTATTCTTTCCTCGTAGATTTACATGTTTTTCCTTCCGAGCTTATCGAAGGCAACGGAAGCTAAAAGATCTTTCTTTTGGACGACATTTTTTTATTTATTTATCTGATATCATAAATTCCTAGACAGAAATCCGTTTCAAACATTACTAACATTTTGGTCCCGTGTCTGTCTGCCGCTCATTTTTGGCGAACCAATATATCTTAAAAAATACTCGTCCGATTTTAATGGATGATGGGTCCTAATTAGCCCATTGTTGGTCTCATACAAGTTTACCAAACAATTTTTACAGATTTTTTTTTTTTTACTTTTCCTCACTACTAATAGTAGGAAAAGTATTGTTTTCACCAAAAAAAATTTTTTTCGAGATTTCAACGGAATTATCCGTTTTAGGTGTTTTTCTCCTGAGTGGTTTTCAGCATGACGTATGTATGTGTGTATGTGTGTGTGTGTGTATGTGTGTTATCATCGTAGCGCCCAAGGTATTTAACCTAGAGAGTTGAAACTTGGCTGAAAAATCAGTTCTAACCTGTAGTTGTGCCGCCCCGAAAATCAACTTTTTCCAGCATCTTGAACCCAGCTTGCTGAGTCAGGAAAAATTTAAAAAAATCGTAATAAATCGAAAATGGTCCTGATCGAGTTGAAATTTGGCTCACTACAAGCCCACTAAATTTCATTTTGATTTTGGCTGCCATTTTGAAGATATAAATTTTTGAATTTTTAAACTTAGACGGTTAATAATACTGAAAGTATAAATAGGTTTTTGACTTATAGCATATCGTTGGAACCGGAAAAAAATTAAGGAACAAATATAAAAAAAACCGATGAAATTCCAATTATTAGTTTAAAAGTTATAAGCGAATATAATTATTTATTAGTGCAATAATTTTGATGACGTCAAAGTTTGTTTACATCTGTCAAAATACCGCCAAACTTCAAATAATTAAATAAAATATAGGTATTAAAAATAAGGTTTTTTTAAGAATGATAATAAATCAGTTAGTTCAGAACGGTCACCCATCCAATTACTGACCACGTCCTCACTTCAGAGGCCACTAAAGTGGCCTCTGAAGTGAGGAAAAGTTCCGAGGTACCCCGTACCCCATTTTTTTTCTTTATTTTTTTAAAGGAGAAAACAATTATATAAATGAAACAATAAGGGGTCATTAAAACATAACATCAATAATGCACATGATAAAATGAGAGGAAGGTATGTGCCACACTAAGTCTGCCACCTATTTTTGTCTTTTTTGTCGTAAATATTACAATGATTAGAAATGTTTCTAGGAATAGTATGAATCATTCGCGTTTAGGAAATAGTTGGCACGTGACTCTATCTCGTATGAATGAGTCGAGTTGAAGTTAATATTATGTACCGACCATGCCAGTCAACAAGAAATTTATTAATTGTCATTCTCCTGACCTTCATTAGTTTTAAATATTTCAATCTTTACTCCACATTCAGGTACAACCTATTAAAATTTAATGTATAAATATTTACTTTTTTCTAATTATTACTAATATTATAAAGTGGTAAAATGGTTTGTAAGTTTATATTTTTGTAGGAGTGTTTGTGCGTGTATTTGTCTTTTATACAAATCTACTGTTTAATTCCGAACTTTATGAAAATTTGCAAATTTAACTTTCAAAACAAGAGGAAGGTCACTGTCTTCATGAGATTTCGAAGTATAAATTTTGATACACCTGGGTGCAATGTACAAAAGTCACTGTTACTTAGATAATATATACCCTTGATAATGCAAGCCGTTGGAAAGTTTTTTAATAGTACTGTAATTATTGTTGTGTACACCTTTGTCATAATTTTATTTAAGAGAGGGGTAAAATGGAAAATAACAGGATAAAATGATTTATAATGTAATGTAAAGCCTCATGGCTGGTTCATTCACTCACTCACTGACGAGGCAAAAACAAATTATTGATCTTTATTTAGAAGTAGTCTATACTATTATTATAAAGAGGTAAAGTTTGTTTGTCTGTTGGACGTATAATCTCTGGAATTACTGATAAGATTTTAAAAATTCTTTAACTGATAAAAAGCTTCACTATTTCTGAGTTTACTTAGGCTATGTTTCATTTTTGTTAGTGTGAATGTAAATGTGTATGTTTGTTGGGAATAATATGTATTTATAAAATCCAAACACCTCTAACTCACTGACTCATACGACATCTCTTACCCCTATAGAACTATGGCCACGAAATTTGTAGGTAGGTTCCTCATTCCTCACAGCCCCTAGGTACTCGCTAAGGATATTTATTTGATCCACCATCTTAATTCTAGATGACGGCAATTGGTATGAAAAATACGACGTGACGATATCTCCGGAACCAATTGCAGTAGATTTTTGAAATTTTGAAGTTAGCTTCCTTTTATGACATAAAAAATTGTTGTCTATAGGTTTTCTTATCAGTCATTTTTATTCAAGATGGCGTCCATGTATATGTAGTATTCATAAAATTGATGTCTTTACTGCAAATTGGTCTAAAACATTGACATTTTTCAGATAGGTTCCTTTTTGCGTCCACGTCTTTGTTAATAAATATTTTTACAATTAACCATTTTTGTTTAAAATTACTTAAAGGAACTTGAAACCATATACCCTTACTATAATAATAACCACTTCTTTAAAACGCTAAAATATAATCATTGCATTTGTTGTCATAACTTCTTAAATAATATTAATATCTGCCAAGATGGGATTTTCTAAAACTTGTTGGTGGGAAATAGGGGCAAAGTAAAAAGGGGGATTACAGCCCAGACTTTGCTGAAGTTAGGAGCTTAATTCTTAGGAGAGGGCTTCTCTTAAGGATGTAAACATATGCATATTAATAAAAGATAATTTTCACCCAAGGATGTGATAAGACACGAAGAGGGGGGGGGGGGGGGGTCAGAAAGAAAATACCTTTGCTTTTCCTTCCCTTCGGTAGGTTAAATTTTAAAACTGTTTCTTCAGTAGTCGGAGTCAATTACTAATAAGGAATTTTAGCAAATTATATAAACCAAAAGGAGGGAGCATAGCAAAAAGGAGAGGAGTGATGCAGGAAACTAGGGTATCTAGGTATTCTAGCTCAGTAAATTATCTTCAATGTTTACGGTAGTTTATAATCCACACCGTAGTGGAGCACGGGCATCCAATCCAGCTTGTGTGTGTGTTTATATGAACTCTAGTAAGAAAAGTTTATGCATACATATTTTAGTCTGTAAAGTTTATTCCTTTTAAATGCGGCGTTTTTAACATATATTCCAGTCTAAATTTTCGATGTTTAACTTAATGCTTCCGAGCTAACCAAATTGTTAACGGAAGCATTTTGAATCTATCTGAAGATGTTTTTTTGTCTCCAAGTTTAATTTCTGTTTTATACCGATTAAGAATTAATTTGACCCTTTTGGGAATTGAAACAGTTCCAAGCAACACTTTCAATCCCTGTAGGATCACATTATTTTATACTCATGTGACCATTCGCCTAATTAGTTGATTCGAGGAGCTTTGTACCGAACAAATTTGCGAACTCTTGTTGTTAGATACTTGTATGATTTTATCGTAATTATCTGAAAATTCGTCCAAAATAATCTGAAACTCTTTTCCATCTTATTATTGTTATGCGAAATGTTGTGTGTTATTCCTATCTGAAGGATCTAATAAATCCTATCTACAGGTACACATTTGTGAGTTCTGAACCTTCTGAGTTTTTTTAAATGAAAATAATGTTGCTTAATGTCATTCTAACTATTACGGTTAAAGTCTGAGGATAACATTGTTAAAATGTAGTGGCAGAAAAAGGCACGTGTCCAAACCCTTTATTCTATTTTAGCCTTCACTTCTTTTTTTCTTCTGTTTGATCATGAAAAGAGACTAGATTAGAGGAAGAAGAAGGAATTTTGAACAAAAGCAAAGTAGATTAGAGTTTGAGAGGAGGCGAGGAGGTTTCTTGTGATGCCGAGTGCCGTGTGTGAAGGTTTGGTCGGCGCCTGGATGCAACCACTGTCTGGCTTTTATTCTCCTCCGACTTATTTTCCTCCTATAACATAATAAGCAAAACTCTCTTTCCAGAACTATATTTCAGGAAGAGCAGTTTGGACGTGCTTCTACTTCATCCTCCCAAATATACTCTGACGTCTTCTGTATTTCATAATATGTTGCTCTCTCTTTTTACTTTCTCATGTAGTATGTGGTGTATGTACGAGTAAAAAGAGAAAGTATGAGGAGGGTGCAAAAATTCGATTTTGATGGATATATATAATTTACATGTTTTAAGAGTCTAAAAATGTATTTTTACTTTCTGATATATGTACTGTAAAGGGAAGTATTGGGATGGTGAAAAACAAGATTTTGTATTGCTGCCGAGCTTACCGAAGGTAACGGAAGCTATGTGACCGTTCTGAAGAACAGTCATTTTTTTATGCCTCCGATTTCAAAAAATCCAAGACAAAAATCCGATACAGGATTCAGAGAACATTTTTGGTCCTGTGTCTGTCTGTCGCTCAATTTTTGCGGACCAACATATATCTTAATAACTACACGTCCGATTTTAATGAAATTTGTAGGGTAGGTCATAATTAGTCCATTGTTAGTCCCATATAAGTTCCAACCTTCTGCGCCCATTTGTTTCTCTTTAACATGCGCACAACAAAATTTACATTTATTTACACCTATATCTTCAAAAGTACTCACCCAATTTTTATGAAATTTGGATGGTTTGTTGAAAGTAAACCTCAGATAGCACCGAATCAAGTTCAACCATATGCGCTCTTAAACTTGTTTGACAGTTTTTTTTTTACCCTAATTTCTTTAGTGCCCTGCTTAACAGAACATCAGGTTATAGGACCGGGGGATCACCCACCTGACCCATCTAGCCTATCTACCCATCTATTTTGTTTGACTTATTTGGAATTTCGAACCAGATATGTGGGTGTGTTTAGACAGTGGTTCCATAGTTCTATATAGCAGATTAAAGGGGATTTCCTTTGATTGATGATAATGATGTCAGAAATTGTATTATTTTCACATGTTAGCATTGATGCATGAATTTTTTATTTAATCAATTTGACAGGGCTTTTATTGTTTTATACAACTGAAAAAACTCTGTGTTTAATTGATATTAAACTTGAACTTAATCTGTCGCTATATTCTTGCTGCACCTAATGAATTTGTGAAACGTGTCCTTTTCTGTTATCTTATTAAAACAAAGTGGCTAGAATCAAAAAGGTTTAGGCACCAGGGAACATTTTGTGTCTACCTAGTGTCTGCCTTTCGATCTGTGGTTCAACATTATTGCAAAACACCGTATCTTCCAAACTTCTCGTCCGATTTTGATGAAATTTGGATGTTATTCACAATTAGCCCATTCCTAGTCCTCTTCTCCGTGCACAACACCTTTTTAACATGAATATGTTATAGCTCTGGGGTACAGAAAAAAATTCTTTCATGCAAAAAACGACATTAAAAATATGACGCTCGTGCCAGCATGTTATATTAGGAGGTAGTGGTTTTTACTTGGATTTATTTGAGTAACATATTTCCCCGATAGAAGTTTTAAATTTTTTATAAAATAATATCAGAGCTCCTAGAGGACCAAATGGTAGGTAATCAAAATGGACTAATATTTTATAATTTCGCACTTACATCACTTTACGATCCATTTATCAATCAGACAAATGTAGACTGTTTTTCTCCACTTCACGGGAAAGCATTGCAATGTAGATATCTGGATTGAATGTCCAAAAACGTATCTGATTCAATATTTTTCCGTGAAATGGATAAGTGAGTATTTTTATTTAACACTATAAGTGTTTATCCGATGTTGAAGAAATATGGTTGGTTTGTCGAGCCTTGCACGCAGATCGTAAAAAAAAAAAAAAAAAAAAAAAAAAAAAAAAAATCAAATAAATTAGATAATATATCTTTATAGCAAAATAGCATTAAAATGCGGGATAGGACACAAGGAAACCTATGTGCCTCACTAATTAGCAGACTATTTTTAATGTATAATTATATTATTATTTATTTTAAATTAAAGGAAAGTATTTAATTTATAAACTCATTGGCTCTACATAAACAGTAGTACTTAAATACATAGTTAATATTGCATAGAATATAGGATGCATAGTTATTTATGCACCTAGGAAATAAAGTAAGCCATTATTCTTTGAGCGAAAAAGTTGGTTCTTAAGGCGAAGCCGAAGAAACCATGGCCCCTAAATCAGCCGAGGGAGATAATTATCGCGAGGGGAATAATGGCACTTTACTCCCGAGGGACATACAATATTTTATCTCCAGTAGGGAGAAAATACACATTTTCATCCATTGCACAGTTTTTATTTATTATTTTAATAAATAACAATAATTGTTAGCACTTTTGATAGGCAGATATAAGAGATTCAATATTAAGAACAAATAAGAATTGGAATTAAACTCAAATAGAAGGTTATTTAGATGCAGGTTATAACAATGATAAACAAGGGCGAAAAAGCAGTGTCGCCAACCTGATTTCAACAATTTCATTATATTAGTCATTCATTCTCTACTATTTATAAAATAATGAAGTTGGCAATCCTTCTTTTTTTCCCTACTTTACTTTTTCGCTCTACTTTTACTTGTTCTCCCTACTTTTGAGTTCAGGTGGAAAAGTCTTACTTTATTCCCTCTAAACTAATCCAAAATTATAACTTTTTCCCCCTACTGGAGATAAAAGACATTTTGTTTAGGATAATAAGAGTAAAACAACTGAGGGTGTGTTAAAATAATGGAATTAAGAGGCTTATTGCGGCGAAATGTTTCAATACTCGTATATTGCCGAAATACTGATATGTTGAATTAGATTATGAGGTATGAACTATTAGCTTCCCTTTCCCTTTATAATACAATTATAGCGTAATCCTAATAAGCTCAACATTAGAATAATTTTTTGGAAAATTTATTAATATAATTTTTAATTACCCCCTCATTCTTTACAAAGTTAAAACGTTTGTTAAATAACTACAATTTTCCTTGACAAGGAAATACTAGTTTTCCCTTAAAATACCGCCTAGTGAAATAGGTTCAATTAAAATTGAATTGCTATCTCCCTTTCTAAAACCAGTGTTTTGGTTTGAAATAGAGCCACTAATCCGAGGAGAAGGCACTTTTCAATTGTAAATTTAGTTTTCCCTTCTCTCTTCTAAGGAATTGAGAAACAGAACCTGCAATAGAAGAATCTTCTTGGAATACAAATTGTTATTTAAATCCCCTGATAACATCCTTACGAAGGGAGGTTGGGGGATTTTTGCATGTTACAAAGGTCTCTTGGAAATTGTTTAAGAAAATAGAGAAACTATAATAGTAAGTATTTAGGAAATATAATTTCAACAATGAACGAAATAACTCCGATAAGAAGAGAATTAAATTAATTAAAACTTAATAATGTGATATTAGTAGACAATGCTTCATAATAGAATTTCAATTCAAAAGTTTTATCAAAGTAGCAAATGAAAACTAATTAAAATGTCATTAAGTTTGAAAGTGTACGCGGTGGATGGGGCGTCCAGATACAGATCACAGATTGAAATACATGTACATCACAAACTAGACTCTGTATTTTATAAACTTGTCAAAATAAAAACATTTACACTATCTAAATAAAATAATTGCAAGATAAAAAGAACTTTTTATAGACTATGTTTTTAAATTTTCTTTCATAAATCATAAATTTGAAACCTGTCAAAATGAAGATCGTAAATATAGGTCATGTCAAAACAAATAAATTAACTTGCGGATTTTTTCCGAACTAACTTTCCTTACAGCAAAATTTGCTGAAAACGAATTAAATTCTGCTGAAAGTTGGCTAAAAGTGTTAAAATAATGCATTGTCAGCGTGTTCTGAGCTATGCTAAAAGTTTCAAATGTCTAGCTACTCTGGAAGTTAGTTAAAAATCGATTGCAAGATTTGTACTGGACAAACAATCAAACAAACAAGAAAGCAAGCTAATAAAAACGTAGTAAAATGAATCTTAGATAAAATAATTCCCCTTGTTAAAACACACATGTAAACAAACGATTACCTTGAATTTGTTGATTAACTAATGTTTCATTGATAGATGGTTGATTGATTGTTGATTGACTTGAAGAATAATAATTGCAAGTATGTTCGCATTTGTTTGCCTTTTTACCAAAGTTGAAATAACATCAGCTGAGTTTTCCATCTTGAGGGGTAGCTGACGGCTTGAGGATCGCGCGCGAGTGTGGCTAGGAGATCTGGACCGGTTTATTAATTTCCAATTTTATGTTTTATAACAAGTTTCATTTGTTAATTTTTCATTTTTTTAAATGCTCGCATCTTATGTTTTTTATATCTATATCTTAAAATTTATTTAATTGTATATACCTACTTTGTCTAATACTTATGTGACCTTTCGTTCAATGATAACACGTGAAGAAGCTATTTGATCCCAAAAATGAAATCGTAAATTCTATCAAACAAATTACTGTACATAATTATTTATAAGTTTTATGTCAAAAATTCTCTATCGAAACTTTTCTAATATCCGGACTTGCAAAATCAACTAAATATTCAAAACATTCTATCGAAAAATCCGCTATTCTTCCATTTTTATTTTGGTTTTCAAGCTTAATCTAAAAGTTTAAACTTAAATATAATTAGTTCCGTTATAAAATATAAATAAATGTAATTGTATTTTATTTTTCTAAAATAAAGGAAATGGTTAAAAATGCATTTACTGAGGTAATCTTCTACATTGTTTTCTTTTTATTAGGGAGAAATAAATTCGAAATGAACAAACACAAGTACGTCAATTGCATTTGGCAACTATGTAGGGAACTCTTTTACCTTCCTATCCAGCTGGGCATACTCGTTCACTTACAGCCCTTTACTGCAATAACAAATACTTTCTGCTTAGTTAAAAATATAAACAACCTAGAATGAAAAAAAAAGTTACTTTAACTTAAACACCATAACCATAACCTTTTATAAAAGAAATTCACTTTGACTCGCTATTTTAATGTTATAAAATAGGCCCGGTGGAAAAAGGCAGTTACGCAAAGAAAAACGCATTGTTACTCAACCACTTTTTTATTCTCTCTCTCTCTCTCTCTCTCTCTCTTTAAACACCCCAATTTTCCCTCTGCGTGAAGTAAAAATAAATTTTACCACTTTTTACCACTTTACTACTATTTTACCACTTTTAAACCATTATTTATTAACCCACTTGTAAATAGTATCGTTGTGTATATGTTATGGAATTTACCATTAATTAAAATGGCATACGATTTAATAATATAAGTGAAAATACCAATGTACACCGATTGTATGTTTGTACTCCCCTGAAGATGATCCCAAGACTGGTTGCGAACATCGGGACTGAGTTGCTTATGCTGCTACTTATTATTAGAATGGATCTCTTATTATTTGTAATTTTTTGGTGGGCAAGTTTGACAGACCTTTGCTTCCTGGCTGCTTAGGTAAGATAACGACAGTGGCGTAAATAGCGTCCCGCCACGCCACCCCTGCGTCCCGGGGGGCGCTCCTTAGTCCAGATTCCTTAGTTAAGCCACTGTCTGAAGAACGATTTTTTTGCCACCAATTTTAAAATTTCTTAGACAGAAGTTCGTAAATCTGTTGGCCTGTCTGTCCATTAACAGTTTTTCGCCTAATAAATGTGTGGCCATCTTAAGTAAAGTGGCGTCTTTCCGGTTACAAATGTCAAGATTTACACAGCTGATTAAGCGCCACGCCAGCCCTATTTCATCCATTACATATGTAGTTGTATAAGCCCTTGGCCCTTCTCGGGCAGTTGCGCCCCGGATTATAGTAAATAAATTTAAAATACTTTTTTGACATATTATTTGACTCCCCGTGCAAAGATAGTTCTACAACTCTTGAACTTGAGGGCAGCCCCTGAAAATGCATTAATACCATTCAACAACATATCTAGAGAAAATAACATTTTTATGTAATTCCAGTTTAATTTTGTGTGCTTGGTTTCGGAGTTCTTTCCAGTGGCCTAGAATTTACAAGAGGAATACTTTTCATTCCGCTAGTTTTTAAATTTAAATTACTTTACTACATAGTTTTCTTGTTTATTCTATTTAAATCCATTGTTCATATCACATCGCTTGGCTAAATGTAAATGAATTTTCTGTGTTCCTTCTATTTCAATATCCATTCCATGGTGTTTCCCTTCTCTCTGTCTGTCTATCTAAGTATATAATATTTATTTACATGATACAAGCCCTGAGTTATTATATACTGGGGAAGCTAGACTACATGAAATTATTCATTTTGACCTCAGACCTGCCTTTCCTCTCTTTTTACCCTGTTTCATTTTCAATGCATTTTTTATTTTAATCCCATTATTTATTTAATACTCTTCCGTTTTTTAATGAATATTATTATTCTATGTGAGAGTTAATTTTAATTAACTAGATACATATTTTTTTATTTTTGGTTTAAAATTAATTTTTTGTTGCTTCAAACTTGCTTGCAAAACATCACCGGACCTAAACTTTTAAAATAGAGAAAACAACGTTTTTACCTATGTCTAACGTTCTATTAACGTATCGATTTTAATAAAACTTCATACACATCGTTTAAAGTCAAAGTACAATAAAAACGGGCATGTAAAATTTCAACCTGATACAAGCTGGAGTTTTTGTGTAATGAAGTGACATGTTTCATAATATTTTAAATGGAGTAAGTAGCGGCGTGAGGATTATGGAATAGTCCTGTTCCCTCATTTCTACTACAACCATCCTCTTTAACTATTAACTCATCATGATTAACTATTTTATCAATATTCAAAACATATTAATTGCAAGAGTTATTTATTTTTTTTTTTTTTCAATGAAAAAAAATTATTTCCATTTAATTTTATCTTAACTCCACTAAGTAAAAATAGTTAGTTACTTTAAATGTTGTCTCTTTTCTAACTCCGCCATGTTATACTAGTTAGTTATATTAAATTAGCATCTTATACTTAGTACTGTGATTTTATAATTATTTATATTTAATGAAAAGCGTAAGGAACTTCCTTTCTACCAGGTATCCTGAGACACCACACGTATTTTTTTTTATTTTATTATTTATTAATAAAATAAACAAAAAAAAAACGATAAATTTTTCAAAATATATATATATTTACAATATATTATTACATATATATTATATACAATATTATATAAAAAAGGGTTCAACTATATTAAAAAACTAAATAAATATATGTATATTTAACATGATTTATGTAAATTACTCCATTAGTGATAAAATCTTAAGCACATGTATAAAATATTTATGTTTTATAGATAATGTAAATTTTTCAGTGTGTTTTTTGGTGGAGATTTATTATTTATATATCTTGATGTATTTCATAACACAGTTTATTATTTCGGAAGTCAGTAACCCACCCAATCATAAAATGTGTAATCAATAATGTTTATATATACCTATATTCTTTTACACATAAAACGACTGCTGTGGAAAAAAAATTGCCAAGATAAAAAGTGTATGATACGCGGATATTACGTTAAGTCTGAAGATAATATGGAAGAAGGTTAAAGTAAGATGGGATTCCTGAGTTGAATTTGTTATTAGGTGTATTTCTTCCTTACTTAACTTATTGTTGCTATAAACGGAGTACGCAACGTTACGAGAATATAGGTGTGTTCGGGTTCGGGAATGGGGGTGGGGGAGCCACGGTTAACTACCTACACCCTTTCCTTAACCATAAAAGTAGGTTCTTTTAAAATTTTATTTTCTTATACTGTAGGTGTTCCTACTAATACATATATATATATATGAATATGAATATATCTGTTCGAGTTCCAAAACTCAAAATATTGAGGGGGGGGGGGGGGGGCAGAACTAAGATGGCCCCAACCATGCATCTAGGCGGCCAGGTACCATAAAGAAGCAAGTACATTTATATACCTTGTAAAAAAATAATTTAAAAAAGTTTTGTTTTTCGTTACTCCATTTTCAACTGGGGGCGGCCACGATGCCGCACTTACTCTTACAGACGATATCAACTTTTTCTCACATCGACTTAATTGTTATTTCACATCTCTACTGCGATACCAAGTGATGCGGCTTTAATCTTTTGAATAATTTTATCATATTTGGACTTTCTTCTGCCGTGCTAAGGATTGCCGGGTTTTTGTGGCATTGGACTCGTTTGTTGTGACTGTCAGCATACCTGGTTACCCTCCAGGTCCATTCTACAACTTCATTAATAGACTTTGTAGTTTCTCTGCTGACTTCGCTGCACTCTCACCAATTGCAATGACTAATGACTGCAGTGTCGTCAGAAAATATTGCCACTATGGCTTCATTTGGATTAGGCTCTCTTAAATCACGTACAGGATTGGCCCAAGAACACTACCTTGTGGTACTCCTTCTGCTATTGGTTTTACAGTAACATATTTATAATTATGTTTAACACGAAAGTATCGGTCAGATTCATGTCTTGATGGTCCACTTTTGGAACAGGAGTTTTATTTTCATGTTCACTTTGCTTTGGTCCAGGTCTAAAAGTCTCCTCCAGGTGCCGGGCAAAAAGATCTGCCTTTTCACTGGCCCTTTTTGTCTAATTTCCATCTTATTAGATCTAACCTAGTTCTTACAAAAAAGTACCTTAAATATAGGGAACTCCTAAGGGCGCATATAAATTAAATATGCGCTTGAGTACAAGCTTCAGATGTGAGGTTGGTTTTATTTCCTCCAAGACGGGATCTTCATCGCAGTGAATAGCAAACCTATGGGTTGGTAGAAAGGTTGTTAATCAAACCTATGGTGTGGTAAAAGTACCTACAGTCCAAACATGAGTTTATAAGCTGACTCTCCAGTAGTTGTTACCGGAGCGTTTCTTAGTTTATTGAGTTACTACGCTACTCAGTCCAAAGAATCCATTGTGGCCATCAACAAAAACGGAAACAACCCAGAAGGGTTTACTTCAAAATTCACCGACTCTGACTTAATACGGCTTTAAGTTAACTGAATTCATGAATTCTTTCATCTTTTTGTACTCTTACTGTGGCTTTTAACTGTTTCTTTTCAGTCTTTATAGCTCTCTCTGCTAGTCCATTTGAGTTTGGGTGATATATAGCGACTGTGCGGTGCACTATTTCTCTCTTGTCTAAAAAAATCTTTGAAACCAAATGCCGTAAATGATCAGAAACAAGGGTTCGTGGTAGTCCAACAGGTGGCAACAAAATAACTTGCTTAACTGATTTATCTGTAAAATTTTATATACGGTTCTGATTCATCTTTCCGTTATACTGATGGAGCTTGTCAACAGGGAACCTGGAGAGATAATCAGCATTGAATGGGATTTGGTATTTCCAAATTCTATGTCATAATTTGAACTAGATAAGAATAATGAATCAGTCGAGTCGCTGTTAACGGTGGCAGGCCCAAGTGTGGTCCCATAGAAGAATGTTTTTTTTTTTTGTTTTTTTTGTAGTTCCTAATGAATTCCGTGTGCCTCTTTATCAATATGGCTGTACATTTTTCTCTTGTAAATGTTCGATACGCGATCGCTATCGGCCTTTCGGAACCGTCTTAGTATCGGGGGGACAGTACCGCTCTTAATCCGAATGATGCATTTTTACCCAGGTCGTATTGGTCTACCACCAACCATCTTTCTACCCGTTCTCCTGTGATTTCTTTTTTTACGTGATTAAAAAACTTTCAAGATAAAATGAACTTTTTATATATGACGTTTTTAAATTTTCTGTTGAATCGTATGTAATGTTGATAATATAATTGTTATTGTTATATAATATATAATGTTAGTTGAAAAAAAAAATTAGTTTTGAATTTATTTACTTCACATAAATGACAACCATCTAGAATCTAGAGAGCTGATCTTAAACCTATAAAAGGACAAATCTTTGTACAACGGATCTCCCCAACACCAAATCTAAACCGTGCCATCGGCCATCGATATATTTGAAATAATAAAAATAATATAATCGATTTATTTCCTGTTTTGCTGTAATTCAATGTTTATCTCTTATTTTTAAAAATCACAAATTTGAAACTCGTCAAGATGAAGATTGTAAATACGGGATATGGCAAAACAAATAAAATAACTTGCGGATTTTTTCCGAACTAACTTTCTATACTGCAAAATTTGCTGAAAACCAATTAAATTCTGCTGAAAGATGGCTAAAAGTATTAAAATAATGCATTGTCATCGTGTTCTGAGCTATGCTAAAAGTTTCATATGTTCAGCTATTTGTACCGGACAAACAAACAAACAAACAAACAAGAAAGCAAGCTAATAATAAACAGGTCAAGTGTGTGCTGGTCAGCACACAGCGAGGGTCCGTAGGCCACACTATATATGTGTTTAACTGTAAAGTGTATAAACAGTGTTTTTTTAAAATGCTAAAAAGCTTACTTTGAACCATTCTAAGGGTCTAATATTTTCAAAACACACTCTGATAAAGTATTTTTTTTGCCACTGAACCGGACTACAACCATATAAATTTACCGAAAAGACCATAATTATAAAAAACCGTATTTTGTCAATAAAAAATAAAATAATATTTTTTTCGAAATTTCCAAAAAGTGGTATCTTTACTTTTGGTCGAAGAATGTTCAGGAATTTTTTCAGATTTTTTGCACTTCACATAAGCGAGATAGAGGGGGGGGGGGGACACGTTTCAAACTCGCCTACGCTCGCCCTATCAAAGTTATAACCAAAGAATTATTTATTATTGTAATCAGCTCGACGTACTCTTTCATATGATACCCCTCACGGTGTCGAAAAAAAAAAAATTAACCCTTATTTTTTTTTACCTTAATTTTTTTGAAAAATATTTTTTTTAAGTCGCTATATTTTTTAAATATGTGGACAGGTACAAGACACATACATGCCAAATTTCAAAGTGATCGCACTAGTGTAGCCCACGTGTAGCCGTGAGAGCACGCGAGAGGACGGACGGACAGACACACGCAGGAAAATATAAGGGTCCTTGGTTTTGCCTACGGACCCTAAAAACGTAGTAATTAAAACATTCTTCCGTCTCGTTTGGTCCGCGTTATATGTGGACGGCACTACTGGGGTGCCCCTCTCGGTAAAATCTATTTAAAAAATAACGCTATCTTTTTCTAGCTAATTTTGAACCGACTCGATTTTCGCCAATTCCATCGTGCTAGCTACACTCACTAGATCACCAAAAGAAAGTCAACTATCGTCTTTCATTTGAAGTAACGTTGCTCTCACCTCTTCATCCGATATTACTCTTAAATGGTAATTTTAATAATAATTTTGAAACTGTCGTTTACACAAGCAATTGAAATTATAGTTAGATTCAACTTCCACGTAGCTGATAACTGATTCTTTCATCGAGAAATAAATTTATGTTGCCTTGTCCGTACACTCGGTTCATGGTCTAAGTGATAGCTTAAATTTTTTTCAATTCTTCAAATTGTTTTTCTTTTGGATAATCGGGCACGTAGAGCTCATGCGAAATTTAGTGTAATTTTGGATTAAGACCTTTAAAAAAGTTAATACTTTTATTTTTTTAATGCTCCTCTCCTTTCATTTCTAAATAGTTTTCGAAACGTAATGAAATTTCCAAATGCCTCTTCCTCCTGATATTGGATAAACAGTACGTTTATTCTTGAGATCTTCCCTTTTCTTACTACCATACTTTATCAATTTTATTGTCGCTGCCATTCCTTGGAAGTACTATTTTTCTATTAAAATAAAATCTTTCTCATCCTGAGATAACAGCTTATCATTAAGCGGGAAATCTAGTATCTCTTCTTGTAAGTTTGCGATCTTTTCCCACAATTGTTCAGAAATGTCTACCGAGCTTTTACTTCTGAAATATCTATCTTTATATTATCTAAAAATGCATTAATGCTGTTTATATGTTTACTTATTCCTGTGAGCAGTTTTACTAGCTTCATGTATTTTAGGGTCTGCCCTTCGTCTTCGTCGTGGTTCTTTCCTCGTCTTGTCGCCGTTGAAATATATACAATTATTTAAAGAAACTAATATTTATATAACTGCGATCACCAACATTAATCAAATTATAAGGCCTGACACACATTAAGACAAAGGCGACGCAGAATTGATTCGAATCACCGTACCATTGGTTAAAGGTACTATACGAAAATTAGAAACCGACAAAAAAACTCTGGAAACATAAAAAATGTTATTCTCTAAAAAGATCGCACGATTTACTCGGAAGCTAAATGATAGCTTCTAAATAGTCGTGAAGTAGGGTAAGGATTTTCACATTGAGGCAGAAACTGAACCGTGTCTATGTCAAGAGATTCTGAATAGTCTATCTATATGCTTTAAAAGGTTTAATTATAGAACTAGACGCCTCTCCAGGGTCTGTTATTGCGGAGAGACTAGACGGAAGTCTGCTTTAACAGTGGAGGGGTAGACCCTCGTCAACCTCCTGATACATACAACTCCTCTGAGCCTAGTGACAAATATGCCGTAAGGTCGTTAGAGTGTTTGACGGGACGATGGGCTGCTATACCTCGCGTCAAAATTAGGATCTAAGGCCCTTTAAAAAAACATATAGGACTGACATGTGACACGGGTTGACAAGAAAAGCCCTCTCGTAGTTTTCATACTGTGATGTGGCAACATGATTTTTTTTTATTCGTGTTTCAGGAAACCCATCATGATCCTATTATAAACAAAGACAACAAAAGATATCTAGAGTTCAACTTCAGTGAACAAGGTTTTTTCTAAAAAAAAAAAAAAAAAAAAAAAAAAAATCTATATAGGTCTTCTATGTATTATTGATAAGGCATAATTTCTAGCAAGAGAATGAAATTGATAAAAATCTCGTAAATGTAAACATATAAACCGCATTTTTTAATTTTATATAATCGAGGGATAGATATTTCAGAAGTAAAAGCTCAGGAGACATTTTTTGATCAATTGTAGGAAAAGATCGCGAACTTACAAGAAGAGATACTAGATCTCCCGCTGAATAATAAGCTTTTGTCTAAGGCTGAGAAAGATTTTATTTTAATAGAAAAATCGTACTTCCAAGTAAGGGCAGCGATAATAAAATTGATAAAGGAACATGGTGAGTCTGGTGTAACTAGTAATGGGTAAAGATGATACCTCATGAATAAACTACCGTTTACCCAATATCAAGAGGAAGAGGCATTTCGAAATTTCATCACGCGCTTCGAAAACTATTTAGAAATTAAAATTAAGGTTAAATTAAAAATCGCCCTTAATACTAAATTGCGTAAGATCCTTGCGTGCCCGACAATCCTAGTGACCAACTATTTAAAGAGTGGACAAAAATGTTGAGCTATTACTTAGACCCTTAACCGATTGTATGGACATGCAGCAAAAATGTATTTCTCGTTTGCAGAATCAGAATGAATCAGTCATCAGCTACGAGTCAGTGTAATTATAGGTTGCCTCTGACTGTAATTTCAATTGTTTGTGTTAACTATTAGTTTCGGAGTTATTGTTAAAATTACAATTTTTATACGAGGAATATCGGATTTTGAGATGAGTGCATCGTTACTTAAAATGAAAGACGATAGTGGTTTTAGTGATCTTATGAGTGTGCAGCTGGCATGATGGAATCGGCAAAAATTGAGTCGGTTAAAATGTGCGAGAAAAATGGAGGCCTTTTATTGCAAATAAAGGGAAAAAAATGCATAGGGAGAAAAGAAAGATAAAACCCTTATAAGGTAAAAAGGGATGGCTGTGGTGGAATGCCAGTAAAAGGGGCAGACATTCCTAGGCAAACTTAAAATTGGTGGTAAAGTTGACCCTATTTTTTGGAAAGGAGTGGTTAAAAAAGATTAAATTAGACTGGGCAGAAATACGAAATATGTCTAAGAAAAAAACTTGTCACTATTAAAATGTAGATGTCTTAATTAATAATTGAACTTATAATTAATAACTTAATTAACTTGAAGAATGTCGTCCTGTGTTGTCTTCCATTTGTTTTCTTGGTTAAAATGGATTATTATTAGAAGAAATATGCTTTAAAAAAATGGTCCTTTCCAGTGGAAAATCGAAAATTAACCAAAAACTCTAACTTTCCCGGGAAAATGACTTGGTGGTGGTATTAAAGTGGTATTTATATTTCGTCCGTCCGTCGCTCTTTGGTTCATTGGGCCTGAACTGTTTAAGCTAAAGTGCTGAAATTTGAAACACTGGTGCAACTTTTTGACCCAACCACCGGAAAAATATACAGAAGTTAAAAATTAAATATGCCCATGCGCAATTTGCAAAAATGTGGTAATCTCAAATTTATATTTTTTTAATTTTCGAGTGGGGTATCTAATGAAAGCTGCTGAAGAGTAGGACGCATATATATATATATATATATATATATATATATGCTTTTTCAAATTTTGCATTCCTTATTGGGTAAAAAAATCAAAATATACCCAAAAATATTCCCCCCCCCCCCCCAACTATACAACGGCTGGTCCTAAAAATTCGAAATAATTCATGCTAATGCCTTATTGAGGGGCGATGAAAATTCCGGGAGGACATACCAAATTTTAAAAAATTGCCAATTTTGGGCACAAAAATTTGAAGTGCGCCCAAAATTTTATTTTTTTAAAATTTTGAGTTGGGTATCAAATGAAAGCTGCTGAAGAGTAGGACACAAATATATATATGCTTTTTTAAATGTTGCATTCCTTATTGGGTAAAAAAAATCAAAATATACCCAAAAAAAAAAAATCCCCCCCCCCAACCACTATATAACGGCTGGTCCAAAAATTTCGAAATAATTCATGGAAATTCCTTATTGTGAGGCGATGATATTTCCGGGAGTTCATTTCTAGTTTTTAAAAATTACTAATTTTGTGCGCAAAAATTGGAAGTGCGCCCAAAATTTTATTTTTTTAAAATTTTGAGTGGGGTATCAAATGAAAGCTGCTGAAGTGTAGGATACAAATATATATTTGCTTTTTTAAATTTTTCATTTTTTATTGGTTTTATAAGTCAAAATATACCCCAAATAACATTCCCCCCCCCAACACTATATAACGGCTGGTCCTAGAATTTCAAAATAATTCATGGCTATACCTTATGGTAGAGCGATGAAAATGTTCTGAAAAATTTAATTTATCTAGTCGTTATTACTGATGAAAATCCCGGGGGATCGAACCCGGACCCTTGAGATCGAAGAAAAAAAAATCATTATTTCATAACGGGTATGCTTAATCATCTACAAAAGTAGTACTTGGGGGGGAAGTACTTGGACGCAAGTACTTCCCTATGATTTTTTATTAATAATTTTTATTCCACCTAATATAATATGCCCTTCTCTGGTGTTTGGTATGTAAAGTAAATCATAGAGGTTTTACAATGGACAAGAAACGAAACAAGGAATTATTTCTGTAGTTGCGGTTGTAGAACCGCAAGTAACTGCAAACCACTGACCACACTTGTTAAATCTATTTCCATACCTTTTCAGACCCTTGCTTCAGTTCTGGAAATCGTGTTAAAATCTTTCCTCTTGCACCTTGCTGTTTCTGGATTTGACAGTTGCAACGTTTGTCTAGTTCTGATAAGTCAGATAGGGTTGTGTTCTGTTGTCACATAAATCAATTTTTCTGATAAAATATTATGTTTTTCAACTTCACTACTTAAATAGCTTACAAACTGTTTTACTATCCAAGTCACAAAATAAAAATGAAAGCCTTAAATTAGTAAATAAATGAAAGAACGAAAAATGTAAAATTAAAGAGGAGAGAAAGATTTTTTAAATATTTTATTGTTTACTAAATAAAGTGAAGAGCTGTATAAGGGAGGGGGGGGGGGAGGTAAAGTTGAATAAATTTATTATTTTGGGTTGGCAGGCTTGAAGGAGAGATTTGTCTTGCTGTCAAAAGCACAAGTTTTCTTTTCTTTTCCATTTTCACGTTTTCCTTGACTTAATGTTCAAAGTTAATTATGCATATTCTTTGTTTTCTTGTTTCTTCTCTTGCATTTTTTAACTTTTTCAATTAATTTTAATTGACTCGTTCACTGTTTAATGTCTTTCCTCCTTTTATTGTCGGTGTTTATTTAATTTCACTAGTTGAGAATTTAAGTCAAATAAAGATGTTTTATTTATTGTAATTTCACTTAATTATGATAATTAGAAGATATACAATGGTTAGGTTTTTTATCCATGTTAAAATATTATTACTTCAAAGTAAATTTAAGGACTTATTCATCAAAAAGAATAATTCAGTGATCAAGTAAGAAGCTTTATTGCTTTCCTTATCTCGATTCCAAGAATTAATTATTTATATTTACTTCGTCTGATAAAATCTTTTAAAAGTTTTTTTGAAAGTTTATAATATAAGTTCTACTCCGAAAAGGTGAGCTTTCGCATCTTTGATTCCGTTGTAAAATATAAGCATTAAACATAATTGTAGAAGCTTTTGCAAGTTTTTATTTAATTTACTCTCCCTTGGCATTGTCAAAGTTTTTTTTTAGCGTATTCGTCTTAATACCGATTAGTGCAGGAGATAGCGTGCAAAAAACTGTCTGACTAACTAGAATTTTGTGTATAAGTATAAGTACTCCAAATAAAAGTGGTCCCCTATCAAGTGACAAACTAACATCAACTGGATATTAATACGATATTATTTTTTATGGTATAATAACTTATTTTGTACTCAGAATCATGAAAATCACACTGTCCAACTGCCTGTTGCCTGTACTGTCCTGTTTTGCCTGTTTGGCAAAATGGGTGGGACACAGCTGCTCTCCACCCGTTTGTTTTTAGGGTCTCGTAGATCCTTCTCTAAACCCTTATGCCGCGATGTGTCTGACTGGTCGCTCTTTGGTTCATATCTCCCGAACCGTTTGAGGTAAAAATTTAAAATATGAAATACTGGCGTAACATTTTGTCCCACACATAGGAAAAATATAGAGAAGAAAAAAAAAAAAATTTGCGCCTGAGCAATTCGCAAAAATGTGGTAAACTCAAATATATATTTTTTTTTAATTTTTGAGTTGGGTATCAAATGAAAGCTGCTGATGAGTAGGTTTCAAATATATTTATCCTTTTTTAAATTTTGCATTTTCGTATTGATTTTATGAGTTAAAATATACTCCAACCCCCCCCCCCCCCCCCAACAACCCTATAACAGCTAGTTGTAAATTAGAAAAAAATTTGATTGGGGTATCAAATGAAAGCTTCTAAAGAGTAGGTAACAGATATAATATACAGTATACAAGTTCATTAATTTAATTTTTTTGTTGCAGGTAATTTCGCTTGATGATTTAATAGATTAGACGGGACGAATTTAAAATTGAATAATAAAATGGTAAGCAAGTATTTTAATTTCAAGTTTATATATTTTCATAAGGAAAATCGCACAATGGTGCTGCAAAATAATTTTATATTCACCAAGTAGGCGTTAAGCGTACAAGGGTGAATACCCTCTTCACTTTACCCCTCTGTAGACAACCGAAAAGTAATGGGGGGAAAAAATTATTTGTAAGGGCGAGAGCAGGATTTGATTACCAAGGGCGGGATCCCTTCCAACCATTGTTAAAGGAGCAAGGGGTCGATCAAAACAAATGAGCTGTAAGACAACTTAAGAAAAAGAATAAATCTGGCAGGACTCTTCATCCTTCTATGTTGAATTCTTTAAAAGAATTTCTTCAATTTCTTTTCCTTAAATTAAAATACTTCGTGACACCCTTGACATTTTCGCTAAGATTACACTATTGTATTTTTTTATTTTAATTAGACTAAAAATAAACATTTTTTTATGATTACAATAAGAAAAGGATGTTAGCATTTGACCCGGAGATTTTTTTTTTTACATTTAATCATTTGTCCAAAGAACCAGATATCAGTAGTTTAAGTGGTTTTACAACTTTGCATGTACTGAATAGGAGAATTTAAATAGTAATTTATTTCTCATTTGCATGACATCTTGTTTAACTAGAAGTAATGTAGAGAATAGTCTAGTTAAATTTAAGTGAGTGAATTGATGATAGAAGGCCGTGTAGTTGAATTTTAAGATGGCTCCTCTCGTTGCCTAGTTAATAGAATTGACCCCTGTTACTGTAGAGTCTAGTGGCTTTATCTAGTCTAGTATAGCACTACCGGATATTTTGATTGCCTCCAATTCGCTTGCATAAGAATCTAATCCAATTACATCAATTTAGTCGTATCTTCTTACATCAAAAGACTTGTATGTAACAACATTTTACAATATATAATTGTTATACTTACTTTAAAATATTTTCTTAATAAAATTAATGATTAATTATGATTTTGATTTCTTTTAAATTCTAATAGAAAGTGGCAACTTTGTCTTGCCAATTTTTTGTTTGCTTGCTTTTTCTGATGTAGGGGAGGTTCCCTTACCCTTGTTGTTGACTTCAATCAATTGTTGATAATGACTAAGCCATGTGAAAGTGGGATGGTTGATGTAATAATGTTGTCAGACTCCGCTCTGTAAAGTAGTATCACAGAAATAATTTCCTCTCTTCCTGGAATTGTGATGTGGGCAAGTTTTCAAGCATAATTTTCAACTTAACTTTCCAAGAGAATGGAACCTCTTCTACTGCAAAAAAATCTTTAGTACATTTATTTATCAACCAACAAGTTCAACCAAAAATATTTCAATAACAGTAGTTATTGTTAAAAGTAATTATGTGGATATGGATTTGTTAATTAAATATAAATTGAGGATAGCTAAGATCAGTCAAAAGTAAAAGTGAAAGTTAAGGATTTACCGCCTGAACGAAAAATAACATAATCACCAAGATTTCCAAGAATGTGGACATGAAAGAAGCTGTCGTAAGAACATTTTGCCAATCTTAATTTTTATCATTCTTTGTTTATACCTTGAAGAAGGAAATCCATTTTTTTCCGTAATGTTAGTAAATTTTCAAATTTAATTTTTACTATTGACTGATCCTCGTTATCCTTAATTTTGACTGATCCTCGTTTTCCTTATTTTTTGACTGATCCTCGTTATCCTTAATTTTGACTGATCCTCGTTATCCTTAATTTTGACTGGTCCTCGTTATCCTCAATTTCTATCCATAAAAGGACCGTCAAATGGAGAGTCGTGAATCAAAATATTCAATTTAAAATTAGAATTATATTCTTGACTACATTACTGAAAGTTTTCCCTAATTAAGGTCAGGTAAATAGGAAAGTGAAACTAATTAAGGCAACCTTTACAAGGAAAATCGAAAACTCTACTTTTAAACACCACCTTCTGCCTTTGGAAGTATATTCCATTTTTTTGGTATAGCAAATTGAGGATAGTCAAAAGTAAAAATCCAGATTGGTTTTGTTTTAAGGAAAACATATATAATTTTCATATTTTACCAGCATAAGAGTAGAGTGTCGGATGTCATAAATGTCGTATTACATTTTAATTTAAATTGAGTTTTAAGTTTTTGAGCATTAATGTTTATATACATACTTTTTTACTTTCTGATGTACGGGAAATTACAAAGTCAGCCAAACAATTTTTTTTTAAATAGCTGTCTGCTGTCTGTAGCCTGTAAGTCTGTGCAGATGCGTGTAGCCAGGGCCGTCGCGAGAACATCGGGCGCCCGGGGCGAGCTTTTGCATAGCGCCCCACCCCCCCTCACCAAATCTTTTTAAAATATATTTATTTTATTCATTCAAGTTCCCAGGTTATAAAAAATATGTATGGTGAGTTTGGAGTTGCTTGCAATTTTCTTTATTCTTATTATTATTTATTTGATTGTAAAGATCAAACAGCAGTCTCCACTTCATTTGATGACGATAGACCTCGGCACAAGGCACAAGAACTATAGTAACAGTACCGTTTAGCTAGCGCTAAGCTTGTCGGCATGGTATCGGTCCTCGGTACAAGATCCGATACCGACATACATACCAGACGCGCTCCCATCCCGGGCAAACCTTATAATATAGGTACAAGTTCCAGTAACGTTAGAGACTCTAGCACTTGTCGGAACAGTGACGAAGAGAGCCCTCCTGTGTAACCGAAACACGATTTCCAACATACCCCTATAATACTGAACCCATGGGCGTCGTAAGCAGTTCATTATTGGGGGGGGGGGAATATTTCTTTATGGAAATTTCCTTATGGGGAAATTTTGAAGATATGACCTCTCAAAACATTGCTTTTATGCATTGCCGAGGTGAAATTTGATTTAAATACTTTGTCATAAAAGTAAATTTATAGTGTAGTTCGTTGGTAAAAAAAGTATGAATACAAGTACATATTTTAAAAAGAATTTCAATACAAACTTTAAAAGAGTAATAGTAGTGCACCTAACCAGATAGATTAAGTAGATCAGTCAATAGCCATTATGCAATATTACTTAAAATCTATATAATATACTATGTCATTCTATAATAATTGTTTTCCGTTGTTTAGGCCAAGTGAATTTAACTGTGTATCACTGAACATATAATTGCTCTGTTTCTATAGCGAATTGTGTTTTTTACGGAAGGAGTTGCAAGATAGATCAACATTACTTTAATAACAAATTACCGCATCTTTTCCCTACAGCTACTAATACATCTTAATCAAATAAAGAATGTCTTATGCTATTTTGAAACAAACAGTTTGCCAATAATAAAAGTCTCTTATAAGCCACAAAAGAACAGTACACTGTAAAATAAAGGATTGCATGTTCTATAAAAGTTATAGGCATCATTTAGTCATAACTATCAACAAAACATTTTCGGAATATTGAATTTTTGAAGAAATGGTCCTAAACACTGCTAATAACAAGTTGTGGGCATTCTATGAAAGAAGAAGCTGGAGAGAAGTGTCTGGTCGCTCTGTATGGAGGGGACGATAAACATCGAGCAACGCATAGTAAACGAGTTATATGACCACAACTGAAAATGCTCAACGTTTTTCAAGAGAGCACAGGTTTTTCGAAGTAGCAAAATTAGGATTACCTTAATCTAACTGGTCCTAACAACACATCAAAAAATCAGAATTACAATACGCTTTGAGAATTTAGCTATTTCTTATGTATGTATTGATTGGCCTAAAATAAATAATGTCTATTTTATAATCATTGTATTAAGTATTATATTTAACTGATTACACGTCCCCCCGGCGACGACGCCCGTGGGTCATATAAAAAGTAAAAACAGGTTGGATATTTTATGCTTTGTTTTTCGGCAAATTCTTCGTTACATCTCAAACATACACCCCTCAACTTACACAGACGACCTTGCCTGAACCTTAAAAACATTTCTCAATTACAAATGGTACCTACAGAATTAAAAATAATTTTTCAAACTTTTAAGGCGCCCCCTTCCTCGTGGCGCCCGGGGCGACCGCCCCGGTCGCCCCACCCTCGCGACGGCCCTGGGTGTAGCCTAAACTACTGAACTGATATTAAAAAAATTTGACCTACAGGTTCACAATAATGAGCCTGGCAGGCCTAGGGCTCTATATGTGATGTTATGTTATGGTACTAGTCAGTTAGTTCAAAATAATAAAAAACCCAGAGGCGAAATCGATTAATTAACTATTCATAATTCGTAACTAACCATTCTATTTCCCTTTTTTCTAGACTAATTACACTAAATGCAATTCAGCCATAAATATTTTGAGTCATATAACACGACACCAACATATATCACGAATTAATTGTTTCGTATGTCAATTTAAACCGTTTGAATTAACCATTATAACATATGAGGATAGAAGGAGACGTATGAAGGGTTGGTTAACGCTACATATAGTAGGGTCCAACCCCAGACCAAGTCCCCTTGTTATAATACCATGTCTGCTTGTTTGATATTATTCAAGTTCTATATCAGTGTAGAAATTATTCGTGTTTCCTGCCTCTAACTCTCTTTGCCTTTTTTTAAATTTAAAAATTTGTCCATCATATCCTGTTCTAATTTTTCCCCCTCTACCCTCTGTATCTGTCCCCCTATAAAACTAGTTCACTTAATACATTCACTTTGTGTCATTTCACATTAATATTTCAAACGCCTCTTCTCGTCTCTATAGATATTTTCATTTTCCAAAGGTTTCTTCGCCGATTTTTTTGATTACGCGTATTTTGTCGTGTTGTGTTTCATTTAAACAAATTATTATATAAAGAATATGATATTTTTTAAAATTGAAGCGAGTATGTTTGCATTGTACGTGTATTGAATGCGAATATATTATAATTGTGGTTGATGTCCGGTCTTCAGTTTTTTTTTTATATATATATATATCTCTAGTAGTATTCCCTCCTACTTCATTTGTCTATGTTTAGTGATCTTGTACATTTTGAAAAAATGTTTTTGTTGAAAGGTAAACTTATATCTTTTTTTATATTTATGTAGTTGTTGCTTATTAACTTTTCGTTGCCGGTGTATTGTATATTTATAATTGTGTGTGCCTTAAAACCCTTCTACGTGGGATCTCTAACAAAAGAAAATTCAGAAATATTATCATCGTGGTGCAATAAAGCTGAAACGAATACAAATAATATAAAAAGTCTTAGTTAAGGACTTAAAAATTAAGACTTATAAAGAGTTAAAGTTGATTAGAGCTTTTAAATAAACATTAAGCAGAACAATTGAAAAATTGATTACAATTTAATATAGAGGAAACAATCCAAAAACCTACACCTAAACAAATAATAAGATAACCAAAAGGAGAAGGTAACAATCTAAAAATAAACAGGTAGTCGCATCTAGTGGTAAATCACAGAAACACTTGGCAATAAAAATAAAAAAATAGAATAAAATACTCAAATAAATATCTAAAAAGAATCTTAAACAATCAATCTCGAGTAAAACCTAGATTGTCGACGTCACATATAAATTTTCATGAAGAAGAATCCTTTTTTATTAATTACATATTCACTGCATGTAATGGTAATGCTGTAGAATTAGTCATAGGTGTCGGAATACTAAAGTCATGTTGTTAAACACGTTCTTTTACCAATATGGTCGACTTCCCACAATAAACCTTATCACAATCCTGACATCTTAGCATAGACAACATTAGACTGCAAGTGAATAGGTGTTTTGTCCTTTAGTTTAGTAAATAGCGAGCCAGCTCTGTGTCTACTAAAAAGCTATTTCTCTCCGTTAAATCCACTGTTTGCCTTGAGAAAGACCCGCAATGAACGGAAACCTGAAATAGTTGACGGGACCATCATCCACTCTCTGAACACTCTGAGTCTGATCATAATAACGATGCCAACATCTATTAACTAGTTCAACAGGGTAGCCATTGTTACAAAAAAATTGTAATATTTTACTATTTTTTATAAGGAACAATAACTACTAATAACCCTGGCAGTTGATCGGGACTAAAACCCAAAAGAAAAAAAAAAAAACTACTAATATCAATCCCTATCTTTACCAAATTTTGAATACTATTTATCTTCTGATACATTATGCAAGGATTGAAAATTAAGTATTCTTATAGAATTGGTAAGTGTACCCGTCTGATAACAATGAATTATTAGGACCTCGAGAATGATAAACTACTAGTATTATAAACCCATAAAAAATTTAAGTCTGGTTTATTTGATGAATCTGTATATTGCTTCGTAAACGTCTTTATCTTTAGTTTCTAATTATGTGAAGTAATTATACGGCCTCTGCACTCTTTTCAGAATTTTATTAAATAAAAATTGTCTACTTTCATTGAATTTTCTACAAGTCATGAGAACATGTTCCAAATCTCCTTTTTCTCGGCAGTCTTCAACAAGTATCTACATACATATATAGTAAACATAGAGTAGAATAGTTGCTTTGCTACTGGCTAGATATAAAAACTAAATCAGACACCATTATATTACCTTTATTTCTGGCATTAGCCAAAAGCTTTACTTAGTGTTAAACAGTTAATATTTAATACAGTTAATGTTTTATTACAACTATAGACACAAAAAGTAACTTAAGTAAACTGCTTTCTAATTATAGAAAATCCAATAAATCAAATTTTGACCAAAAATGTTATATTTAACCTATTCTTATTTTAACAAATGTACAATAAAGTTAAAACAGTTACCTCCTATAAAAAAATAACTTTAGTTGAAAATTAAAATAATTTAATTCTAAAATAGTAAACTCTAGCCTTCCATAAAGAAGTAACTTTAAACCTCTTTTAAAAAGTAAACTTTAATTCTCCTCTTCAAAAAGTGAAACCTCTAATCTTCCCTAAAATGAAAACGCTAACCCTGTTTTATAAAAGTAAAATTTAACCTCTTCTAAAAAAGTAAACTTCAATCTTCTCTAAAGAAGCGACCTTTAACCTCTTTTATAGAAATAAATTTCAAACTACCTCTAACCGAAAATGTATTGAAGTTTTATCCTGAATATTTATGTATGTAATATCTCAATTGAGATGTAAAGCCGACTAGCTACTTCAATAATGCTTAACTCATCTCTCTCGAGCTGTACATTTAAATTAATTCTAAGCTGTTAGCAAACTTTCCCCTGCAAATTTACCTAATTCTCTAAGTTGCTTGCTAAGTATTTACCACCCGTCAATGAATTGCTAAATTATTTCCTATTTAGAAGGAGTATAATTATATTAGTAGTATTACATTGATAATATTAATAATTAGATTAATTGGATTTAGGTACCGAGCGTTAAACACAAAAGATAATCGAATACAATCTTGTGAATCAAATTTAAAGAGCAACATGAATTATTCTATGAATTGCTAAAATTTAATTATGATAAGTGTCGACCAATTTTGGTTGTAATGGTTTTTGAACTAATCCATCTTTTAACTAACGTCACATTTACAAGGTCGCAACCATCTAAATACGCCATTGTGGTTTTTTAAGGTTTACTAATTAATTTAGCTCTTTTAGAATTGTGTGAGTTAAAATCAACTAAATATCTCAATAGAACATAGTAGAACTTACACAATGTTTAATCAATTCTGGCTGCCTTAAAATTATGGTAAAACTAAAATTATATCTGAAAAATTACACTAAATCGTAAATTTCTGTATTAATATAAGGTATGAGTTTTCTACTTGTATACCGATGGTGTTACGACAAAAAGTCTTTGTCTTTTACTTGTAAACGATGGTGTTATGACAAAAAGTCTGTCTTTTCAATTTCGAAAGGCCTGCCATAATAAGAAGATTTTCAGTGAGTTGGTCTTTTATAAAAATCTACTGTTTTACCAATGTCACCACCCTCAAAAAACACCGAACCACTCCGAGTATACATTAGCTAGTAACAAATATATTATCACTAATTTACAAAAATATGTAAACACTTAACCCATACTACAATTAATTTAGCGATATCTTTACTACTACTAGTCAACGCTGTGTGTGTGAGTTTACATGGCAAGAGGCCCCAGACTAGGTGTTCGTTTTATATGTATATTTAGTATCGCGTTATTAAATGGGTACTGTAAATTATACAATTTACACTTTACACAGGTGATGGAGACCCATATTATATTACATTGTTATAAGTAATAAGAATAAATTCTCTACATGGTAATATTGATTTTAGAAACTATCTAATGACAGAACTCACCATTATGACACGAGGCTAATATATTATCTAATGAATATTATGCGTATATTGCTTTGGTTTTTTTCGCTTGGCCACTGTCTTTTTAGACGTCGCGTCGGGGAGGATTTCCAGGAATGTGATTAGAAGGTAGATTTTGGACCAAAGGATTAGGGTGATGGGATACGGAATTATGAAAGGATTGATATCTGGGTCAGAAACAAAGGGTACTTTTTAGTCGTTATGCAGGATGAAGTTAGAAATAAAAAAGGGAGCATTAGTTATTTTTCTGAGAATTTTAGACTGAAAAGATTGGATACGGTTGGAGTTAGAGCCCTGCTTAGTACAGCATTCGATGCCGTATGTCCTGTCCATTTAGGTTTTATTATGAAAGGGACGTCTAACTTAAATGTTTTTGACTGAAGTTTATAAAACGATAAGCTGTCAAAACCATGACAACGGGCTTAATTTTATATTTAGAAAAAAAGTAAAATTAAATAAATTAATTTAGCTAAGATTATATCTATTTGAAGACCAATAAATCAAAACAAACATTTATTTTTATTAAAATAAATGTGGTTGCCTTAGGCCTCTTTCACACGGAGTGGGCCAACGCCTGCACCCGCATATAGCACGCGGGCGCGGGCCCGCATTGTCTGTTTTCACGGAGCGGGCCCACGTCCGCTAGTAGAGCCGCGAGAACGAGGTCTCTAGACTGTTAGAAGTCCATCCGAGTAGTGTGATGGATGAAATATATGGATGATATTTGCTTTATCTGCTTCATTTCTTCGCAAAGGAGTGATTTACAGGCAAGATTAATTGATATGCTTATGCTACACTTTGCATTTGGTTGGACACATACTCCTCTTGAACGGCTGAACCGATCCGCACAAAATTCGGCACGGTAAAATTCGGCATAGTGAACCCCAGGAAGGTATAAATCTAAAATGGTTCAAATTGATACACAGGGGTACGGAATACAAAAGTTAAAATAGTATATGCCCTTCATGATGCATGTCGTTGGAAAGCTCTTTAAGAGTACAGTTATTGTTGTTATGTTATCTTTTGACATATTTGCATTTAAGAGGGGGGTAAAATAGAAAAACAGGATAAAAATGCTTTTTAATTGAAAATTAGAAATATTACTATTTTTGATCCGATTTCATCTGTTTATAAAAAAAAAGTTTATTGTTTAATATTAAAATGCACGCTCAGCTCAATATTGTAAGCAGAGAACTGCATTGCACACCTAATATAATTCTATGTTATAAAAAATAAATGCGTTATTAAAATATTAATAAATGTGCTTCTGATACTTTGATTCACTTAAGAACAAAAAAAATCGTAATTTTTAATAACAAATATTTCGAAAAATCAAAGTTAAACTACATCAGTCCTGCTCACATCTTAGATGAGTAACCACAGATCTGGGTTCAATTCCCGGACCCGCTCGGTGTTCACCCAGCATCGCTATAACAATGGGTAGCTACTTATCTAAAGTGGCGATTTGCTGGTTGTGTTTGCCAATTAAATGGTTTATAAAGCTGATAGAGCGACACACTAACCCCGTGTCATCCATTACACATATAGTTGTTTAAGCCCTTTGAGAAGCCCAGTCCTCCACGGGCTGTTACGCCATAGTATTGGAGTTAGTTAATATATACATTATTATAGTGTTATCAGCACATAATAGGTTTGTTCCAACCACTCTTCAAACTGGTTTGGAACTGTACGACGCATGCGCATTTGGAAAAAAGAGTTCCAACGAGCCCAAACTCAAACTCTGACTGACTCCGACTGTTAATCGGCTGTTCCAACCACGCTCTGATTGAATCACGGATTAGTTTGGAACCAGTCAGAGCAGTCAGCGATCGGCGGCAGGGACTAGTAGTTTGGGATTGAGTTTGGGTGAACAGAAACGTAACCTTCCGCTCCGCTTCATTGTTTTTGTTTTGATTTCGCTCGCTTATTATAATTATTCTCCTTTCTTGCGAATCAACTCTTCTTTTTAAAATGTTTTTGTAGGAATGAGACAATGAATTTTTGTGCATATAATGGCATTTTCTAGATATTTCTGAAAAAAATAAAAATTAGGCCTATTTTCCAAGATGGACTTTTGATACATATTAAATTTTCAAACAAATATCGAAAGAATCCGATTTATTTACGCAATATTTCATTCGTTAACTGGACTAAGATTAATATTTGTTTTTTAAAACAAAAGAGCATTTAGGATTATATCAATAAAAATACGAGTGTGCCGTGAGTCTACTAAAACTGGCTCACCTCAGTAAGCCCAAAAATTGTGAATTGCGTAAATCGAAATGAAATCGTGAATTCATGTAATAAATAAACATTTCTAAAATGTGTGCATGTATTTTCGTCATATCCTCTATGAGTATGTAGGTTTTACTTCCAACTTTCGAGCTTAATTAGCATTAGAAAATGAAACTTTTGTGGTGTGGCGCCCCCTTGTTGTGCGAGCCCCTAGGCGGCCTAAATCAGGCCCTCATTTAAGCGACTGGCACTTATCTTCATCAACTATTGACTTATCCATCATCCATATCTTTAATATTAATAAGTTCAGGTATTTTCGATAGCACAGGAACGCAAAATCACATAAACGATCAACTCAAAAAGTTGTTCTGATAACAGTGCTAAAACCTACCACGGCAAACAGTTTGGTTCGAGAAAGGAGCGTTCCAACAAAAACGAAATCACAAATCAATTCCCAACGGTCAGTGATCGCGCATGCGCATTACGTCAATCACGGACTAATCCGAAACTGATTCGGAACTGGTAGTTGGAACAAACCTAATATCAGCATTAAAAATACTCAAACACTGATTTATAATTAAATTCTTCAATTTAAATGCTTCTTCTTTTGTAAATTAATATTATGAACTACAGAAGCTTTAAATGAATTATGAGTATCTATTTTTAGGGTCCGTAGACAAAACCAAGGACCCTTATATTTTCCTGCGTGTGTCTGTCCCTCCGTGCTCTCGCGTGCTCTCACGGCTACACCTTTCGTCCGATCACTTTGAAATTTGGCATGTATGTATCTTGTACCTGCCCACATATTTTAAAAATATAGCGACTTAAAAAAAATATTTTTCAAAAAAATTAGGGTAAAAAAACTTAAGGGTTAAAATTTGTTTATTTTTTTTCGACACCGTGAGGGGTATCATATGAAAGGGTACGTCGAGCTGATTACAAAAATATATAATCCTTTGGTTATAACTTTGATAGGGCGAGCGTAGGCGAGTTTGAAGCGGATGTGAAACGTGTCCCCCCCCTCTATCTCGCTTATGTGAAGTGCAAAAAATTTGAAAAAATTCCTGAACATTCTTCGACCAAAAGTAAAGATACCACTTTTTGGAAATTTCGAAAAAAATATTATTTTATTTTTTATTGACAAAATACGTTTTTTTCTAATTATGGTCTTTTCGATGTATTTATATGGTTGTAGTCCAGTTCAGTGGCAAAAAAATACTTCATCGGAAGTTTGTTTATGTGTTTTGAGAATATCAGACCCATAGGATAGTTCAAAATAATCTTTTTAGCGTTTTAGAAAACACCATCAATAGAGTACTACTTAAACTATACAGGGTTGCCTACGGACCCTCGCTGTGTGCTCACTAGCACACACTTGACCTGTTTATTATTTATACAGGGTGTTATAATGTCTGGAAAGGGTCAAGTATCTCAGTAGAATCAAGTTTTACAAAAATATGTTTTATATAAAGTTTATTTGTTATTTATTATAATTATAATTTATATATATATATATATATATATATATATATATATATATATATATATATATATATATATATATATATATATATATATATATATATATATATATTAGATTAGATTATATTTGTTTATTTAAGTTACAAACTTTTACAAATCGGAGTTTGGAGACATTACATAAATATTAATTTATCACTTTGTAAATTAAAAGAAAATAACACCTTTCATATACAGGGTGGTCCAAAAGTCTCCCCCCCCCCCTCTTAACTTTTGAACGGTTTGAGATAAATTAATGAAACTTGGGGGATCTCTACCATGCAAAGGGAAGTTTGTTTTCATGCAATCACCCACTAGGGGCAACCACCCACTTTGCCCCCAGGTCACCCAACTTCAAAATTTCAAATTGGAGTGTATATTTTTGATAGCATATTTGGATTCTACAGTGAAAAATAATAATCTTTTACTTGAAACTTTTTTTTCTATTCCCAATATTTTGCCCCCTATAGGTGGGCAAAGATAGCAAAATTACCCTACCGATAATACGTTGTAAAATCTAAACGGTTAGAGATAAATTAATGAAACTTAAGGGATCCGTACCATGTAAAGGGAAGTTTGTTTTCATGCAACCGCGCTGTAGGGGCAACCTCCCATTTTGCCCCTAGACCACCTAACTTCAAAATTTTGTCCTAGAATGTATATTTTTGATAGCAGATTTAGATTCTACGCCAAAACATAAAAATATTTTACTTCAAACTTTTTTTTCTACCTCTAATATTTTGCCCCCTATTGGGGGGCAAAGGTATAAAATCGTAGATTTCAGCGCCTGGGGGCAAAATGGAGGTTGCCCCTTGTACGCGAGTGGATGATTAAACACTTCCCTTTACATGGTGCAGATCCCCCAAGTTCCATGACTTTATTTCAAACCGTTTAGATTTTATAACGTTGTAAGTGTTATTTTTTTACTATTTCGGAAGGGTTATTTGGCTATATTTGCCCCCCTGTAGGGGGCAAAATATTGGAGATAGAAAAAATAGCTTCATGTAAAAGTTTATTATTTTTCACCGTAGAATCCAAATATGCTATCAAAAATATACGCTCCAATTTGAAATTTTTAAGTTGGGTGGCCTGGGGGCAAAGTGGGTGGTTGCCCCTAGTGGGTGTTTGCATGAAAACAAACTTCCCTTTGCATGGTAGAGATCCCCCAAGTTTCATTAATTTATCTCAAACCGTTCAAAAGTTAAGAGGGGGGGGGGGGGGGGAGAGACTTTTGGACCACCCTGTATACTATACATAATATACAAATAAGTATATAGTGATAAACACATACATAAAAGAAAAAGACTAAACTTATACTTGATTATAAACTTATAGTGACTACATAGTTATTAATTAAAGAGTATAATATAACGTAGACATAACTATATATAACTATAAATAAATGATAGGAGTAAATAAAATCATTGTGGCTTCTAGAACATGTTTGTTTATGTAAAGATTATACCTTTTCCAATATTATTATGATCACTTCATTATTGCTAGTTTCAATGTTATTATTATTGTTTTAATTATTTGTTTATTTAAATGTCTTATTATTATTATTGTTGTTATTGTAAATCATATTTATATAATAATTATTAGTATTATCTATCATTTATGTTAAGACCGAGGTAACATTTATATAATTACTCGTTCATAATAAATGATCTTATTTTAAGAGCCCCTAAGGTATAATAATAAATATTATTAATTTTGTTTAAATTTAAGTCTGTTAGGTGTTCCTCTAGAGCGCAGTCCATTTCCTTGTTGAACAATTGCGTTGAGTAATGCTTTCTAAGCGAGTCGTAGATTGGGCAGATAAATAGGAAATGAGTTATATATATATATATATATATATATATATATATATATATATATATATATATATATATATATATATATATATATATATATCTATAATATAAGTGTATATATATATATATATATCTATAATATAAGTGTATATATATATATATATATATATATATATATATATATATATATATATAACTCATCTCATATATATAAATCAGGACATCGCCACTTATATATATATATATATATATATATATATATATATATATATATATATATATATATATATATATATATATATATATATATATATATATATATATATATATAATATAAGTGGCAATGTCCTAATTGACTGACTGACTGACTGACATAGAATCAACGCACAGCAAAATCTGCTTAACGAGAGACTTGAAATATTTAGGATATACTCGGTTCATATCCTAGGCATCCACTAAGAAAGGGTTTTGCGAAATTTTTATTTTTGTACCCAGGGGTACGGGGTACAAATGTCAAAGTAATGAATACTTTTAATGATGCATATCGTTGAAAAGCTCTTTAAAAGTACAGTAATTATTGTTATGTACAGTTTTGTCATATTTTCATTTAGGAGGGGGTAAAATGGAAAAATGTGTATAACTACATCTTATATAAATGAAGAGTGTCTATGAGTGTCTTTTATCTTATATAAATGAAGAGTGTCTATGAGTGTACTGCTTACATGAGATTATAAAGTTAAAATGTTGGTACACATGAGTACGGGGTACAAATGTCAAAGTAATTGATAGGTACCCTTTATGATGCATATCGTTGAAAGGCTCTTTAAGAGAAAAGTAATTGTAATGTATGTTTTTGTCATTATTTTCATTTAGGAGAGGGGTAAAAAGGAAATGTACAGAAGGAAAATACCACTGCTTTTCCTTTTTAAAAATTTAGTCGGAATGAATAACTAATTTGGGATATTAGCAAATTATCTTATCAAAGGGGAGGGGGTATAGAAATAAGAGGGAGGGATAGAATATAGATATTCTCGCTTTGTAAAATAATTTAAATGTTTCTTGATGGTAGTTTATAAATCCATTAAATTGAAAATAAAACACCCCGTAGCGAAGCACGGGTATTCAGCTAGTCTTATATAAATGAAGAGTGTCTATGAGTGTCTTTTATACAAATCTACAGTTTATCCCAATTTGATGAATTTACACACTTTCCTTCAAAACAAGGGGAAGGTCACTGCCTACATGAGATTATGAAGTTAAAATGTTGGTACACAGGTGTACGGGGTACAAATGTCAAAGTAATGAATACTTTTAATGATGCATATCGTTGAAAAGCTCTTTAAGAGTACAGTAATTGAGTAATTGTTGTTATGGACAATTTTGTTATATTTTCATTTAGGAGGGGGTAAAATGGGAAAAATCTTTTATACGAGCATAAAAGGGTAAGTCTTAATTTAAATTTTGTTACACAGGGGTATGGCGTATATAAGTTCGGAAAGCCCTTATAGAATGCAGTAATAGTTGTTATGTACATTTTTGTTATATTTTCATTTAGGATGGAGGGAATTGACTTTATCCAGTTTCCAGCCAAATAGTAAGAAATTCATTGGTTGTATGACATGATCCCATTAGAAATGAAAGTTTATACAAGTAAACTTAAGATGACTAGGTGCAAGTGAACCTAGGTGTGTGTGGTAAGGGTTTTCGCTTCCATAAATCGATTTTAATTGTTACCTTTTTTTAATAAATGTAATGACTTAAAGTTTCACGGGCACCTTTGTGACGTCATACTAGGTAGTATGACTGACAATTAAGAGAAAGATAAGGGCTATAGGGATTAATTTGAACGCTCACCCGGCTCACCCCCTCCTCTACCACATTTGTCATTGCTATTTCGACCTTAAAGATCGACTAAGTCCTGATTGACTGACATAGAATCAACGTACAGCAAAATCTGCTGAACCGAGAGACTTGAAATTTTTAGAATATACTCTATTCATATCATAGACACCCACTAAGAAAGGACTTTGCGAAATTTTGATTTTGGTACACAGGGGTACGGGGTACAAATGTCAAAGTAATGAATACCCTTTATGATGCATACCGTTGAAAGGCTCTTTAAGAGAAAAATAATTGTTGTAATGTACGTTTTTGTCATATTTTCATTTAGGAGAGGGGTAAAAAAGAAAATGTCAACGTATAGTAGAAAAGTCAACGGATGTTTGTGTGTGTGTGTGTTCATTATTCAAATCTACAGTTTTAGTCCGATTTCGATGGAAATTTGAGCACTTAACCTTCAAAGCAAGGGGAAGGTCACTGTCTACATGAATTTTCGAAATTTAAAGTTTGGTACACAGGGGTACAGGGTGCAGATGTCAAAGTAATGAAAACTCTTCACGATGCAAACCGTTGAAAAGCTCTTTAAGAGTGCAGTAATTGTTGTTATGTACATTTAGGGGGTTTTACTTTTTTTCGGTTGTCATAAAATAATTCGAATGCCGGCGTGGTGCCAGAGTTTTTTTCACAAAAAAACAAAAACAAATTAAACTAAATATAATACATCAATACATCTGGCACTTACGGTTCCGTACAGAAATTGTTCTAATGTACATTAGGAGGGGGGGGGGGGGTAAAATGAAAAAATATATATATCTATGTATAACAAACTAATAATTGTTGTGACTGTACATTTATCCGATTGGGCTCAAATTTTGTATTTCCACTGAATGAGTAGACCTGACAATGAATTTATGTTTAGAAAATATCATATCTGTTTGTCTGTGCTTTAATCACGTCCAAATGGCTGAATAGATTTTGGAGGTTCTTGGGTACAATGTTAAGCTCAATTCTGCGGGTGATCTAGGCTATAAGACGTTTTGGTAGCTTTATATGGGGCAGAGAACGGGGCTTCTAAATAGATTTCAAAACCCTAATTTCATTTGTATAAAAAATGTATTCAACCAAAATTGCATAAGAAACTACTGAAAAATTTTATCTTTTGTGGAAATTTCTGTAGGAAGAACTGTTAAAGAAATTACTATTACAACGCTGTCAAAACATATTTAGATTTAATTTTAGATATTAAGACAATAGTTAATAAAACAGAAGGACAATACCACTGCTTTTCCTTTTTAAATTTTTTTAGAATTTTTCTTCAGTAGTCGGAATCAATTACTAATTTGGGATACTAGCAAATTATCTTATCAAAGCGGAGGGGGTAAAGAATTAAGGGGGATTGATAGAATCTAGATATTCTCGCTTAGTAAAATAATTTAAATGTTTCTTGATGGTAGTTTATAAATCCATTTAATTGAAAATAAAACACCCCGTAGCGAAGCACGGGTATTCAGCTAGTATATATATATATATATATATATATATATATATATATATATATATACCATATACCATAAACCAATAGTTTACTAAATAGATCTTCCAAAGTGTAACAATACTATTTAAAATATATATGGATAGGTTTAGATAAATTTTATGATAAAAAATCACAGAGATAAAGTACGTATAAATAAATAATAGATATAGTTCAATATATAAATAGAAATACCTTTTTTAAGCTTTGTAATTTCTTTGTTTTACAAGCTCAAATATGATGTTAAATGTAAAACATGTGATGCATAAAAGATAAAATATACTGCGTATCACTTATACTAGATACGTTCAAATAAGTGAAAAATTCACAGAATAAAATGTTTTATATAATATACAGGGAGATTCATGTTTAATGTAAAAACAAAAAAAACAAAAATAGATATAGTATCCTAAATGGAACAAAGAAGTTCCTATAAACCATACCTCGATTTTTACTCGATCGGCCGCTGTAGCCTCTTTCAAATGTTTTAAAAACATTACGACTTTTTAAAGAAAAATGTTTATTTTTTTTTTCAATTTTAGCTAGAATAATTAATATAAAAATACCATTTTAAAGAACTGGTCTAATTTTAAGCATTTTTTTTTTTTTTTTTTGTATTCTTTACCATAGTTGTTTCCATGTGCAAAATTTGGGGAAGATTGAAAGACGGGAAGTGGTTCAAAATTGGGTAATAGGTGTGTGATGAAACGTACAAAGCAAAGTAATATAAGACCAGTAAAAATAGTGTAAACACCATTTTAAATACAATTCCCTGTAAACTTGCCTTCACACTTATTCCTGTTGCTCAATTTATTCAGGAGTTACAAGCTTTGAAAAATGAAAAATATATTTTTTGTTAAAAAAAAAATGGTCAGAACGAGGTCCTCCATGACTTCCTTATTTTATAATCAACTTTTGTGTCCGACAAGCTTAAAAACGTCCCTATTTCATTAGCTTTAATTTGATATAAGAAATTTTATACTTAACTTATTAAAGCTGTGCTGCTAAAAATTAATACCAAAGTCGCTTAAATAAATGGAAAAATCCTATTTTCCTATCCACTAATTGATTTCAATGACTTTTGTACTAGATCCCTATTTGAACCAAGTACGAAACATGTCATTGCATATTATACAAGTTAATGAAATGGTGTAGTTTTTAGGCTCATCAAACATTTATGTAGATTTTAAGAATAATAAAGTTATAGAGAGCCTAATTATGTTAAATTTAACTAGAGCTTATAATTTAATAAAAAATAGGATTAAAAAAAAATTACATCACAATCATTGTTATTTTTCGTTGAATGGAAAAAAACAAATAATAATCATATTAAGGCTTCGAGATTCAATCAAATTTTATAATAAACGTTTAAGAATGGACCTGTTTGTTAAAACATAAGATACAACTGGTATAATTTACTGAATTGAATTTTTTTTCTTCTTGGAAGTATGCAAAATGTCACATGTAAGTTATTAACTTATCGAGAGTGGTTCATGAATTTCTACGAAATTTGTATTTTCTAGAAAGTTAATTCTTTGTCAAGAGAGAGAAAACTCAAAGGGCAATCAGAATTTGTAAAAAAAACAACATAGTTTAACGTATTTTTTATACAGTTAATTAATTATGTTTCGTTCTTTGAGCTAAATTAATACTCACAATAAATCGCTGTGAACTCTTCACAATTAATGTAATTAAATGGGTTTTTAGTTGCTTCAAACGCATTTTAGTTTTTTTTTAATGCTTAATAATATAAACCAAATCGAATTTTTATCTATAGCGAAATTGATAAAATGTTTTGAAATTTTCTTTTGAAGGATTATTGGATATAGTGGTATTATACCATTATTTCAGGAAAGAGATTGATAGGTAAAACTGCAACTCAACTGCTGGGAATCAACCCCGACTAGGTTTACTGGGTTCACGCCCTAGTTCTAACGACAGAGCTGTAGTACAAGAACTGCTCAGTAACTCTAGAGTATGGACCTCCTTATCTATGAGGTACTGTAGGTAGACCTGGGGGCTTCAACCTAGAGATTAGAGACCTACTCGTATGTCTTATTCCCCGCCGGATGTGCAGTGCATTTATATTACCTTTCTTCCCTCAAACTAGATTTTCTAGTTATGGATAGCCATGATTAATTCAAACTTTCTTAGTCTTGATTATGACACATATTAAAGCATGGAGTCGATACGTTATACCATAGGGATTAAGCTTTTAAACGCACGCTAACATTAATTTCTTTACCATCATTGTAAATATCTTCTCTGAAGCAACTTTAATGTTACGAAAATGAAAACCTTTTTGTCAATAACATCGATCATTAACAATTGATTCAATGATATATGCGTGACAAGTCAATTGATATTAAGTAGAGTTAGTGTCGCTCGTCTAAGTTTTATTAAAGTATTAAAATTAATTGAAATAAAATAAAACTAGTTTTTCACAACAAATCAATTTATTCAATAATTTCAAAACAATTCTGTTAACAATTGGCATTATATTGACATTCGAGGATACCTTCTACAAGTCTTGTAGCTGAGCAGCCTATACAGGATCCACATTGGCAGGTGAGTCCATTACCGCACTGTCCCAATAAGTTGTAAGGTCCTCCGCAGACTGAGCCTGGACCAGAAGCACATGTCGGATTCTTGCACGCGTCTTCGACGATACCGTACAAGCATCCCTCAGGTTCCCTGTTACAGCCTTCTCCGTGACACGGCCTGCAGTATACATTCGCCATCGATCTTACAGATACGATGGAAAGCAAGAAGAAAAAGATAAAGCTTATAAAGACGTTCTTAATCATGATTAGTTTGGCGTTGTTTCGTTTCAGTACTTTTGCCAAAAAATGCGTTGATACGAGTTTGTAATATTCTTGAATAATCTGACTAGTATACCACAGCCTTTTAAGGACAAGGTTTATCCTTAACTATTATCTAACTTGCTTCTTATCCTAAATCAAAGTGAACGACTCTTAAGCAATTCCCCGCTTATATACTCTGGGTACATCCCCTTATAATTTTTTTTACTCAGTTGATTTTTTCATTCCTAGGGGAAGGGATACTGTCTATTTTTTCCTATCTAGTAAATTTTCTAAAGGAAAAAAATACGATATGAATAAATCATTTTCAGTATGAATTTATTAATACCCTATTATAATAATTATTATAAGGGAGAAAATTATCCACCCACCGACTTTTGGCCCCAAAGTTGTTGATCGAACTGGAAAATTCTTAGATTAATTTTATATCTATTTAAAGATACTTGGTCTAGAATCCAATAATATACATTTTTTTATCTGGAAAATTGTTTTCCTTAGCAAGTTATCATAGACATAAACAATGACTTTTATTTTGGCATTATTGACCAAGTCTTTTAGTCGTGGTAAGTCTAAACATTTTTACGGAAACAATTAATTGAAAATACTAAATTTATTTTGCTTCATTCGTGTTGTTTTGTTCGTGGCTTCTATTCCTCCTAAATTCTTGTGACTATTTGTTGTGTTTGATATAATTCAATTTGCTCATCTTCAATAACTTTTTAAATTTATAAAACAAATTATTAAAATATGGATAGCTCGGACCAGGCAGAAATCCTCGAGTAAAATTATTTTCCCGTAATGTGCGATTAAATATACTATACTATGATTATAATTTATTCAGAGACGTAAGATAACTTACTTACTTGATAAAATAACTTACTCACTGATTAAATATTTTTAATGTAAGCATGACAATGGCAAAATCAGAATAAACTTCTTCAGGAGAAAAAGTGTACCATCTAATTTATTATCAAAAAAACAAAGACAGATCAAATTATACCCCGTAGTCGGGAATCTAACCATCAGATATTTCGTCTAAGCTATAAATTAGAGTAAAGCTGCCTTTTGATTTAAATATATAGTTTTGCATTCCGATACATTTCTTTCAAACCTTCCTTAAAGATTATTTTTAAATTTAAAATTAAGTAAAATAAATATTTGGATTCGCACTTAATTTTACTAAATGCTAATGATTAAATTTATTCAATGTAATCATTTTTCATTAATTTAGATGACTTGACTTCCAAGAATATAAGCATAAATAAAATAATATATCTCATAGTTAATCCTTCTGCACTTAAATCTAATGCCAAAAATGGTGGCTTGTTGTTTTCTAAACTTTGATTACGGAGTAGTTTTGAAACGAGGTTATAATGAGTTAAAGTTCGGTCCTTAATGTCGTGACGAAACACCGGTGAAATATTCAGAGGCCCGTGTTTAGTTAAAATTACTTCTTACTTCTCCATATTCTAGTCGAGTGGTAAATCCGTGTAAGTTTGTTTCACTTGAAGGTGTAGTATCAAGTTAGCTCTCCTCCATGTTTAAGCACAGCTTTTTCCTCTAATTTAACTTTAATTAGTCGATTGAATAAGTTCTCCTTGTAAAGTTACTCTTTGTTTTCGAAATTGTTTCTCCCTAATTTTATAAGCTATTAAGAAATTTGTAGATGGTTGCCTTTGACTATAGGATATAAATTAATCTTCTCAGAGAAATTTTAACTCATTAAGAATAATAACATTTTCTCTAAGGAATTTTAGCGAAAACTGATAATGATCTAAAATCAAAGATAAGAAATTACTCTTAAAGGAAATTTAATTAAATAACTTGAAATTCTAAACTATATCTTATCTAAGTCGAATTTTTTTTTGTTTTAAACATGTTGTTAAGACGATTTGAGTAGTTTCTAGCAAGATGTGTGTCAGTGTAACGCATGATTCCCACAGTTTATAAGCTAGAGAGTTGAATCTTAGACAAACATCAGTCCTTATTTGTAGTTGTGCTGCCTGAAAAATCATAAATTGTGACGTCATTAACTCATTTTGCTGAGGCAGAACAAAAAATTGACCGTGATTTCGTTTTGATATCTGCTACAATTTTAAAAATTTCTATTTTTGAACTTAGAAACTTTAGCATTAATAATTTCTGAACTATTTCGCCGATTGAGTTGAATTCGTATCAATAATAACTTTTTATAAGATAAACAAGACCTCCATAATATCTGTCGCCATTTTAAATAGACTGCCAATTGGTGTGGCACATAGCTTTCTCGCATCCTATCACGTGCTTCATTGATTTTATGCTTTTACAGGCTATTGCTGTCTTATTTGTTTTATTGTTTCCCCCGTTCTTTAATCAGTCAAAATTGTTTTGATTTTTTACATGAATTAAAGTATCAATTTAGCAAAAGTTAAAGAGCGCAGATGGATCAAATTAAGCTGTGGCTATCTGCAGGTTATTTTCGGTAAACTATAAAAGTTTCAAACAAGTCTGATAAGTACTTACGAAGCTATAGGTGTAAACAAATGTATGTTTGTGCGCATGTGGAAGAGAAACAAATGAGTGCACAAGGTTGAAACTTATATGGAACCAACAATGAGCTAATTATGACCTACCATACAAATTTCATTAAAATCGGATGTGTAGTTTTTAGGATATGTTGGTTCGCTAAAATTGAGCGACAGACAGACAGACACGGAACCAAAAATGTTCCTTCATATCTGAAAAGGATTTCTGTCTTGGAATTTTTGAAATCGGACACCTAAAAATTGTTTGTTCTTCAGAACGATCACATATAGCTTCTGTTACCTTCGGTAAGCTCGGAAGCAAAATACATATCGACTTTTGATTTTTCTATGTGAAAGTGCTTGTTTAAATTTTTAAATACCTCACAATAACGGACCTCACTATAACCTATTGTATTATACCGGACTTAACTTTTAACGCAACAACAAAATTATAATTCACATGATAAAAAATCTGTTGTAATTTATAGCTTTATGTTTAGTAAGGGAAAGTTCCGAGACGCCCTGCGTCCGATATTTTATATTTAATGTCCAATTTTAAATATTTTGCGTTTTAATAAAGCACATAACAAAATTATTGATTATCTTGTTATTCAAGGCATAAATAATTGAAAATAATAGCAGTTAATCTCCTTTGTGATTTAATTTTTAATCCTTTTTTTATTAACTACTTTTGTTCCCTTTTTAATTACAGGATTAAATAACAAACCCCTTTTCTAAATTAATAATTTATTTTTTATTATTCGGCACTATGAAGTGAAGAAAAAACCACTATACTAAAATGATATATTTAATATAAAATTACATTATAAGTTAATATAAAAACCTGATTAAATTTACATATTTATAATCTATATTAAGTTTTTATAAAAGCAATTCGGCCCAAGAACCGATATCTATTGTTGTAGGTACATGTGGTTTTAAAACTCATGAACATTGCACTGCAAGTACCTACGGAGTAGGAGAGATTACAAATTTATTTACTTCTCATTTGCATGTCATCCAGTTTAACTAGAAGTAATGTAGAGAATAGTCTAGTTAAATTTAAGTGAGTGAATTGATGATAGAAGGCCGTGTAGTTTAATTTTAAGATCCCCCCCCCACCTTATCTTGTTAATAGAATTGACCCCTGTTAATGCAGGGTCTTGTCTAGTGCTTTTATCTTGTCTAGAATAGCACTACCGGATATTTTGATTGCCTCCAATTCGCTTGCATAAGAAACTAATCCAATTACATCAATTTGGTCATGTATTCTTACATCACAAGACTTGTATGTTACATGCTATAATATATAGACCATTAAATAATGGTATTATTATAATTTACTGAACTCATAGTGAGTGCAAAAGTTTATTCTAAAAATAAAGAACACTTTTATTAATATTTAGTACAATCTGGAGTTATACACTTAATTTGTTTTTATCAGTTGCTGAATAATATTAAAAATAAAAATATACATTTCCATTGTATCAAATTCCATTTAATATTTTTGCTTCCGAGCTAAACGAAGATAACGGAAGCTATGTAATCGTTCTGAGCGAAATTGAACGAACCTTTTTTACGTCACCGATTTCAATAATTCCAAGACAGAAATCCGTTTCAGACCTCTGGGGCCATTTTGCTTCTGAGTTTACCGAAGATAACGGAAGCTATGTGATCGTTCTGAAGAACGAAACATTTTTGGGTCTTCAATATCAAAAATTCCAAGACAAAAATTCTTTTCAGTCATCAGGAAACATTTTTCGTGCGTCTGTTAGTTGGTCTGTCGGTCTGTTGCTCAATTTTTGCGAACTTAACATACCTTAAAAACTACTCGTACAATTTTAGAGGTAATTTTGAAGGTACGGAATAATTAGAACATTGTTAGTCCTATAAGTTGCTACCTTATTTTTGCGCCCATTTGTTTCTCTTCCACATGCGCACAAACACACATTTATTTACACCATATCTTCAAAAGTTCTCATTTGTTTTTTTATGAATTTTGAATAGCCGCAGATTTGTTTTTTAAATTTTGCTAAAGTGATACTTTAGTTCATGTGAAAAATAAAAAAAAATTAACAAATCTAAAAAAAGGGGAAATGAAATAAATTTGACATTATTAGTTTGTAAACGCAAAATATTATTGAAGCATACGAAATAAGACGCTTTGTGGCCGCACTCATTATGGAGGACTATTTTTAAATGTGAATTGAAATTTATTTTGTAAAAATAATTTATATTTTGGGAAAATTATTCACAAAAAGTTTTTTTTATTTTACTTATAAAAATAGTTTATTTGCCGTATTATCGATTCGACGGAAACATTTTAGTCATGTTGGAAGTATTCATTGGTTTTTACCTTTATATGTTTATGTAATAATGGGGAACTCCTGTCTGGGTCTATTTTGGAAAACGAGGGGGGGGGGGCATATTAATTAATCAATCTCGCTGTTCTGAGTGAGACGTGTGGTAGAGGTAGAATGGTAATTAGTTCGATGTACGCGAAGCTCATAACTTGGTTTTAAATTAATAATTTACCCAGGTAAAAACCGAGTTTCCATCTCAGCAACTAACATTACTTCATAATTTTATAAATATAAAATGAATGTTTTAACATATAATAATAAATTATTAAGAAGTATATTTCGATTAAAAATAAACTTAATGAGCATTACTATTTAACTTCCTTAAAGACGAAATTCTGTCGTTGTATGATCGTTCTGAAAAATGTAAAACTGACTCACTAATTGGCAGATTATTTTTTTAAAAAATCATCCAGCTAGTGATTCTTAATTTTAAATATACCACTAAAAGTTACAATTATTTAACTTAATAACAATAACAAAGATCTAAGATTGAATAAATTAAATAAACAGGTCAAGTGTGTGCTAGTCAGCACACAGCGAGGGTCCGTAGGCCACACTATATAGTGTTTAACTGTAAAGTGTATAAACAGTGTTTTTTTAAAATGCTACAAAGCTTACTTTGAACTATTCTAAGGGTCTAATATTCTCAAAACACACTCTGATAAAGTATTATTTTGGCACTGAACCGGACTACAATCATATAAATACATCAAAAAGACCATAATTATAAAAAGATGTATTTTGTCAATAAAAAATAAAATAATATTTTTTTCGAAATTTCCAAAAAGTGGTATCTTTACTTTTGGTCGAAGAATGTTCAGGAATTTTTTCAGATTTTTTGCACTTCACATAAGCGAGATAGAGGGGGGGGGGGCACGTTTCACACCCACTTCAAACTTGCCTACGGTCGCCATATCAAAGTTATATCCAAAGAATTATATATTTTTGTAATCAGCTCGACGTACCCTTTCATATGATACCCCTCACGGTGTCGAAAAAAAATAAACAAATTTTAACCCTTAAGTTTTTTTACCCTAATTTTTTTGAATTTTTTTTTTTTCAGTCGCTATATTTTTAAAATATGTGGGTAGGTACAAGACACATACATGCTAAATTTCAAAGTGATTGGACGAAAGGTGTAGTCGTGAGAGCACGCGACAGGACGGACGGACAGACACACGCAGGAAAATATAAGGGTCCTTGGTTTTGCCTACGGACCCTAATAGTACTTAAAACTTAATTATTTATAGAGAAAACCATTATGCTGACCACCACTTAATGAAAGGAATAATAGAGCGGATGCTGCTGAACAGAGATTTAGTTAGTTAGATTTAATTAGTTAGTTTATGGATTAGTTAAGGAGTTGCAAGAGGAGACATAACATAAGAGTTTAAGTAGGAGAAAGGGGACGACCAGGAGGAAGTACAGTAATGAGATCCTGCACTCGTGAATCTTACCAGATAAACAGTTCAACAAGAACAGGACCTTGTCATTATCCCTTTTTTATAAAAGGGATCAAGACCTAAACGTTTACCCAGTGATTTATTCTTATAATAAACGCGCCGAAACATAATTTATATCTAGTGTAATCGAACTGATCACAGAATATAAGTTTTTCATTCACGATAACTCAAGGATCCATCACTGAAGACACACGAGACATAAATAAATAAATAATCCAGTGTGATAAGGCTGACGCAACGAAGACAGTTGGGAAACAGTCCGCAGACGGTTTTGTCTCCAGTGTTTGCCTGGCCTTACCATGATGCATTTCCATGTTGTTTGATAAACACGATCAAGGTCAAACTTGAGGAGATGATAGGAAAAGGAATTAGGTACAAGAAACGAAATCTTATTATCGTCAGCGAAGAACTCAACTAATGCTTAATCAAGATCTTCAGGGAGATCGTTTATAAATATACTGAATAGTAAAGGACCAAGCTTGAAGTCCTGATAAAGACTGTACGAAGTAGGATAATAAAGAGAAGTATAGGAACCAAGATGGATGGAACAATACCTTGTAGTTAAGTAGAATGGGAACCAGAGGATCAAGAACGGAGAAGGTTAAGAGATTCAAGTTTGGATAATAAAATACCATGGCCAACATAATTAAATTTTTTGACAAAAGTTAACGTAAACTGTATTATCCAGGGTACTGTATAATACAGTACAACACAAAAGGACACATGGGAGAGAAAATATACAAGGTTTGTACAGGTAGAACGAGAGGGAGGGAATCCATGTTGAGACGGGTGAAGAAGATTTCAGGAATAAGAGTTGATTGAAGTAATCTTAATGAATACAAGGAAACTGTTTCTCCACGTAAAATAATTCTTATACTATTACCTACTTATTTATTATCAAAACAGCTTTCGGCTTTTACAAAGTCATCATCAGTGCCAACAAACAAACACTAAGGGTTAAAATTTATTAACATATAAATAAACCGAATTAAAAAGGAAACAATTTCTGAGGACTTGTTTAACAGAAGATGGTTCGCGATGAAAATCATTATACTCAAGTCGCACAATATGTCGCGAGACAGCCCTATTGTTGGAATAAGATAACACCAGGTTGAGGAATTTATCGCAGTCATTCATATAGTATTGCATTGTTTCAGGTGCAATAGATGTGAGATGTTAAGTATTTCTTGATCCCTTGATTTCTTATTTTGTTAGAATACTCATGAGCCACAAAGTCAGCATCAGAGGTATTGAAATCCCTTAGACAGACAACGAGTCAAAAAAAGCTTTTACAGAAAAGGTATCGAGGTGGTCAGGGAAGTACACACAACTAATGATACCATGTTCTCATCTTAGGATCAAGACGAGATGCGAATATCGGAGACCTTTTGGCAACATTAGCAAGCTTAGAAGATTATTTTTTGCCTACAAGTGCAGGTTTATTAGGCTCTTTTATTAGTGTGACGAGGGACAAGAATGAAGTTCTTAAGTTTGTTGCTTATAATAAATTAGTGGTCGGCTCAGATTCTGTACCCCATTGGGATATATTAATGATGTAGTAATGCCGGTGGCATGGAGACGCTGTGGCATTTCTTTAATTCTTTAAAACTAATGCAGCACTGACAAACAATACGGAATAATAAGTTTTAACATAGCGTTTCACTGACAAATGAAGAAATTTCTGTCCTTTATCCGAGTTCTGTTTTTCTGGAAGTTTTGAAATAACTGACGCAATACTATCAAACAAGACGAACTTTGTTTCTAATCGTGTACCATTTTTTGGAAGTTTTAAAAACATACAGTAAAACAGAGCTTGTATTTTTCCCTTAAAAATCCCAAATGAAAGAATAAAATTCTTTGTCACAATCCATAATAATGGGAAATTATAAATTTAAGGTTGCTTTGTTTTTCCTAACAAAACGTTCTAAAATTTCATCTCAGTTTCCAGCGTATAATTTTCGTTTCGGATTCCACTAATTGCCTGTTTCTCTGTTAGTAATTATCCCGTTCACTGCTAAGGTAGTCACAGGTGCAAGTAATTTTTACTGCTTCCCTTTATTTCGTGTCGCAGGTGGCCCTAACTGTTGTACTATAATATATATATTAATCTTTTTCTTTCTTGTGGACTCTTTAATAATTCATCGATATTTACGAGCGCTCTTTTGGTTTCCCTCCTCAGATTAACAAGGGAAGAAATAAATCAGCTGTTTGATATTTTGAAGCCTTTTGAATCGTTTAATGCTGTCATCAAAAGCAGATGTTCTTGCCGATTTTACTGTTTAGCACTAATTAGGTGTTTGTTAATTTAATACTTATGCACTTTACTGTTACAATAATATAATAGTTGTAATACTTAACGTTGTCTTGCTATAAATTGCCATTGAATAATATAGTACAAAGAAAAAACCTTCTGCCAATTAGTGTGACGCATTCTTCTCCTTTCTTCTTTCTGTGGATGGGGAAAATGGAAATGTAAAAAAATTAGCCAAGTCGCGTAAAAAGTTGTGAGATCATAGATGTAGCCAAGTTTCCCTCGTCTAAGTAAGTTCTTTGCGCACGAGTGAGACGAAGCAATGTGCGTAGAATGTAAAATTGTTATGTGAAATTAATATATGACTGTGGAATGGGAATGTAGCAAGAGTATAAAATGAAGTACAATGAGATAGATTTTAAAATATGAGTATTTCTAAAAAAATTGGGTCGAGCTTCACGAGAGAAAGCAATCTGTGGAGAACAAATCCGCAGGAGACCATCTGTAGTGCTATCTTAGACAAACCATTTATCTTGAAAAAAATCATAATGCTTCCAATTTTTGGAAATTTTTAAGCAGATGTAAAAATATTATTGACTTTAGAAGAGCTGCTTGAATAGTTAAGGGTGTCTTTAAAACAATGGGTTAATAGTGAGGATGTGTCAAATAATTAGAATACCAGAACGTAGTATGGCCGGGATAGAGTTGCCTTAATTGAAAACTAAAAACTACCTTGACTAAGGCAAACTAACGCTCTATTGAGAACAATAGACTCATTCTTAGTCCAAGGAATCCGGCCTATTACATTTCTATCAACTCCGTTCTATACTTATCACATCATTTGTGGGCATTTTAATAAGATTCATTACTCCCCTAATCTCCAATCTTAATTTTTTGCTAATGCTAATTAATTGCCTTAATTTAGCCACCTTTGCCTAAATTGCACTACATATCACATACTATGTAATATTATACACACACACACACACACACACATATATATATATATATATATATATATATATATATATATATATATATATATATATATATATATATATATAATTTGGGGGTGGTTCCCAAAATACTTAAAAATATCGTGTGAAAAATTATTGCTCAAAAACATTCTGACCATTTTGATTGATTAATAATTCTAAAATTTAATTTATATTAATACCAATTTACCCTTGTAGGCGGTTTTTGCGGGAATAATCCAGTTTCTGAGATATTGATTAAGATAAAGCTGCTGTAGCTGAAATCGAAAATGAATACAAAATTTAAGTCGACCGACTTTTTTTTGTTAAATATCAAATTTAAAACCGGATTTGATAAATTATAATTATATTTGATCAAAAAAATCCACTTTACACAAAAAATAATAGATTTTTATTTTTTACTTCCTCCCTTTTGAAGCATCCAAACATGACCATTGTCTATAATTTAAGAAAATACATTTAGTATGTTTACATCACATTATATATCTAACAGTATCGGGTACATTAGAACATGTGTTTAATCTTTCCGTGTTGTACTCCAGTAAACTATCGAATTAAAACATAATCATTAAAAACAGAATCTTGTATTACTAGTTGAATAGAATTTAGAATCTTTTAGAATTTGAGTAGTTTTGAATTAAGCTGTAAAATACATGATTGTGTTGATTACATAATGTGAAAACATCTCTATTCTTGTCTAGTTCTTTTAAAGGTTGCAATATTTCCTTTCCAGACTGAAGTCTGTTAGATATCTAAGACAAGTTGGCGTCTAAAGTGATGTCCTGAGAATAAATATTATGGATGTTGGATATTGTGGATCCGTGGGAAACAATCCATTATAATTGTAGATGGTTTGACAGGAGACTGTGGAGGTCGTGTCGCAATCCATCGTCCGTAATAACTCGGTCTCATTTTAAACCTCGTACGAACTTACTCTTTTATTATAACAATACCTTACCTAAAAATTCCTTCGCAGGTTGGAAAATGTCAAGCTAATGTTTCAGAATGAACTTCTGTCTGAACGTGTTTTGCCTTGGGGTGACCTTTTTGTAACGTTTTTATGTATTTGAGATCCTTTAGACTCTAGGAATATTTGCTTTTTCTTTATACTTTAATTATTTTTTATTTTAGGTGTTACTAAACAAACTTATTCTATTATTGCATCATTTTGAGATAATTGTTTTAACGTCTTTCAGCTTCTATTATTCGTTTACTTGCTTTAGTCTTTTTATTGATTTATTACGAGAATCTTTGATGTGACCTATAATCTATCTATTATATAGTTATTATCTATTATATAGTTATTATCTAATTTAATCTATTATATAGAATTAATTTTATTGTTCTTACGTATAACTAGTGGTGTAATAAAAAGAAATTGTACCATGGTGTAATTGATAAAATATTTTTAAAATGGAAGACGGATGTTTGTTCTAATTCGTTTTGTGGTCGTGAGAGAACCGCTGTACAGAGACGCAATATAGCAATTATTTGTTAAAAAGTCTTTACTTAGCCGGAGTATTAATTTTTTCGGTTCCGACGCTCTCCCTTTTCTTCTGTTTTTTTTTGTAAGCTCCTCCGTAAAGGTTGAATGAAAATCATGAAAATTAGCGCATGTTTCGATATTCTTTGTGCTATAAAAGTGCCATTATGCTCTTGAGTTTGGTTTAAAAATTTTTGTCAAGAAAAACTTTCTCATGTACATATTGAGTCATTATATGACTGCTATGGTTACTTACGTACGATATAGGGTAGGTGGGGGTAAAGGTCCGCACTTTGTGGTTTAGGGCTAATTTTGAGCATTTGCTTCCTTTTAATAATTTCCAAATGATCTGTGATTTTTGGCCAACAATCCATCTAACAATCTCCCATCTCTCATTGCTCCAAATATTTCTCAACATTTTTGGAGCACCATTTTACCATAATTATGATTTGCGGTCGTTTGCCCCATTTCTTAATTAATAAATACGAAATGGGGAAAAGGTTCTTGGTGCGCACTAAAAATTAAAAACTAGTTCTTTTACCATAAATATCTAAAATAAATTAATCTTTAGATTAAACTTTTTAAGTAGGAATAGGGTCCACATTAGGACGTTTTCCCCATTCAGTGCGCGGATCTTTGCCCCATTTTATCTAATCATAAAAATATTGTAACCTATCGAAGGTAACTACATATGAAGGTAAAACAAGTGCTTATTTCTACACTACTTTAAAACCATTTTGGTACAACTTTATCAAAAACACGAATATAGATTTATAATAATTAATAATAAACTTCCAAAATTCTTTAAGAGTTAGATTAAAACATAAAAAATAAACTTACCTCATGTTTTTTGGCATCAGTCGAAACTAAATCAAGATAACCTTACAGGAGCAAAGCCTCAACGTAAGGAATGAGTGTTGCTAGTCCCACTTCAAAAAGTAGTTTCCCTCCCAGATTTAAAACAGTTTGGAAATTTACCACATGCGGAACTTTGCCCCCACCTACCCTATATATAATTTTAATAAAAATATAGTACAGTAATTCCTTCTAGTTTACTTTAAATTTACATGCGCTTATAATATATCCAAATATTTTAATGATTGTCAAAGGGCTAAACATTGCTGACTAGAATGTTATTGTATTCATGAATACTTATTTTATACTTTGTTTATTATTGTAAGTCTGAAGTATATATTGCTGTTGCCCATGCTCATATTATGTCTGTGTATGATGGGTGAAATATTCTGCGTGGATGAAGTTCATTTTAACGGTACTCATTACCTAAGTACTCGTATGTAATTATAGAGTTGTAGACGGTTATCTAAAGTTTTCTAGATGCCACTCAACCGTGGCTTTATCCATAAGGGTGTTGGATCAAAGTCTCGCGACTTGCGCATCAGAGTCAGCATCCAACCCAAATTACACAGGATCGGTCCCTTTTTCTGATGGTGGGTTGCTTTGGGTCTGAGTTAAACACCCCCTCTAACTGCTTTTGGAGTTAGACCAAGCTTGAAAGCAAGTTGTAAGCCTATAATTCCTCTGAAGGTACGCGAGTTAAGTTTAATCCCTCGGATGGTACCGGTTGAGTTGCCTTCAAAAGTTATCTCTTGGTGGCAGAGCTCTGCATGCCCGCGGCCCGCATTGTGTCGCTCCCCTTTTCTGTCTGTCTGTATGTATGTGAAGACCTAGGCGGGAATCACTGAAACTGTTCTCCCTTATCCTGCTTTACTGTTCTTCCTGCGTCGGTGTCAGCTGCATGGCCAACTCGCCGCATTACCATGAATTACCTTTCTAGCACACATAATTTAATGCGGTTATACCCACTTCTCCAAATGAGCGGGGAACCATGCCGCTTTCCTTTTTGACAATAATAATAAATAACAAGCTGCAATAGTTTTGAACTAATGCAAACTGTACTTTGCCCACATTGTTATCTTTAATAAATAATATCCTAATAGATTAGCGGAAATTACTCTAATTTTGGGGAATGGCGTTAACCGAAACCCTTAATGCACTCTGTGAGTTTAATAGTACTGCTAATAACACTATCATTTATAAATTACTAATCTTGATATAGAAACAGATAACAATATTCCCATATCTCGAGGTCAAAAATGTCAGAGTTGAGTAATTTTTTACACTGATATTCACTTTTACTGGTGTAATTTGGCCAACCCCTTAGGTTTTTAAAATTTCCACTAATTATCTTCTCTTTGTTCTTCCTTAAGGTTTTGTTGATCAGGGTATAAAGGGAAAATAAGTTAAAAAGGTCAAGTGTCCAAGGGGCTTAAGAGCCTCTCTTATTGTTGAGACAATAGTCTAATTAGAGAAAATTATCCGATTTGTATTCTTTGAGAGGTATCTTAGTATCTTCCAAAATAATTATTGATTTCATAATTGCCTGGTGTGGCTTATTTGTTCATCTTCCAATTACCAAATACGGGTTTCAATTTTAAGTTTAAGCAAAAAAGACGTTTAACGAATGAAGTGAAATGTTCATTAGGATTGGTTAATTCAATCACAGAGATAAATAGGGCACGGGAAATAAACATCCCAACAAAAACACGTGTGTAAAAAAAATATGCCAAAACTCGCATAAAGTTGTGAGATCATAGGTTTAGCCAAGTCTCACCCTGTCCAAGTTCTACCAGATCTAATTCAGCCAGTATGCCAGTATGTAAGAGATGTTGTTTGTCTGCCCTCCTCTCTATTCTCTGTCCCTGACAGACTAAAACATTTTCTTTCCCAAATCAATTTGCACGTTTAAATTTAAAAACATTTTTTGGCTTGGCAATTACACAATACCTATCTCACACCTTTTTACGCGAGACTTGACTTATTTTTTTTACACAAGTGCTTTTGTTGGGATTTCACTTATTTTTTAAAGTAATTTTTCGTTTCTTGTTCCTTTTGAACACATATTATGTACATATTATATAATACATAACAATATAAGAAAATATAGATAAGATAAGGGAAATACATAATAAGAAACAAATAGAAACAGGAAATATTTCTCATTGTTTAGAAGAAGGGTCGGGTGTTAAACTAAACAATTATGTGGGGTACATGTGTGGACTTGCTGTGTGGAAGAGTATGTTTATAATATTCGAGCTCTATACTCAATAAAGATTAATCACACTTATTCCAATAAAAAATTCTATTAAGAAGAGTAAAATAATACTTTAGTTTCAATGCTCTCTGCTAGAAAGAGCTAGTAGAGCGAGTTACAATTCAATATTTTTAAAAATATTTTGACCAGGCGATTTTTTCTAAGCTTTTAGATAAGCAAAAAACCAGATTTTGCGAGTTTGTAAATTGTTCATTTATTTTTTCATTAAACTCTACCTATATACAAAATTTCAAGTTTCTAGTATTGCTAGATGTGGCTTAGAATTATGATGAGTCAGTCACCCTATAAATCAGTGACAAAATAACAGAACTTTAGGCTCTATATATTGTGAACCAATATAGGTAAAGTGTGACATTTTTATTTCTGGTTCTTATTGTAATGAACTTAATTTAATAGTATATTATGTTACAAGGCTGTGAAGTGAGTTTTTTCTTTACCGCGGCAATTACATTTACTGTCGAGCGAAGCGAGACAGTAAATATTGCCAAGGTAAAGAAAAAACACTTCAAAGTCGCGTAGCATATGCTATTTTTTCCGAGGTAGCAGACAATGAAAAAACATTAAATATTAATCACTAATCAATATATAATAATAACAAATATTAGTACATACTTAAGACTTAAAAAAAGAAACCTTAAAATGAGGTTACACTATAAGAAAAGATAAATAAAACGCATTGACATCTAGCGGATTTTTATCGTACTAGAAGCATTTCTACAAAGACTGCAGCACTACTAACGGAAGTTTTGACAACTACCCGCCGTAAAGAAAAAATTGTTTAGTGCCTAGGACGTAAAAGATTTTTTCTTTACAGCTAGGAGTAATGAAAAGATTTTTTAAGTCCACGTAATGAAAAAATGGATTTTAGCTATGTTTTTTAGGCTCTAAAGTTACTATTTCACAGCCTACCACGGAAAAAATTAATTTTATATATCTAAGTATCTTTAATAAGATAATAAGGGGGGTCCAAAGTGCCTTGATTTGGTTCCAGTAAAGGATAGTACTGTTGTGCTCAACTTGGCCGGGGCACTGCCGCGTAATTTGTCATGAACTCATGACCATTAAACTCATGATTAATAAAAGTGGAAGAAACCGGTCTGTAATAAACAGTAAACAATTGAGATTCATCTGTGAAATCAGCTTGCATGGAAGCCTAAAGGTAAGTTTTCCAAGACGCGACTCCAGCGATAGACGATAGAGCTGAGTTTGTATGTTAAGATTCGCTCAGCTAGGAAAACGGTAACATACAATCACACAGAAGGAGTCCTCAGCGATAGTCGCTGGGTGACTATCGCTTGAGCGTCTATCGCTGGAGTCGCGTCTTGGAAAACTTACCTTAAGTAGTAAGTTTTACATTTTTTACATAGAGCTTGAATTTGAATTGATATTAATTTCCTTGTTACCTATTATATATATGCATCAACATACAATTATTTGTGCAACTTGCTCTTCCATTCTATTATAGATTGACCTTAGCCCACTAGTCTATCTCATCAATGTATTTCCACCTACTCTCGCATTAAGACCGGAACCCTTAGTAGAACTTAATTTTTTTTTTAATAATTTGTCTTACTTTGCTGCCAAAAAGCAAATTGATAATTTAATTATCATAAACACAACAATAGTAATTGTTGGCTGTAATTGGACATCCTCAGTTCAAATTATCATTATCAAATACTTATTCATTATGATAAAGTTCCCTCAACATATCAGTAGAAACAACTAACTTGGTTTTATTTTGCATTTTTTAACGAGATTATCTAATGATTTGTTTTTATTTTTTCAGGTAAATGGATCATATTATTATTTTTCTTGAAGTAGAAGAAATTGGTGAGCTTTTAAGTTTTATATTTCTTATGCTAATATTACTCAGCTTATTCGTATTTAATTTTCTCCCCCGACCTCTCAAACTTTTGTTTTTTACACGTTTTACATAATATATCATTAAAAATTTTCCATAGAGATCAATAAGATTAAGTTCAGTGGCAAGCAAGGCTATTATATATGACACTTCCTTGTCCCCCCCTCCAATCTTTTTCAGCCATTCAGCCGTTCTTGAAACAAATAAAAGGAAATTTACTCAATTGTTGTACAATTGTGTATTACAAAAAAAATAATTGAGTAAGCAATATTATGTGCGTTAAATTCTCACGCAAGTTTCTCGCTTCATCCTTCAGCACAAAAATGTTTGTTTTCAAGGTATTTGAGATGAAAATAGGAAAGATCAAGGATCACTCAAAAAGTAAAAACCAAAATAGTGGATTTGCCTGTATACGATTCGGATATAAAGGTATTTCCTTCTTCAAGTTATAAACAAGAAAAGCAGGTATTTACTTTTAACTCCATTTCTATTTAATTCACACTCGATAATCCACTTACTAGATACTGATCGCTTTTCTTTGTGGGAAAGTTTATTTAATTATTTTTGTAGGGTTTTTCAAGTTTTCAGCTCTATTACAGTCATGCCCATTCTGATTCACGTTCTTAATGGAATCGATAAAAGATCAGCCCGCACTCGACACTTGACAAATTTGTTTATATTTTTTAAATCCTTAAAGAAATCATTTATTTTCCTAATCACTTAGCGGGAACCTTCTTTGGTCTTATAAAATATTATCTGCTCTCTGAAATTTCTCAATGCAAGTGGTACCTCTTACTTTTCCATTGCCAAGTCAAACCCTCCTATCCACGTATCCTATAATTGTATTTAAAATTTATCCCTATTATGGGGTTTCAACTCCCCTATTCGTCTGATCTGCTTTCCCTGTAACCGAACTTCTATTCTATTTTTCCCCAATTTAATATTCTAACCAGGAAAAAAGGAAATTTGGTTAAAGTGAATTAGGTTTTACTCCCCCTTACATAGGGTACTTTGGTCGGACCCTGTTCCTTTCTTATTTCCACCATGCTTCTATTCTTCGTTGCCTTAACATACTTTTTTATGGTTTATCCTTTTATTTTATATAAAGGATTTGTTATTTAATTTAAAAACCTGGGTAGTGAGCAAAATGCAACACCCCTCGCCTTTAAATATAAAGCAAGATTCTCAATGCAAGTGGTACTTCTTACTTCTCTATTGATAAGTCACTTCCTCCTATCTATACTCATCCTATAACTGTAAGAACTTCTCCCTAGTATAGAGTTTCAACTCGAATTACATTCAACTCCCAGCATTAAATACTAGTGTTCATCCCGCGATCCATTTATCCTAGTGCTTATGTCATAATTACAGGGATATTAATTAAATGATAGCAGTAGGAGAAGAATAAAAATTAAAGGTTAGTTTTATTTTAAATTAATGTGACAGATCTTTGACGAGTTATCAATTGGCCTTGTAAAAATAATATAGGGTTTTAGGCAGCTTTTACACTGAACAGACTAGGAAAGAAGTTCTTTCCCCCTAGGGTGTCCGGTCCGTGTCCCACTATATTATAAATTGTGTTATGTACTATTATTACTTATTATATTTTTAATTTATTTATTTTTATTTTTTAATTTTTTGCTTTGGAATCTACCTAGGTAGCGGAAGCATTGTGTGCACTTTTGGTAGGCGAACATTTTTTCCGTCCAAATATCTACTCGCATTTTAATTTTTAAACCTTCCTGAAAAAGTCTGTCTGTTGGTCTGTCATCTGTGTGCCCAGAAATCCTTGCCATTTTTTAGGGATTACGCGAGTTAAACCCTAGATGACCCCCTATGAATCTTATTAGGGAATTATATTCGTTTATTTAAATAATTTTATTATTATTTATTACCCATTATAAAGCCAGACCTCAGTGTATGTATGTGTCATACTTCTCCACTCTGCTTTATCTAATGCTATTCTTCTCCAAATCACACCGCCACAGCATTTCCTTATCTCTTGGTCTCATCTAGTCAAGGGTTATAATATAAACATTAAAACGAATGGAATCAATGAATGATTCAAACTTTTTGAATGTAAGCTTTTAAATGTATTCTTAAGGAAAGAAAAAAAGAAAGTTTTATCTTCTATCGACATTTAAAGATTGACAATATTATTATTTTCTTATTGAATCCAATTTCTAACTTATAACTTTTTAGAGAAAAAAGTCACAATAGAAAGGAAAGAACGGAATACTTGGAAAGATGATGAGAAAGAGAAAAACTGCCGAATATTTCTTCCATTATACTTGAGAAGACATCAGAAAGAAAACAAAACTTTTACAAACAAAAAACTAGGAAGGGAAAAGGTAAAAATTGAACGGGGGGGGGGGGGGGGGGGGGGGGGGGCTGAATAACATCTTTACCATTGTACTTCGTGAACCGAACTAAAAAAGATACCAACTTAATAACATTTTAACTCAAGGAGAAAAAAGGAAAACGAAAGGGAAGCAAAGATGGATGTAAAAGTTTCTGATAAGGAAATGGAAAAGTGAAGATGAAACAGAAGTTGGGTTGGAAAAAAACAAAGCAGAAAAAGTTCTATATGAAACAAAAAATATTGTGTATCGAGTTCTATTGAGTATAAATTTGATAACAGAGACGTTATTATGGAAATAGTAGATTTGGCTAAATAAAAATATAATTTTAATAAATCTACAATAGTTTATCGAAATAATAAAATGTTATATATATATATATATATATATATATATATATATATATATATATATATATAATATATATGTATGTAAACACACATGTGTGTGTAGTGTATGCAGGTGTGTGTGTTATATTGCTTTACTTTATATATTAATGGTTAACAATCTGCGAGAGACGTGACTTTCACTTGAAGGAAAAAGTTATTTATCTTGGATCCAAAGTTTCCTCCGAGTAATATGTTATAGTTTTTAATGTTGGCTATGAACTAGATCTTAACTTCCTGCTTCTGTTTTGACTACTTCTTACTAAAAACTTTGAAACAAATAGGTTCAGAACGTTTCTACGGTTTAATATATATATATTAATATATATATGTATACCTGTATATGTATATAATGCCGCTTAACGAATTAGTTTCAAAATGGTACGGTTGTGTTTGAACGTCCGTTTAGTTAATTGACCGGATCATTTAGCTGACCCGTTCAGTTACATCTGTTTATATAAGCCAATCAATCGCCATTGTACAAAAATAAATCTAAAGGAAAGAAAGAGGAATCATGTGCGATTCCCCAATGAAATCCTTTGCATGAAAGAAAAACAGCTAAAAATCCATTTTTAGCTGGATAACAACGCTATCAAGCTATTAACAAACGTATTTCGACTTTTTATCTCATCTACTCACTAGAATCTTTACTATGTTAACCCTATAACATTCACGCCACGGTTATATAAAATGACGTAACGCGATTGTTATTTGATAATATAAAATTGTGGTGACAGTATTGTTGTGTTACTTTATATCTAGAAATCATATTTATGAAGTGGTACAATCTAGTTCTTGAGAAATTAGCTTTCGCGGACAGAGCGAGGTCGGGTTCGATTTCCCGCCGAGGAGAAGTTATTTGTATGATAGATTTTGATAAAATGTTCAGAGTTCCGGCCTTGAAGCCACACGAGTGACATCGGCTCCGTCATTTTTTTTATTTTTAACCGGTTTATAGTCATTGTAGACAATTAAATTTTGGCAGGAATGTTTAACAAGTATTACACTTTCGTTTTGTAAAGTTTGAGAAAAATCGCTGCAGTAGTTAATTAGTTATGAGCTTTTGAAATTTTGCATTTTATCGATTTAGAATAGTGTGTTAATAATAGCTATTGGAACGTGCAGTGTGGATAAGGAATATAAGCGGAGAGAAGGGGAACCAACGCATGCGTGGCTCATCAGTGCGTATAGGTAGTTACTAATCAGCTGTCACTGACTCTAATTATTTATTATTGTTTACTTTTTCACTGCATGATACCATACATCTGTTTCATTTAGATACTCTTCTTTTTAGTCACAGTCATAATTTATTTACAAATAAAGTCTGCCTAAAGATCTGAACATCTATTTATTTATTTTGTTTATGTATTTATAAAGTTATTTTTAAAAAAATCTTTCTTACTTACTTACACATTTAACGATTAACTGAATTAATTTAAATGAGCCAAGACAAGATTAATAAATATTTCAGTCCTAAGGAAATTAAGGAACATAAAAGAAGACGGAGTCAAAACTCACCAGAAAACCTAACAAATAAATTACTCCGAATTGAAAGTGAGAATATGGAGGAACCACAGCAATTTGGCAACATACCGTCGTGGGCAAATGAAATTAAAAATATGATATCCTCATTACAAAATGGGTTGTCTATGCTAGCGACTAAAGACGATTTGCATGAACTGAATGAGAAGATCGATAGAACGCTGCTAGAAAATTCACTATTAAAGGAGGAAATAGTAGACCTAAAAAAAGAAAATGCCCTACTGAAAAAAACGGTCGTTGAACTAGATAACAAATCGCGACGTAATAACTTAATATTTAAAGGTGTGCCGGTAGGGTCTGATTACTTTCAAGCAGTGACGGAAATTTGTCGGGATATCTTACAAATTAAAAAGCAAATATCGATTTCACAAGCTTTTCCGATAGGTAGAAGTAATGATGACAAAAAAACACTACTGGTGGAATTCTGCTCGTTTTCAGATATAGTCTCAGTTTTGGCGAGTGTTAAGAGAACCAAAGATACTGGTATAATAATACATCAAGACTTTGCACCACAAACCAGAGTTCTGCGATCTAAACTTCTTGAAGTCAGAAGAGATATCAATAAAAAATGTCCTTCATTGAAAACCTCATTGAGAATGGATTATCTGCTTGTAACTGATCGAAGGGGACATAAAATCAAATTTCAGTGGTCCGAAGAACATGGACTTGTTTCTGATGGCAAAAGCGGTGAAGAAGTAATGTGTCAGCTAATGTCTGCGGATTCTTCGCCCCGTTCTACCGCCATTTCACCGACAAGGGAAACTGATCCGTCCTGACGATGCAACCTCGAAGTAACCCGGCCCCTCATTCTCCAATCAAAGCTTAAAGATTCACTTCAAAAAAATCAAATTAACTTCTGCAGAAACCCTTCAATTTTTAAATGGTAAAGACTGGACGGCTCTTTATTACTACTTCACACCGGCCTATTCATTCATAAAAAATAATTTGTTTAATTAGCTTTCTCCCAAATTGAATGAATTTTCTAAACCACTTTATTATTATTATAATCAGTTGTATTATACGTGCATGTGCTAATTTATTTGTAAATTCAACTTATTTATATGTTTAATTTAGGGTTAATTTTTTTTAATTTATTTGTAATAAATGTTATTTCTTATTATAAAAAATTATTTATATCTCTAATAGTTATCATGCATGTTATTCTGCTAGAAACAGTTTTGTTTTGCTTGTTTGTTTGTTATTTTAAATGTTATTTATATTCATTTTATGAAGATATTCTAATGTAAAAAATTTAATGGCTATAATAATTTTCTCTGCTTAGGGTCATAATCATTACTTTTATTTATGTATTTTTATTTTACTACTTTTTTTATTAATATTATTATATATGTGCGTTTGTGCATGTAGGTATATAATGTGTGTGTATGTATGTTTGTATATGTGTGTGTTTATGTATGGGTTTAATTTATTTAGTTATTTTATTCGTTAAAGATAGTTATATTCATAATATATCAGTTATATATAATAATATTATAAAAGTTATGGTAGCATATTATTATCAATGTTTATTTACGACATATTATATCAATTGGTTCCAGTATAGACATATATATTGGCCGGAATCTCGCCTGACGGTCCTAGGACCAAGGCTGTCGTTTTGTGTGATAAAATGTTCAATAATAATTAAATACCGACGAATTAATAAAATACCGTTAATAATTAAATACCGATTACGTACCGACGATAACTAATAAATGGAAAACACTGGGCTAAGTAATTATTAATTATGAACTCGTATACGAGGAAGTTAGTCTGAGTTGTCCTGGACCGATTTTTTTTGTATATCTGAATTGGATTTTCATTCCTTGCTATAATTTTGATATCTTGTATATATATGTATATATATTTTTTTATCTTACTCCTACTTTGTTCTTTGCTTATAATTTATGGACACTATTACCAAGATACCCATTTCTTATTATTATTTGTATTTCTTCAATATTTATTTATTTTTCTGCTCTTTCTTTTCGATTCATTTATTTTTTCTCTACAATTTTATCTTATATTTCCTTTGTTTAGTCTGCACTGGAATCTTTACTTTAGTAGAAAAAAAGAATTTTCTTTTTAAGTGAACTCGGAGCGGAGATAAAGGTTCTTTTTCAAAGAAAAGGATTAGTTTTAATTTAGAATTTTTTCCCTTTTTTGTATTATATCCTTAGTAGCACAGAATTCTTCTTGAAATTACTTATATAAAAACCCCTTTTGATTAGTAAAGAATATTTGTTTAAACTTGAGTCTTCTTCTTATTGATATATATATTTTTTTTGTATAATATAAGTTATAATTGTTATTATTATAGTTATTTTTTTGTCTCTTTTACTTTTTCCTTTCTGTTAACTTTTGCAAATGGATTGTTACTTTTTTATTCTTTTCTTAAGATTTTTGAAATAGGAGTGTATACAATGTTTTGTTGTTTACTATTAGGCCAATATATAGGTAGCCTGAGAGGGGTCCAGCTTACATTAATTAGGGTAAACGAGTTTTTTTTTTTTTGGATTGTTTTGTATTGTAAGAGGAGCATGAAACCACGTTTGCGACCTCGAAAGCCCTGGGGAAACTTTTTGTAGGCGATAAACCTCGAAATTTTGGCACTGTTTTCAGTTTTTTTAATATAACTCATAAACGGCACCGAAACCAGAAAATTGTATTCTCTTCAAAATAAAAGTAGACAAAATGCACTAGTCAAACTTAATTGTATCTTATTCTAACCCATTTCTACAAGACTTTGAAGTTTAACGAAATTATGTAATGAACTGTTGTTCTTGAACTGGGTATGTAGCCACAATTTCTGAGTCAGATCGATTACCGGAAAGTTTAGACTATTCTTAATTTCGATTTAGATTGCAATTTAAATTAAATGAAATGGCAAGATGCAACCTATTACCACAATATAAATTCTGGTAATTTTCACTTTAAGCACCAAAGATTACTAAAAATCATATACATGGTTTGGTCTGAATTTAAAAATTAGACTTTCATCCTGCCTAGTTAATAAAAATCTCTGTTTTTAGTTTCTCCCTAATTTATTCTTTTATTTCGTATGCTCATAATGCAGGGTAAAGTTTCTCTATTCATTCTTCAAGGCTTATTTGATTTCTCTTAATGTACTTTAATTCCTCCCCCTGTCATTCTCTTTCTCTTTTATTTCAATTCCTCTTTATGTCGTTCTCCCTTCACATTGTCCTGAGAAGATAAGTTGAGAAGTTGGTCTCGGTTTCCGACTTTATTTAATTAAATCCTAAAGTCTTTTCTTTTCTCCTATTCTTCACTGGCATCCCCAATTTCTCTTTTTATTCCGTCCTCTTGTTTCCTCACTCTGGATCATCCCTTTCTTAAAGCCCCCCTTCCCATATGACATCTAATCAATACTTCGCTAGTACAAAAAAGAGCTCTTTCAAGAGTCTGTTAAATAATTTTTTTTCTAACCCTCAAAGTTGATTTTAAAACTTTCCCCGTCTTTTATTCGAGAACTTAATAAAATAATAATAATAATAAAAATCTCAAAATAATAATTTTAGCTATTAAATTTATTCAGTCATTTCAATATATAAAAAGCTCTTTAGCTTTGACATTTTCTAGATTGATTTTTGTTTGTCAAACTTCTGATCTTTTCATTCATTTCAACACAAATGGTACAAAAATATTTGATAATAAGTTGTATGAATGCTGTTCTTATTTATTTAATACATTTTGGTAGGTCGGTGAGGGTTATTTATTTTAATTTTGAAGAGGAAAAATAGAATAAAATCATCTGGAGTATACGGTCGTCCCTCTCCGAGACTTAATTGATAATTATGCCAAGGCATAGTGTGTTTTTTGGGTCCGTAACCAAAAACGAAGACCCTTAAACATTCCTGCTCTGTCTGTCTCTCTGTAAGGAACCTGATCTCCGAATATTCCCTACACAAGAATTTGAAACTTGGAATTTATTTTATTTGCAATAACCCAATAACTGGAAAATTATAGGGAAGCTTCAAAAAATCATTCCTCGAAAACTAGGAGTTTAAGCTTAAGGAGTTGAAACTTTTTTTTTATCGGAACTGCATTATGTAGGATGTTAAATGAAAGAGGAGGATGCCCTGAGTGCAAATATATATTTGGTTTCGTTTTTGAACCAATTAATCTTTGCGCTATGTGTCCTTGAAAATTATACGTTTCTCGTGTCACCCCTCTATTTGTTCTGACAAATCAACGAAAAAATGTAACAAAAGTTATAGTAAGCCTAGAGCGTTAGCTCAAAAAAGGCTATTAACGGGAAAAAATTCAGATAAAGCTGCATTTTGGTTTATGGCTTTATTTTGGTCCCCAGATGAACATTTTGAAAAAAAGGGACCGGTATTTGGCCAATATCCTCGTTCTCATCGATGATACGACAAAAATAGATATTATCAAATTTGTAGGACTTTAAATTGTCAATAAAAAAGGTTTAATGTCATTATACGGTAAAGTCAATAGTTTCGAAGATATAGCTCTGCGAAGTGCGATATATTTTTGTACCCGCATGAAATGGGAGTTTTTCTACTCCACGACTCGCTCACGGCACCGGTAAAATCGAGTTTCTATATAGATTCAAACCACGGGGTACATTATTTATTATCGAGTGTCAATGCATTTTACGTCTGAAAATCGAAAAAAATGTCGCACTTCGCAGAGCTATAGCTTCGAAACTATTGACTTGAGAGTATAATGACATTGAACCTTGAACCTTGAAATGGCGGCCAAAGCAGACCTCCCTCGAGGGGGAAAAATTAATATGTTCATCAGGGGACCAAAATAAAGCCATAAACCAAAATTCAGCTTTATCGGAATTTTTTCTCGTTCAAAGTCTCTGGCGCTTGGCCTATAGTTATTTTTTTTTCACAAAAACAAAAAAACGGGTTTTCAGGAATTTTTCATTCGTCACATATTTTGTGAGAAAAACTGCTACCCGACCTAGAAAATCTTTATTATCTTAGGGACGGATTGGGCTAGACACTGCGTTTGGGCTTGGGCAGTAAACATGCTTATGAAGGCGTTTGTTTAACTTCATTAAAATAATTTCTTTAAAAGTTTTTTTTTATTTTGTTTCTTTATTCTAAAAAAAAATTTGAAACTGTTGAAACTGTATGAAATATACTGTACCTTAAATGGTTGAAAGCTTTCTTTGTAGTAAAGATAAGTCTTTCTTTTTCCTGTAGAAACTGCCTACTAAATGCATCCTTAACACTAGAATGTTCAAGAAGTCGGAACTAACTTAAAAACGGCCACCGGTCATATTGACCGAAGTATTTCTCTGTCTAATTTTATTTAATTTGTACATAGTTTAAACTTGTTTTATGCTTAGTTAGAATTTTTCATTGAGGAGAAGGAGAAAGAGGGAAATGATTATATGATATTAAATAAGTCAAATAATTGGGCAAAATCTCATCAATCATTTTTTAGTGTTCTCTTAGGCTAGGCGCTCACTTGTGATTTCTAATCACGCGATTGTTTAGTCGCGTTAATAGAACACATGGTTTTAAATTGGAATACACCCATATGCGACTAAAAAATCGCAGCGATTAAAAAAACCCAACCAGACCTATATTTGAGGCGACGCGATTGTCGCTATTTTGGAATGAGACACACTGACAGGCATGAAATAGCAATCACTTGCGACTGTTGAGTCGCAAGTTTAGACTGCAATGATAAATTAAAAACTGTATTTACCTCAAGGCTACTGATAAACGGTCTTCAGCGGGTATTGACTTTCTCCATTTTGTGTCACGATAGGTGATTTTTGGTTCAATTACATTAAGCAAATACTCAAAACTATTTACACTCATTCTATATAACTTGAAAAAATCATGGGGATTATTACATAGGTCTTCATGCAACTTATAGAACTTTCGCTAAGATTTATGAGGTGCGCACACTGCGACTAATAAATCGCTTGTTCTATTTTAGTTTCACAATGGATTTCGTTGAAACGACTTGTGTGATAGCTCTTTTGCTCCGCGCGAAAGCCAAACGACGCAAACAACGTTACTGGGTTTATCCTCTTTCCATCCAAAGATTAATGAAGGGACAGTTCTATATAAGTTGCATGAAGACCTATGTAATAATCCCCGTGATTTTTTCAAGTTTTATAGAATGAGTGTAAATAGTTTTGAGTATTTGCTTAATAACCAATACCATTTGCTTAAAACCAAAAAGAGCGGCCTCGTCTGGTTGCGTTTTTTTAATCTCCGCGATTTTTTAGTCGCATATGGGTGCATTCCAATTTAAGTGTTTTATTTACGCGACTAAACAATCGCGCGATTTGAAATCGTAAGTGGGCGCCTAGCCTTAGTGTTGTTTTTTGTTTTTACTAGTCTTCCTCTCTTTCTGCTAGCTCCAGGACCCAAAGTCAATTCTTCATCTCATTAATCTAGAGAGGAAAGTGTGAAGGATCTGAATATTCTTCTTCATTAAGATCAATTATGCGTTGGCAGCAGTTCGTCACAACGAATTATTTCATCATCATTTCTTTGAAGAATCTAACTCTCATTTTCACTTACACTTTCCTCTCCGGGCTCATTTGCGTTTAATTCTTGAAGAATTCTTTGAACTTCTTCGGGCTTAGAATAACGTTTCTCCATAATAATAGGTCAGGAAACACTAAACGAACTGTTATAGGTTCCGACCAGAGGAGAACTGAGAGACCTGTCTCACAGAGATGGACAGTAAAACACAAACCATTCATTCACAGTTTATCAGTAAACCACATAACTAATGATACGAAAACTACCTCACCTGCTTATCACTCAAAACTCAAACTAACTACCATCCTAAACATAGCTTTAGAATTAGTTAGTTATTTCCCTTCAAAGGAAGTAATGAATGTATATAGAAATTAATATTTTTAGTAGCGGTCAAAATGACCTTGTTCCGTCTTTAAAGGTATAACATATTGTAAATAATATGTAAGTAAATATAATATTTTGAAAATTTCGGTATCATTAATTAAATCTTACTAAAACAAGTAAAGCCATGAAATTGCATAATTTTTTTTTTTCTTTTGACCTAAATAAATTAGGTCTAAGCGGTCAAAATGAACACTGCCGTAGTTCTAGTGTTAATCATTTTCCAATCATCGATATATTTTGATCGAATCCCGGAGTCCCAAGTTAGGTCTTTATTATATCAATTTTCATCGAGTAGATGAACAAATTGAATGATAATATGTAACTAGTATAATTAATTGACATTGTCTTGATTAGAAAAACCAAGTTTCCTGGGAGGGCCTAGTATTAAGTTTCGCTTTCACTATTGGATTTGTCTTAAGGTGTGTTGAGCATCCTCATGTTTTTTGAAGCAGAAATAGTTTCAAGTAGTGAGTATGTTGCTACTTTAAAAATGAGCCCTGAAAATAATTTCATGGTCTTCAAGACGTGTTCTTCGGTATAATACATAATTTTTTAGTAGTGTCCCTACATTAGGAGGTGTCTTTAAGTGTCGTAATGGTTATGAACTGTTAACTGGAATTTCTGCGTTTTTTATGACGTTTGCAGTAATTATGATGTACTGTTAAATTATAATTATTCTTTTTTATTTGGTTTTATTGTTACTTTAATGATCTTTCTTGGCTTAAAATAGTATATTATGTTACGAGGCTGTGAAGTGAGTTTTTTCTTTACCGCGGCAATTACATTTACTGTCGAGCGAAGCGAGACTTCAAGTCGCGTAGCATATGCTATTTTTTCCGAGGTAGCAGACAATGAAAAAACATTAAATATTAATCACTAATCAATAAATAATAATAACAAATATTAGTACATACTTAAGACTTAAAAAAAGAAACCATAAAATGAGGTTATACTATAAGAAAAGATAAATAAAACGCATTGACATCTAGCGGATTTTTATCGTACTAGAAGGATTTATACAAAGACTGCAGCACTACTAACGGAAGTTTTGACAACTACCAGCCGTAAAGAAAAAATCTTTTAGTGCCTAGGACGTAAAAGATTTTTTCTTTACAGCTAGGAGTAATGAAAAGATTTTTTAAGTCCACGTAATGAAAAAATGGATTTTAGCTATGTTTTTTAGGCTCTAAAGTTACTATTTCACAGCCTACCACGGAAAAATGTTATTTTCGATCCTTTGCCAGAGAAATCGCACTTCGACGGTGCGTCGCAAGACGTCCGGGTTTGGTAACTGGAAGGTACATATTTATCCAGTATTTCAAAAAGTTTGATTTAAAGTAGTTTTGACATTATAACCTCCAGAATAGTGAGAAATATTGAAGTTTAGTTGATTAGACGTCTATAATATATTCTGAAAGTTTGCATTTCGATGTAGCTAATGAAACTCAAGAAATCGGCACAATCAACCCACAACCCACATTGTATCGAACTCCAATATATACTTGTGTTTTATTTTGAAGATTGGTTCTAGGGACAATTCGCATACTATTAGTTATTAAAAATATTATTAAACCTTATACAAATATGCAAAACTGTAATTTATTATTAAAGGTATCAGCATACATACTACGTGTATAAATTATATCCAAGTGTAATTAATTAATATTGATTGATTTACCAAATTATACTAAATGCAAATTAATTAAAGAGTCGTTTTAACTAAATTGCAGCATTAATTTTAATAAACTACCTTTATAAATAACCCTTTATATAAGTTCGGACTCTTTATCAACTTCTTTTTTAATTTCTTATTTGGACAAACAAAAATGATTAAGCCTACCCCAATTTAAATTGATTTAAAATTTTTTGATGCAAAAGAAGAAGAACTGCTACTATCAGGTTGATTCATCCAGAAGACAAGTCTGGTTTTCTCGACCACTTAGTTAAACCTTATTATTATTAAATTCATTTTCATATTTGGTCGTTGGAATCATGTAATGTAAACGGTTAAAAGCCATCTAGTTACAGCTGCAATTAAAAGTTGACGTCGAGGTCCGATTTTACTTAAGACCGTTCCTGGCGGTTTTCTACATTCTCCGCATCACTCGCCATTCTCATGTCTAATTTTGTGTTCTTCCTTTTATTTATTTTTAATCAAAAACGGATCTGATATTTTTTATTGAAACATTTAGATTAGAGCCCATTTAAAATTAAATTTAAGCCTATTATGTAGCTGTCCTAAGGAATAATGTTGTTTTTGAGATGATAAAAAAAAAATAATTGAGACCCTGCTGGAAATCTAAACTTGTCCATGAAAACAATATCATCTCAATTCCCAGCAGTAACACTGTTTACCCATTCAGCCTAGCAAACATTTAAAAAAATCGTAAATATTTCCAATTGTGCTGAAATTTGCTCTTACCTCTTTATAAGGCAAACATTTACACTGAATTTCGTTTTGATATCAGCCGCCATATTGAAAATATTGACTCTCATATATATATATATATATATATATATATATATATATATATATATATATATATATATATATATATATATATATATATATAAAACCGTAAAAGAGGAATTCGAATTAGATTTACAATATGGAAACCTGATGCAATCTACATTTTTCGTTTATTTTTAATTTTTTAATATTTTCTTTTAACTATTTTATCTCAATTTAATTTATTCTTAATTCAAGATTTGATTTGACTCCGAGTTAAATTTTATAAACCATCTCTTATTATCCTTGAGTCCAAATAGTAATTTCTTCAAAGTATTTTGATAAATAATGCAAAGTTATAGAAAAGAAATAAAAAAAATTATCTAAAAAAATATAAATATTATATCTCTGTTTAGATGCATAGAATGTGATTCTTTTCGTAGCTGTATTCATTGCGCATGCGCGTTCATAATAAGGTGAAGACTTCCTCTTTTTTTCCGACCTAGGTCGGAAAAAAGAGGAATTATTCACCTTAAGATTAGCGAGTTTGTTTACATTCTAATTTGCTGTTTGTTTACTTAAAGTAACTGTTTATATCGAGTTTTTAGAGAAACAATGAGTGATTTAAGTGATTATGAAGAAAATGAGGAGAATTATTATACACCTCTCGAAATAATTAATTCGGCACAAAATACGACTAATGAATTAATGTCATCTTAATCCAAAGAGAAATACGTACTTACATACAGGAAGTTTATTAATTTTTTTTTTCTGTATTTATTATTAAAATCCATAATCGTAGATAAAGTACGGTACGCAACTGTGCGAAAACTGTATTTTGCTTTACTCGTGTGGTTTTACTACCCTCGCTGTCACTGGGGTGCAAACTCCACACTTGCATACAAAATGCTTCTTTCCGCACTAGACGCGTAATGTACTATTACTATATATATCCTATTAAAATAATTCCTTTACTGTAGCAAATATATGCGTTTGTGTGTGTCTGTGCCCGTTTCCTACTTCATGTCACTCTTATTGGTTTTGTCACTCCTGAGTGAGTGACAAGGTCAGGTCTTTAAGCAGGTGATACAAATGACAGCTGTCCTTTAAGTTAAAAGAGGGAGTATATATTTTGACATTGCTATCTAAATAATATCTTACGAATTGTCAGTCTTTTCTTTTCGTGTCAGTATACATTCGATTTACACGCGAGGGACTTCATTAAATTTTGTCAATATTTGAGTGTTCATTTTGATATTGTTATACCAATTGTTCTTTGAAATTCCAATTAACATTCGTTTTGCAATGTATTTTCATTTAACGTTTTTATATATAGATGCACCATTGACATTTCTTTGTTATTATTTTTAATGAAGATAGCTCTTTCTTTTTTTTTTTATTCTAAATGTTTACTTCTTTCTTTCACATATCTGTGATATACAGACTATATATATAGATATATATATATATATATATATATATATATATATATATATATATATATATATATATATATATATATATATATATACAGTGTTTGCACACTGCAATAGGCTAAACAAACTGTGAGAGTCACCAAGGGATGTGCAACGCAAGCGTGACTCAGCCCTAAACATATATATATATATATATATATATATATATATATATATATGGATATAAGTATTGTTTAGGGCTGAGTCACGCTTGCGTTGCACATCCCTTGGTGACTCTCACAGTTTGTTTAGCCTATTGCAGTGTGCAAACACTGTATATATATTAATATATATATATATATATATATATATATATATATATATATATATATATATATATATATATATATATATTTATATATTATATATATATTTATATATGTATAATTATATAATGTTACCACGATTGATATAATCGTATATTGATTGCTTGATTTATTTCTTTAAAAGAATATAAGGAAGTATCTAGATAGTTCGATAAATAAAAAATCTCAGTCAGCATTGTATAAAAAGTGTTTTCAAGGATTTTTGCCTAGCACAATCAACATCTGATTATGAGATACAGCTTCCAATTGTTTTATTCTTAGTCATTCTCTCAATATTTGATTTACTTATGAACTCATCAAGAAATATACATATACATATATATATATATATATATATATATATATATATATATATATATATATATATATATATATTAATATGTATGTATAATAAAAATAAAAACCGGCAGACGATGTCCTACATGTGTATAATTATTTACCTCAGAATATTTAAATGTGGGTGATTTGTGTGGAATCTAGAAATTATATTCGTTGTAGATTAATGAAAGATGTCTTATACTGATGAGATTTCTTAATTTATATAAATAGATAAATAAATTTCAGTTCTAAATTTTGGGAAGCTGTTCCCCACTACAACTCTAAATTAATTGATCTGCTAACAAATGTTTATTTACCTTTGCTGTAAGTTACATGCCATTGAATAAAAATACCGTAGGGTTTAAATAAATTTGGTTTTGGTAGATGTAGATCCAATCTGACGAGATTAGAGGAAAGTTTGCAGTTCAAAGAATGAAACCTGATTTAACATTCATGAAGAGACTTGAAAGGATTTGCAGAGGGGAAGCTGGAGAGAGAAACTTAGCAATTTCGAAACCAAACACTGCGACCATCCACTAGACTCCGGGGACTGGATGGTAACCACACGTCTGTCTAATTACTCTGTAATCTAATTAGCCTCACCTAAACTCTGATAGCCCCCTTATCTCAGTACAGGTACAGTTTATTTCTAGATGAAATAACTTTTTGCTGATTCGTTCCACACTATTAAGCCTACTTACCCATTAGCCAAATTACTATTAACTTTTCAGCTCGTTATGACTAAAAATAAAAAAAATATAGTAAATTGGTTCTGGGGGCCCTTTTTTCACGGTTAGGTTTTTGCTGTGGATATTATTTCTTTTTGCTGGCTTGAGCATTGCTGGAGACCACTTGATTTTTTACGAGGCACTGGAGGAAGTAAGCTACTGTATTTTTGCTACTTGTACATTAAATTGTCTGAACTTCATGTTTTCGAGGTTGCTGCATCCTAATCTGAAGTTTAAATGTATCCTATATTTCGTATCAAGATGGATATTAAAAAAGTAAAATAAAGAAAAGGAAATGGGGCAAGAGAAAAAGGAACTAGTTGGTAATTAAGCTGAAGGGCCCCATTATAAATAACATTTTTAACGGGGCCAAAAGGTTGTTGAGAGGACAAAGTTTGGGGCCCTTGTACTTTTGGTTTTAGTTATTATTAGGAGAATGGGAAGTATTGTGGGCAGGCTCAAAGTTGAAAGTCAAGGCAGGCCATGTAATTACGAGGTTATTTTACACCGTGCCTATTCCTATCTCAATTCTGAGCCCTTTTCTCGAGGGGCTCTTTGAAGTTCAAAACTTTCAGTAAAAGTTTTTAGGGGCGGTGCTTCCCTGAGGTTAAGTAGTGCTTCTATCTACGGGAGAGATTTTTCACCTTGTTATTTCTTTCAGATAATGGGTTTTCCTATATTATTTTCCCGTTCTTTGTTCATTATTAAGTGTGATACAGTAAAATTTATGGCTTTCTCCTATTTTTCAGTACATAATGGTACTAGATTATATTAATATATTAATAAATTAGCCTCAAATCAAAACTATTAGATTAAATAATGTATATACATAAAGCATAATAATGTATTTAATCTATCATGGTCGCTATAAAATAAAAACATTATTTCAATATTTAGTTTCTTGTAAAGTAATTGTTTACATGTCATTGAAAGTTAAGGTAATCTAACGAATTTTATAGCAATCCACATGCACAGTCCAGTACCGCTGCCATTTAGAGATTTCTTCTAACCAATTTTGGAAACGTCCGTGAGATTGTCTCGGTGGGAACCGTCCGCTGAATCGTCACGGGCATGAGTAATGGATGAAACCTGTTCCAACCTGACATGGGAGACTGTATTTCGTATCGTCCTGCAAACTGTTCCAACTTACGCATACTTTTTCCCTCGTATCTCAAAGTTGCAGCTTGTTTACCGGACGTATTCCACATCGCAGTCACAACTTGCAATACTAACTTCCGATTCTTTTTTGTAATCATTCCGTCAATTAATCCGTTACGAGCGTTGTTAGATACGCGCGAAATATCCATAAGGGCTTCCCGGTTGCTTACTGCTATCGCTTCCCCTTTGCGCTGGGTTATGGGTTGAATTTCCCATTTCGACAAGGCGACAAGGGGCCCCACGCTAGGTGTCCGCCTAGCAGCGTCCTATAAACGGATATCTGCTTTTGGCGTCTATCCGGATATACAACTGATGGAATGACATCAGCACTCATTAACCTCGTGTCATTCATTACTTATATAGTGTAAATACTATATACAGTAGGCCCTCCACGGGGTGTTGCGCTACTGAGTTAGTTAGTTTTTCCATTGGCTTAATTTATAATCTTTTGCAATTTACACATTTTGAGAATTATATCCCTTAGCTATGCTTTGAGCTACTACAAATTATAGTTCCCACTTGCTTTAAAAAAATTCTTTACGCATTTGTTACGAAAAAGTATAATAGGTGAGAGGAAAACGATTAAAATATTATTTTATTATACATTAATATGAGTAAAACACGTATATGAATCGTGTTGGGTATTGAACCACCTATTTACCTATTTAGAAAAAGATCTTCTCCTTGGATCTTTGTGTTATTTGGTATTGCGCTAAATTGTAAAGGCGAATTTTGCTCCTTTCAGTTTGAGTTCATCTCATGTCTTTAGTATTTCTAATTATATGAACATTTCCCACCTCTATCGTATGGTTTTATCTTTTTAATAATCTTCAACAACTTCAAACCATAGATTTATGTGTTCCTGGACTAGAACAAATACTGAATTTTAATATTTGTCTTAATACCTATTTCTCCTGTCTCTCCAATCTAACCAGTCCTTCTTCCAAATAATTTAATCTTCGTGTCAACATATTCAAGTTAATAGCGTTGGTTTTATTGCTATGTATACTATCAAATCAATTAAGTTTACCTTGTGTTAACTTCTCTAACTCAATTTATTTATTATTGTATTTATACATGACCTATGTTTTTCTTTCGTGATATAGTTCTATTTATTTATTTATTTTTTTTTATGTATATTGTAATTTTTGTTGGGGATTGTTCAAGTTGAAATGTTGGATGCGTGTTTAGATATGTTGTTATTGTTTAGTTGTTTAAGAGGTAAGTTTGGAAGGAGTTAAGTAAGCGAGTGACGTGAGGTTATGGCACAGAGACTCAGTTCAAGGCTGCCAAAGGCTTGGCTCTAGTTCCAAACCAATGAGATATCACCATTGTATGTAACCTCACCCAGTGATCACTCCTCTAAACTCAGTGTAGCCTTAATGTAGTCTTCTCGACATTTTCAACTCCTTGTAGGATTTATTGTATCTTCTCTTGTTTTCTTAAAGCATAACAGAACAACAACGCAATAATCTAACAAAATAAAGTTTATTTTATTTCTTAGGAATTTATGTAAAAATAGACTGCCAAATAACGTGGCACATAGCTTCCTGCTTTTTTGTGTTTTTGTATTGTACGCAAATGATATTATGCTTTAAAAACCGTTATTGTCTATATAATTAAATTTTTGCTTCCGAACTTACAGAAGGTAAAGGAACAATAAGATCGTTCCGAAGAATTGGTTTCAGACATCAGGAAAAATGTTTGGTGATTGAGGGGCTGAAGGTAGTGAAGCCCCCCCCCCCCCCCCCCCCCTGAGCCATCAAGAACATATATACTTAAGAAAATACTATTTACTTTCTAAGGCGGCTGTTTTTGTATTCACACTGCGCGTGAGACCGAGCCGATCGGCCGATTATCTACCAGTCCGCGTACAACCGTTTACAATGGGTTTTCGGCGGCCAAAAACGCTTAGCTATCAAAAACGTTCTGTCTCGCTCGGTGTTTAATGTAAACAGCCCCATGCTAATACATGTATTTAAAAAATTAGTTGTGTTGACCGATATTTTGTGATAATTAACTCTTGAATAAATCACACGTTGTTCAAGGTAAAATATATATATTTTTGTCTAACCACAATCAACATCTGGTATGACCTGAATGAATTTTGTAGGTTATGCTCCCTTAGTTCAACACACTCTTCTTTATGTACAGATAAATTACGTATATGAATAAAGTAAATAATATAAAAATGAATAAAACCTAAACTATAATTCATAGGATAGAATAAATAAATAAAATACTAATAGAAACCCTAACTGAATACAATATAGTACATTATGTTGAAGAAAATGAAAAGCAGAATATCTATTCGCTTGAGAATCTAGTGTTTCATATTTATACAGGATGAACGAAGGATAAATATAATGAGAAGGAACAAGGGTGACTATATAACAGAGAAAATATTCCATAAAGATCTGCTTCCGCGAAAGCATCATCCTCATTCTAAAACTCTCAGAATAAAGCATCAAACGCTCTTAACTTCATGTTTTGTGATTCTTCATTCTCTTCCTTAAAACCCCTTTTACAACAGAATAAATGTATGAATAAAAACGAAACAAAAAAAAAAAAATTAAAATATCTGGTATCATTTTCCTGTGCCCAAATAGGATTCTATTCTTACTTAACGATTTTCTTTGAGCTTTCCAGAAATATAAAAAAAAAAACAAGATTCATTTTACTTTCTCATATAAAGAGAAACTATTGTGATGGCGCAAAAATTCGATTTTGATTGATTTACACGTCGCCTCAAGGGACCTCCCTTGAGACCAAAAAAGTGGCTATTATAAAATTTCTTTCTGTCGTCTGTGCAGACGCGTGGAGCCTAAACTACTGGGCCGATTTTGACGAAATTTGGCATACGTGTTCAAAAAAATCATACCTCGATACGAAATCGAGAAATGAATTTTATCCTCAAATTTGGGGGCGCTACCTCCCAAAAACTCTTAAAACCTGAAAAAAAATAGTCCCCTTTAAAGAGCCCATTTAAATACGAATCTATTGATATAAGCCGTTTTCCCGGGAAAAATCTAGTTTCCGAGATATTGATGAAAATAAATCTGATTTTGTTGAAAATCGAAAACAAAAGGTAAACAACCACCAGTTGAATACATTTTAAATAATGTATTAACTAAGCATCGCGTAGCTTTATCATTGAAGCAGCTTATTTATTGCAATAAATGTATAATATTAAGCAAATTAATAGTTAATCATGATGAGTTTATAGTTTAAAAGGATGATTGGAGTAGACGGTAGTGCCGCGTCGCTTAGGGAACTCTAAAGGAACCTCACTAAAGGTAAAGAAAGGGGTTCACAGTCGCAGCTAGCTGATCGGCACGCGTATCTGTCTGCATAGATCACAATATATTCATGTTTTCTGGGATTTGGGACCGAGATTGAATGAGAAAGTTAGTTTGAGATTTCTCGGACCGATTTTTTTATTTCAAAAAAGCTGTTTTTTTATTTTGCAAGAGAAAAAAATGTGATATGTTTTGTTATTTTTTTTTTTATTTATTTGATATTTATGTTTTTTCTCTTTGTCTTGTTAGCATCGTTACAAACAATGACTAATGGTTACAAACAATGACTAAGTGGATGGAGACAGAGCCCGCACTTAGGCTCTACTTTGAAATAATGATAAGAGAACAAACTTGTTGACTACAAAATTATCTATATACAAAACTCTTAATCACTTCATAAGTCGTAACATTTTATTTAAGTGAGATCACATCACAGTTCTTTTTTTTTTTTTTTTTTTTTACATTTTTATTTTTCTCTTAAAATATTTATTATTTTCTTGTGTTTCGTTTATTTTCATAAATAATATCTTTTAATATCTCAATCATAAATTAAAACCAATGCACGTGTAACGTAGCCGCCTTCTACTTATATATACAACTGAGATGAAGCGTTGACAAGAAGAACATATTAAATATATATCAATAATGATTTCTTAACATTAAGATAACAAACTTTGTGTAAAGAAAACAAAATGTGTGTAAAAACAAAATGTGGCCGAGAAAAACCAAACTCATGAAATGTTTATAAGGCATAATGATCTACTTTTCTAGAGTATGTGGCTACTAAATGAGTTTTTTTTTATTCAAAAGTAAATGTGAAGATTTTTAAATAAGTTAATCGGCCACTTTTGTTCGATAGAATTGATATAGAGGCCTCTAGTTTGCGCTGTTCTTTTCTTTTTTCTTCTTTTTTTTATCGAAATTTTAAATGAGTTGTCACTCGGTAGTGGTGACATTTAAAGTTTTTCAGCTAGCCCAAAATCCCCAATTTCGGAGGCGGGGGAGGGGCATAGTTGCCCCTTACACTATACAGTACATCTTTATGCCTTATCGGTATTTCATTTTTCTCCGCTAATATACTAAATTGTTATAAGGCTCTGTCCTCTCATTTATGATTAACCCTTTGTTTTTGTTTTCGCAGTTTACTCCTAATTTTAAATTTTTTATAGTTCTTGTAAAATAGACTAAAGATAATAAGTATAGTTGGCATTAGAAATAACAGTTTCTTTTTATTTTGAATTCTTGAAAACAAATTTCTGAACAATGAAATATAACGGAAGTAAAAAAGAAATGACAAAATGTCTGTAAGAGGCAATAAAGCAAAAAACCTGTTATGCATAACCCACAAGATGAAATACACCGCTACATAAATCTTTTTTGAATTTTTTATTTCTTTATTTTGTTTTATTTTTATAAATCTGAAAGATACGTAGGATTTGGTTTTTAATCCTACGTTGCACGTGTGCCTATCATAGCTTCAAACCACTGATAATACCACTGAATTTCGGACATCACGGTTGTTTTAAAGCTTTGTGCACTGTTCAAAATCAATTTTGATATATTGGCTTTCAGTTTTGCCGATATGTCAGTTTATCATTACGAGGTTTTTTATCTTTTCTTTGTTTTTTTTTTTAAATGAATACGAATTTTGTTTTAGTGTGAATCAATCGATCGCTATGATAATTATTATATATTATTATTAGGCGAAGAAGCATCTGAATTTTGCATCAAGGATAAAAATTTAAAAATCTTTCCTAATTATACAATCGTACTAAATTTTCTCATTCACGAGTTCATAATTTCTTGGCCCAGTGCTTTCCATGTGTTAGTTGTTTTTCTGGTTAATTTTAATTATTATTGAACATTTTATCAAAGTCTCGGTCCCCGACTCTAATATAATATTAATAATAATATTTATTTTCACCCAAAAAATAATATATTGAAAAATTTCAATATTGGCATTCACCATTTCTTATTTAATTTATAAGAAATAATTTTTTGCTTGAATATTCTCTATTTACTAAATATATTTTGGAGAGAGCCCTCAGTAAGTGCAGATTGGCACCTAGAGGTCTCTGTCTCGATTTAGTTATCCTTTGTTATCGTTTATTTGCATTTATTAATTAAAACATTTTTGCTACTGTTAGTGTTTTAATCTTAAGATAAATTATTTACTATCCATAAATTAAAACTAAAAAAACAAACTAAAAATAAATAAATTTAAAATAGACTGCCAATTAGTGTGGCACATAGCTTCCTCGCATCCTATCTGTACTAAATTTAACATTAAAATTTACATTTTAACATTAAAATTATTGTTATATTATTTTGTTTCTTATTGTGTAAAAACTATTAATAGTTTTAGCGATCTTTAAGACTTCATAGCGGTGTCGCTGTTGGTTTTACTAAAAAATTGTATTTGAAAAAAATGTTTGTCTCATTAAATAGGTGAAGTTAGATTTTTTCCCCGACCAAAAATTCCAATTTTAAATTTTAAGTTCACGTTTACGCGAGCGTAGCTCGTGAACGCTTGAACGGATAACGTTGTTCAACGAACTCGTCCTGGGCATTGGTAAAACGAACTTGTCTACCAAATTTCATCAAAATCGGTTGACATTTACTCAAGTTATCGTCGCACGTTTCATTATTCGCGGACACACAGACCGACAGATAGACAGACAGACAGACAGACAGACAGACAGACAGACACGAGACCAAAAATGTTCCCTGATGTCTGAAACGGATTTCTGTCTTGGAATTTTTAAAATCGGAGGCATAAAAGTTTTTCATTCTCAAAAGTGAACACAATGCTTCCGTTACCTTCGGTAAGCTCGGAAGCAATAAGCTTAGTAAAAAGAAAGCAATTATCATGCTGTATAAAAAAAATGTTCTTTAAAAGCCTTTTTTTTATGTAATTACCTCTATTAGAGTTAAGAATATAAAATAGTTATATTTTTTTTTAATTTTATGCAGTGATTTAAGGTTAATATCAGTGTACAAGAAAGTGAATGACAAATGTAAGAAAGTAGGTGAAACGGTATATGTATAAAAGGTATAAGTGCGACTGAGCAGTGATTACTTATTAATCTATATATATATAAAATTAAAGTTTTGTCTGTGCATTGGTCAGAATTGAAAATGTTTTGGATACTTTTTCATTTTATACATTCCAAAACCCGAATCCGATATTTACTTTTTCGTGTATGTATGTATGTGTGTCTGTCGCCCCAGTCAGACTTTATAGGCGCAAAACTGGCTAAATGAAATTAGCCAAAAAAATTTTTTCAGGGGTGAGCGCAGACATGTTCCGAAAATTTGTAGGCTTGGTTTCATCTAAAAATATCTAGTAGATACAAAGATATTAACAATTTTATAAAGAAAAGTATATAAAACATAACGTAAAAAAATTAGGTTGACACACCGTAACCAAACCCCACAGACTCGCAAATCTAAATGTTTGGGAACATCTAGACTCTAGACCACCTAGAGACTCGCGGCTTTTTGCGTGTGGTCGGAAATTGGCCCAAATCGAATGGAAAAATCCGAATAGTTAAAAAAAAAAAATTTTATCCCCCCCTATAAAATTAAAGATGGCGGACGCACTTTAAAGTTTTTTTGGGGGGCTTATTGTGGCTAAACGGTAAGTCGTATCGACAAGCTGATTGCGCCAGTTGTAAATAATAATAATAATAATAATAATAATAATAATTATAAATTTATTTAAATAAGTTTTACATAAGAGAAAAATAATTACAATAATTACATGATTGTTTTATATAATTTCTTTAAACATTTCTTAGTTTAGCCGCAAAAGCGATTGCTTGAGCGCGGCTAAACTAAGAAATGTTTAGCGCGGCTAACTAAGAAATGATTTTAAAAGATTTATAACTTTGGTCCTATGACTTTTTGTCGCAACTTCATCCGTTCTACCTTAAATAGAGCTAAAATTAATTTTTTGTAAAAATAAAATTGACTTTGAGCTCTTATGGCGTCCGCAATTGTTGACCGATTTAATTTCTGACTGGGGTGCTTAAACCTCACACTATTGCTCTATAAATCGAGTATTTGTTATTTATAATAAGCAGCTTGGTTTTCCGGTGAAATCCGCGTCACGAAGGGGAAGAAGTCCGACGTTTCGCTTCCACTACTGGAAGCATCTTCAGGGGTGTGGTGTATCGTGATGTTTACTTGAAGCAACAACAAGACATACTCTGCTGTGCTCTCTGTTGTTGCTTCAAGTAAACATCACGATGCACCACACCCCTGAAGATGCTTCCAGTAGTGGAAGCGAAACGTCGGACTTCTTCCCCTTCGTGACGCGGATTTCACCGGAAAACCAAGCTGTTTATTACGAGTCTACCCGCGGAAGCCTACGCACCAAGTTATTTGTTATTTAATCATTTTTTTCTAGAACTAGAGTTAATAAATATTTACTGGTGCAACTGCCGTATTGATAGAAGAGACTGGTCATTAAATTGATGCTCCATCATCGTTGAAGATTATTCAATGATTTCCCAGTCTAATTGGTTTTTACGACGTTTATTTTCTTATTTATTATACCTTTCTTTAGTATTTTTATTATTTAATGTACTTATTAATTAGTTTATATTTGCTATTTTTTAAATATATAGATAGACTTCAAACTACGATTTGGAGAATATTATATTCTTAGAAACGGAACGAATGATGTATAATATAGTCTTGATTTTATTCCTAGAAGGCTTGGAAACAAAACTATTTAGGCATTTATTTAATTTAATTGCAAGGCCTACAAGACAATAGGAAACATAGCCACTAATATCTAGCATGAACCCCGCGTGAAGCGCGTGTTGAAGGCTAGTATTAAATATTAGTATGAATTTACCCTAAAAGGATCCAAAATTAACATAAAAGATTAAAAAAGGGTACAACTTAAAGCAAATATATATTAGTTTGAAGATATTCATTGAGAAGGTATTATTGAATATGTTTTTTAAAACTGTCAATTGATTTTAGTTTAGATATCTTCAGTGGTCGAGGCCTTTATGTTGTAATACTCGGATGTTGTATTTATTAGATTTTGGAGTGTCTGTGGAGGTCCTTTTTTAAGGATGAAAATACGTAAATTGTCTCTCCTCGTAAAATAATGCTGTTAATTATATTTACCTTTTTATCGGTTGGTTTTATTGTGTGGGATCTTATCGTCTTTACTTAGACTGTAGTACACGTCTAAAAATGTCTAAATAATTAACGATAATAGAATATTTGACTTATTTTATCATTAAATAGAATAAGGAATAATATTCAACAAAAATTTTAATATGTATATATTTATTTTTATCTGCCATACTAATTTTTAATTTCAGGAGTGGAAAATTTCTTATAACATCTAGTCATTAGGTAAATTTATATGATTACATTTTTGAAAAGTATATAAAACAAACATTTTATTTCAACATAATATATAACAGTGCCTGCAGTGGAGGCGTTTTGCATACGAAATCCTACAGAGAATTTAAAATAATGGAATAAATAAAAAAAAATATATTCACTGTGGACTTATTTCTACTCACCCCAAAGTGTCATAAAAATGCATAAATACACGAGAAAGCTTTTCTGACTTTACTTGGACCGAACATTTTTTTTAATTGCTGTAGTTTTAAAATTTTAGCGCTTACGGCTTAATATGTTATTTTCTCAAAATAAAACTAATATCGCTGTTATTAAGAGAGATATAAAACAAAGTTTTAAACTCTAATAAAGCACTAAATTAGTAGTTCCACAAAGTTTTCTTTCTGACAATTTAAATAATCCTATTTTTTTTATCGCATTGAAGAAAAAAATAAATGTACACTTAGTTAAAAGTGAAGTAAATTGGAAGAGTCCGTTGAGACAAACAGTAAAATTAAATGTTTCAAGAAATAATCGGTAAGTAAATCCAATTAAAACGTTGAACTTTAGGTTGTGTTTTTACGGCTTCTCCTCAACAGAAAACTTTCCTGAGTTACGTAACAATAATTGTTAAATACTAGTTTTATACATCGTTTACTTTATTCTCTGAACTTGTTTTGGTTTATTTTCTGTTTTTAGTGATATTATGTTTTATTTGAAGTTTAACACAGGTTTTAAAGATTATCACTTTTAATCTTCTCCTATTCGTAGTAAGATTTGTATATATTTACAGGTTTATGTCTAAAGAGGTCATTTTAATACTCTTCTATGCAGACGCGCCTTGGGGCCTAAATTACTGAACTAATATCTCTTTCTAAAAACATTTACCGTATTTTTTCTATGGTATATATTTAGGTAAAGCCATGTCTACTTAACTGTTCTTAATTAAATTTTCCTGGGTAAAAATATTATTTTCAGAGGAAATTATCGTGTTTTGCTTCCCCGTCGGATAGGATATTCATAAAGTACATTTTGTTATAATTATAATGTTCAATTAATAATCGCATGTAAAGGTGAAAATCTGTACTAAATAATGTGGTAAATTAAAGTAAGAGTAGTGATAGGCAGATTTTATTGCTTTATTATCCGAACTTTACCAAAAGGTAACGAAAAATATTGTGATCTTTTTTAAAAGAAAGGATTATTTGTCTCCAAATTAAAAATTTCCTTAAGCCTACAAATGCGTTTCAGACATCAGGGATCATTTTTGGTCTCGTTTGTCGCTCAACATTTTTGCAAAGATTTAATGTTACGTCAATTTTAACTAATTGTTTCAAATATTTATCGTTGCAATATGGTAAACGGCTATATTTTTGTAAGTATTCATCCGATTTTGATGAAATTTGTATGGTTAGTGAGAGTTGTAGTCTGCAGATGGGCCATCTGCAGACTACAACTGGAATATTGAAATTAATAAGGAAGGGGCCCTTCCTTATTAATTTCAATATTCCGCGTAAATTTAATATAGAATAAAAATAAATGTGATCCCGCAGGAAATCGGAACATCTTTAAACATAACCACATTTTCAAATCCTAGTGGGAGTTAAATTTTTTTAATGCTTACATCGTAAGTTTTTAGTAGCCCTCGTATTTGGAAATCTCATTATACTTTATTTTATACTGTTACCACTCATTTAGGGATAAGACGAAAGGAAGCCATGTGCAACACTAATTAATATGTATAATACAACATAATATATATTATTTTCTGAGTTGTCTCACCATTCTCTTGTTTATGACCAGGATGTTTGTAGTTACATTGGATCGAAGAACTAAAGTTAAGTGGAAAGTGTACCAGCATGATATGTGATATTCCTGAGATCCAATAATTTCAGTCTGGAAATATGGAGGTTTGTTAAGGTATTGTTTTTTTCAAACATAAAAGGAACAAATCTGTGGGTGATTAAGGATGTGAGTGTTAAATAGTTATGTGCCGAGCTACCTGTTGTCCTGAATCTATTCTCTGTTTATCCCTTTCAGAAGAAGGTCCTGTCGAGGAGCTATGAACCCTTTCATTTTACACCGTTTCCTTTCATTGTTTTGTTCAGGTCCTTGTCCTTACTCGTCCTTCCTTCAAACTCAAGAGAACCTGTCCTTTGTTAACCTGTGTCTTCCTTACTTCAGATCTAAGACGGGTCCTTTGTCGTCAGTCCTTTCATGTGGTGGTTTAACGCCCTCTTGCAAAAGCCAAACCTAGACACTCATTTATTCCTTGTCGTCTACATCTATTTTATAATTCTGTTTGTCTCTTGTTAATCGGGTTTTACACGTTAAAAATTTATCTTTTAATATTCTGGAGGTAAAATTTGTAAATAACAAGTTCCAGTTATTAAAATTGAAAATTAACTTTATTTTATCACAGCATTCTTTAAACGATCGATCAAACAAATTGTTGGCAAGTCAGGGCAACACACACAGTCGTAACCAAGTGCGTCCTCCGTGCTTATCTGGGTTTCTTAATCACCATGTCCAGCAGTTCTTCCGACGAAGAAGAATTGATTCTTCTGTTCGCTTTGAGACAAGCCAGGCGATAAAGAAAATGGGTGAAATAAATGAAAAAAGAGAGGAGTTCGACGAGTTTCACCTTCACCGTCTGTGTTGTAAAAAAACGCACTCTCGAACACAATCTGTTCAACTTATCTGTTTCATCTATCATTTTTCTGCTGCCGTGAACTTTGTGGGAAACAAATTTGCACAACTATTACCTGCGATAGGCCACTTTATGTTTAACCAGGATGATTCTATATTTCAGAGTAAAGAGTCCGCGCGGACAGCCCGCTTCCTGTTGACCCAGCATTAAAGGGAGCTTATGCATGACCATTAATATTGGTTAAAATTAATAAGAATTATCCAAACACCAAATTTCTGTTGTTGTATTTCTCTCTTTATTTATATCGACTCAAATACATTGTTGTTGGGGCACTCCCGTGTTATTAACATGAGTTGGCTGCTCTATTTTATTTTTATTTGTGCTTTTGGAAAAAAAACTTTTTTTAAAAGTGTTATGCATCCTTTCTGTAATACTTCATAAGTAAATCTAGTTGCACCGTTGTCGTTTTTTTTTACTTCTCATATTATTGTCTAAAACTCAAGACTAAGATTATTGGTAATCTTATTATCGAAAACGTTGAAAATTAAAACCCTTTTTTTATTTGATAATTCTTAATATATTTAAGTTGATGGATGATTAAGGTGTGGTAATGATATAAACACTTAGTTCTTCATTGTGAGACGTTTTGACCCTTTTTTAAGGTAATTTTCAATCATGTTTAAAACAAATTAAACATGATTGAAAATGACATTACAAAAGGAACGAAACGTCTCACAATGAAGAACTAAGAGTTTATATCATTACGACACCTTAATCATCCATCAACTTAAATATATTAAGAATCATCAGAATTGGTAGTTGCTAAGGATGAAAATGTATTGTTACAAGAAGTTTATTGCACTAACCATAATCTGATGAACTTAGTTGTCAATGTTTTTTTATATAAATATCTAAAAATATTTAATAAGAAAGAAATGTGCAAAAGGTTTGTTGCAATTAATAATTGAAGACCCATAGGAATTAATGGAATATCAAATTTTTATCAAATTTTTATCAAAATGAGATAAAAATAATTTCAAGATAAAAAGAACTTTTTATATACTACGTTTTTAAATTTTCTGTTGAATCGTATGTAATGTTGATAATATAATTGTTATTGTTATATAATATATAATGTTAGTGAAAAAAAATAGTTCCGAATTTATTTACTTCACATAAATGACAACCATCCAGACAGCTGATCTTAAACCTATAAAAGGATAAATCTTTATACAACGGATCTCCCCAACACCAAATCTAAAGCATGCCATCGATATATTTGAAATAATATAATTGATAAATAATATAATCGATATTTCCTGTTTTGCTGTCATTCAATGTTTATCTATCACAAATTTGAGACCCGTCAAAATGAAGATTGCGTAATTATTGGATAAAGCAAAACAAATAAAATAACTTGCGGATTTTTTCCGAACTAACTTTCCGCACAGCAAAATGTGTTGAAAACTAATTAAATTCTGCTGAAAGATGGCTAAAAGTATTAAAATAATGCATTGTCATCGTGTTCTGAGCTATGCTATAAGTTTCAAATGTCTAGCTATTCGGGAAGTTAGTTAGAAATCGATTGCCAGATTTGTACCGGACAAACAAACAAACAAACAAACAACCAAACAAACAAGAATGCAAACTAATAAAAACGTAAAATATCGAATAGCTTAGCTGAAAGAGTAGAATTCAATAGTCTGAAAATTATATAAAAATGTTTGTCATCAATGAAATACTTTTCTTTGAAGTTATATCAGTTTTTGATGGTACTTCTAACTTTAAAATGCTTTTTGCCGAGATAAACGTAAATGGGACGTTCCAGTTTTTCCCATGTGGTTTTCAATTATATTTAATTAATCTTGAAAAATTAATAGAAGTAACTTGAATATTTTTAACTTGTATATTATACAGCCACAGGTTCTCCTCCACCTCGTTCCTCTATATTACATTTTTTAATTATCTCTGCCCTATATATTAATTAAATCCCTTCACTAATGAACCAACTTGTGCTATAATAAATATTGCATTCGTCTATTAACTCAAATTTTAAAACTCTTTTTTGTTTTATTTATTTATTTGTTTTATTAATGTTTTTCTTTATTTTGTTTTTAGGTAAGATTTCTTTACAAGATTGGACTTTTTTCATTGTGAGTAATTTAATTTTCTCGTTTATTATTTAAGTACAGTGGGCGACGCTTAATGTAATCACGGTTAATGTTAACAACCGCTTTGTAGAACTAGCCTATACCTAATACCAATTCATTAACAATTTTCTGTTTATTCTAATGAATAATTCGTTTAATGTGACCAATGTCGAGGTAGTTGGAATTTTTCTTTATAATTTTCAAGGAAACGATACAGAAAAGTAAGCCTCACCTTCTTTTTAGTTCGGATTGATTTCGGGTTTTTCCGCTAACATATTATATATTTAGGTAATTCTATATCTTTTATCTTTTTGTTGTATTTTTATTCTTTTAAAATTTTATAGTGTCTTTCTTTGGGTTATAATAATGATTTTATTATTACTTTTTTCCCCTTTTGTCAAAAGTCTTTCCCTTTTTTGTTTAGTTTTAAATAAACTTTTTTTTTTCTTTCCTGACATTGTTTCTCTCTCTCTCTCTCTCTTTCTCTCTGTGATCTGAAAATGTAATTATTTGAAACTTTAGAAGAAAAACAACGAAAAATAATAAAACTTTTGGTTATTAAGAAACTTTTTTCAAACAACTGAATAATTTTTCAAACTAATGAATAAAATTTAGGTTTTATAACTTTTACTTTACTTTCATAAAGGCCTTTAAAAAAAAAAGATTTTTTTATATTTTTTTTATATATATTTTTTTTTTACTTTTGTACTTTAGAGTTTTAATATAGGTAGACCTGAACTTGTTTATAAAATACGCTACGTGATAATTATATTGAGTAAGGTCGGTTCAGTTATAATAATCAAATATCCGGATACTCAGATTTTGCTTGGTTTTCCGGTTAAATCCGCGTCATAAAGAATATTAAGTCTTTAGTTTCGCTTCCTCTCCTGGAAGTATATCTTCAGGCAATAATAGCACCTCTTTTAATCATCCACATACTTATTAAACTTATGTAATTAAGCAATTAAATTAATAGATTTTTAGAGTTTCATTAATTTTATTATCGCTATTAAATGTCCCATATAGCCAATAAAGCTTGTAATATTATTGTAGATGCAATTCTCTTATTGTAAGACATTCTGCATAGTTTGGACTCTGGCTTGGTAATTTGCGACTCTTTTTGTTTGATATACCCCCTTATTTAAAGTCCGGTATGAAAATTAGACAAAAGAATAGTCTTTGTACAGAAGTTTTATATTCCTTTAGTAGACTAATTAACTTTGTCTTTTTTCTCGGTTACTCACCAAAAGTTGTTCCTCATATCTCCTATTTATTTTAGAAACCCCATTTGGAGGTTAAACTGTAGTAAAAGAGTTTCCTTATTTTATTTTATCTCTTGCTAATAATAATAATTTTATCAGCCAGGTAAGTCATATCCACCTGGCATTCACGATTTAAATGGGTAACACTTAAAAGATTGGCGTCTATGCGGTTGCGAATGTCAACCTTTAAGGTGGTGGTCTACCTTTTTCTTGGTTTTGTCTAAACTCATATTGCCGCCAGTGCATTTTGCTTTCTCTTATTATATTAGACTCGTCTTGGTCCCTTTTTAGGGTTTCGTTGATAAAACAAAAAAAAAGGAACCCTTAAAGTTTCGTTCCTGTGTCTGTCTGTCACTCAGTACGGCTCCAATAACTTTTGAATTAAAAGAGATAAAAACATGAAACTTTGCAATATTAAAGATCATTTTGACGTGCGCACACACACACACACAAAAAAAATATAGTGAACTCAAAATTATCAGCTGTTCAAATCCAAAATAGTAGATAATTCATGTCACGAAAAAAAAAATTAACAAGTAGTTTTCAAAAATATAGAACACTTGTGGAAAGTGTTTATTTTTTCACGCCATTTTTATCAACATATTTCGTATCCCCACCCCCATTTTGCAAAAACTTCAAAATGTGCGGCCTGTGGGGCCATAGAAAAAATAAGATCTAATTCACTGGGAATCCAAAGTAGTGGATAATTCATCTCCCGCCTTTTTTTGTATATTTTGAGTGGGGTGCTAATAAGTCGAAATTTACCAAAAAAAAAAAAATCCCCCCCCCTCCCCAAATACCCTCTAACGGCTATTCCTAAAATGTTGAAGTAATGCATAATATCTTAATGTGGGCCGATGAAAATTTCCGGAAACAATGTAATTTACCTTATCGTTATTACATTTTACACAACCATTTTATTATCTAAAGCCAAGAAAGGCTTCTTAATCTATATTTATAAAATTAAAGTTGTGTCTGTACATTGATTTGGATTAGAAAATTTTTGGTTGCTTACTCATTTCATACATTTTGATAACCAAAACCAGTCTAAACTTCTTTCCTATCTGTCTGTATGTATGCGTGCCTATCTGTACTTCTGTTGCCACAGGTCCCACTTTATGGAGGTTAATTAGCTGAACGTAAATTAGACCTTTTTCTATGCAGTAGTGTATGCTAACTTGTGATGTATGTTGCAGTTCTGGTTTTATCGTAATATATTGAGTCGAACAGAGCTATTAGCAATTAAAAGAAAAACAATTACGGTTATTAATTTTTTTACATTTTTATTTTTTTAACTATTTTATCACTTGCACTGTCACTATCGTCATATGTACACGGTTTACCTTTTTTTTATAAATATGTAATTATCAACTAATTTGATTGCATTTACTTTTGTGTTTTCTTTACTAATATTATTCGTATATGAAAGATGTTGAGGCGTAGATAAAGAATGTAGAATGTAGTATAAATGTATTAAAGGGGAAAACACAATAAAAATGACGATGTTTGGGTTTTTAATATTTTTATACGCACAATTAAGATCATTATTATATATTAAATTCAATCTTGATTAAAAAATGGTTATTTATCGCACCTAATAATCAAATAGAGGAATTTTCGCTTATAATAAACAGGTTTTAAACCGTGATTTGAGTTTGTTTAAATCTTAATAATACAATTACTTATGTTTAATATAGTCCTGATTCAACTACTCAGTCAATTAATTTCTTTTAATTACTTGGTCTACATAATAATACGAGAAGGAAACTTAGCCACTGATTTCTAGCATGAGCACCGTATTGGGGGTGGGGTGAAGGCTAGGTTATTATAATTACGTAAAATTATTTTATCTTATAATTTCAAGTTGGTTGTTTTACTTATCAAGTTATAATCTGTTTTTTTATCTTTATTTAAATATTTACTTTTTCTGGAGTTCAATTTAAAACTGTCTTTTACTTTTTGTTCCTTTTTTAATGCAAATATTATTCTAGATTCTACATTCTACTAATTATTGTGTGCTCATTATATACTTAGAAGTTATACCTAGAAGTATAACGTGTCGGTGTACGTGTATATATATAAATGTATGTGTACCTGAGAAAGAACCTGAGCTTACATATGGAAATATTCAAATTTTATAGTTGGTTATTTTAAGAAGGGGGGAGGAATTCAGTGTTGACTTAAAAAATCCTTAACAAAGAAAAATGTTTACCCTAAATGGTCTTATTCTTGGTTGTTAATATTTGAATGGGGGGGATTTTATATTTTACTACGTTAGTAGGTCTGAGGTTTGACTTTTCTTTGATCTACTATCTTCATTTACTTAATTTATATCTGGTCTTTACCAGGCTTCCTTAAATTCTTTCTGGCTTAAATTATTAAAATATATTAATAGTACCGAAGGGAAACGTATTTGCTTTAATGTATTATATATTTTTTATATAAGAAGCATACTAAGACCAGGTGCACATTGAGGCGTAGGCGACGCAGGGCAGGGTAGCACTGTGTTTTTCAACCCCAGAAAATTTGATCATGTTTATTCTTTATACTTACTTTTTATTTTGCCAGAGTAAATAGTTTAATTTAAAAAATGTATAAAGTTTATTCTTTATACTTTTTATTTTGTTTAAGTTAATTTAATGAAAACGATAAACTTTATTCTTAAAACTTTTACTAATAAAAATAGTTCTATAAATTCTTTTTAGTTTATTTACTCCAAAGATGTAAATACACATAAAAAAGTAAGTTTATGGTAAAACTTTACGCATGGTGTAAAATGTTTAAAATTCCTGCACTAAAAAACAGAATTTATTTTACCTCTATTCAAAGCTGGCTTATTTATTTATCTATGTTTATTAAAAGAATTCCCTTTCGCATATATTTATGTCTTTGAAACCACTGGGTCCAAATTATATTGATACGACGATAGATATCATGGATTGTATGTGCATCTTTCAATCACCATGAAAGTGATATTTGGCGCCAAATTCTAACAAACCAGTTGCTTCTCACTGTATTTTGAGAATTGCTGAACCTTTAATCTCTAATAAGTTTAATAGTCTAGGCGTCATTTAAAATAGACTGCCCTCCTCTACGCTCGGGAAACCATGTAGAGGAGAAAGACAACAAACTTATTATATTTAAAAAATGTACCTACTTATAATTATGTAAAATATTGTAAAAATATCTAATTAAATAAAGAAGTTGTTTATAAAAAAAAAAAAAAAAAAAATTGGTGTGGCACATAGCTTCCTCGCATGCTGTCACGTACTTTTTGATTTTATGCTTTTACAAGCCATTATTGTCTAATTTGTTTAATTAATTCACCTGTTTTTTTAATGTCAAAATTGTTTTGATTTTTTACTTGAATTAAAGTATCAATTAAGCAAAAGTTAAAGAGCGCAAACGGTTCAAAGTAATCTGGGGCTATCTGTGGGCTACTTTCGATAAACTATAAAAGTTTCATACAAATCAGATAAGTACTTTTGAAGCTATAGGTGTAAATTAATGTATATTTGTGCGCATATGGAAGAGAAACAAATGAGCGTAGAAATTTGAAACTTATATGGGACCATCAATGGGCTACTCATGACCTACCACCCAAATTTCATTAAAATTGGACGTGTAGTTTTTAAGATACGTTCGACTTTGGTTCGCAAAAATTGAACGACAGATCGACAGATAGACACGGAACCAAAAATTATCCCTGATGTCTGAAACGGATTTCTGTCTAGGAATTTTTGAAATCGGAGACCTAACAATTTTTCGTCCTTCAGAACGATCACATAGCTTCCGTTACCTTCGGTAAGCTCGGGAGCAAAATGTTTATAATTTTATTTAATTTGGAAAATTTATATTCAAAGGCAGTATCTATGTTTTATTTTCTCGTATATACATAGTATATATGAAGAAAAAGTATTGTTAGGGCGGTGAAAAAATTCGATTTTGAGACTGTGAAGTGTATTTTGAATGATTGTGTGATTTTGAAATGTCCCTTGTAAAAAAGAAAATAATTCTATCTTTTGTCTGTGCAGAGGGTGGAACCTAAACTACTGGGCTGATTTTGATTAAATTTGGCTCACCTACTCGTATCCCAATGTGAAATCGAGAAATTAATTTTAGCTCTCAATTCGGCTTGTTACTCTCGAAAATTTCTAAAAAATCGAGGTAGAATTTTCAAAAATCATTTCGACGATTTGGATTTAATAAAATTCTAAGATGTTGTCTATTTAACTATATAAATAGTTTTATCGGGGAAAATCTAGTTTCCGAGTTATTCATGATAATAAAACTGATTTAGCACAATATTGATTTAACTCTTACCTGTTTAACACTTTTTTGATATGTATATATAAACATATTGTTATAACATAATATTATAAGTGTTAATTAAATTCACTATCACTATATGCATATGGGGAAGTGTTGGACGGACTGATTGTTCTACTTTTCATGAATTTTAATTTTTGGCATGTATCAGCAGAGATATATGTTGTAAATTTTGTTTTCTCAACCTTTCCTATGACCAATGTGCCGCACTTTCTTTTCGTTGCCCTCGGTTTGATTCCTGCTTTAAATCTTCAAATCTAGAGAACTCTAGTTCGATTCAAGATGGAGGAATGCATTTTTATCAGTCTATTTCTTAATAATTTCTTATAATAAAAGGTGTAAATTTTATTTTTATAGTTTTAAACTTTTTTTCGTATTCTACGTGGGTTCAAATGGTTGTCACACTGTCTTTTTTTATTACTTGGAAATGCGAGGGAATACCTTGTTAACTTCCTTTTAGAAAAAATGCGTGATCATAAAAACACCTTTTTCTCGCACCCTCTGAATATCAATAAGAAGGTTTTTGAAGGAACTACCAAACATCTTCGAGTAAAGCATAATAAACATTTTCATTTATATACCAACCTTTGCATTGAAACAAAAAAAAGGTATTATTTCCTTTTAGTTGGTTAAACGAGTGGAAAGCTTGTGAAAAATCAGGCTGTTCCCTGTTCCCTAAAAAGAAAACCTTACATCCCAATTTTCCTTTAACCTTAATCCTTCTCTTCACTACACACACACTCTAAAAAATGTAACTGAATAAACAATATTGTTATCTTACTTACATGTACGCACACTGCACACTGTTAGACTAAGGGTTTTTTACGTTACATTGCCCTACAAAACCACTCCAGAGATATTCTCCTTATAAATATATATTGGAATTTTCTTTTCTCTTATTTCTTTCTTTGTTGCATTGACTTCTTTATTTTCATTGAAATTTATTTCCTTTTGAATTTTTTATACAATTTTCTTTCATTCATTGTGTTTACAGTTTCATTAAATTGTTGTTGAGGGTTAAAGGCCTCTAACTTTTTGCGAGCTTGTCATAAGCTTTTACTGAATAAAATCTTAATCAATACCCAACAAGTAAATCCACCATAATTTACACATTTTTTTATTCAATGAAAATTAATGCCATGAGATTAAAATCAGTTGAATCATCACAATATAATAAATATAATATATTAAAAAAAATAAATATTTAAAAGAAAGCAAGAAAGGTTGATTGTAAATGCAACTTTACCACCGGGAAAGCAACCGTGGATTCCTTCTTACTGCGCCTTTTAACCACTAAACCTGGATCGTGTGATTGCGCATAGGTAATCTTATTACGGATCATTGAACTGTTGATCAAATTAAAATTATAGAAACAGGTTTTCATTAAATATTTTAGTTTTGTTCTTACAATAAAATCATACATTTTTCTTTCATCCAGTTTTCATCTGAGTTTAATTTCATCCAGAATATTCAGATCAAGTATAAGATCTATTTATTTTATTTCTATTATTTTTTAAGTTCTTTTACTTTTAACGGATCTATACAATTATTTCGTATCGATGAGTTTTCAAAACTGCTTTGAAACTGTTGATTTCAAACCGAAATTGTTTTAATGAGGAGTTTTCAAGTTCATTTCGAAAATTATTAACTCCTAGACTCTAGACTAGCTATAGTTAAGTCAGTTTATCATATCTCTGCTCATCTTACATTCAGCGCATGTCTCAATTCTGTTTCTTGGTATTTTTTTAAAAAAACAGTTTCAATACTCAACACAAAACCAAAAATTGGCTGTTGGGACCTTGAACTCAAAACATTTTGAAATCACCTTTTTCATAGATTTTTAAATACCAAAACAGTTTTAAAAACAATGAAAACATATTAAATAATCGGTTATTTACAGTAATTCAAGGATCCTGTAAGCACTAATGGACTAAATATGTCTCCTCTCCAGCTCAGAGACTAGGGATCTAAGGTGTATTTTTATTCTGTCTTTTTCTCTTCTTATTAAGTGATAATTGAATCCTTTTATTCTTTTTCTTTAAATATACAGCCCATGTAGGACACTTCGACTCTTCTTCACCCTATCTTGTATTGACTTGTCTTCGACAGGAGTGGACTGCTTATCTCCGGTCTCCGGTAGTCCCTTACTTCGAAGCTATGTAGCTCGTGGCTTCCCTCTTCTCTTTGCTTCTCCAGGCTAATGTGTTCCTGCTTTCTGGAGCTCTGGTTTCCTCTATTCTGCAATCATGGCCCAACCTGCGGATTTGCGTTCTTAAGCATGCTGTCTCTGTCTAGGTCCGGCTATTAAGTTTAAGTCGGTGGTATGTCCTGGTACGTCCTAGCTCTCCCTCCATCCTCATTCATCGCCATCACACACCGGGCTGAATGTCCTCCGGAGCACCTTACGCTTCCACCTTCATAACCAAATCTTTAACCCTAATCAGTGATGTTCACGTCTATGATTATAATTTAATAATGTATAATGAAAATTTAGAACTTTTAGATAACACCTTAATTTAACAGTTTTTAAGTTGATGGTGTTTTGGTTGATTTCATGGTTTTTAATTAAATTGTTAATTCCAAGGTTTCCGTTAATTAATTCTACATAACTTCTGTGTTGCATTCTTTAATAAGTAAAGTGAAAAAACTTTTAAAATGTTCTGTTCCAGGATTGTTTCTGTTTTACTTACTCATATAAAGAAAAAGTATTGTCATGGCACGAAGATTCGAATTTGAGATTTTGATGGATTTACACTTTTGAGGTCCCCCGAGTCCAATAAAGTGATTTTTACAAAATATTCGAAAAATATCAAAAAAAGTCTCTGGGACTTGGGACCGAGATTATATGAGAAAGTTAGTCTGAGTTATCTCGGACCGATTTTTATAGGAAGATTCTGTTTCCTTTTTTGTACTGTTTACTTTAAGTTTTTGGCTAACTTTACTGTTTGTTTTCTTGTTTTGTCTTTTTTTGGAGCTTATCGAAGGTAATGGAAGCAAAAAATTTGACCGAAGGTAACTAACTGCTATGTGATATTTCTGAATAACAAATTTTTTTCTTTTCTCCTATTCAAAAATTCCAAGACAGAAATCCGTTTCAGACATCAAGGAACAATTTTAGTCCCACAACATATCTTAAAAACTACTCGTCTGACTTCAATGAAATTTATATAGCCCATTGTTGGTTCTATAAGTTTCAACCTTCTGCGCCCATTAGTTTCTCTTCTACATGCGCACAAACAAACATTCATTTACTCCTACATCTTTAAAAGTACTCATCTAATTTTTAAGCAATTTAGATGGTAGCCTACAGATGGTCCCACGTTAATTTCAACCGTCTGTGCTCCTTAAATGATGCTTTATTGATCAAAACAATTTTGATAGATTTAAAATAAAAAGTTTAAAACAATTAAAAATAGTAGACAATAATGATTCGTAAATGCATAAAATCATTTGAGTACGTAATCATTGATAACGCGAGAGATCTATGTGCCACACTAATTGGCAGATAATTTTATGATGATTGGATTGTGAGTTTTAACATTTTGATGTCTTGTTTAAGCAAGGTCTTTCTTATTTGCAGGGTTAAAAATGGGGAGTTTACTTGCTTGAATTATTTAAGCTCGACATTACTTAGCTTAGGAGCTTGCAGTTACTGTAGAGCCATGTTTAAGCATGCCCTCTAGCAACATAGCATGTTTCCTGGGTTCCCTCTACAGAGTCGTAACTTATTGTTGCTTTACGCATGCAAAGCACAATTGTATAACTTACCTCCTATTTCCCTCCCTTGGTACAACGAAATGGAACATGTTTAGCATTACAATGTTGCGGGTTTTTTGTTTTATTACTCAATTTCACCTGACCTTCTTTCCATATTTTTAAATATGGAAAGAAGATTTTTAATCTCTTAAGTCTTGTTGCATCCGAGATTTAAATTTTGTTTGTATTATCTCTAAATACTTTGACCAGAAAGTTATGCATTTATTTTGTTAAAGCCCAGTTGTTGGAAGCTTATTAAGCTGGCTATATCCGTCCAACGTCCAGTAATAACTAAAAGAGCTTCAAATTTTTAAATTTAAAACCTTTTGAACCTCAACCTGTTGAAAGTCAAAATATTATTTAAGTTAAACTTTAAGGAACTCAATAACATAAGAACAACAATATTTACATAAATAAAAAAAAAAAAAAAAAAAATTTAAGTATAATTCATACACCGAAAATAAAAACACAAAGACCAAGTGACATTGGTAATCAGACATTCATTATTGAATTCTTGGTATCGCGTAAGAGAAGAGGTCCAGATTTTTAAATTTGACACCAACAAGAAATTGTATGCCAAATTCCTCCTAAGCAGTCATTCATCACTCAATTTTGATTATCGCGTTGTGAAAAAGCTCTAGATTATTAAATTTTACAACATTTTGAAGCTCTCTAGCTCTACTATCTTTTGTGCCAAGTTCCATCAAATCATTCATTTATCACTGGATTTTGGAGCTATGGTTTGAACTGAATAAGTTACCCAATTTGATTGAAATCATTTCAGAGTTTTAAGGTCCGTTCTTCTTTAATCTGAGAGAAATTATTGTGATGGCAGCGAAAATACGATTTTAAGGGACTATTTACACATTGTAACATTCCCTGAGTCCAAAAAAGTAGTTATAAAAATATGTCTGTCTGTGCAGGTTTATGGAGCCCGTGGTGGGTCTGCTGGGCCTTTTTATTTTATAAATTATAAAGTAAAAATTTCTAAATCAAAATCGTTTTTGTAAATCTATTGTGTTCTTGTAAACTATTTATGAGAAATAACTTTTTAATTTTTGGCGGTAGGGCCCCCAAATTTAGAGCTAACATTTATTTTTTCGATTTCGCCTCGGGTTACCATGCCAAATTCCATCGAAATCGGCCGAGTAGTTTAGGCTGCACGCGTCATCTCAAACTACAACCAGTCTAAAGACGACAGACACATTTGTAAAAATAAATTTTAGACTTCGAGGACCTTATAGATCCATCAAAATCTTAACATTGAATTTTTGCGTTATCACAATTCTTTCTTCTAATTTTATTTTACTCCGGGTGAGAATATAAATCTTAAATGTGAAAAATGCAATGATAATATGATAATTATTCAAAACTAATATTCTTAACTCGTGAATGTATGTGTACAAGTTAAGTGTAGGTGTATTTATGGTGTTACTACCTGTGAGTGGCGATGTCTAAAAACTGAGCTACTATTCATATGGTTTACCAATGATTTCCCAACCGGAGGAAAGCAGGGATGACAGGAAGTAGACACAGGATGTGTTCACTCACACCGCACCGTCCTCATTCTCGGATACCCCAATAATTCATTCAAATATCCCAGACGAGCTTTCGAATACGTTTGAATATCATTTACCTATATTCAGTACCAGAAACCATCTACGGCTGTCTGTTACAGTCAATACCAAGTCTACGCAAGCATGCACAATGCACAAACATACACTCAATATATATATATAACATCGAATTTTCAATTAACACACACACACACACATATATATATATATATATATATATATATATATATATATATATATATATATATATATATATATATATATATATATATATATATATATATATATATATATATATGGGTTATTCAAGTTTTTAATCACATTATGTTTTTGTATTTGATATTTTTGTCATCATTTCCACTTATCAGTCTTTTCATTTGCTTTTGTTCATTTGTTTTTGTTGTAAGTGTAAGGAGGCTCTATTATCACACTGAATATTTGTATATATATAGGTGTTTTGTTTTTATGCATGTAGTCATCGGCTCCGCTCTGGCAAACTTTCACAGATTTTATAGAGAAAAAATTCCCCCCTTAATAGTTTAGTATATGTACATATAGTCACAGAAATGAAAGCTACCCTAAATTTGATGATAGAGTATATATATATATATATATATATATATATATATATATATATATATATATATATATATATATATATATATATATATATATATATATCGGGTATGATTTATGTACATTGGTAATAAGTACATACATATTACGATATGTACATTAGGAATTGGGATAATTTAGTCGTCTGTCTGTGTTTTGTTAAGTATAATTATGTTATTACAGAAAAATATTTTCTGTTTTTCCGTCGAGCTTACATTTCCTTTTATAATTATGGAAACAATTATTTTTCTAGTTTTCCATTTGGATATAGTTGCAAACATTTTTTCAGTTAGTATCTTTGTGTGGGTTTTATTATCGGTTACGTATTTGAATTGGCAATTAAAAAGTAGGAGTCACACCTTAATCTAAATAAAAAAAAATACGTGGGCATATACAATATGCTGGAACTAATAATCATTTTTGAAAACAGACACTGAGGGGATAAAAGACTGTCCCACACTGCTCGTACTGCACAATAATAATATCTATTGGGTATATCGACAGTGAATTAAACATAAATTGAGATTAGCGAGGATCAGTCAAAAGTAATAATATAATTAATGGATTTACAATCGTTTCGGATTTTTCTTTTTCATCAAAGTTTAAACAAGAATGATATCTAATTGGTACCGATTTCGTTTTTCTCCTAAACAAGGAAACGTCAGTAAATCCAAGAAAACAAATGTAGTTTAAATGATATTTGGGCTATCCTTAAGTTTTTATTCTATAAAATCTTTGTCTATTGTAACTAATTTGTTGAATTTTTTATTTGGTTGTTACGAGGTTTTCCTGGTTAAGTTATAGTAGTATAAATGTTATCCAAATTTGCAGTAGAAACAGTACTATCTGTATTAAATACCAATCTTTCGGGTGTGACTTTTTCCCCGGAATCTATATTATTTTTGGAAAGCTTTAATTATAGTTATATTAGTATTTATTTGGGCTACATTGCCTCTAAATAAAACTCTATTATTGAGTGACAGTTTTGGATTTGATTTGAATTTTCATGACAATTTGATTGCTCAAAATTGTTTTGTCATTTATCAATCGTTACTACGATATAACTACAGAATGGCCAATTTTACATATTTGAAGTGCATATTGAGTAATTTTATAGTTCTGTACCTTAGAAATCAAATTATTTAAATAAAATGGCTGAATGAATTTTGTTGTATGTACTGCAATACGCTGGCAGATAATCGATGTAAATTTGAATAATTTGAAGAAATACTCAGTTTTCCATTTAACAGAAAATTGCTCTCCTCTAATACGAAATAATTTAGCTATGAGGTACAGATTTGATCATTATAGTACGAGTATATTAATAACGAAGATACGAATCTATAAAATTAATTACTGAAAGTAATCTTATTTTTTGTTTAATATAATAAATAGTTGGTTGATTAATCTAATAAGTAATAGTCACTTCTTATCTGTACTGTTTCACGGTCATAAAAGAAATATGGTTCATCATAAAGTATTGTTGTATTTTTTATTTTTATTTCTCATTACATTAATGTACATATTATCATCTTGAAAACAGATATATGTTCGAGAAGAATATTAACTAGAGGCTGTAAAAATTATATCTTATCTACGACCCAGTATTATGTTTTGTTTTTTTCGATCTCTAGGGAGATCGTAAAAATACAGCATTATTACCTGGTTGTTTTGAGTTACATAAAAGTTACAACCGACCTCCAAACAACCTGATAATAATAGCGGTCGTCAAACTAATTATTAGAAACATTAAAGATAATTTAAAGGTTAAAAAGAGGTTAATTAATTGTACCTGAATTTATTTTGGAAAGAAAGGTAAAAATTATTATCTCAGTCTTTAAAAATGAATGTATAAAATGATCTTAGAAGTTTAGAGTAACATAATAGTTCCCTAAAAATATTGACCCTAAATCCTAGTGTAGGTCTTACAACATAACATTTAATATGAGAGAGTTAGTGAGGTACGGTCTGAAGAAAAATACAAAATAGAGTGTATCAAATAAGTAGATTATTATACTGTATTCTAAGACTCAATATTCTCACTCAATACATAATAATAAACCTACAATATAATTATAGTTTAACGGTTGCTAACTTAAATGTAATACCATTTAATGCTAAATATTCTAAATTGATATCAAATTTGCTTCTAAGCTTAGCAAAAGTAAAGAAAGCTTTATGATCAGTATATAGTAATAACAGTAAGGGCCCTAGTCTCGCAATTAGACCTCATATGGATTCATTTTACCACTTCCAGGATTATAATCACCCTACCCACTAAACACTAAACCAACCACACGCAGTATTTACTGTAATCTATAATTTACCTATCTAGTTTATTTAATCTATTGATAGATGATAAATGTACTACGAATGTTAGTTGATTAATATACTATCAGTGTGTACCTTTAAAGAGGAAAATTTTGTTTTTTTGTGTTTTACGAGAAAAATTAATTCTTTACAAAAAATTCTGGTCGTACACCACTTAAAATTATATTAATATCTTAATTTGTTTGTACAGGTTATTCAATTAATTGAATACTCGAAAAATTTACCAGGAGTAAACTACCGTTATTTTTGACGGCATCGAAAAAAATTATTTTTAAATGTGGAATGTGGTTCAGAATTATAAAAACACGTAAATATTAAATTTTATTTTCTAAAAATACAAATAAAATGATTTTACTACGTTTTTATTAGCTTGATTTCTTGTTTGTTTGTTTGTTTTGTCCGGTACAAATCTGGGAATCGATTTCTAACTAACTTCCCGAATAGCTAGACATTTGAAAATTTTAGCATAGCTCAGAACACGACGACAATGCATTATTTTATTACTTTTAGCCATCTTTCAGCAGAATGTAATTGGTTTTCAGCAAATTTTGCTGTATGGTTATTTTATTTGTTTTGCCATGTCCCATATTTACGCAATCTTCATTTTGACGGGTTTCATATTATTGTAAATAAGAGATAAACATTGAATGCCAGCAAAACAGGAAATATATCGATTATATTATTTATCTATTATATTATTTATATTATTTCAAATACATCGATGGCACGGTTTAGATTTGGTGTTGGGAAGATCCCTTGTACAAAGATTTGTCCTTTTATAGGTTTAAGATCAGCTCTCTAGATGGTTGTCATTTATGTGAAGTAAATAAATTTGGAACTATTTTTTTTTTTTTCACTAACGTTATATATTATATATCAATGACAATTATATTAGTAACATAACATACGATTCAACAGAAAATTTAAAAACGTAGTGTATAAAAAGTTCTTTTTATCGTGAAATTATTTTAATTTAAAAAAATAGTAATAGCTTAAGAAACTTAAAAAGTGTAACGCAGTTTTTGTTTAGAATCACAAGTTAATAACAATTCTATTATTTACACATGATTAGAAACCAACTTTCACAAAATCCAACAGTGTTAAAAAAAAAAAAAAAAATCTGCGCTAATTACTTTGCATAAATTCTCAACAAGCATTTTATACATTTTGAAGGGTAAAATAAGTTATGTATAATTTTTTCCTTTAGCCTAGACACAATATTTACCTGACATTCTATGATAGTTGATTGTAATTAAAATTAGTTTGAACTACTTGTTGGTTGTTGGTGTTAGATAATTGTTTATTTTTGGGAAATAAACAATATACTACATTTTTTTAGTTAAATAATTTTGCGTTTCTTTTACGATTCTAAATATAAATAAAAATTATTAAATTATATTCGGAATAAAATTATAAGATATTATCTTATTTCGGTAATTGTTTAACGTTAGATTAAAACAATAAGCAGGAGTTTTCAAAATGGATAATTTTTCACGAATACCACAAACAATATTTTTTTTCAAACAAATTTTTCCTCTAAAGTACACTAACGTGGGACACACTTTGCATACATTGTATAATTATTGTAGGTTTATTATTATGTACAGAGTTAGAATATCGAGTCTTAGAATACAGTATAATAATCTACTTATTTGTTACACTCTATTTTATGTATTTCCGTTCTATTTTATACTGTGAGCTGAGTCAGAAGATAAACTGGTTGGCTATAGATCTAGTCATCTGTATATTCAAGGTAGTTGGTAATTACCCTACGTGCCAGGATCCTAGTATCAAATACTAATCAAATTATATAGTTTCTAGCTGCCTCTAGCCTTGGCTAAAGTCCTAACCTAAACTCTAGCCAACAGCTCAAACCTTCCAGAAGCAATTGGCTAGGGAATATCCATCACTCATCCTAATCAAACAGACTTAAAATAACCCGTGGCTTGCCTACCTCTCTTCTAACTAACAAGCCTACTCTGCAAGTTTCAAACACTACTACAATGCATAACCCTTCTTTAATCCTATCTTTTCTAATTGGATTTTTGTTTAATTATAATAAATCTAGTTATAATAGAAAATCTAATAGATATTGTAACACATACATACATACATACATATATATATATATATATATATATATATATATATATATATATATATATATATATATATATATAAAATTCTAAATACGCCCATGGTTCCGTCACAAAATACAAAAAAAAAAACACCTCACAACATCCTCCAAAAACCCAAGGTTTCGGCTAAAAAACTTCATCATGGGATCTATAATACAAAATAAATTCAGAAATGTTAACATCGAGATCCTTAAACGAATACAATTTTAAGGAAAAAATCAAGAAAACCATGTCTTTATATATAAGCATTTTATATATATATATATATATATATATATATATATATATATATATATATATATATATATATATATATATATATATATATATATGTTAGAGCATTATACTGAAAATATGAAGGTCCGTGGTTCAAATCCCGGAGCCAGTGCAAATTTTTCTCTGCTTCTGTCTCCCGTAGTTTAAATTGTTTGAACTATATGTCGCTGCCCGAAGGTTGAGATTTCATATTTCTCTAGTAAGAGTGGATGTTGCCAATATGGCGAGTTTCTAGCGTAACTTTCTCTTGTCTAGTTCTCCTGCCGTAAAAATTTCGGTTCCTAGGTTTGAGAATACATTTCACGCTAAATACTGGGATTATGTAACGTTTCGCGCAGAGGAAAGTTTATATCTGGCTTAGCTTAACTGGTAGAGCATTATACTGGAAATATGAAGGTCCGTGGTTCAAATCCCGGAGCCAGTGCAAATTTTTCTGTTTCTGTCTCCCGTAGTTTAAATTGTTTGAATTATATATATATATATATATATATATATATATATATATATATATACATATATATATATATATATATATATATATATATATATATATATATATATATATATAAATATATATACCTAATATAAAAAAATTATAATTCAAGGAATGTTCGGAGTCTATAGGCGCAGATTTTTTCTTTGGAAATTTAATTTAGAATTTTAATTCAATATTCTATTATTATTTTTTAAAATTGATCAATGACGAAATGTATCAGTAATAATACAAAATAATTCTTTATTCGTCAGTGATAATTAATACACATATTTATTTATTAGTGATCATTACAAGTAGGTATCCATTCATCTTTGAATATTGATGAAAAAGCGTTTACCCGAGTTCCTTCAAGTTGTCAACAATTTTGTTTTAAAATAATTAAATATAGTGCATTTGAATGCCTATATGACTAAACAAGTCGCTTTCCCAGCAAAAAATTTAGTTTCCAAGAAAAATAGTTAAGGTGGATGTCTTGGGTGCGATTCCTATTGCCGGGTAGAATTATTTTTACTGTAATATGAACCAACAAAAACCTGACTGTGAATAAAGAACCAAGTTCCTGACCTCCTCCTAAAAAAGTCAACCAAACAATGTAAAACACTGGGCGAAGTGATTATGTAAATGGGAAATTTTAGTTCTCGGACAGATGGATTTTATTGGCTTTGCTTTTATACTTGAGTCTAGTGTAAAGTCTTACTAAGTTACTTGGGCTTAGTACAAAGTTTGCTTCCCTTGAGGCTAAGAGCCTTACAACCAGTTCGCAAATAAGTCTATTTAAACAGTCTTTATTTGTTAGTCTAGGAACAAAATAAATATCTCTAATTTTTTTAATCGATTTTAAAAGTAGGGATATTGTTCTTTTCTGTTTAGTCTTATTATTTATGTAGCGACACACTTTATTTTTTAAATCTGAGGTATTAGTTGTGTTATTTTATCCTTTAATATGATAGGCGTTCTAAACATTCTAGAAGTGTAGGCTTGAGGTGAACTAAACACCAACCTTCAGTTAAAAAAAAAGTCACTAATGAAAATAATTATTTGTTTTAATTTTTTTAATGAATAATTACATCAAAAATATTTTTAATAGATATATAACGATCTCTTTTACTATAGTTCTGCTATCACCAAATTATGGATATTATTTTAGATGTGACATGGAAGCCGAGTTAAGCTAGTTTTTTTTACCAATTTTGTCACACCGAGCTCAAAAGGTCGCCATTGCTCTTCTAGCTAAATACGCTGCCGTTCTCTCAAGGTTCTCTAAGCAGCTATAGCGAACGCAAACAAACAAACTCTGCCATTTATCGAAGCTATATGCCGATGTCTTATTTTCTTTTTTATTTAAAGTTATAGAATGTAATATTTTTAGAGTTGCTATTTTTAGAATAACATTTTTATTGAAATGTTTATCGTAATAGATCTCATTTTTTTTTTTTCTTTGTTTCTTTAACATCTTGGTTCAAACATTCTTTTTTTAGACTTTTATCTTTGATGTTTGTTAGTAAAAAGATCCTCTAGGATATTATTAAATAAAAACGAGACCTTTTAATAATAATGCTCATCTAATTGGCCTTTTTTGTGCTTTGTTTAATATTAACTTGGGAACTAGAATTGTAAATAAATATTGAAGATAGTGAGGAGCATTTAAAAAGTAAAAATCGAAAACATGGTTTTACCAACGTTTTGGAAAAAAAATCTTCTTCAAGGTTTAAAACAAATACGGGCAGATCCTCGCTATCTTTATTTTTTATGTATTTCACAGTCGATATAGTTATTATAAATATTTTTAAGATGTAACCAATGCATTGAAGTGACACACTATCTTACTTTATTACGCTCGTTGAGAGTAATACTATTGCGCATTTTAAAGAGAAAATCTACCTTCCACGCAGTATCTTACTTGTTAATAATCATTTTAGATGTCTGTAGAATGTGAGTCGAGAATTTCTCTGTTTACTAGACACCATTTACAAGATGTCTTCATTGTTAATATTAAAGCATAAATCAAACCTATTACACGGATCTGTTGTTAACAAGTGAAATTCGCGTGTAATTCTCTAGTCTAGATCAGATATGATCTGAGAGTGTGATTGGATAGTAGATGTTCAGTCACTGAGTTAATCAAATAACTTGTTTTAACATTGTAAGTGTTTTGTTATCAGCTAATTTTACACTTAACGTCACCGACCATTTGGCCGCCAGACCATGACGATCTTGACCAAACTCTCTCCTTTAAATAATTTCCCATTATTTTGAGTATCGTTTTAAGTCCGGCTAAAACATAATCGTTCTCCAATAAGGGTACTTAAGTAGCTCATTGCTATCATTGACTCATTGGACTCAGGAGTTACGGTTTCGATTCCCGACACCAGGGCCCTAAGTTTGGTGTTTACCCAGCATAATATTAATAATAATGTTTATTAGAGAAAAAGTAATTCAAAATATGCATTACAAAATATTTTGTGGCAAGGCTTAAGCCATTAGTCAGAAGTTGGATTTTTTTTGTTATTTTTTTCTAAAATATTATTATATACATAATATGTTAATAATATTAACATTATACTGTGTGTCCTCGGATCGACGCATGAATAGGTGAAAAAGACTAATTCTTTTTAATTGAAATTTCATCTTCTGGGGGTTCAGCCCTGCTTGAATGGAAATTAATTTATGTCATTGGAATGTCTTGTAAATTTACAAAAAAGTTATTTTTCTCACTAGTAAAGTTTTTTTTTTTTTAGAAGATACGCCAAAATGTTTGCCCTGTTTTGCCTAGTGTGCTGCTATGGATATAAGAAAATAAATATATTATTCCGACAGTTGTCATTCAACGTTTCAGGAAAATATTGAGGATAGTACGAATAAAGGCGGCGGAATTATTGAATGAATGGATAATTCAATTGCTGTGAAAGGTTATGCTGGTACTTATATAGGACCTTGTAATTAGAGCAGTTTAATTTGTATTAAACTAGATAGATTTTATTTGTATTAAACTAGTAGATAGTAGTTGTGCTGGATTATCAGGTTGTACATATATGCTTACGACCAATATTATTTGTTGCACATTTTACATGATTAAATACATTAATATGAAAAAAAATTGTGACAAAGTACTTCGTCAATATTGTAATATCATCATATCTTATTGCGGACGGATGTCATTATTCAGAATAGTGATATCGTTGGCGAGCAGCATCATCTATTATACTTATAGCAACATCCAATTTCTTCGACCAGATCCTTGATGAAAAGGTTAAACAAAACCGGGCTTAAAATACGCTTTTTTTTCCAAGCATCGTGATATATACGGAACTACTTTAGTTTAGTGGCGTCCATCCGGTTTCGAATGCCAACTTTAGGGGGGTTTATATAGTTGATGAAGGGATGTCATCCAGTACAAATAGGGTCTTCGAAAAGTGTTGGATCCTTCACATATTTTTTAGAAGTATGTAGTTTTATGGGGAACCCCCTCCTTCTATCCTCCTTCTATAACGCTAATTCTAATAATTTTCGAACTTTAAAAGCCCACAACTCTGTGAGTTTTGAAGAACTTTTTTTTCTTTTTTGATAAGGATTTGACCTCTGTTATATGATTTTGATATAAAACATGGGTTTTCCATTTTAGATTTGAAAATTTCTCTTACAGGGCAAGTAGTTAATGCAATGATGATACAGTAGTTAATGCAGGCCTTCCACGGACTGTTATGCTTACCGACTAATTTATTAATTGGCTTAAACTAAAAATAGTAATAAACAAACAATTACCGAAAATTAATCTTTAATTAACAAATTACTTGTTTAGTTGTTTATTTTTTATATTTGTTTTCAATTTTCAAGGGAAATTAAGAGCAAGACTTGTTTTTCGATTAGGAGCAATTACATTAGGCAATGGTGCTAATAATCGATTCATTCACGGTCTAATTATCTCGTTGTTAATTACATTATTGTATCAATTTGTATTTATTTATAGCAAAATTAATCTGGAACTATAAGCAATATCATGTTACATTTATTTAAAAAATATATATATATATATATTTTATGCGTTAGTGATCAAAAGCTTTGTTTTTATTTATTTATTTTTTTTTTTATAAAACTGGAGATTATTAAGGCGTTTAATTATTATAACAAATCATTTTAATTTCCTTATAAAACTTTATAATAAAAAATTACTAAATGAATTATGAGGAAATTAATACATTTATAATCTAATTTCAACATGCCTTTCTAATTGGTGCGTAACAAATAAAATTACTTATTGTTTTGGTAACACTGTAAAATAATGTGGAGATTAGAATCCCCCCAAAGAGTTGTTGCAGGGTTACTACCGGTCCAGCGTGTTAGTTTACACCTTTTTAGGGTTTCGTTAGTAAAACCAAAAAAAGAAACCCTTATAGTTTCGTTCCTGTGTCTGTCTGTCACTCTGTACGGTTCCAATAACATTTGAATCAAAAGAGATAAAAACATGAAACTTTCCAGTATTAAAGATCGTTTTGACGCGCACACAGGAAAAATATAGCGAAATCAAAATTATCAGCTGTTGGAATCCAAAATGGCGGATAATTCACGTCACACGAAAAAAAGATTTTTTTTAAAAATTTTGTGTGGGTATCTAATGAAAGGTATTGATGAGTAGATTGCACATATATATAACACTTGTGGGTAGTACCCCCTCAAACTATATTTCTGCTGTTACAAAAATATGAAGAAATATGCAAAATGTGCGGTCTGATGGGCCAAAGAAAAAATAAGATTAGCAATTTGATCTGATTAATTAGGAATCCAAAAGAAGGGCTAATTCCTGTCATGGGGATAAATATTTTTTTATAATTTTGAGTGGGGTATGAAATGAAAGGTTTTGAAGGTTAGATTACAAAAATATATAACACTTGTGGAACGTGTTTAATTTTTAATGCCATTTTGTCAAAAAAAAATCAACCTTTTTAGGGGGGGGGGGGGGGAGCGTTACCCCTATACTAATTTCATGTTCATGACACCAACGAAACCCATTTTACGTGAGACTTCACGCCCAACCAATTTATTTAATTTTACCGCCAAAATTGATTAGAAATTTATTGATTTATCAGGTAATACTAATAATCTGTACAAGTTTCTGCTTTCTAGGTAGTCTGGAAGTGGGTTTAATTTAGGTTACAAGATTTATCTTGGACAAACATTTGAAGCTAATTCTAAAGCGTGTAGAAATAACTTATACAGTTAAATTCGTATTTAAATGGACTACGTTTTAGAATGTTGTTTAATCAAAATCGTCCTAATCTAAAATAAATAATTTTTTTGGAAAATAAAAAACTTAGAGGTTTTTTTTTAGATTCGGGGGACCTTAAAGCTTTTAAGTGCCTTCTCTATGCTATCAAAGCAACTTTCTCTCTTTATAAACTCACACACATATGTGTATGTGTGTGTTCATATGACACTATATTAAATTAATAAATTTAACCATAGAAATATGTATAGAAAATTAGTTGTGTATATGTGCATTCGCATAACAGACAGCTGCAGAGCTGTTTTAAGAACCACTTTTTTACTTTCTCATATAAAGAGAAAGTATTGTGATGGCGCGAAAATTCGACTTTGAAATTTTGATGTATTTACACGTTTTGAGGTCCCCTGAGTCCAAAAAAGTGGTTTTTAAAAAATGTCTGTCCGTCATCTGTCGTCTGTCGTCTGTCGTCTGTCTGTGCAGACGCCTAGAGCCTAAACTACTGGGTCGATTTTGACGAAATTTGGCATACATGTTTAGAAAAATCATACCCCGAGGCTAAATCGAGAAATGAATTTTAGTTCCAAATTTAGGGGCGCTACCCCCCAAAAACTCTGAAAAAACGAGAAAAAAAATATATTTCTCGAATGCGATTCCGACGATTTTGATTAAAAAATTCTAAGATGTATTAAATTCCATTTAAATACGAATCCAACGATATAAGCCGTTTTCCCGGGAAAAATATAGTTCCTGAAAAAAAAGCTTAAAACGCGGACCGAGAGAGCCCGGGTTCGATTCTCCGCCCGGGAGAAGTTATTTTTATGACCAATTTTGAGGAAATGCTCAAATAATATTTAAATGTATGTACGAAAACTAATAAATGGAAAACACTGGGCTAAATAATTATGAACTCGTATATGAGAAAGTTTATCTGAGTTGTCTCGGACCGATTTTTTACTAAAGTGACCTAAAAGCATGTTGTCATCAATAATCGAATCTATGTGCCATCCTCTCATAAGCTAATTTATGGGCCACCGTAGTACTTTCTTCGTATGCAAAAGGTAAAGCTAAACGAAATTATATGAGTTTTTGTAGAATTGATCACATTTTTTTTTTTTCAACGAATATTTTTAAAGGAGTCATTGTTTCATTTGATTGTATCAGTGTTTATAGTCGTCGGTATTGATTTAGTGAGTTGCTCTCTGTCATTGTTATTTATACTGGCTTGTAGACAAAGCCTTGTTTAATTGATATAAGACATTATTCTTTTTTGCAAGAAAATAAATGAAAAATGTATTTCACTGTTTCCCTCCTGTGTGTGTGGGCTCAATAGGATCTAATAACTTAGACACGATATTTTAGAATTTTTCTCTCATAAATGCCTTCATTTATAGCTGACAATGTTTTATTTGTTTGCTTTTAACATTTGGTCTTAAAAAAAAAAAAATTAATTTAACCGATTTTTTAAGCGTAACGAATAACAGTCAATGAATGTGAAAAACAAATATCGCCATAACAAATTTGCAAATTTGATTGAGGTTTTCCTTGTCCTTTTTTTAAATTTTTCATTCATGCATATTTTTTATTTATCTATTTTTCAAAGTCTGATTACTATATATACAAAGCTAAAATGAATTAAGTAAATAAAATTTAAAAGGAATTTTTTTTCTTAATTGTTTTTTAGTGAATTAAATTTGAATATTTTATGTATTTATTTTTTATTTTTTTTTTTTTTATGGCGCTACAACTACGTAAAAGCCTTAGCCTCATCAAGCACTTTCGTCCGCCACTTACAAATCCGCATTTTACGCAGTTCAACCCCATTATCTAAACATCGTTTCGATGAACTGCCCAGTGATCGATTTCTTTTTAGTGCCTGGTTCATCGCAGTTTTCGGTATTTTTTGTTATTTTTACTCTGTCTCACTTTACTATCAACATCCTCAGTACATATGTTCATTTTACCTATTCCCAGGACGAGTTCGTTGGACAACTTTATCTGCCCAAGAGTTCGCGCGAAACACTCACGTAAAAATTAATTGGATTTTTAGAACAGGAAAACATTCTAACTTTATCTATTTAATGAGACAAACAACCCTTTTTGGAGGAAACAACGTATTTATTGATATCTTTCGTTCTAACGTAACGTTTTTAAAAAAACCTTCGTACATATTGTCTAAAGTACAATTAAAACCGGCATGTAAAATTTCAACCTGATACAAGCAGAAGTTTTTGTGTAGTGAAGTGATATATTTTCTAATATTTTAAATTAAGTAGGCTGGGGCGCGTAGTTAGCTTTAGGGAACAGACCTGTTCCCCTTCACTCTACTACAACCATCTTCTTTAACTATCAACTCATCATGATTAATTTTTTTCTCAATATTCAATACATATTTATTTCGAGACGCTCGCTTCAATGATACAAAAAAAAAAATTCAGTTAGTTACTTTTAGTACAAATAGTTTATTACTTCTAATTTTGTCTCTTTGTTTTGCCATGTATAAGTATACTTAGCAGTGTGATTTTATAATTTATATTTAATGAATAGCGTTAGGAACTTCGTTCCTAACGGGTGTCCCGCGACATCACACGTATTTTTTTTTTTATTTAACTCATTGTATCTTTGTTAGCGAATTTTCGAAGACATTTAAGCTATTGCAAGGTATGGCTTCAAAATTTTGTGTAATGCGAATTTATGAAAATTTTCTCTATGGAAATCGGTTTTAGACCATTCTTAATCGATTCCTGATATTTAACACTTTTTTTTATATATGTATTTATATATGTATGTGTCACTCCAGACGAAATCTCACGCTAGGATGCACATAAAAAATCCAAACAAATTTTAAAATGTTAATAATATCAAAAGAAAGGATGAGTACGGTGGCCAGAATTTTTAGACTCCATTTAGGGGTAACATTTTGACAATTTAGGGTCAAAAATAGCATAAAAACGTGTTTTTTCCATTTTACCCCCCCCCCCCCTCTTACATGAAAATATGACAAACATGTACATAACAACAATTACAGCTTTCCAACGATATGCATCTTGAAGGGTAAATACTATTTTGACTTTTGTACCCCGTATCCCCGTGTACCAAATTTTTCACCCATCCAAATTTTAAACCAAAATTTGCCTATATTATCATAAGCCAATTATACGCAGATCTCTTTGAAAATTTGCTCATTAGGTCATGGTGCATGACTGGACTTTTTTTTACTTTTTAGTTTGCTAGATGGATAGACCAATATCTTTCTCAGGTCAGTTCTACCTGAATATGAAATAATCTATATGACTATAAAATAAAATGGAAGATTACATCTTTTGGTTATCATTTTCTGCCCATTTAAAATAGTATTTTGCGATGTATGAATTGTCTATGATGTATCTTTTTTATCAGGTTAGACTTGGTTGGAAGCCAGGATCTAGTGAATAAGCGTTAAGCCGATACTCGAGCGGATTCATCTGGTTTAGAGCCAAAATCCATTACCTAAGGACGCATTCTCAGCGGATTCTCACCCTCACTTAAAGCAGTCTAGAGTGTGATAACGCCGGTCTAAAAGCATCATCTTGTGGAGAAAAATATTTCTATCTTTGATGTTTTTTTCTTCACTAATACTATCGAACCAAAGATTTAACAGTCGATAACCCACCTAATTTGTTAGTTTTAAGAGGTAAGAGGTCTAAAGGATAATGGATGATAAAGAGGGAGACAAGAGAGAAGTCAAGTTTAAACATTTAACAAGCTATACAGCTCATCTGACTTGAGATGATTATCTAGACAAAGTTGAGAGATCAAAGGTCAGTTTAAATCTCTCCTGAGAATACAGTCTTCTTTACTCAACCTAGTTTGTATAGTTTTGTCACAATGCAGAACATCTATTAGGGTATTGATTCAACCTAAGGTAATGTAAGAGTCTGAGAACCGCCATTTTTATACACAGTACTCTCAGAGAAAATATGCGACGTTTGGAGAATTTCTTATAAAAGATTTTTTGTTTTTTGGCAAAGAGTAACTATGATATTTTTCCATTTTTTTCGTTGATTCGTTAAATAAAAAGATAGAGGGGAAACACGCAATTCTCATGGACACTTGGCTCAAAGATGAAGTGGTACAAAAAAAAAAAAAAAAATGCAGGGCGTCCTCCTCTTTCATTTAAAATCCCACACAATGCATTTCCGTTAAAGAAAATGTGAACCCCTTAATCTTCAACCGCTAGTTTTTGAGGAATGATTGTTGAAGCTTCGCTGTAATTTTTCTGTGATTGGGTTCATAACATAAATATTTATATTATTTAGGACTTTTTTGGTATTCGGTACTTCTTTTATTTTACTTAACGTACCTACCTGATACAGACAGACGGGCGGACGGAAAAGCGCAGGAATGTATAAGGGTCGCCGTTTTTGGCTACGGACCTTAAAAGTAATAATATTGTCAAGGCATAGTAATTATAATCACATTTTCTGAATTTCTATATATCAGAACTTTGTTTAAAACTCGAGTATAGTTTTCTCGACTTTCTTTATATTCAGAGAGAACTGAAAATATATTATTGTCTATTTGAAAATTCCATTTCCTACATCTCTTATTCTGATGGCTACAGTCCAGAATTTGTAATCAATTTTCTTTTTCTTCAACCCCACGCTTTCCATTCTCGTATATTTCCATTCTCGTAAAAAACAAAAGACTTTAACACTCCATGCCGTAATCGTTTTATTTTTCTCTCTGCAATAGGCATTAGAATCACGTCTTTATAAGAATAAAGATAAACTACTAAAGCCTGGAAAAAAAGAGTATTGGCAAAAACTCGCCAAGTTAAAGGGTTTTTATAGAGAGAATAAAGGAATATCTGTTTTGTTACCTACAATGCATTAATACCTATATATTTATATAATAATAATATCTAAATACCACTGGTTTGACACATCGCTATCGCTATATATCTTTAACCTCTGACCAAAATACCGGAGCATGATAAGTTGTACATGCTCGTATATTCTCTTAGTCCCTTGGTGCTCGCTACGATTCCTCATCTTGATTCTAGCCATTTAAAAGCATTTGTCATAACGATATCTTCGGCATTAATATATGTCAATAGCTCTAGGAATAATTATATACAGGGTTTTTCACGATAGATGTTAAAGACGTCGGGAGGTTATTCTACACCCCAAAAGCAACAAAAAATGTCCTCTTGACCCCTGTCCGATTCTCATGTATTGTATAAGGGAGATATTTTGGGTTTTCTGGTTTTTCTGTACAACACGAGTTTTCTTCATAAAAATTGTCATATCTCCCGAACTGTTGGTCTTAGAGCAAATTTGAAAAAACCATTGAAAATCTCATTAAATTTCCATTAAGAATACAAACCTTAAACGTTTCTAAACACATTTCTAACAATGTCAATACAATCGCAATTGGGAAATCATTTAAGTTAATAAAATTCGGAAAATGTTATTTGTGTCTGCCGCAAAAACAATTCTTTAGCCTAAGCCTGGCAAATTTCTCCAAAAACTTCTCCTTTTAATAAGCTTTTATACTCATAACTTTGTGATTCCGTTAAATATTGGTAGAGAAATTCAAGTTAGAACGCGAAAAAAAACAGGAAAGAAGGGGGTGGAGGAGGGTGACAAACCAGCAATCCACACGCGTTTCCCGCGATAACTTTCGTTATCTGGAGATTCCAAATTTTACTGAAAAACGCCCAAAACACCACCGACTTCGTTGGCCAGGGAAATATGTCTAGTGAAAGTGGTTGAAATTTAAACTTGAAACCTTGAAAAATGGGGGGAAAATAGCGGTTTTCAAATAATAATGGAATTTGGTGTCACGTTCTTTGGGTTTATTCATTCTGGATCGGTGTTATTAATGGTGTAAAAATGGTGGTGTTTAAATTTCAGTGGAAATGTTTTAAATTTAATTGGTTTAGTGAAACCAATTTCCCTGCCCAACGATGTCGGTGGTCTTTTGGGCGTGTTTTTGTGTCAAATTTGAAATCTCCATTGGACCATTTTTGGGACTTCCACGGACTCTAGGAAGGAATGATTATTTACATTTCCTTCAAAATGAACTGCATGGACTCCTTGAGGCCTTACCATTAAAAGAAAGACGGTGATTGATTTTTTATCATGATGGGGCACCACCTACTTTTAGTAGAGTAGTGAGAGATAATTTAAATGAAACTTTCACTTCTTGGGTTGGTAAAGATGAAACTATTCCCTGGGCCTCAAGATCACCAGAACAAAATCCTTTGGATTTTTATGTGTGGAGATTTTCCAAGGGACACGTCTACCGCCCAGTTTCATTTAAATAATCTCTCACTGCTTACTAAAAGTAGGTGGTGACCCATCATGATAAAAAAATCAATTGCCGTCTTTCTTGTAATGTTATAAGTCCTCAAGGAGATTAGGAAACTATGGCATCTAGTTAATCTCGCTTAGCAAACTTGTTTTAATATTTTATGAAGATATTTTATTTACCTGTCGAATTAAAAAATTAATAATATTAAAAAATAAGTATCCATTTGGTGGTATCAAAAGAATTATTTACCTTTTTTGTTAAGTTAGAGCAGGGGTCTTCCAATATTTTTGGTTGAAGGGCCGGAATAAGATGATCTATAGCGGGCTGGATAAAGTCAGCAACATTCAGCTATCGCACCACAATGGTAAGAAACATGCCTTCACAGGTGTCAAAATAATTGACAAGAGAACAATAGAATAAACAAATAGGGATCAATAAAAAAAAACACAAAAAAAATCAATCATTTTCTTTACAGGTATTAAACTAATTTAAAGACAACAAAGAATTAAACCTTTCGTGGCGTGGTGAGCCGAATGAAACAGTCTCACGGGCCGGGCGAGCAGTAGTTTCGAGTCCCCTGAGTTAGAGGACGTGCTCGAAATGTATCTCGGCAATTATATTCAGATTCTCTATTAAGTGTTACTGTAACAATGTAGTTTGTTCTTTACATTAAGAAAAACTCCCTAATCTATATTGGAAGGCACTTAAAAAGCGACCCTTGTATAATAGGTATATATATATATATATATATATATATATATATATATATATATATATATATATATATATATATATATATATATATATATATATTGATAGTGTAGTGGGATACACTTGACTGACCACTTGACAGAATATTAACCTAAAGTTATACTCAAGTGGGTGTCTGGGCTGAACAGCTGTGAAGGTCCCACCAGAGTCCACTAGAGATGCTGTGATATCAACCTCATTGTGTTATACCACTATATACTATAAGAGTTTTCTATCCTTACTCATTACTACCATCTTAGACGAAAAGCTCTGTTAGATATTATAGTTACAATTTTTTTTATACTTACTTAGTCAAATGTAACCCCGGGATTCTAATGACACAAATTCTGGTATCTTTATAATGTATATTTTTAAGCTGTAAATGATAGTTTAACATTTTATTTTAAGTACTTGATGTCCTTCTTTACAATAACTGAATTTACTTGGATGTCCGATTATCCGTATATTTTATAATCCTGAGGTCCAATCAGTCCGGAAAGTCTGGAGTTTTACTGTGTCGCTATTTTTGATTATTTCTTAAATTTTGCGTCATATGTGATTTTATCTCATGTGCAATTTTGATTTTGTTTGTGAAAAATATTTATTTTTTAGTAATCTACATCTACATTTATAAAGACTAGTAGAAACAATTATTAACTTGCATTGTCATAGGAAATAAATAATGGGCGAAAGTTTCGGGCCCAAATCCTTCACGTGTTGTGCCACGGATTGTATTATTTATTAAGTTTTGATCCAGTTTAAGAACTCATTTATCTGAACTTAATAGAATATTGATTATTTATTAATAATAATTACTTTGTAGAATATATTGCCTGATAATAAATAAAAGTCTCTAAGGATCTGTTATTTGTTGGGGGACTTTGAAAAAGAGGCTCGAAATTAAAAAAATACTTATGTGTCGTGATGCTTAAATAAGTTTATATCGTCGTGCTGTCAGAGTTCCTCTTCGCAAGTCTTTGAAAAGTAACACTTAAAGGAATTGAGTAGGATATTGTTCCCAGAATAAATTGGGCTTGGATATTTACTCCAAAACAATCTTAAAAGTGTGCTAGGAAATAGTTTAACACTATAAATAGGAACTCATGTTTCACTTTCTTTGACTTGATGTATTATCTCGTCATTTAATCTTACGTTATCAGAAGGTTTTAGGTTCTATCTCATGACTCCTGCTAAAATTCGAGATGGATTATAAGACGATACGGACTTATTTTATTTTGTTAGCTACTGCTATAAATGTTATTTATAACCTGTTAAACTAAGTTGGTGAATAATAACATTTATATTTTTTAAATTCTACTCTATATAGTGCTATTTTTTAGCGCACATATATACTTTTTAATTACTACAAGAAAACGAAAATGATCGTACCTACTTATGCTGTAAAGGCGTTTTCGAAATTTGTGGCTGATATCGATATCATGCTTAAAGTGGTCCATTTCATGATTGCTGTAGCCGTAAACAAAAGTCCTTCCAGTTGGTAAGAAATTCGTTATGGTATTATAAATGGCGTTACTAATTTCGTGATGATGTATGTATACGAAAATCATTATGGTCTTGTAAAATGGCTTTACTAATAGTTTGTCCTTTCAAACTTTGATCTTTATTTTGTTATGGCGAATAAGAAAGTCGTGATTTATTTCAATGTATAAAATAAAAAGTGGTGTGATATTAATAAGTGTTTATTTTTAATTCAATTTTTAAATCCATTATAAACTTCGCTTTTGTTAGTTTGATTCCGGTGCCTGTCGTCTGTCGTCAAAATCTTTGGAGGGCTAATCCACCCTTTTTTCCAGTCATTTAATCGAGCTGAAACTTGGCACATAGACTGTGCCTATACAAAAACATTCTATTAAGCCATTTACAAGACCATAATGGCTTTCGCAACAACGGTCATGAGTTTCGTATGCGTTATCATGAAATTATAATTAAATTAATTAATTACTTAAAAAACTATTAAATAATTAATTTTAAAAAAATATTTTAAAAAATAAAGGATAATATATTTTCCCTCCAAAACCAAAATACATAAATAAAAACGATTTATGATAAAAACTTTGTTTTTATGGCTTGGTATTCTTCTTTTACGCGTTGAATTCCGCAGTATGTAAATGCATTATTGATCCTCAAGTTCCGTTTCAATGCAGCATTGGAAAAGTCAGCACCATTTTCATGAAAATCATAAATTCATATCTATTACTCATCCTGATAACTGGGTGTTTGCTGAGCCAAGTGTTGTAATCCATCATTGCCTTTTGCTCTGTCAGTTGAAATTGAAGCCGTCCCAATGTTTTCCTTTCATATAAAGTTATTTTGGGTAGCGGTGGAAACTCTCTTTTGTTTTTCTTGTCGCAGTTTGTCGAGTTTCCCAGTGTCGGTATGGTTGTGGACCGTAATTCAACTCTTATTATCCGAATTACTGGTTTCCTGTCGTTTAGATAGCTATGTTTTTCGATTTCACGTAACATTTTTTTTTTTTTTTTTTTTTACTTTTTTTATTTTTTACTTGTTCAGTTCAGACATTTTTCTCTGACCTTTTGACTATCCAATATCGCAAATGTTTTAACCTGAGTATTTTTGTATTATGACAACCATATCAATCATAATTATTTTTTTAATAAAACTAAAAATCCAATTTCGATAGATGGCGATTTATTTTTTGACAATTTCATTGTAACTGAAAAAGGAATGATAAAAACTTTATTTCTTTATTTTTACTCTCTAATATAGGTAATATAATATCATTTATATAACCGAGTACTGTCCCGACGGAGCACCTCGAAATGATTTGTTATTGGTAAGCTAAGGCAACCAAATTTATTCCAATACAAATAAATGTTTGTATTTAAATCAAATTATATAATTATTATTCAACGGGAGAAAGACAGAAAAAAATAGACTCTAGCGCCGGGATCCCGGCGCTGCAGTCTATTTTTCTCTGTCTTTCTCCCGTTGTTAATAATGATTATAATTTGATTTAAATTAAAATTTAAACTTTCCGTTGTATGAATACTACCAAACTCTTAAAAATAAATGTTTGTTTTGATTTATTGCTCTTCAAATAGATATAATTTACTTTTTTTCTAATTATGAAATAAAGCCCGTTGGGCTAAACTACCTGACCGATTTCGTCGAAGTCATTTGGCTGTGGCCCAAATACTTCATAATAAATAAAAACAAATTATTCCTCAAAAAACATTCCGACTTCTTTTATTAGGCAATTCACAATGCGAATTTAACTTTATGAGTATTTTTTTTCTAGAATAATCTAGCCTTCGCGAAATTGATAAAAATAAATTTGTCCTCGCTGAAATACTCAATAACTATTTAAAAATATAATGGGAGAGAGAAAAATAGAATCATCTGGATAATTCAATTTAAGGCCTGAAGCTATGGGCAAAATATAGTCTTTAATATGAATTAAAAGAAAATATATATTTTTTTAATTTTTTCATCCCTTAAGACCAACTATAAGAAGAAGTAAATAGCAAGTTCACATATTTATTTACATATGCATGTTCAATAATTACGCTTAATTAGTGTGTTTGCTAATTAGTGTGTGTTGCTAGTTAATTGGTTGGGAATATATAAAGATTTGTTACTCCCTGTTAGATAAAGATGCTTTACAGTAGTTACATAAAGATGGTTTACTCCCTGAGCTTTAGAAGTTTTTTATTGAAGTTTATGAATTTTTTTTATGAAAAGAATATAAAAATACAACAAATATAAAATAAAAATAAATTAAAAGGGTAATTTAGTTTTCCCTAAACTTTAATGTAGCTGATTACATTATATCGATTGCGTGGTGCGTGCCTTGCCTTACAATCAAGTTACTGATGATTTAGTTTCTGAACTTAGTAAAAATTAACGTTTCCCCCTGTGCCAGCTCTTAAGTTTCAATAGCTTGGCCCAAATTACTTTAGATACTTAAGGAATGAAGTTGGCGGGAAATTAAACTATTTAAAGACTAATAGGTGCTAAAAATAAGTTTCGGAGTAAGTACAACACGAATAAATCTATTTGATTCTCTGCTTTTCAATTGTACAATAAATAAAATATTGTCTAAGTTCTCGTTTTGACTGAATTAGCTCTATTTTTAGCCGTAAAATGATTCTATTTAATTGAGCTTCATTTTCCCGATTAAAACATAGAGGCAGACACCTAAATACAAAATGCATCTAGTTATTAAATTACAATTAATCAATCAATTAATATAACCAATAATTGGCATTAATTTGTCAATCAGTTGTGGTGAAAATCTTTCCTCTGTTATATCTTAAGTTGTTACGGCTTAAATGGAGGGATTTGTGTGTCTCATCCTTTCGTATTTGAAGCTAAACCCGGTTTGTCCGTGATTAGTTTCGCGTCTTACCACAAGGAGCAGCACCTCCTGGGGGTATTAAATGAACGAGTTAAATAACTTTATACAATAATCTTCCTCAGAAATTTTAAAATTAACCAATATTAACGTTTTTAATCCTAAGTTCTATAGATTTCTATTATTTAAAAAAAAAAAAAAAAACGCCACAAATTTTCATCTTGAAGTTTTGCATAAAGTACACTTAAATATAAAATAATCTTGTCTCAGAAGTATTTATTTAATATTATTATTTTAATTTATTCTTTTTAATATTTACAAAAAACTTAAATACGAGTTATTGAATTAATTTTAACTTCAAAAATTCGGCTAAACTTGCCTCTTTACTTTGTTTCGTATTTTATACGAAACTAATTAAAAAGTAAAATTAACTTCTTTTAAATACTATTGTTTTGTGAAAACTCGACGTAAAACCCCATTAATTAAAAGAGCCCTTTTAATTAAATATAATTCCTTGTTTATCCTTTTATAGGGGGGGGGGGGGGGGGGGGTTATGTAAACTAAAACTTAAAGGTTTTGGTATGTGGTAAGGGAAAGAAGCAAGGGTTTACATGGGATTAAAAAAGATTAATTTTGTGAGGTTGCCCAAGATTAATATTTAGAAGAGCCCTCTTTGAAGATTTTTCTGACAATTTTTTTGTTTATTTAAACATAATTTACATTTAAAAACTAAGGAGTGTAAATTGAAAATAATACATGTCATCTAGAAATTCCTTGTTTTTGTGTAATTGTATTGGGGTATTAAAAATATAAAAGTATGTTTGGCAGTATATTGTATAGGTCCACTAGAAGAGCGAAATGAGTGCGCTATAGTAATATGTTCACATCATTTGGCCATTACAAAATTGGGGATTGCCCACTTTATTCACTCAACCGCACGACGTAATCATCAGTGTGAAACATAGCTGCGAGTACGTTAACCACCTTATGTGAATCCCCAATATATTCTCTATATATTCTGCGTATATCAGAAGGGATAAAAACATTTCTTGCATACGAGTCTGCAAGACAGTGAGGCATTTTCATGTCTTCGCTCCGCATAAGCTACCGACATGAGATGTCGCCAGGTTCGCTTCGCGGTGTTCGTTAGGCGTGTGGCGTGTGCCAACGAGTATCATCACGAGCCTTGATTCGTGTTGAAATTATTCGAACGTAAATGTATTCACCACCACTTATACATAAAATATTATTATCGTAAAATATTATATTTTCTTTATTTTTTTTTGTTTATTTGTAGTTGATAATTTATTTTTATTTTTTATTTTGACAGTGTAACGCGTTTTGGTGTCGTTTTTTAGTAACGCTTTTCGAGTTTATGTGCCAAAGTAAAGACTTAAAAATGTTTAAAAAAAAGTATGAGAATTGTTGTTCTCTTTTTATTTAAATTCATTATTTGTTGCACTGCCAACTTTATAAATTTAATCAGCTAATCTGTTTTATCTGGGATCGAATTACATTTTTTCATGAAAGCGTTTTCTTCATGGAAACGCTTCTTTTCAAAATCCCCTTATGGTTTTCAATCATCCATAGCTTGACTGGTTTTTCTTTAATCGAATTTTATAGAATTTACATGAAATGTAATGAAATTACAGAGTAGATTCCCAACTTAATACTTATAGTGGATAAATTTAATTTTTGTATAACGCAAGCAAATTTAATTTTGCACCGTCTAATTTCTTAATTAATTTGGTCATTCTTATGTTATTTGTGTTGTATTTTGAGAACTTGTGTTTTGAAGTATCAATTTGATTGTAGGTATCCATTTTCTGGTACTTCTTTTGATTGTTACTCCCCTGATCTTTTTTAGAATATAAATGACTTTGAATAAACAACTATTAAGAGACAAGGATTTTTAGTCCAATGTACTTTGGACTAAAGAATATCACACTTTTGTTTTAATAAACGGTCTAAAGAAGAACATTCCGCACACCTTCTTTAGATTGTTACTCCCCTCTTATTTTTTATAAGGGAAGTAACAATCTAAAGAAGTGCCCATTTTCTATCATTCTTTGAGAAAGTTGGCAATTTTCAACTGTGGGTATTATATTTTAATTTTGTTGTGTAGCGTGGCTTTTTAAACGCGCTTTCATACAAACCCTGGTTATAAACTGAAGTATCGAGGGGTAAAATAGACTTTACCGTGATTTCATTAATTTGGTAACCTGGCTTGGAGGTGCCATTTTTAGTCCAATTGTCAATTCGTTTTCCTATAACTTCATGAATACTCTCTTTCCATTCTTGATCCTTTCATAGTCTTCAATCCTTCTTGAATATAATATATTCATTATATAAAATTGGCAATATTGATAAATAGAAGAATTTATTGAGCTTACCTTTACTAAATTTAATTTTCTTCTCAGTAATAGATTTTATTCTATGATGCTAAGAAAATGGACGAAGATTGCAGGAAGTAAGGTGTCATAAGTTTAATTGTGTTCAGACGGGCTTGCAATTTGTAAATCCGTTGTAATCCGGAATCAAAAATGTTATCCGATTCCTATGGTGTTGATCTCTTTTCCAGTTAGGAGTTAGGAAGCCAAAAGAAGTTGGGATCGGCATCCTATTTATTTGGAATTGCTAAGGCTTCAATCGGAGATTCAACGTAAATTCCACTCGCGAGTTAAATACTTCTCTTATCTGCTTCGAAATTGTTTATTTAAACAATTCCTTACCATGATTCAATACTTTACTCTTATATACCGCTTGAAATGTACCTCATTACGCTCAAATTCTGAATATTATTTCTCTTAGTTTGTCACTGTTAGTTTGAAATATTTAAAATCTAAAGAATTAAACCTAAAATGCGATTAAAAAAACAGCATCTAGATAAGCAGTGGAGTTAATAATAAAGAATAAAGAAAGATTAAAGGGATAATTAGGAATCTTAATTTTTGTTTCTTTCTCTATACGTATATTATTTAAACATCTTTTGTCTTTTCGAGGTCTCGAGAGGCCTCCTCTAAACCTAGAAAACTGAACCTTGGCAAGTGTTGTCTAGGACCTGAGGAAGACCCTAGTAGAAGAAACTTAGTACTGAGTGCATGTATATATGATGTCAAAATGAATTAATTTTATTTGGTAAAAAATACAATCTGGCGATTTAAAATGGTGGCCATTTTGTATGGTTATCAAAAAATCAAATGTTTTTCTGTTGCCTAATTCTTCTGTAATACTTTCACGGGTGAAACCTGTCGGACCAGCTAGTTGTGTGATAAAATTCAAATTTAAAGTTATTGCATTAGAACTCTACAAGTAACATAATTTACTTGTACGGAGAACTTCTAATAGAACTTTCTCGGATAGGAGGAGACTTGGCTAAATCTATCATCTCACAACTTTTTACGCAAGAATTAGCTTATTTTGTTTTTCATTAGTGATTTTGTTGGGATTAAACATTTACCTGTTATATGTATATAAGTAGTGGTATCCATACCATACATATAATATAATAAATAAATGTAATATTTGGTCGGTGGAATATTTTCTTAGCTTGTCGAACAATCGTAGGTGTTCACAATAATAGTTTTCCACTTTGAAGCTTAAAGAATAAAAACAAATTTCTTTGTCGTGACGAACTGTTTAGCTAAATAAAAAAAATAAAAATAAATAAAATAATGTATAATAAAATATTGTATCAGAAACTATCTTCAAAGTTATCTTAAGTATTACACACTGATGTAATAATTAATTGCCCAGTTTTGATCATTTTAAATATTTGGTTAATCAAACTTAAGGGTAAACGGATTTTTATTAAGTATTAGCAATTACCATTTTTAAATTACGAATTTTATTCAAAGTGACTCACTGGTTCAACATTTGAAAATGAACATTAATTTTGATTTACTATAAAAAGTGTAAGAAGTTAAATTTAGTGAAAAGCAATAAGAAATAAAGAGGAATTGCATAATATTTAATAAAAAATCACAGGGAAGTACTTGCGTCCAAGTACTTTTTAGGGTTTTGTAGAAGATTAGGCATGCCCGTTATGTAATTATGATTTTCTTCGATCTCAAGGGTCCGGGTTCGATCCCCCGGGGGGTCACAATGCTTTTCATCGGTAATGACGACTAAAAAAAATCATTTTTTCAGACCATTTCCATCGCTTCACCATAAGGTATAACCATGAATTATTTCGAAATTTTAGGACCACCCATTATATTTGGTTGGGGAGGGGGGAAATTTTTGGGGGTATATTTTGGCTTATAAAATTAATAAAGAATGAAAAATTTAAAAAATCAAATATATATTTGAATCCTACTCTTCACCAGCTTTCATATGATACCCAACTCAAAATTTTTAAAAAATAAAATTTTTGGCGCACTTCAAATTTTCGCGCCCAAAATTGGCAATTTTTTAAAATTTGGGATGAACTCCCGGAATTTTCATCGCCCCACAATAAGGCATTAGCATGAATTTTTTCGAAATTTTAGGACCAGCCGAAGTATAGTGGTTGGGGGGGGGGGGGAATTTTTTTTTGGGTATATTTTGATTTTTTTACCCAATAAGGAATGCAAAATTTAAAAATGTATATATATCTTTGCGTTCTACTCTTCAGCAGCTTTCATTTGATACCCCACTCTAAAATTAAAAATAATATATATTTTTGAGTTTACAACATTTTTGCGAATTGCGCATGCGCATATTTAATTTTGAACTTCTGTATATTTTTCCTGTGGTTGGGTCAAAAAGTTACACCAGTATTTTAAATTTCAGCTCTTTAGCTTAAACGGTTAGGGCCCTATGAACCAATGAGCGACGGACAGACGGACACATCACCCTCGGCATAAGGGTTTTGAGAAGAATCTACAAAACCCTAAAAAATAGCCAAAAATATCATTTTAACGTCAAAATAAGTTAGTTTTAGTAAATGAATATAATACAAGTATGAGTTTAGTATTCTTCGAAGAAAAATATTAAAAAGAATAATGGAAGAAAAAGAGCTAAATACCTAACACAAAAGGGTAAAGACAATAGTATAAAAGAAAAGAAGCTTTTACTGCAAACTTAACCATTCTAATAATAAGAGTTAAAATTAAAGTGGAAATAGAAAAACAGGAAAGAGAGAGAAAAAAAAACTCGATAAATTAAAAAATATATAAAAGGAAGGAATAGATAAATAAATATTACATTTTATTTGCGAATGGACTGATTGTTAGTGAAAAGATACAAGATTAAATAGAAGTTATTCGGGGAAATGCAGGGGAGTTGAGTTGTGGTTGAAACTCTGCCATGTATACTATTTCATTTCAGATAAAGCTATCCTGTTCAAATACAGTTTCTCTAATAACAGAAATATATAATACTTGTCCTTTAAACATTGACATTTTTAACTTTTATTTTATATTTATTCTATTAATGAGATAATTTCCAAGTATATTATTTTAAGTTAAGTTATTTTGATAATAATTGCTTTTTTAATTTTTTGTTGAAGTTTAATTCAGATATTATATTAAATATTAACCAATAGTAACAGTCATAGCATAACTATGGAATTTTAGAAAAATTATTCCAAGCTATTGACAATAACCACCTAGGTTAGATTTTTTTTTTTTTTTTTTTTTTTTTTTTTTTTTTTTTTTGGCAAGAACAGGATGGAATAGTAATCTTCTAGTCAGCTTAAATATGAGCCAAAGAGGGTTCGAAATATTGCAAAAGAGAGCTTTTAAATTTTTCCTCTAGACCCTACTATAAATAAGAATTATATACAAGGAAACAAACCGTACTACTTAATAGTATATTTTAACTTAAGTAGTATTCCTGGACTGTAAAACACTTAAGAAAGGCCCTGCCAAAGAGCTTATTCAATAATTATAATATGTTGTGTGTGGTCAGTCAAAGTTAGTTGACGGGGTTAAAACTAGTTTTAAATAACATTAATGATATATATGTATTATGCTAAAATTATGTTTATGCTAAAATCAGAGGCATTAAAATTAATTTTAACTTGCTTAACAAATTACTCTTTACATATTTTGTATTATATTAATTTATATAGTTTTTTTTTTTTGTTGCAGGTGAGAAATGAGTTAATCTGATCAATATTGAAATACTGGAAAGGGACTGTGTCGTAAGCAAGAATTAACATAACTTTATTCCCTTTCTTAAAGTACTTCATTTTTTAACGCATAAACTCTGTGAAATAAATATCTGTGGGTGGTACTATAATGTAGAAGATATAATTTAGCTCAAAATACGTAGAACAAAACTAACATTTATTTTACACAAAAACAGTAATTCATTTTACATTTAAAAAGTAAATACATCACTGTCAAGTCACGTCCACCAGGTTGTGCACCACATATCCTGGTTACCTTTATTTCCTCTTTTCTATTTACTTACATGTACAAATATTCAGGGTGACTAAGTTTGGTATGCGCGCAAAGGGTCGAATCTCAATATTTCTCAAGTTAAATCGATATGTCGAACTTTTGAGATATTACGTATAAGAAGAGTGAAGGAGTTGGTTGGATTATATGGAGTGTAGATTATTCTATTTTTTTAAAGGTTATGAAACAGGTCAGTTTTTAAGCTTTTAAGATTTTTATGGTGACCATGTAAATAAAGATATGGGCGTTCATAATTTTACCGATTTTTTTTATGATATCCAATAGTTGCATTTAAAATGCATTTAACTTCTCCTTATGTGTTGTATATGTAACAATTTTTTAAAGAAAATTTAATGCTTTTGTAAACAGTGAAAACCTCATCTCTTTATATTTCTTGGAGTTTGAGTTATACCTAGACCATTTACAACAACCATATATATCAAAGAAACAATGTATCGACTTACCTCGAGTACAATTGAGAATCGACCCTTTGCTTATACTCAGTGCGCATATATATATATATATATATATATATATATATATATATATATATATATATATATATATATATATATATATATATATATATATATAAAAAAAATATACACGTGTGTGTGTTTATCAGACATAGCTTTAATAGGAAGGGTTTTTTTTAAAGATATTTAATGGATATCTAATTCCAACATTGTATTACCTATATTTCACCCACACTTCATCTTACGGTATTTTTTCTCATCTTGAGTAAAATATGTCACATCTTATTATACACCAAGACCAATAACAAATATGTAAATCAGTATTTTATAGTTATTCGAGTTTTTTTTTTTAACAAATATGTAAATAAACAAACTAAACAAATATGTAAATCAGTATTTTATAGTTATTCGAGTTTTTTTTTTTTGCAAATCTTTAAAATTTTATGGTTTTATTTTTACTTTCTTTAAATATGTATAATGTTTTAATTTTAGCACGTAGCACGTTCAGTTTTTTAAGTTTTATATTTATCTTTATGCATGGTAATAATTAGTATTTAATCATCTCACATTGATAATATTAAACATTTATAATTATTAGTTTTTTTGTGGTTGTTGTTATTTATATTACTTTTTTAATTTTTTTTTTCTAAACGTATTAATTTATGTCAAAGTCGCTATTCGTGCACAGTGTGTGAATTATTTGGAATTAAGAAAATTGAAAATTATAAATTAAAAAACAAAACATTATTACTAAAGCTAAGGGAACCAAACACGAACCTGGGTTATTTGTCTTAATATTATTATATAATTATCACAGCTGATTTATTTTTTTAATATTCTTTTAGCTTAAGTAAGAGCTAAATCCCTAAATCAAGGGATGCCTTGCATTTTTATTAAATAGACACGCATTGTCGTACTCTTTGTAAAATGTTTTGTATGTTGTAACGGAAGCATTGTGATCATTCTGAAGAACGAAAAGTATTTTTAAAAAAAGACATTTTACATTTAGACCACTCTATCACAAAACAAACGCTAACACTGACACAACACTAAAAGCACTTCTGCGCCTAATGTGTAGGCACAAACTTGTTTTTATTAATAACCATATCTTTAAAAGTACTCATCCGATTTCAAAGAAATTTGGATGGTTTGTCGAAAGTAGCCTATTGATGGTCCAATATTAATTTCTACCATCTGCTTAGATTTAATATTGCTTAAAAATAAGTTTCCTCCCCTGGGAATCGTAACAGATCCAAATCTCATGACCATTTGTCCAAAAATACGATCCGAAGAAGCTTTATGCCATACAAAGTAGCAGTCTATTTTTTCTTATGTTGATTAAGTTAAAAATAATAATTGATGAGTTTATTGTCAAAGAATTCTTCCTATAAATTCCCTTCAACAATCCTTGTTTGGGATTTCCCTTTACTTCCCTACTACTGCGATATTGCTGTACACAAAATCTCTTACAACTTATAATGAAAAGAGGACAGGAGTAGTTAAGTGGTTGAACTCGCGTAATTCCGCCTGAAACCTCGGTTTAGACCGAGGTTTCATAATAATATAATTTGTATATTATATTATTAGGTCGGATAAATAATGTCGGTGATTAGTCACCGACATTATTTATCCGGTGAGTTGGTATCCCAGAGAGATGAGACTTGTTTATACTCATGATCACATGGAGTGAGATGAGGTGTTTAGAACCCCCGTCCTGTAACTACCAAATTATTTGTTGATCAGGAGTACAATAAATAGCAACAAAAAAGAAACCATACATGGCTTAAAATTTTCTCATAATGTATATTTGTCTCATAGATATTTTAACCATCTACGAGTATTGTAGTCGAAACCAGTCTGTGAGAAATATACAATTGAAGATAACGAAAGTAAAAATCAAAATTATGAATTTACTGTCCACATATTATATATCTATTAATCATGAGCTATTGTGCTTTTCGATCATTTTGTTGGTCGCGTTATATCAGTGATTTTATCAATATTTTTAAGTGATTTTTATCTACAAAATTAATTTTTATTTACAATGATTAAGTTCCGCTAAATCTTGATAGACCAAATAATTTTTTAAGGGTTTTAATGTTATGGAATAAGATTCTTCAACCCTTTCTCTATTTTTCTTCTTTTTTTTACGTAGCTGATTAAAAATAGAAAGGAAGCAAAATGTTAGATTTATATAGGAGAGTTTTTTACCTTTTAAAAAAGAAGGGTTTAGGTAGTATTATATAGTGTTGCCTGGGTTCGTGTCCTTTTTAAAGGATAAAAAAGGACTTGAGTGTGCAGGATTGAGTAAATATTTGCACAGGCATAAAGGACGAGGCAACTTGAGCATATCTTGGGCTACCTTCAGCTCCTGCGTATCTTTTTCTACACCAAAACCTTCCTAAAGCAAGAAAAGAACAAGCTTAACTTAAGCATTCAAGAAAATTCCTAAGCAGTTTTAAAAATTCCTACTATTTCCATTTCTTCCTTTTTTTGCTGTTGTATAAAAAGGATATTTCCTCTAAAAAGGGAAAAGGGAAAGTAAAAAATGTAATTTTTTTTTATGGTTTACAAAAAAAACTATTAAACAAACAGTTCATATGTGTATTGTGTGTATTTGGCTTTCTATTTAATTTTTAATTTTAATGACAATTTATAAATTATAAATAAATGGGGGGTTTTAATTAAATTTACAAAATTATTTTGGTATTTTTTATGCAGGAGTTGTTATTTTTGAGAAAGATTCATTATTATGGCACTTTATAATTTAGTTTGTTTTGTCATCGTGGACAGAAAGATTGTAATTTAATCTCAGAGACCGTGTAATATCAGAGATCTTATCCGGAGATTGTGAAAAGGCAAATTAATTTTACCTGGAAAGTGTCATTAATTTAAATTTCCCAGGAGTGACTTTTTGGGATCGTTCGGAAAATTCCCAGTTGGGTAATTGTGATCTCCGACGACATCCAGGGAATAATTAAATCGACCTTTTTCTTCTTTTACAGTGAAAAAGAGTAAAACAATTATTTGCAAGCGGAACAAAGACAAATAATAGTTAATTATTCTTTGATGGATTTAATTCTTTTAAAAAATGGAGGATAACAAGTAATGATGTCTTGTTAGTACAATAATATTACCAACGTGGGAATATGGTCCACTGAATGTTTTAACAATATGCGTACTATCTAGTTAATCACTCAAATATATAACTGGAAGAGATTTAACTTTTTATTTTCTTTACTTTTTTAGTCACAACTACAATATTACAGCAGATCTAACTGTAAAGAGGTTAAGCGGTATCAGTTATTTTTAAACTACACAAAAACTATAAAACTAATATCAGTAAAAAAAAAAAAAAAAATCCTTATTGATTGTAGGGTCTATCAATATTGCGACCCTTCTTTGGGTTATCTTCAAGCTGACTGGAAACTGTTCTATCCTGTTCTTGCTGAAAAAAATATTTTATTCTAACCTAGATGGTTATTGTCAATAGTTTGGATTTTATTTTTAAAATACCATAGTTAATCTAACTGTCACTATTAGTTAATAAGGCTTCAAATTTAAAATATATATATATATATATATATATATATATATATATATATATATATATATATATATATATATATATATATATATATATATATATATACAGGGTGACCCGCGATAAAATGTCATAAAGAAAGTGGGGGATTCTATGGGTCAAATGCAACAAAAAATGTCGAGTAAGCATAGGCCCATATCTCAATAGTTCTCGAGATATCGATTTATTTCCTTTTTTTAAGTGCTTCACGAAAAGTTTTAAAAAATGCCTAATATGTCAAAAACTAAATGAGATAAAGAAATTGGGCTAAGGACCAATTTTAAAGAGCATAAAAAAACCTTTCAGAATCATTCATTTATTTCTAAATTATCAGCTGCAAAGCATCTTTTAAGTTCTGTTACATTTGAAAATTTGGATTTTTTAAAATTCGACCATGAAATTTCTCATAATTCAAAAACTAGTCCGTTGAGCTTAAACTTTAATTATACCATTTGAAAGCTTATGAAAAGCAGAAGTTTTTCCTGAAAACGCCGCACTTCTAACATCCCTCAATTACGAGTAGTAAGCTCAGGAATTTCATGGTCGAATATTAAAAAATCCAAATTTTCAAATGTAACAGAACTTAAAAGATGCTTAGCAGCTGATAATTTAGAAATAAATGAATGATTCTGAAAGGGTTTTTTATGCTCTTCAAAATTGGTCCTTAGCCCAATTTCTCTATCTCATTTAGTTTTTGACATATTAGGCATTTTTTAAAACTTTTCGTGAAGCACTTAAAAAATGGAAATAAATCGATATCTCGAGAACTATTGAGATATGGGCCTATGTTTACTCAACATTTTTTGTTGCATTTGACCCATAGAATCCCCCACTTTCTTTATGACATTTTATCGCGGGTCACCCTGTATATACATATATATATATATATATATATATATATATATATATATATATATATATATATATATATATATATATATATATATATATATATATATATATATATATATATATATATATACATACTATTATCCAGGTAACTTAATCCAATTCAACTGTCCAAAAGAAGTCTTTATATCAATAGTTTGGAAACTAGATGTTTTCCGGTAAAACAAATTATATGGTTAAATTATTAGATACTGCATTTAAGAATTTAAAAAAAAAAATTGTTTGAACCGTTTTCGGGAAATATTTTTTGGGGGGTTTTTCATCCCCAATTTCAGACCTAAAATTTATTTATCAATTTCGCCTCGGTGTATGATTTTTCTAAAAATATATGTTATATTTAATTTGTAAATATATTTACATATATTTACACATTAAATATGACATATATTTTCAGAAATATATATATATATTCTAATCTATGCTAATTTTTTATCGAAATCGGCACAGTAGCTTAAGTTTTACTCGTCTCCACCGACTGGAAATTTTTTAAAAACCATCTTTTAACTCGTAAATGAATTAGAATATTAAATTCGTTTTTTCTCATGACAATACTTTTTCTATATATATAATATATGCTACATTTATAAGTAGGTATAAAGGAAAATTCTTTGCATAAAGAGGTTTAATCATGCCGTTGCGTTGTACGTTTATGGGGGTGATGATAATAGTTTTTATCCTAGGATTTCTTCCCTGCTTACTTCTCCTTAATCTTGTAACTTTTTAACCTAGAATTTTTCCCCTGCTTTAAGTCAGAGACCATTGTAAGATTCCTGCTATATTTTCAAACATGATTAAAAACTATTTGAAAACTCAATCCATATCCAAAATCGAAGCATTTACTTGAAAAATTCGCTTTTAAGAAGAAATAAGATGCAATCCCTGATTCAATCCCCTAGTATTTTCAAAATGGTTTAATCTAATCAAGTTTTCTAAGCCTTTTTTTGAATCCTCCATAATAAGCAGCTTTTTCTTACTCTGGTCTCCGACATAAATGTAGACTATGCCTTCTTTTAATGCTTTTAGCGAATTTTCAAAGAAAATTACGCTATTGCAATGGCTTCAAAATTTTTGTGATGCGAATTTTTGAAAAATTTTTCCATGGAAATCCGTTTTAGACCATTCTGAATCGATTCCTAAAATTTAACACTTTTTTTTATGTATGTATGTATATATGTATGTATATATGTATGTATATATGTATGTATATATGTATGTATATATGTATGTATATATGTATGTATATATGTGTCACTCCAGACGATATCTCCCCTTAGGATGCACTTAAAAATTTCAAACAAATTTTAAAATGTCAATAATATCAAAAGAAAGGATGAGTTCGTTGGCCAGAATATTTGGAGTCCATTTAGGGGTCAAATTTTGACCATTTAGGGTCAAAAAACGTGTTTTTTCCACTTTACCCCCCTTTTATGTGAAAATATGATAAAAGTGTACATAACAACAATTACTGTACTCTTAAAGAGCTTTCCAACGACATGCATCTTGAAGGGTAAATACGATTTTGACTTTTGTACCTCGTACCCCTGTGTACCAAATTTTTTTTTCACCCATGCAAATTCTAAACCAAAATTTTCCTATATTATCATAAGCCAATAATCCGCAGATTTCTTTGAAAATTCGCTCATTAAGTCATGGTGCATGACTGGACTTTTATTTATATAACTCCATTTTTTTCATAAACATATAATAATTTTGCTTAATAAATAAATTAGCTAGTTTTATCTTGCACGTTACAGTTTAAAAACAGTAAAGCTGTGATTAATAAACCAGTATATTTTACGTCCATGAAATAAATTTAGATTCTCCAGCATATCAAGTAGCAGAGGCGTGTTTATAAATCATTTGTAATTCTAAGGAAGATTCAAGTTTTGAAGAGTTAGCGAAGAGTCTTGTCGTCGATTTTCATTCATGATTTCGCTCTAAATTGAGGTCAATTTTTTTATCCGTTTCCTAAATCTATACTTCAAAATGAAATCGAAGGATAAAGTTGTAGATTTATGCCTTGTTCGGTGGGCTTTTTCTGGAGTTCATATTATGTCCCGGAATTACTATCTTGGATCTTTATGACTACTTGGGTGAGGGAGTTATTGATGAAGTAAGACCGAAAGCTCATTATTTTAAATGTGACAGGTACCATTTTGCTTCCGAGCTTGCCGAAGATTACGGAAGTATTGAGATTATTATACAGAATCATTTTTACTGGTATTTTATTACTTTGCTTTGTAAGTTTCATCGCACGTTTCCGTTATCCCGATTTTGAACCACTTCCCGTATTTCAATCTTCCCCAAATTTTGCACATGGAAACAAGTAAGGTAAAGAATACGAACCCCCCCCCCCCCCAAAAAAAATGCTTCATATTTCTTTGTTTTTTAAGTTTCATCGCACACCTATATTGCCCCAATTTTAAACCACTTCCCGTCTTTCAATCTTCCCCAAATTTTGCACATAGAAACAACTTAGGTGAAGAATACAGAATCAAAAAAGAAGTTAAAAAAAGACCAGTTTTCAAAAATGGTATTTTTATATTAAAAATATTAAAACTAATGTTAGCTTTTTTAATGATTTTATAAAAATGATAAATTACTCCTTTGGCAAATACTTATTACTTATTTTATCTACCTACTAATCTCGTGATGAACACTTTGTAAACGTGTTTAAAAAAAAATAAATGAGATATTAATTGGATCTAAATTCAGTCTTACTATATATTTAACAAAGTTTTGTTCGAGTCCTTGAGAAATCTTACATCATTTTATATAATATTTAGTTTATGGAACAAAATTTGAGGTTTTTTAAAGATATTTTTGTTTGGGGATTACTAAACTTGTAGTTAATTAAACTCAAATAGGAAGATCTATAATTTTACCTGTGTATTCAAAAATATAAATAAAATACAAACCTGTTTCCAACACTTTAGTGTCGAACACTGCAGTTTACATTTATCATCAGTTAATTATCGCTGATGATGAATTCGACTAAATTGTTTAAATCTATTTGCATTGTTTGCATTAATTTAAGCTGCTACTGTGATTATCAGATAGTAAATTGGTTAATTTTCCTCTTTGCTTTTCATCCAGTATTTATGTAGTGCTTTATCTTTAAGTAATGCGTTTTAGACGACAAATAAAAAATAGACTGCCAATATGTGTGGCACATAGCTTCCTCGCATCCTATCGCGTGCTTTTACAAGCCGTTATTTTTTAATTTGTTTAATTGTTTCCCCCGTTTTTTTAATCTATCAACATTTATTTGATTTTTTACATGAATTGAAGTATTCATTTAGTAAAAGTTAAAGAGCGCAGACAGTTCAATTCATCTGAGGCTATTTGCGGGTTACTTTCGATAAACTAAACGTTTCATACAAATCAGATAAGTAGGTACTTTTGAAGCTGTAGGTGTAAATAAATGTATGGTTGTGCGCATGAGGAAGAGAAACAAATGAGCGCAGAAGGTTAAAACTTAATAGGGCCAACAATTATTATGACTTACCATACAAATTTCATTAAAATAGGACTTGTAATTTTTAAGATATGTTGGTTCGCAGAAATTGAGTGACAGACCGACAGACAGACACTAAACCAAAAATGATCCCTGATGTCTGAAACGGATTTCTGAAATTTTTGAAATCGGAGACAAAATATATTCTTTCTTCAGAACTCCTGTCCGATCTTTACCTCCTTCGGTAAGATCGGAAGCAATAAATATGATTTGTTATTATGTTGGAATTCTGCGTTGTGAATGTGTTTAGCTTGTGTTTGTGATATTAAATTAGTTCTTGTCTTTTTGGTTTTTGTTTTTTTAATTTTTTGGATTGAGTGAAAACAAATTTGAAATATCGTTTAATAATAATGGAAACAATATATCCACAGGTGGCGAAGATCAGAAGTACAGACGAATTGAAGAAACGCGAGCTGATGGTAATAAAATATATAAAATTAACAATTTACATTTTAAACTTCACTTGGTAAATTAGAAATAGAAATATTTCTTATTACCTAACACTCTCATGCACATTTCAGAATAATAAACAGCTTGATAATTTAATCTTAACAATAAAATCCCCTGCAAATCGCAACAGACACAACTGAATTAGACACTTTACACTTTGATAAAAAAGTGAGTCATAAGGAGATGCACTGCACATGTTTATAGAAAATAATAGAGGGTATATTCATTTATTAAATGTTTGATAGCTTTTTTTTGATTGTGGGTGCCCTTCGAAGTACAATTAAAAAAAAAATTAAATAGTTTTATTTAACAAAGTGCTTATAGGCTTCCACGGGTTGTCTCGAATATTTGGTTCCGGTGAAATCCTCATCACGAAACGTTTTAAGGTCGACATCAGTATATACTGTTGCTTCGAGTTAACACCACTATGCACCACACCCCAGAAAATGTTTTGAGTAGTGGAAGCAAAACATTGGATTTTAAACCCTTCGTAAAAGTGATTTTACCGGAAAAACAAGTTATATACTATTTTTTAGAGATATGAAACCAAGTATGTTTTAAGATTTTAGCCTAAACATATTATAAATATGAATGGATTTAGTAATGTAATTGTGCAAAAGTCTTATTTATTATTTTCTTTTATTCTTAAACTTTTTAATTTTATTTTACACCTAATTTTTCGAGGCAAAACATGCATTTATAATAAGCTTAAGTAAAGGTTGAGGTCAATGGCTTTTTATTTTCCTGATATAGTTTCATTTATAGCACAATCCTGATGACCTGACTATGAGCGAATATCTTTCTGATTGTGCGAATCAGTTTTGCCGCTCACAATAACCTGACGCTAACTGTCTCTATGGTTTCCCAGCGGAACCGTCTTCACGCCTAGTTAGCGGTCAACAATGCATTTCCAAACGGCTTCCGACAAACGTCATATAAAATCAATTTATCATGACGAACCATAGTAACCAACGCCAACAAATATTTCATATTTCTTTAACAAAACGTTTTTCTTTTTTTGTAGGCGTTGGCTCTCATGATAATGTGTGTATGCATGTATGTTAATATGTACATATATACAATATACATATACATATATATATATATATATATATATATATATATATATATATATATATATATATATATATATATATATATTTATATATATATTTATATATCGTTCCAGCCGTCTTGTGGCAGTGTTTCATAACTGTTCCAACCTGGGCAGGGATTGTTTGCGAACCGTTCACTGTACGGTCCCAACGATCCTCAGACAATACCATGTCCTGATTTGTATAACATGCGCAGTTATGTCAATAGTCACAAATATCAACAGGAAGGTTCCCTAATGTTAGGTTTCCTTGAATGTTTTAATACAGTGCGAATTATAGTCCAAAAACCGTTCCAACCTGACATGATTTTATTACAGTACAATGTTAGCGCATGCGTATAAAACCTGTCCTAAACGATTCCCGAACGATCCGCGGGGCGATACAAGGGACGGTACAAATAGGGGGGTTGAAACAAACTTATAGTTTACCAGCCATAGGAATTATAACTAAATTACTAAATTGACCATTTACTTATTGTGTCTTTTTTTTACTACGTTTTTATTAGCTTGCTTTCTTGTTTGTTTGTCCAGTACAAATCTTGTAATCGATTTTTAACTTACTTCCCGAGTAGCTAAACATTTGAAACTTTTAGAATAGCTCAGAACACGATGACAATGCATTATTTTAATACTTTTAGCTATCTTTCAGCAAAATTTAATTCGTTTTCAGCAAATTTTGCTGTGAATTGTGTTTTTGATGGAAAGTTAGTTCGGCAAAAATCTGCAAGTTATTTTATTTCATTTGACATGATCCATATATACTATCTTCATTTTGACAGGTTTCAAATTTATGATTTTTGACTGAAAATTTAAAAACGTAGTATATAAAAAGTCCTTTTTATCTAGCAATTATGATCTACTTATCTTAAATATGACATGATTCACCGAAAGTTTTTGCTCTTGTTATATTTAGTATATCAAATAATGAAGTAATAAAACAATACATCATCACATCTTGGTCCCTTCCCATAATTAAATTCATTATATTGTTAAAACTTAGTCTTAGAAAAGATAAATTTTACCCTCTGTGTTCTTTAGCTTATTTCGAATATATCTTTATCCCTACCCTCTATAACATTTGACTTTCCTTCACAGTCTACTTGTTTAACTGTCGCTAATGAGGAAGATATCTTTATCTTTATGAGTACTACCTGTAAACAGTTGGCATCCCTCTATCTATAGTCTTTAACTTCAAATTCTTTGTTGGTTACGAAAACATCTTTATCTTTATCTCTACACCCTGCTATAATTTGAGATCCTTTTAGAATCTTCAACTTCAAATCTATTACTTTATAATATGAAGTATCTATTTAGATTCTTGTATTAAATAAAAATTAAGCTGCCTCAGGCTTTCTTTCAAACGCTATTATAGAGAAGAGCCAAAGAATGTAAACTGTTTCAGTTTTGCTGAATTCCTTATAACGAAACTAAGTTGTTTCTGGGAGACAAACTACTGGTTGACTTTGTAACGACAGGTATTTCCCGAGAGTTAAGTTTCATCCTGTCCTGGCATCCTTGGAACTCTTCGTGCCTCACATTGTTTTAACTACAGCCTTCACACAACAGGGAATGTAAACCTTTGAGCTTTACAACATATTCGTACAATATAATATGTAATAACCTTTTTAGTTTAAATACTTTCGGAGCCCATATACATATGTGGATGATGTTATACGGCGCAATTTATATTTTAATAACAATTTTGACGTTTTTTTACTTTCTATATATTTCTGTCAGTTGAAAATGTACATTGATATTAGTTTAAATTTATTGTAATCTTAGTTACTTAATAGCAATCATTCTCCGCGTCTACGTGGTATTACTAGTTCCTCCAAAATACAAACCTGGCATTTTTAATTAATATTTTAGAACATGAATTATTCATATTCTTCCAAAAAAGTATATACTTTAATACTAATAAGGCCAAAATGTAACCTGTGCCCTATGTGGCTCTCCTTTACTTGATTACCCACCCAAATTTACCTAATATAACATCTTCTTTGCTTTGTTACCAACCATTAACATTTTTAGGTGGGTAAACATGTAAAATGTTGCCTATATAAAACCTTCTTTACTTGGTTATCCACCGCTTGCATTTTCATCTTGCCCTCTTTACTCTCCTCTTTCTCTTTCTTTTCTCTCTTTCCTCCTTCTTAACCCCATACAAAAGCCCCCACTGCTTTTTAACATTCCCCAGTTAATATTTTTATTTAATTTATAAAATAGTCTGCCAATGAGTGCGACTCATGGCTTCCTCGCGTCTTAGTACAGATATTTTAATAATTTTATGCTTTTACAACCTATATTATTGTCAAATTTATTTAAATTTACCCATATTTTTAAATCTATCTATATTGTTTTTTTTAAACTTTATTTTTACATGAATTAAAGTATTAATGTATCAAAATTTATAGAGCGCTGACGGTTGAAATTAATTTGGGACTATCTGCGGCTACTCTCGACATACCCTCCAAATTTCATAAAAAAAAACCAGATGAGTACTTTTGAAGATATAGGTGTAAATAATTGTATGTTTGTACGCATGCTGAAGAGAAACAAATAAGTGCAGAGGGTTGAAACTTATATGAGATATAAGTTAAATATACATTCATATCTTATCTCAGATTAAAGGACGGAGCAATCGGTCTCTATTTTACACAGTTAATCGATGTAAGCATTAGTGAAAGATGTCTTATCTCCCTGGGATTACCTAATAAAATTAACTAACAATAGTTTAACTATGACCTACCATCCTAATTATATTAATATTGGGAGTTTTTTTAAGATATGTTGGTTTGCATAAAAGTGAGTGACTGATCGACAGACAGACTCGGAACCAAATAATTAATATAAAAATGCCATTTTTCAAACCTGGTCTTATTTTCAACCATTTTTTTTTGGTTTCTGTATTATTTACCTTAGTTGTATCTATGTGCAAAATTTGGGGAAGTTTGAATGACGATAAGTGGTTCAAAATTGGGGTAATAGGTGTGCGATGAAACTTAAAAAGCAAATAAATTTGACGCCATTTTTTTTTTTTTTTTTTTTGTTTTTTTTTGTTTCTGTATTCTTCACCATAGTTGTTTCTATGTGCAAAATTTGGGGAAGATTGAATCACGGGAAGTGGTTCAAAATTGGGGAAACGGAAATGTGCGATGAAACTTACAAAGCAAAGTAATATAAGACCAGTAAAAAATGTTCCCTGATGTCTGAAACGTATTTCTTTCCTGGGATTTTTGAAATAGGAGACATAAAAAAATACGTGTGGTGTCGCGGGACACCCGTTAGGAACGAAGATCCTTACGCTTTTCATTAAATATAAATTATAAAATCACACTGCTAAGTATATGATGCTAACTACTTATACATGGCAAAATTAGAAGTAACTAACTATTTGTACAACAGGAATTAAGACAAAATTAAAAGAAAAGCATTATTTTATCATTGAAGTGGGCGTCTTGCAATAAATTTGTATTAAATATTGAGAAAAAAGTTAATCATGATGATGATGAGTTTATAGTTAAGAGGGTGGTTTTTGTGGTTGTATAGGGAACAGTCCTGTTCCCTACCTACCTGGCTTCAGTTTAAAATATTATTAAACTTTACTGTATACTTCTGCTTGAATCAGGTTAAAATGTTACATGCCTTTTCTCTATTTTAAATGACGTTTAGGTCCCCTTTAATATATTTAGCGATCTTTATCACTTCATAGCGGTGTCGGTGTTGGTTTTACTAAAAAGTAATATTTATAAATGTTGTTTGCCTCATTGAATAGACGAAGCTAGAATTTTTTCCCGACCTAAAATTCCAATTTTACAATTATTGAAGCTTACGTCTACGCGAGCGTTGCGCGCTAACGCTTGGGCTGATAACGTTGTCCAGTTGTCCAACGAACTCGCCCTGGACAATGCTAAAATGAACAGGTGTACCAAATTTCAACTAAATCAGTCAACTTTTACTAAAGGTAGATTTCGTGACAGTTGGTTTTGTGACGGTCGTTTTTTTCGGATTCACTCCTGGGCTCCAGATAAGGAACTTTGTTCCAAAATGTTGGAAGCAAAATTTAAAACACAATAATGTAAACCAATGGTGGTAACCAAGTAAAATATTTCCACATCCTACCTTCTCTATCAATAGTACCTCATATCTTATCATCGCATATTATACAGAGATTATGCAGAAATTACTGGCATTATGCCATACACAGAAAAGTATGTGATTCTACGTTGAATCTATAAATTTATATACAAGTCAGTGAGATCACAAAACAATAAAAGTAAATGCAATATACATCCATAAATCTCCCTAAGTGAACAGACGATATTTGAACTCATTGAGTTGCCATTGTAATCACAAGATGCATTGTATTCATAAAGTTACCTTTAAAAGGCGTATTTACTATTCACGATTCTTATTTATAAAACTTGATTATATAAATAAGGTACTGGTACGCACCCGAATTCAGCACTTACCTTCAAACTATATATTGTGTACATAAAACTTACGATTTGTTCATAAAATGCGTGAGATAAAGTTAACTCTCTTTCATTCATAGCTGAGAATGTAATGAAGATTTAAAAGTTTATTTTGGTAAAAATGGTGTGACATAAAGAGTTCAGAAGGAAAAATGGGATCCAATTTTAGGTTGAAAGTAACCTCAAAATCGCATTACTAAAACTAGTTTTCCAATTGAAGTCACTCTCAACTTGGGAAAGAAGCTTTAAGAAAGGAAATAAAAGTAATCTGGTTGACCTTCGTAGAAGATCTTTTCATCCAATGTCATCCTAATAAAAAAAAATAAAAATAATAATACGGAATCCTTTATTTAGAATTAGTGCTTCTTGAACGTCTCAATCAACTCAAAATCACAGATTAAAGGACGGAGTAATCGGCCACTATTATACACAGTTAATCTATTCAAGAATCAGTGATCAGTGTATAACATGTCTAATCTCTCTGGCATTCGAACGTGATATGTCGGTGTTGGGAAAGTTTTTCTAGCCCGGTGCACTTGGCGATCGGTGAAAACCATTGTTTGGTGCCTGGGTTTTGACATACCATGTTTTCCCCGTCTTTATTTGGTGTTGGTTCATAACTATGCAACCATGATTATCATAAATTTTAAAAATTTTATATTTATGTTCATGTGTAAGATGCTGACTATCTGATTTCCCTACAGGATTTTTTGTTCTGGCTATATTTCTGACAATGTAAAAATATCAAACCATGCCTACATGTCGTTTTCCCGGGGAAAATCTTGTTCCCAAGATATTAATGAAAACAAATATGATTTACTTGAAAATAAAAGAATCTACCAATTAGTGTGGTACTTAGCTTCCTCGCGTCCTATTTAGTAAAATTTAACGATTTTATACTTTTAATACCTATTTTTATCCAATTAATTTCTTTTTCCCCTGTTTTTAAAAACTCAAAATTGTTCTGACTTTTTTTCATGTATAAATTAAAGCATCAATTTAGCAACATTTAAAGAGCGCAGGTGGTTGAGATTAATCTGCGGTCTACTTTCGACGAACCATCAAATAAGTAGTTTTAAAGATATGTTTGTGTGCATGTGGAAGAGGAACAAATGGGCGCATAAGGTTGAAACTTGTATGGGATCAACAATGGGCTAATTATGACCTATCATCCTAATTTCAACAAAATTGAACGATTAAGCTCCGAAGCAAAACAAAAAGTAAACAACCACCTGTTGAACACTTTTTAAATAAGTTTACAAATAAATCAATTAAATGATTTATTAAGGGATTTAAATACAGTATAATTTTGAAAAAGTTTTGTTGGATTTATCGGACCGATTTTTTCTCCTAAAGTTTACATACCGCTATCGATATCGAATACACGTATGAAAGTTTTATGTGTACTTAGTTTTAGATACGTTATACGTTGAAAGAAAGTAATAATGAACTAAATAACATTTCTGACCTGAATCGATTGAAATCAATCATTCTGATATTCCTTTTCTCCGAGCTAGCGATATTATAGTAATATAATCAATAATAGAGTATAAAAAACTAGTTTGAAGGTATATGAGTGAAGAAGATTAAGCCAGACAGAGACTTGCTGTATCCGTAGCGAGGTTTGCGGTGTAATGGAGACGTTCCCCTTTACCGTTATTTCGAATCAGGTGGATGTGATTTTTTGCCATTAGTTCCGATTACACTCTCTGGAGCGGTTTACCGACAAGTCGTTAGTTTGGAATCCCACCACTAGCGCTGTATTATCTGGAGTTCATATTTCTTCTTTTTTAATTTCTTAAGTTTTTTCTATGTTTTTTACAGTTCTTAAATCTTTTTTTGATTGTTACTACTCCTTTATTTTTTTCTATCTTTACCCTTCACTTGATTTTCGTTGTGGCTTTTTTTTAATGTACATTTTTTCTTATTTTTCGATTAAGCTTTATCTGTTTATTCTTAATTGAATTTTGTTGTTTGCTTTTTTCTCTTTTGTTCATTATTAAATTTTGTCATTCAATCCTCACCTTACTGTAAAGAGATTAAATGTACGAACTATTATTCAATTATTGTTAGTATTATCAAAAATAGTTTGTAATTTTTTTCTGATAAGACATCGTTATTTAGATTCTTAACGTCGATATAATAAAATGTGAATGATACATATCCTTATGTGGAAAGAAAATATTTTTTTAATTTTAATTTTTAAATCGGTAGGTTAGAGGCAAATAAAATACACTTTTCCATATTCATATTTTATTCTGGTAATCCCCCATCCCCAATCCGCTGTTTCCTTTCCCCAAAAATATATTCTAATCTATGTAAATAAATACATACATTTTTTTTTAACCCGAAGCCTGGATATTAAAGGCTGTATTGTTATTATTAGTTCACACTTTCTGATTCTTAAATTCTGTGGATCAAAGGAAAATTGTTTCCTCAATTTTTTAAAACCTTTTGTAATAACTTCGAATTTTGTTTGTCGGCCTAAGTCTATCCTCAAAATCTTTTGAGGGATAATTAACCCTCTTGCTGTCTAACTGAGCTGAAAATTGGCACATAGACTCTATTCCAAATACAATTAATTAATATAAAATTTTAGGGTCACCCACCGTAAAACACACACACTGATTTATGACGTTGCTTGTAAACATTCAATAACCATAATTATTATGAAAATTTTCAAAGCATGTTTTTATAAACAATGTCCATGACTTTCAACGAAAATCCATAAATATAAAGGATTTATAATAATAATTTATATAATATATATGTATATATATGGGACCGAAGGTAATGAAAGCATTGCGACCATTCTGAGACCCGATATGATTTATGACTATTTTTGCGAACTACCATATTTTGAAAACGAATCGTCTTTTTTTAAAAAAAATTGGTTGGTAGGCCATATTTAGCCCATTGTTGGTCCTATGCTAATTTCAGCCTTCTGCACCCGTTGCTTCCTTCCGCATGTACATATATTTGTTTTTTTTATTAACAATTATATCTTTAAAAGTACTTGTCCCAATTTAGATATTTTGTTAAAAGTAGTCTACGATGATACTATATAGTTTCAACCGAAACTCCACATTTAATATTGAATAAAAAGTAGGGTCATCTCACTAGTAATCAAAAGAGATCCAAATTTCATGGGACCATTCGTCCAATAATTTGACGTGAGGAAGCTAGGAAGCTATGCACAACACAAATTTTCATTCTGTTTTGCATTATTTAATTCAATTTAAATTGTTACTAATTGAACGTTTACGCCCTGATAAAAGATGGTGTTTTATTTTTTAGTTTTCCGATCTCTGATTTTAACCCTTCAATGCTATGTCTACGTCTACTATACCTTCGAGGTACAGAGCCATAAATATCTATTCAATATTTATACTATACTTAAGTTTTCGCAAGATATTCCTATATTTATTTCAACGTTATTGACAGGCATATTTATAGGTAAGAAAAATTAATAAGGCAACGAGATTTTGTGGATATCTGTATAACAGAAGTAAAATATTTTCCTCTTAATAGGTTAAGATGATTTTCGTGACTTTTCCATATAATTCTTGGTATAATGGCATGCTATAAAGATTCAGTACATTAAAATAGTTAGATGGGGGTAAAGGATATTATTACTCTATAAATAAATCAAATATATAGAAAAGATTTCTTCGATTGCTGTCAGCAAGGTATAGGGGAGGGGGGGAGGAGATTAGGGCAAAAATTGTCCTTCAATGTACCCAAATATTCTCTGGCATGCATCCATCAGAAGAGAATCCCACAAACTCCTTCACAAAGAATCACTAGGCCTGCCAAAATAGTACAACATATATATATATATATATATATATATATATATATATATATATATATATATAAAAGGAGAGAAATAAAATCAGACCTAAAGGACCTAGTATTGTTCCGCCATTTTTCCTTCCAGTTTTTTCTCTTTTCAGACGGCTTTTCTTTCCATTTTCCAATGTATTGTGATGTATTGAGACAGGGAATCCTATACTTCATTTTCCCTCTTTTCTACTCCAACCTAAATTAAATGAAACAATGGTAAAGAAATCAAACCCAAGTTTTTCCCATGAAAATGATTTATTAAAAAAGAACAATCATTTGATACTTTTTCGGACAATTACTTTTTACTTTTTCGAGATGTTTTTAATAAGTTGCTTTTTTATTAAGCTTTTTTTTACAGACTGAATGACTTTTTAAATGTTTAGACTGTATTGATCGCAATTTGGGATATAAATGAGGGAGAACGATCCGTTAAATTGTATTTAATTCAATCAACAGAAATCACGAGTGGATTACTTACCAATGCGTATGCGATGCTACTAGAATGCGTGAGACACTTGTATAGCCATAAGTATAAAAATCAAGTTACAAAATTTATTGGAAAATTATGACTAAAGAGGTTAATAAAAATGTCAATAAATTAACATACGCGTTTCAACAGTTTATATCATCTATGTTTACTCTTAATATGTTTACTTCTACTCTTTCTTACTACTACTACTTACTTCTTATACACTACTCTTACTATGGTTACTTCTACTCTTACTATGTTAACACGGAAGTTTACATAAAATGTAACGCGTATGTCAATTTATTAATATATAATTGTGGTGACAATAACGTTGTGTTACTTTCTGTTATTCTCTCTAGTCATAATTATAAAGTGGTACCACAAAACCTCAGTGAAATCATCCAATCATTTATTACAAAAGCTAAGATTCAGTATTTTATGAATTAACTCCCAAATGGCTCCCAAGACTCAAATCAAATTTGAAAAACAATCAACGATGTTAAAATACACAAACAATAGCTAGCACGGACTTTACGGCTTAACTTATACATCCAACCATGTCATAGCAAACTATTTAAATTATTACTTATTACTTTGGTTCCATACGAGTAAGTTAAGAGTTAGCTAGAAAGATAGATGACAAATTAACACCAATAACAAAACAGAAAATACTGACACACTTTCAAATTAATTCAGCAAAGTTATAGAAAAATAAATTATTAAATATATTACGGGATTGAAATCTGATACTGCTCCCAGTGTAGGGAATATCAAATCTCAATACTTAAAAATGTCTAAGAAAAACTGAATCAAACCTATTTGGTTTATAAGTAATATTGGTTTGAAATAAGGTGTCTTTCCTTATACATATATTATAACAAGCTTTAATAACCCATCAAACTACAGCCCCATATCAATAGTATTAAACATATCTAAAATTATCGATAAATGTGTCAAAAACAGACTTGTACAATACTTAAAAACAAATAACATTATATCAATAAGTAAGTATGTATATTAATTATTTCAAAATAAAAAGAACTTTTTATATACTAAGTTTTTAATTTTTCTGTTGAATCGTATGTAATGTTGATAGTATATAATTTTTATTGTTATATAATATATAATGTTAGTGGAAAAAAAAAATAGTTCCGAATTTATTTACTTCACATAAATGACAACCATCTAGAGAGCTGATCTTAAACCTATAAAAGGACAAATCTTTGTACAACGGATCTTCCCAACACCAAATCTAAACCGTGCCATCGATATATTTGAAATAATATAAACAATATAATCGATATATTTCCTGTTTGGCTGTCATTCATTGTTTATCTCTTGTATATAAAAATCACAAATTTGAAACCCGACAAAATGAAGATTGCATAAATATGGGTCGTGGCAAAACAAATAAAATAACTTGCGACTTTTTTTCCGAACTAACTTTCCATACAGCAAAATTTGCTGAAACCCAATTAAATTCTGCTGAAAGATGGCTAAAAGTATTAAAATAATGCATTGTCATCGTGTTCTGAGCTATGCTAAAAGTTTCAAATGCCTAGCTATTCGGGAAGGTAGTTAGAAATCGATTGCCAGATTTGTACCGGACAAACAAACAAACAAGAAAGCAAGCTAATAAAAACGTAGTAAAAATAAGAACGCCTCGCACGCTGCATTTAACAAATCTAGATACCTAGGTACTAATGTTTTGGATATAGGAAAGAAATGTTTAGCTGTTGTCATTGATTTGAAAAATGCTTTTAATACTGTCACAAAAGATATTGCTGAAAAAAACTTTATGACCTCGGAATAAGAAGAACTTGTTGTTTATTTTGGAGCTATTTAAGTAACAGAAGTCAGCGAGTTTATCTTAAGGGCGATCTGAGAGATCCTGTAAATATGACTTTTGGAACCCTTCAGGGAACGGCGACAGCACAATGGTTATTTTTGGTTTATGTAAATAGTTTACTAAAATTGACTGATACTTACTCAGACATAATATGCTTTGTAGACGATGCGTCCTAGAGCGAAGTCTTTCTAAAAGCACCCAGAAGTATTTCTATAATTAAATCCTGGTTTGATCAAAACTTATTAACACTTGATTTACAAAAAAAAAAAACGAAGTACATATATTTGTTTTTCACACGATAAAAGAGGGCAACCGCTCACCATTGAACCACTAATAATACACGAAATCAACTGTAAACTTTATAACTTAACAATCTATTGAAACATACAATTAATTTTTAAAAAATACTAATATCTTTTAAAATCTAACAACAATCATTTTTATATTCATCATTATCTTTTCTATTTTATTGCTTTTTTTTATAATACTAACAAATATTGTATCACATAGTTTAGTAAAATTTTAATTTAAGTTTGTTTTCGAACCTTGTTACATAAAAAACATAAATACTAGGTGTGCCATGGAGTGTCTGCATGCAATTTTGAGCTGAGCGTGCATTTTAATCTTAAACAATAGACATTTTTATTAATAAACAGCTGAAATTGGATCAAAAATAGTATTATTTCTAATCCCCCCCCCCCCCCCCCCCCGGTTTCTCTATTTTACCCCCCTCTTAATTGAAAATATGACAAAAGTGAACTTACAACAATAACTGTACTCTTAAAGAGTTTTCCAACGACACGCATCATGAAAGGACATATACTATTCTAACTTTTGTACCCCTTACCACGTACCTCCGTGTACCAATTTGGACCATTTCAGATTTATACCTTCCTGTGGTTGGTCACTATGACCGTGCCGAATTTTGAGTGGATTGGTTCAGACGTTCAGGAGGAAACGTTTGTACCCCGTACTCCGTACCCCTATGTACCAAATTGGACAATTTCAAATTTAAACCTTCCTGTGGTTGGTCACTATGACCGTGCCGAATATTGTGCGGATCGGTTTAGTCGTTCAGGAGGAGTATGCGTCGGAACAAATGCAAAGTGTAGTATAAGAGCCTCGCTTCGCTCAGCTCAATTAATTAAAATTTAAAATTGTTATGCATAAAGTTGCTCTACTTACCCATCCACCGCTTATGAAACACAAAAAAAATACTTACCAGTATTTCTATGAAAAAAGCCCTGTATCTCGTTACCTATGGGGTAAAGAAATAAGTTTGACCAGTGAAATTTGAAGATAATTTATTCCTCTACAAATGACTATCGCAAAGTTTTCCGCTAAAATTAACCGTTTTTGAAATATTTCAAAAAAACTGAAAAAAGTGCAAACTTTTTGTGGGTTTTGACCCCCCCTCAAGTTAGTACAAGGTTTATTTGTTCGGAAAATTGGGTGTAGAACTACTGGACATCCACTAACAATATACCAAAGTTTCATTAAATTCGGAATTTTTTCAAGGTTCAACGTACATGTCGACTGGACTATTAAACACAATTAAAATCCTGATAAATCTTTGAAAATTAAAAAATTAACTTATATTTAAATGTTTGCCACTGGCATAATCCATAAATAAGCTAGGAGTTAAATAAAGTGTTGCCTACTGTGTTACTGGGGTTTATTATTGTGTATATATGTACTCGATTCATTTAATGAGAAAATAATATTTTTTAGATTAATTAAGTAAATTATTAGGAAGCATTAATGTCTATGTATTTCAAATGCGTAGTAAAAAATATTACTAACGAAATAATCATAAAATATACATATTTTTTTTTTTTTTTAGTTTTTTAATAGAAAATCGGAAAACTTCAAGGCGCCGTTGGGAGATTTAAGAATCAACTGATTTGGCCGAAATTTGGCTCTCGATGTATTCTCATGAGTACACAAGATTTTATATGTTGTTTTATGATTTAAAAAAATCGGTATTTTCGGCCCACCCTGCCGACAAATTAATGATGAAGCATTGAAAAAATCAACCAGGGTTTGTTAAACAAAACAACATACTAAACAGCTACTTGTAAATATACCAAAAATAGTAGAGTAAGTGACATGTCCTTAAAGGTATGTTACTTTCTCCAAAGCTCTGATAATAATTCTTTATTTACATAAAATACGTGAAAAATTGCATGTGCTATGGAACATTGTCGTGGTCCCATGTGAGCCGGATTTATCCTTGAAGTTGAACTGACGCCTCGCTGTGTTGTTGATTCTCAGTATGAGTGTGTTTTAATTAAAGTTGTTCTATTATAATTCATGTTATTTTGTTGAGTTTTGGTGGTGTGTGTGTGGGTTGGTTTCGTGTAGGCTTGATGTACTGCGTGGTATCCCGCCAGATCCGTTTATTGCGTCTAATTCTCTCAGATATTTTTATTTTCGTAATATTTCGAAGAAGGTTGGGCATTAACAGAGAAAGTTGGTCTTGAAAAAAAAAAATCTTTTGATTTTAAAAGATTATACTTAAAAGATTACTTTTAATTGACTACAATTAATTTATATGTTCTGTACGACAGTTACGATTATATTTTTTACCATCGTATTTTTTAATAATAATTATAAAAAATTTAATAAAATGTATAAGATTTTTATACATTAATGAAGTATGTAATGTAATGAATTCTTACATTACATACTGTGTAAACCACAATAGAGTATTAAAGAATCAAATACATAATTGTGTAATTGAGGGTTGTCGGGGAATATTAATTATTTACATAAACTTCTCGAGAGTAAATACATTTACTCCTCGCAGCCTGGAATTTCTATGTTAGCAACTTATGCCCCTTCACCGGCTATCACATTATTGTTATTAGCGATAGTTGCTTTCCCCAAGTGTCTAAAGGTAAGGGAACCTCCTGTGCACATTGTCCAAGTTGAATGGACAGTAGTGAGAAGAAAGTAACGCTGTCACTTACAACATAGATGCATCTCATTTATTATTCTGACATATCATAGGTATAATATATTCGAGTGGTTGGATATTTATATAAATGTTTGAATATTATCGGTAAGAGATAAATTTGGCAGGAGTTGGTCGGTTATTTTGCTGTCATGGCTTCTCTGTCAACCTGTCAGTTTACTTTCCCGTCTAGTTCAACCTTTTCCTTCATTAAGCTTTATCATTACTTCTATTATTAATTATTTAAATTATATTTTCAAAACTCCTATTAGAACTCCCATAATATTATAGCTGTGTTAAAGTCAAGTTAATGATATATTGTCAATAAGAAATAAATATTGCAAGCGTATTTTACAGTGTTTAAACTATTTCAAATAATGTTATAAATAACAATTAAAGCTAGTTTCCATATGTCGACATTATAAACACTCAGGCATCTGAGTGGTACTGACAGTTAGACTGATTAATAACCGTATACAGATACTATAATTGGCATACATCTGCTATTAGCCCACTTCACGGCTGATATAAATTTGATTTACTAATTCACATCAATTGATTTACTTACAGGGAAATGGGCATTTCAGGCTTGAAAGACGTCTTAGTGGGTAGTAGTTTTGATCCTAGGACCATTTAAGAACTTCTAAATAGTCCCACTATATTTGATGTTTTGTTTATAATTATTGCAACTTATTTTAATTTTACGTCTTAATTAAAACAATATAAGGCCATCAAAGGAGGCAGGGAATCGTGATACTACCTCTTGCCGCCCCGAGGAGTGGGAGATTCCCAGCTGCTCCGATAGAGAACAAGCACGGAACATGGTGAGACAAATCTTTTTATTCCTGCCGCATCGTTCTTAGGTTTACATTACGCCATGCATCGCACAGCTGTCCTCGTCGACTCGCCGCTCCACTATAATCCATTTGATTATATAAGTTTGTTTTCTCATCACAATCCTCTCTAATCTTGTCACCACTTTACTATAATTATTCCCGTTTTTTGATTTCTTGGTTAAGATCATCGTTGTCCTCTCCCCGTTTGTTATCATTGATTTTTTATTACATCCATTTTTTTTTCTTCGTCGTCCCCGTTCTTATTACCTCTCCACTAAAATCACTGTCATTTTATAAAATAAGCTTGTTTTCTTTCCCATGCTTCTCGCTTATGTTACCTACCTCTCCACTATAATTACTCCCATTTGATTATATGAGATATTTTTCTCCATTATGCTCTCCGCTCTTGTTGCCTCTCTGCTACAATACTAAGTTTTGCCAAATCTTAGTTAAGTCACTTGGTAAGAAAATAATTAGTATAAAAATGTTTTTCATGTTTTAAACCCTTGATGAAAAGTGTTTTCTTGATATTTTTCCGTAATGAAACTGCAAAGAGCTTTGATTTATGGTTTCCTTATCGAAAGGGAAGCAAGATTAAAGGTTTTAGTACACTGAAGTAATTAATCGTCAATGACTCCCGAGTCTAAGAGCAAATACCCCTAGATCAAATAACCTCTAGAACTAACCCGCTGTTATCAGTACTTAGCTCCTTGCCAGGGAAACGTATTATCACAAGTAGTAAAGAGAGAAAAGACAAAGGAGCAAGATATTAATGGTCTAGATGTCTCCTATAAATTGCAATTGTTTGAGACATTTGTCAAATTTAACTGTTATTATGTCTTAGAAGAAGATTATTTTCTTCTGCTTTAATTTTTGTTTTTCTTTTGTATTCTATTCTCCTATATAAGTTTGCAATAGCTCTGTATAAAATATCTAGTTATTTATCAGCTTAAATGTTTTGTTATATTGACTACATCTAATTAGTTTAAAAAATTATCAGTATCTGGTTTTCCCTTTTTTTTATTGTATGGATGCATTAATTTACTTTCTAGTAATGAGGTGATGTATGTTTTTGCGATTCCGGGTTAGTTATCCCTTTTTGTTATAGAAAGTGGTATCGACACGATTTGGCATTAACTGAAAACAAATTGCAGGCCGAACTCAATCGGGAGATTGGGTGGCCTTAGGCCTTAGGTCCACAAGTCAGGCTGATAAGCGTTTTTACTGGTCTTATATTACTTTTCTTTGTAAGTTTCATCGCACATTTCCGTTTCCCCAATTTTGAACCACTTCCCGGTATTCAATCTTCCCCAAATTTTGCACATAGAAACAACTATGGTGAAGAATACAGAAACCAAAGAAAAAAAAAAAAAAAAAAGTTGAAAATAAGACCAGTTTTGAAAAATGGCATTTTTATATTAATTATTTGACACTAGATTGTCTTAGAAAATGGTCTGGCACAAGCATTTAGCTACAGGAATTGATTCAGGGCGAACGAAAAATTCGGCACCAATCGTCCGTCGGTCGCCGCCTACACAAAAGGAATTTGAGTAGTAGAAGTCATGTTATGAGGACTCTCTTCACACCAGGAAATATCGGAGAGTTCGATTCCAGTTCGTACTTGAACTCATCGATTTGACGATCGACGAATGGAAGAGAGTTCTCAAATCTGTTTAAAGGCGAGTGTGTCTGTAAGCTTCAGATAGAGGTCAGAGAGTGTTGAGAAGAGTCAAATAGAGATTTGTTGCAGCATTTGTCTCGCCAATTGATCCCTGGAAATGTTTAAAAAAGTGAAAATCCGGGAGTGTGACTTAATTGTGAGCGGAAGTGTATTTTATGAGTTTATACGTAAAATCTGCGTTGTCTTCACTTAAAATTAAAAATATTAAATTCTAAATACTTTAATTTCTATTCCTCCTTATTTTTCTTCTATTATTATATTTTATTTCTTTTATATCTCTCCACTGCTTAGAAAATAAAGCTCGAATCAGTTTCAAACTTTATGATCATATTATGTTGGGATATTACCCCTAAAGAAATAAATAAGTTAGTGTTAGTCAACACACAAGTTTACAAGTTTCTTAGAATTTCTTTAATAGGTACTTAACTTGTAAAAATACCTTAAAGTTTTCATGCTTATTAAATATTTTTTTTAGGATTGCAAGGATCAGAAAAAAGTAAAAATACTCTGTCAATTAGTGTGACAGGGCTTTTCCTCGCGTCCTATTTCGTAAACTTAATTGATTTTATGCTTTTAAAGCCCATTAATGTCAAAATTATTTAATCTCCCCCCCCCCCCCCCCGAATTTCTTCAGGGCTTACCAAAAGTAACGGAAGCTATATGTTCGTTCTGATGAAAGAAAAAAATTTATGTCTCCGATTTTAAACATTCCAAGACAGAAATCCGTTAAGACATCAAGGAACATTTTTGGTTCCGTATCTATCTTTCGCTAATTTTTTCGAACCAGCATATCTTAAAAACAACACGTCCGATTTTAATGAAATTGGCATGGTAAGCCATAATTTGCTCATTGTTGGTCCTGTTAAAGTTTTAACTTTCTTCGCCCATTTGTTTCTCTTCCACATGCGCACAAATATACATTTATTTAAACCTATATCTTCAAAAGTAGTCATCTGATTTTTATGAAATTTGGATGGTTTAGCACCACATTAATTACAACCGTCTGCGCTCTTTAACTTTTGCTTTATTAATACTTCAATTCATGTAAAAAAATCAAAACAATTTTTACATATTAATAAAACGGGGGGAGCAATGAAATAAATTAGACAGTAATGGTTTACAAAATCATAAAATCAATAAAGTACGTGATTGGTAGCTATGTGCCACACTAACTGTTTTTTTAACACAGTCGAAATTGCTTTGATTTTTTACATGAATTAAAGTATTAATTTGATAATATTTAAAGAGCGCAGACGGTTGAAATTAATCTGGGGTACCTGTAAGGTAATGTTGTGAAAGCTGAGGTTATTTGTGTCTGTTCTATTATTTACAGTGTTGTGTTTGATTATATGAATCATTTATTAGAGGATTTTTTCAGATAATTAGTTTAAGTTTGGTTAACCTTCATAAAACAATTAGCTGAAAAAAGTAAAAATATTGTAAAAACCCTTGAAAAATCTCATTCAAACCACAAAACATTTTTTTACCAAAAGCAAAAGACATAATACCAGATAATTTGCAAAATAAATTTCAATTCCTATGAAAAATCATACATTGGCCTTACCTTACAATACCTGAAAAATAGAATTTACTAACATAAATAAGTTGCATTCACAATCCCAAAAATCCTACAGGCCTAACTAGTTATTTTCTTCTATTTTCTTGTTAATCATTATTATTAATTTTATAAGGATGTCTACTCGTCATTACTGTTTCGCGTTTTTTCCTACACTTACTTATTGTTCGATACATAAATTGTAATGTTTACTCTAAAGACCTTTAAAAGGATCTTTCAAAAGGAATACCACTTGTACAAGATTTTTTTTAAACATGTTATGATGGTCTCCTGACATCTTTATGACACCATTGTCACATGTGCTATATGACTTGTTGCCCCCTCTCTGTACCTCCCAACTGTGTCGTTATCCTGTAAAATTAAAATAATTCCAACATTACCTTAAAGAAGGAAATATATTTTCCGAAACGTCGGTAAACTAAAATGTTTTTTTATTTTGACTAATCCTCGCTATCCTAAAAAAATATTTAATGATTTCACAGTCGATATATTCACCAATTCTTAGTTTTCATACTTATGTTTGCCTTTCTCTCTGTTTTGCAGGCAAAAAAGCGGCGAATGGAGCCGCTTTGCGGACCAACAGCCTTGGTGGAGGCCCGGTGATGGTGACGGCGGGCCTCTGCGAACGCAAAGGCTCCCGTCTCTCGGCTCTAGGACGACTATTTAAACCATGGAAATGGAAGAGAAAGAAGAAGAGTGAAAAGTTCGAGGCAGCCTCCAGAACACTGGAGAGGAAGATCAGTGTAAGAACACCGCGAGATGAGCTCGTTCAGAAGGGCATCCTCATATTAGACTCACCTTCCACTCCTGTACCAAAACCAGGTTAGTTCTTAAGACACTATCTGTAGTTTATTTCTTCTTGTATATTTTAGTTACGGGCTCAATAGGCGACTCTTCCCAGAAGATCCACGGTCGTTGTTCACCTAGCATCGGGATATAAATGGGTTGCTAGGTGCTATTAAGTGAAGTAGTTATTACGGCAGATGGATTGACACTCTAACCCCGTGTATTGCATCCATTGCATATATAGTTGTATAAGCCATTGCCTACATGAACTGTTGAAACACGGAGTAGTATTATTTTTCGTACCTATACATTTAATATCTAGATTGTGATAAGATGTAAAAAAAAAACAATGTCTATTTTCAAAAAGTTAAAAGTTATTTCTGTTTTGGTTTTTCTCAAATGGTTTTGAGTGATCTAATTTTAAAGACTTGTTCACTCAAGTGTGAGTTTACTTTACGATGTAGGAGGCAAGCCACCTTATAGGGATTCAACCATTCCGTCTGAGACTTGATTTACATACTTTAATTTTTTGGTTATATAAATAAGCAAACTTTGGAGTGCAGTGCTCCTAGTGATAGAACTACTAACCCCCTTTACAGTAATGACCTCTAGAGGATCTCCTCAGAATCAAAATCGCGATTTCACTAGAGGTCGTATAATATCTGACTCAAAATGCATAAGAGACTTTACAGGCAACTAAAGAAGACTTTCAGTTTTAAGTCAGTATGGAAGGATTTTAGACTCAACAAAAATTCATTATTGAGGAATTCTGTGAACAAAAAAGAATATAAAGTTTCTGACTTCATGGCGATTTATTATACATTGTTAAGAATTTAGAATAGCTCGATAGATATTAAAGTAATATTTTGAAAAGTAAAAAAATGAAAGGGGGCAGGCTGGCTATAAGAATGCCAGGGTGCATTGCCCAGGGTGCAAGGTACCTGAAATCGGGGTAAGATCGGGGTCAGCATCGTCACTGATCGAAAGAAAAGTCAGAGCTTTCATTCAGGGCAGTTAAGTATCATCAGCGGTCGGTTAAGATAAGTCAGCAATAATATTTTTTTTTAAAGTAATTAAACAGGATATTTAAGTGGCTTCTTTTTTTTTATTCAAAACGAATGGCAAATTAAGGGGGATCGGTGTAGCTCAGTAGTTAGCTTACTCTTAAAATCTCACCTGGAACTATGATCATTATTGAAATACCTGGTGATAGTTCTAATCGCTGGGATAAGATTTGTTTCACACTGATGATCGTGATCGTATCAAGGGGATATATGAAGTGGTCTATTCCCTCCTGACCTGTATTACACAGGACGTGTACCAGGTTCGCGCAATGGACACTCTTACATCCTACGTGGTCTATGTTTCGGGTTTAGAACCCGAGCCTTCGGGCTCAATTCTTTATCAACTAAATGACCTCAATTGGTAAGAGTACTAAACTAATTCAGGGGCCTGTGCTAAATCTTTTTATCTTTCTTTCTATACTACTAATTTAATAATAAAACCTGATTATTCTAATAATATAAATTAATATTATGAGAGAATTTAAACTTTCTCGAATCTTTTAGCTTTTATTTACTTTCTCGTTGAATTATAATTTATAAACACCTTTAGACTGAAATTTTCTTGTGTAGACACATCTTAATATCAAAGATAACCTGTCCTTATTGCTTGGATGAATTACGTGATTGCATGGTGTCCTCCCACCGTCAATGTATCATGTACATTATGTCAACTTGTGCGAATCAAGGAACTTTCAAAAACATTCTCTTTTAAAAGGAAGCTTTCTTTTCATGCCGAATTTATCGAAAAGAATACACACGCAGGTAGTTTAATAATGTTTTTCCTTCTTCCATTCTTTTTTCTTTGAGTTATGTTTTTTTTTCTTTAAGAAGGCACGTTGTTCACGTAACTTCCAAGAGAAGATGAAAGATTGTCTTCTTTTTCTCTTTACTGAAAAAAAATAAATAAATGGTCAATAGAAAAGATTGTGATTTTTCGTCGGGTCCTCTTCCTTGTCGACTATGCGTCGGCTTATGAAAAGGAAACTAGCACCAGGATAAGAAAAGGGGGAAAATAAGGTTTGAGCTTCTTTTGTTAAGAATAAGGACGTCTTACGGCTTTAAGAGAAGGACGGAATCTCGTGGAAATAATTGATTAGAGCTACTGTATACATGTAGAACTGGTAGAAGGATACTCCGGAATACATGAGAGAGTTCAGATAGGAAAGAGTTGAAGGAACATTTTCGGACCTTCTTAGCTCCGATGTATTGGGATCATCGCCTTATCTAGGATAAACACAATGCTTTCTCTTCAGGACGAGGACACACCGTGAAAAATCGGCTTTTCACCTTAAAACTCCTTTATTTTCTCCCGTCTCAAAGAGGCAAAGCAAAATTCCTTTTCTCTTTATCCTCCAGGTACGCCTCTAGGATGCGGTATTTGAGAAGTAATCATCGATCTAAGCCTTAATCTTTTATTCTTTAAACAGATTATTGTCTCTTTGAATAAAGAGAGAAAATTGCCTTTAGATTATCTTCTATCAAAAAGGAAAAAAATACCACTTACCAGTGTATATTTTTTTTTTATTCCCTTTTAAAAATTTTCCGGTTTTTTGTATGATTTGAAGAATGTCCGTTCTTTTTACTCGTGTACACTTTAGACAAGTAAAATTTTAAAATTTTAGTCGTTTAAATTCTTTGAATTCCTTCATATACGTATTTATTTCCAACCTAACTATGTCAAGAATAACAGTAAAGGCGAAGTAATCTTAACATAAAGTGAATATATTGGCAACGTATAGAGGGAGTGAAAGCACTATGAATCAAATCCATACTATCCATGTGAAAACAGTACCATAGAAAAGCAGTCTTTATATAAGGTCAATAAGATAGTTATAGTTATGTATAAAAGAAATAGAAGCGCTATGAACCAACGCCACATTAACCATATATAAAATTATACCCTTTACCGTAGTAAAGAAGTCTTTACGTAAGCTAAAAAATATGGTAATGTATGAAGAGAGACTAGCACCAAAGCCTTACTTACCATGATATTGCAATACCGTAGTGAAAAAGTTCTTTATTTTTGGTGACTATGATGCTAATGTACATAGTGGAAGCACCATAAACCGAAGACATACTTACTAACCATGTTATAAAAATACCGTAGTGAAAAAGTTCTTTTATATGAGGTGAAAATGATGGTAATGTTTATTAGGAGTGGAAGCACCATAAACCGAAAAGATATTAACCATGTTATAACAATGCCGTAGTGAAAGAGTTCTTTAAATTTGGGTAATAGGATAGTAATGTATATCGTGGAAGCACCATAAACCGAAGAGATATTAACCATGTTATAACAATACCGCAGTGAAAAAGTTCTTTTAATTTGGGTAATAGAATGGTAATGTGTAAGGATTGATCGCACTTGGTACCTAATATTTTATCCTTTTTGCTTTTAGTGGATTGAGGCTAAAGGAGTCGAACGAACTTGATTTACTGTGAATTTGTTTAGAGATTATTGGGGAGCTTCTACTAGAGAAATTGTACAAGGCTAAAAGTAAAAAGCACCACACCATGAAACAAAGCTGTAACAATCATAATAGGAAAAGAAAAGAAAGAGAAAGTATAAACACGTGGCTCTTTCACCCTTCAAAAGAAGTTTTCTATAGTTTCCTAACATTTTCGCCTTTTGTTTCTAACTTTGAATTATTTCTCAATGTTCTATTTGCCCTTTTATTTGCTTTTTTTTTATATTTATTCTCTCTCTCTCTATTGTTATGCTATTCTTAACTCCGGTGGTTGTTTTCATTGACTTGCTGGCTTCGTGAGGAAGAATCAAAACTAGTTTTGATTCCTAGAAAACAATGTTTGCATCGCGTGTCTGTTAAGACTTTAAATTTTGATTTGATGTCCCATCTTCAACCTTTATTTATCCTCTATAAACGAGAATTACCGACGGTTTGAAAAAGTTTTTTATTTCATTCAATCCTAATGTTGTATATTCAAGTGTCTCTGAAAGAAACTTTGCTTTTCAATAATGATATTATTAAAGAAAAAATCGTCCCGCAAAATCCAACAAAACTTTCTCATATAGAAATTGATAGTGTATTTACTCATTTAATTCATTTATTTTTAAACACTCGTATTTATAAAGTGTTCAACAGGTGGTTGCTTACTTTTTGTTTTTTTATTTTTAATAAAATCCGATTTATTTTCATCAATATCTCGGGAACTAGATTTTTCTCGGGAAAACGAATTTTTTAATCAATATCGTCGGAACTGTTTTGAAGAAGTTATTTCTTTTTTCACTTTATTTCAGATTCTTTGGGGTAGTTAGAGCTATAATTCATTTTTCGATGTAAGTGCCTCGGGATATGATTTATTTGGCTTACTAGTATGCCAGTAAAATTAATATAGATAATACCTTTGTCATACTTTATCAGATGAAATTAAAAATATTAAAATAATTTATCCAGAGGTCTCTAGCGAGCAGTGGGAAGGGTTAGTTTACCTGTAACATTTTTGTCAGTAATTTTTTAATAATTTAAAACTAATGTTTGGACAGCAACATTGGGGAATTCTAGGCTATCTACATTCTTCCCGGTAACCTAAATGAGAAAACGTTGTAAATTAAGTGTTGTTTTTGTTTATATGATGTACATACCATATTATACTTTATCGGTGATTAAAATTGAGATTCTGCTTAAATTTCATTGTGAAATAGTATCTTTAGTAAAATTATACTATGATTTGATAAAGAATAAAATAAAATTAAGGGCTTAAGGATTTTATAAATTGAGGGCTCCTTTTTCTCCTACTAAATATATAAAGAAGAGAATGTCTTTTAAATGATGTACTTAATACTGAACGACAAATTAAATGCTTAAAGACAAACTTATGAGAAAAGGAATGGGACAAATAAAAAATAATTCTGCGCCGTTAATTTGTGCTTACACGTGAATGAGAAACTTCATTTGGAATAATGCACTGAATAATGATCTTATTCTGAACGATAAATTAACTGCATAAAGATCAACTATTTAATTATATAGTTACTGCTGAATGATCTTTTTTACTTGTCTCTTCCATACTCATGTAGTTAAACGATACACATATTTTTTTACAGAGAACCTATATCCTATATATTTCTCCATTCTTTTCATGTTAAAAAGATACTTCTAAAAAATGCTTGCGTCTTTTTATAAAACACTTATTTCCCCATTCGAAATATACCAATTTTACATTAAACTCTTTCTATTTCTGGTTTTCATATATCTTGACAGCTTATAAACAGAAAAATATGGCAGGGGAAAAAAATGAAATAAAGAAAAGCTATTTTTTCTTTGCTCCACTCTGTTAACTTTATATTTCCTTGTATGGAATAGACTCATGATATTTTCTTCTTTTACAATGTTTCTATTTTTTTCTTTTTTCTCAATATGGCAAGATTATGTTGTATAAAAACCTTGATATCTTGCCTCAGGAAAGGAAAGTAAAGTTTGCCCTTAGCTTTACTTCCACGTCCCTTATATTTTCCCCCTTTTCCCTATGTTTTGACATTTTCCATTCATTTTCCTCCCCTCTCTTTTATCTTGTTATTGTGTGCGTGTTGACAGTTTCCTATTTTTATGTTGAAAATAGAGAGAATGGTTCTATATCTTATCACACATTTTTTTGTTGAAATAAATCAATTTATCATTAAATATATATACAATTTTTCGGTTTAAACTAGAATATACCACTTTTAACATATTATGTATATAGAGATAAAGTTTTTTGCTTGTGATAGTTTAAAATAATGCATTTTGAGAGTTATTTGGATTTGCATTTTTAAGGTTCCTAGGAATTCAAAATAATATTCCAAACAAGGTTAGTTGCTTTGCAACTGGCAAGTGAATAGCCTGGGCAGTTATTCTCTTTCCTTTCGTGGCTACTTGTGCAAGTACTGGTATAAATACTGCCCTATTTGGTAAGGAAAGGAAAGTAAAGTATGCAGATTAGTGGTACTCTAGTTAGCTGTCTTGCAAGTTACTGGTACAAACTACTAACTCAATTACTACAGTCGACTCTCGATAATTCGAAGTTGGAGGGACCTCTAAAAAACTTCCAATTATCAAATGGTGAGATGAGAGAAACGTATAAGGGGCAAGAAAAAATGTCATCATTTATATTTTAACCAAATAAAAAACAATGTATGTGAGAACAAAGAACAGTATGTACAAACAATAATAAAAAATAAAAAACAAAGAAATTTAATTTTTCTTTGGACAAAAAAAATCGGTTATTACTTTTTGCTTTAAGGTACTCAAACGGATTTAGTCAAATGCTTCAAAAACTTCCTTTCCTTTAACTTGGGTATGGAGAGAAAAACTCGGAAATCACATGCTTACATCAGAGTTATCGTTGGCAAAGGTTTCGATTCATCGTCATCATTTTCTTCGTTTTCTCTGTCCAATGAAAGTCTTTCCGCGTCCGGTAAAGCACACCAAACCGCAAAATCTTCATCAACCCGCACAAAGTCAGCAAATGTCAAATTTTCTTGAGGAGGAAGGGATTCCCAAATGGTTGGTTCAACCAGTGCCGGATCTAGGTTTTTTCTCAGGGGGGGGGGGCAAAAGCAGATTTTGCCGCCCTTACTACACAGGGGCAGATGTAGCTGTAGAATTTGGGGGGGGGGGATTTTATAAAATTAGTGCAAAAATTGTGAATTTTAAGCGTTTTGGAGAACCTTTTTTTTAGAGCTTTTTCAGCTAAAACTACAGTACCTATTCTATACTGCGTTTAAAATACCAATTAATATTGATAATTTCTATTTTATTTAACCTGTAACACTATACTATGCTATTAATTTTTCCAGATTCATTAGGAGGGGTTACCCTCCTGCCCAAAGGGGGTTTCGGGGGGCCTCCCTCGGAAAATTTTAGAAAATTAGGTTCAAAATGGTGAATTTTAGGCGTTTTGAAGAGCCTTTTTTTTTAGAGCTTTTTCAGCTAAAACAACAACTTTAAGTTTGTTTAAAATTGTTTCTGCAGAATTTTTGAAACATTTATTATTTAAATCGGGTTTTAGACTTAAAAAAAATATTTTTTACCTGTAACACTACTATGCTATTAATTCTTCCAGTTTCATTATGAAATACCTTCTCAACTTCCTATATAGCAACTGAATCAAGTAGATACACACTCAACTAAGCATATAAACAAACATCCATTAAAGTATGCAAATAAACAAACAAAAAAATAGTTTATATTTGCATCCCACATAAAAATGTAAGTGGGAATCCCAGTTAGCAATTTTAATATCAACTTGACTATTGCTCCATAGCTTAGACAACCATATTTATTCCAATAATAATACAGGTTTGTTTTGATTTGTTGGTCTTCAAATAGATGAAACAACTTATTTAAATTAGTTAATTTTGTAAAATGTTTACGTTTTATTATTGTATTACATATCATGTAACATTTTAATTTGTTAATATTGGCAATAAATTGCTGTTTATTTATTGATATTTTTTGCTTCCAACCTCACCGAAGGTAACTAAAGCTATGTGATCGTTCTGAAGAACGACAAATTTTTAGGTCTCCGATTTCAAAAATTCCAAGACAGATTCAGACATCAGGGAACACTTTTGGGTCCGTGTCTGTCTGTCACTTTTTTTGCGAACCAACATATCTTAAAAACTACTCGTCAGATTTTAATGAAGTTTGGATGGTAGGTCATGATTAGCCTAATGTTGGTCCCATATAAGTTTCAACCTTTTGCGCCTACTTGTTTCTCTTCCACATGCACACAAACATACATTTATTTAAACCTACAGCTTCAAAAGTACTCTTCCGATTTGTATGAAACTTTTATAGTTTATCGAAAGTAACCCGCAGATAGCCCCAGGTTAATATGAATCGTTTGCGTTCTTTAATTTTTGCTAAATGATACTTTAATTTGGGTAAAAAATCCAAACAATTATGTCAGATTAAAAAAACGGGGAGACAATGAAACAAAATTGACAATAATGGCTTTAAATGCACAAAATCAATAAAGTACGTAATAGGATGCGAGGAAGGGATGTGCCATATCAATTCAACATATTTTTACGAATATCTCGCTTCCTATGGCTCGGAGACAAATTAAAATTATTATCAAAAAGCAAAACTATTAAATTTCCCACAAAAAAGGTCTCATTCATTTTTTACGTACAAAGAACGGTTTAGCAAAAACCTAGTTCTACTATAACTTGCATTGTGATTGTTTTTGCACGACTTTTTACGTGATTTTGTGAATATCTCGCTTCTTCTGACTCAGAGACCAATTGAGGATCAAATCAAAATTTAAGAATCTAATATTTCATACAAGAAACAATATGTTCATTTTTTGCGTTCAACGAACCTTTTGGATAATAATGCGCTCCGAAGTTTCTCTTATTGTCTCCGAGCCATAGGAAGCGAGATAATTCGTATAAATAAGACCAGTCAGCACCATGACTTAATGAGCGAATTTTCAAAGAAATCTGCGTATTATTGGATTATGATAATATAGAAAAATTTTGGTTTAGAATTTGGATGGGTTAAAAAAAAAATTGGTACACAAAATTTGACCCGTTAATGGACTCCAAAAAGTATTATATTTTGTATTAATAGTATTATTATTTGCGTTAACAGTTTGAGTCTTTCTTGACACATCAAACTTCTTAAATAGTTTTTGATAAACTTCAATATGCTTAAGTTTCTTTCACATCAACTTTAAAGAAAAAAAAAGGAAAACGAAGTTAAGGGTGGGCTATATCAGATTGGACAAGATAACTGCAATTATATTACATATAATTAAAAATTACATTTCACTTTTGTTTTCTTTTTATTTATTTTTTTTCATGAACTTTTTATTATTTTTCCTTTATTTATCATTTTATTTTTCCACCTCGTTTCGCCGCCCCCCGGGCGTGCCGCCTGGGGCGCTTGCCCCCGCAGTCCCCCCCCCCCCCCCCCCCTAGACCCGGCACTGGGTTCAACGCCGATCATGTCACAATGGATCTGCTTTTAGTCGGAGTGTGGAAACCTGACTTTTTAAAACTGTTTAAAATTGTAGAAGAAGTGACAATTCCCCAAGCTTTGTCTGTCATAATCATGGCAGTCAATTCAAACACAGCCTAAATATTTAATTACCCGCCTCTCTCAATGGGGCATCGAGGTGTATAGATCCAGTAAATATTTAATAACGCGGGTTGTATGAATAATTGCAAAAATATATTTTACGTCGATTTAATCTCTTATATAAATTGTTGAAGACTGGGAGAGGTTATGAACTCGAGGGAAGGTTTAGCAATGCCAAGGTAAATCGATATAATCCTCCTTTAACCAGCCTCTAATAAATAAAATTTATTTATATGATTGCAGTCTGCAACAGAATACATTAATATATTGTTTCGTACGTTCACCCTTCATTAATCCCAAATTAGTCTATCAATTAAATTTAATCATGAAAAATCAAAGAGAAAATCCCCAAATATTAAAATAAATAAAATAAAATAGACTGCCAATTAGTGTGGCACATAGCTTCCTCGCATCCTATCATGTACAATAACAATTATTGTTATATTACTTTATTGCAATATTGTTTATTTTGTAAAAACTATTAATAGTTTTAGCGATCTTTAACACTTCATAGCGGTGTCGCTGTTGGTTTTACTAATAAATTGTATTAGAAAAAAATGTTTGTCTCATTGAATAGATGATGTTAGATTTTTTCCCCGACCTAAAATTCCAATTTTAAATTTAAAGTTCACGTTTACGCGAGCGTTGCTCGTGAACGCTTGGACGGATAACGTTGTCCAACGAACTCGACCTGGGCATTGGTAAAATGAACATGTCTACCAAATTTCATCAAAATGGGTCGACATTTACTCAAGTTATCGTCGCACGTTTCATAATTCGCGGACACACAGACCGACTGACAGACAGACAGACAGACAGACACGGAACCAAAAATGTTCCCTGATGTCTGAAACGGATTTCTGTCTTGGAATTTTTGAAATCGGAGGCATAAAGGTTTTTCGTTCTCAAAAGTGAACACAATGCTTCCGTTACCTTCGGTAAGCTCGGAAGCAATATATGGGTAACTTCCAATTTATTTTTAAAAACCCTTATCGTTAAAATTGAAAAATTATAAAATTAAAAAGAAAAAAAAATGTCCGACAAACTGGAACAAACATTTCTCATACCACCACAGTACCACGTGAATGGACATCACATCCACCTTGGCCCTGAGGTGTATGTCCCTCCATCGTGATCGATCCCTTTCAGTGGGGGGGGGGGGGGCGGAGGGGGGGGGATACATATAGGGTAGTTAAATGGCAGCTGTAAAAGCCACGTTTGATTCATCTGAAAGATATATTCAAACATACTGATTGGCTGGTTCTACTCTAACTTTGTAATCCATGCAATACTTCAAGTTTTTAGATTTATGGTAATATATGGTTTCTAATTTTAACTTGAGATAACTTGCTTTACACATCCTGGGTACATCTGTTTCAAGTTGAACTTTGTACTTGGAAGTGGATTAGCTTTAAGTTTCAAGTTGTTGTTTACATTAAGGCAAAGCCTGGCTGTGAAGAGAGATAAGTTTTAGATACTGCTTCACACTACTACTAGTGAACAACGTGTTACTTACTTACTTGTAAAGTCCTTCTATAACTAAGTTTCTCTAGGGTTTCCTGCTTAGTCTTAACTTTCCTTTACATCACAGAATTTGCTTTTCGTCAAGTTCTATTTCTATTTCATTCCTCTCGCCGAGGTGAATTTTACTTTCTTGTAGTTTCAGCTTAGCTAGAGAAACATCTACCTTCTATATGCCTTTGGGAATCAGCGTAGCCGATTGGCTACTTACTCGAAATCACCTTAAATCTGTGGCGTAGGAATTCATTTTTGACGGGGGTGGCTCGGTACCTCCACTAAGGGGGGGGGGGGGGGGGGGGTACATACTCTTTATCAGTCCTCGATTTATGGAAATTAAGGTGCCAGACCACAAACCACCCTCTCTCTACCCCCCCCCCCCCCATACAAGGGGGGTCCTGGGGTCCCCCCCCCGGGAAAATTTTGGAAAATAAACGTTTAAAAACAGCATGTTAAGCAGTTTTGGACATAAACCCATGTACTAATTTTTATTTTATTTGTAATTTTATAGCCCTTTCAAATCTGACGGGGGGGCTCAAGCCCGATAGCCCCCCCCGTTCCTACGCCACTGCCTTAAATTACAGTTTATAAATATCGACATCTCTGGATCGAATCCCAGAGAGGTAAATACATTGTTGAAGTAGATTAAGAGATAAGTATCAATTGTGATTTATTTTTTCCATGCCTAAATAGATGCAGTCTTACGTAGATCGGGGATCAATTTCAAGCTAGATGTCCTCCTCATAACAAGTTATTTAAACGCTATTTTATCTTTAACTTTTTGAAAAAAATAGTTTCTCCGAATAAATCTAATGCATATCTAAAGTAAAATTATTTACTTCCAAGCTCCACGCCACTCATATACCGTACAAAGTCTCCTTTTATATTATCCAAGTACCTACCATCTTTATTTTATTGTTTAATTTCATTACTTTTTTAAGAATAAAGAATGACGTATCTTCATCAAAGTAACGATCTTGTAAAAAGCCTTCTTTCAACTACTAGTGACCCTCTTCAGTTCCGGAGAAAAATGTCGAAATGCGTCATAGAAAAAATTAGTGTTGGAGTTGAGACAGTATTTAATAACTGACTTGATTACCGTTATTTGACCGTTTAGGCTACGAGTCTATTTCTTTTTACTGCGTTTAGGATTCATTGTTGATTGAAGCAACGGAACTTGAACAGACGCAACACTAAAAATTTACTGGACAGACGGTAAGAACAAAACTAAATGTGTTCGATGTGGAAGGGTCTATAGAGGCCATCTTCAAGAAATAACATAAACTGTTTCTCCACGTAAATAATCAGGCGATATCTCCCATACTCACTTCTCAACTATTTATTTCATCAATACATTCCTTTCACGTATATTTAATTTAAAACGAACACTTTCTGTGGCAATAAACAAACACTCTACTTCATTTAAAGACAAATATATATTTACGATAAATAATCTGCTCGCCATCACCTGCTTTTCCTCAAGATGACGCAACACGTATTTTCCCTATTTTCGGGATCTCAGCGTCTAAATTGGAATCAGCGTTTACTCTGGCCGTATTCTTCAACAATATGCTAGTAGATTTTTCTATTGTGGTTTTTCTTATCTAACTTCTATAATATGTTTTAATACCTATGTACGGTGGATTCTTGAGTTAAAGTAGCGTGAACTAATTAATTATCTCAAGGTAGTGATTGTGGTCTCATCTTCCTCTCTTAATTACTTACAATTAACTAAAATTAACCTGTTCTTCTATTAATGTTTTTAATTAACTTGCTGCTAGGATGTGAAGGTGTTTTTTTTAAGTTTAATATCACTTTTAGATTAGTTAAGAAAATGTTATTTCTCATTGTTGAGTTAGTTCAAACCCGTAAATGTTAGTTACAATGACAGTTAGTATTATTTAGCTGCTTCCTTGCTACTATTTTCTTAATCGATCTTGTATTTAATTAATTATTTATTTCTTAGGATAGTAATTAAATTCAATAAATATCCAGGTTGTCCCCGCTATTGTACATCACCCAGTTATTTTATTTTTTTGTTTATGAAAAGTGAAAAAAGTGTCGATTAGAACGGGTTATTTTTTTAGTATATGTAGTTTTCAAGTATGTCTTTCAAATTTTTTCGGTCTTAAGTTTCGTCGGAATGACTTTTTGATATTTGTAATGAATAATTACGGTTCATCCAGCGAACTTTGACGAAGCGATAATTTTTTTTAAGTGAGTTTGCTGCACAAAGAAGGGAAATATTTTTGTTGTTATAAACATGTTGTTTTTTAAGACTTCTTTTTTCTAGGGTTTGATGTTGACTTCCAAGGTTTGAAGTGGGCCCGACTCAAAGGGCCCCATCTGTGGGCTATATTCGACATCCATCCAAATTTCTTAAAAATAAGATGAGTACTTTTGTCGATATAAGTGTAAATAAATGCAAGTTTGTGCGCATGTGGAAGAGAAGCAAATGAACGCAGAAAGTTATATTGGAACCAACTTATATGGGACCAACAATTGGTTAATTATATGAGTCCATGATGTCTGAAACGGATTTTGGTCTTGCAATTTTTTAAATCGGAGACAAAAATGTTTTGTTCTTCAGAACGACTTCTAGCTTACTTTACCTTCGGTAATCTCGGAAGCAGAATAACATTTGTTTAGTAAAACAAAAAAAAATATAATAATATAATCTATAATTAAACACCCTAGAGTAGTCACTAGATACCATCACGGTTCTAGATAAATACCAATATGTATACAAAAAGAACTGTTGTTATGACGAAAGATATAACGTTAACAGTGAGATTGATTATTGAAAAAAATATATATATATATAGAATAAAAATATGCAATTCATACCCACATAGTTAACTATAAATAATAACAATATTTGATTTTCCATTTTTTCCTTTACTGCCCCCTTTATATTTATTAGTATATTTTTTGGAACGAAGTTCCTTGTTCTGGAGCCCGGGAGTGAATCCAAAAAAAAACCACCAAAATAACCGTCACAAAATCACCGCCACGAAATCTACCGATGGCGATAACTTGTGTAAAAGTTGACCGACTTAGTTAAAATTTAAACTGGATTAACTTTTTTTTCTAAAAATTTCACTTATAATGTCTCAAAAACGCCTAATTTAAAGATAATGTGTCATCATCTATTTACTCTAATTGAAAATAAGAAAGATAGGGTCGATCTCGACGAAACATCAGGTTGAACAAATTTAAATATATAAGTGTCACGTTTTACAAAGAACGATAGTTCAACCAAAATGAAATTGAAAGAAATTTGATGATGATATAAAGTTCCGGTTATTTTTAAACATAAACAAAAATTTAGAATAACACTCGTAATATTTTAACCCCTTTTATTTTTTTAGTAATAATTCGGCCTGTATTCACGGAACGTTATTAGTGTGAGTAGCGAATAATAATTGGGCTTTTTTTGTGTTTAAAAGTGGCGGTGTTAATGAGTGTGAGTAGCGAGTTTTAATGATTAGTACTTAGTATTATACTAGCCACAGCTAATAGCTGATTTTGGTGAAATATAAGAAAAATAAATAATTAATGTAAATTATGCTCTAATAGTAGCATTTACCTGAATGCACCTGAATTTCAAACTAAATTTGAAATAATTTTCAATTATTTTAATAATTCAACTAGTCTCAATTATTCATTAATTATTTTAATAATTCAAAATTATATGAATACTTTGCTGTAACCACATTAAATTATTATTTATACACTTATTATAAATTGCCTGGCATTCTACAGCAAGTAATTTATTTAATTAAGTAAATTATGTAGAAAATACTTAAATTTCCAATTTATATATTGGCTCTCTAAATATGCATTTTATTAAATTATGTTCAATTAAATCTAAAAGGTGTCTAATAATAGTTTGTTTGTCATGTTTTTAATATATGTTCTCATGTTGTATTATGTACGTTGATATACCTACTAATACAGTGTTAGATTTTTGCTGAATAACCTTCATTAGATATAGTTGATTCTCTCTTGTAGAAAAAAATCTTGTTGATTTTTTTTAATTTGAAACCTAAATGAACTGATTTACGGATTACCCTTAAGTTAATTGGATTTTTTTTTTTTTTTTTTTTGAAGAATCTATAAATTTATATGGTGTCAAATAAAAATTGAAAAAATCATTGGAAATCTAGCTATTAATTAATCGATTAATTGATTGACAATTTCAAAATTTTATTGAAAAGTCTCAACTTTTTATTTAGGGTATTATTTTACTGGATAGGTAGGTAGGAGGCATAAAAAAAATAATTCTTATGCCAGTTCATTATTTTAGGCTTCACGACTCTGCACAGATTTCAGACAATTTTTTTCTTTTAAATAAACCTATTTGAATTCTCTTTTATTTGGGCATTGGTTGCCTGTTGGCCATTCAGCTATAGCTATAATCTCTTTATAATGTAGTGTCATCATTCCTATTTTCATTAGAAATGTGTCAGTTCCAGTGTTAGGGTTACCATCATATTAGTTATTTGGTCAAATTACTAGAGGTTTGATTCAAATTCTGTGGATGACTAAATATGTTATTGATTTATCATATCCCTGAAATAACCTATAGTAGTTCGATTAAATCTTTAAACTCAGCAATAGATGATAAAATGAATGTCATAAACAGATATGTTTGTCAAATAAAACAGTTGAGGACAAGGAAATCGGTTTATTTGTCTTGAAATAATAATCTATAGTATATATAAAACTAAGAGTGACAGTAACTGACTGATCAAAAATTCTCCTACTTCCCATTGACATAGAGATTTGAAATTTGGTACATAGATTGAGTGTACCATAAATAGAAAAGTAAGGCCATTTTTATTTCGATATATGTCCGCCATATTGAATTATAGCCGCCATCTTGGATTTATTCATCAGTAATTTTCCTACTTCCCATTGACACAGAGATCTGAAATTTGGTACATAGATAGAGTGTACCATAAATAGAAAAGTAAGGCCATTTTTATTTCGATATATGGCCGCCATATTGAATTATAGCCGCCATATTGAATTATAGCCGCCATCTTGGATTTATTTATCAGTAATTCTCCTACTTCCCATTGACACAGAGATCTGAAATTTGGTACATAGATATAGTGTACCATAAATAGGAATGTGCGGCCATTTTGATTTCGATATATGGCCACCATATTGAATTATAGCCGCCATCTTGGATTTATTCATCTCTAATTCTCCTACTTCCCATTGACATAGAGGTTTGAAATTTAGTACATAGATAGAGTGTACCATAAATAGAAAAGTGCGACCATTTTTTTTTTTTTTTTTTTTTTTTTTTTTTTTTTTTTTTTTTTTCATTTTTAATGAGAGTCCTCTACAGTGTGTGCACACCACGAGAGAGGCACTCTAACAATGCAATAATTGAATATAAAGTACATTATATGTATATAATAAATAGATAAACTAATTAACAAATCAAAAAATTTACAATACATAACACAAATCAATGAATAAATATAGTAGTACAAATAAATAATTAATGATTAACAATGAACAAGTGATAAAAACAACAAACAAAGCAAGGACTAGATTTAAAACTCCTGAGCTAATTAACTTCTAACAAATTATGACATAAATGGTTGAAAACAGATTTGAGGGAATTTAAGGAAAGGATATTGGGACAGTCAGGAAGGAAATTACAAGCATTAACACAACGGACAATAGGTGATAGGTTGGACAACTCTCTGATGTAGAAGGGACGCCCAGCACGCCGGCCAGGAGGTAAGATAACAACGTTATCCTGTATTGCAGGACAGCTTAACCTTCCAGTTAAGCAGTTCACCAGGAACAGGACATCAAAAGCTTTACGCCTTGTACTCAAAAATTTTGATATCGATATATGGCCACCATATTGAATTATTGCCGCCATCTTGGATTCATTCACATTCTATTATCTCAGCTTCAAGAGGACCTAGAGATCTGAAATTTGGTACTTAGACTTATGGTAGCTAAAAAATAAAATTGAAGGTACTATCACTTCAACATATGGCAGCCATATTGAATTACAACCGCCATCTTGGATTTAATAACTCTCTATTATCTAAGCTTCCAATGGACCTAGAGATCTGAAATTTGGTGCATAGACTTATGGTAGCTAAAAAAAAAATTAAAACACTTTCACATCAACATATGGCCACTGTATTGAATTGTAACCGCAATCTTGAATTTAATAAAACTCTATTATCTCAGCTTCTAGGGGACCTAGAGATCTGAAATTTGGTACATAGACCTATGGTAGCTAAAGAAGAAAATTAAAGGTACTTCCTCTTCAACATATTGCCGCCATCTTGGATTTAATCAGATAATATTATCTTAGCTTCCAGTGGATTTAAAGATCTTAAATTTGTTACATAGACTTATTGCAACTAAAATTGAAAATTGAAATTGAGTAAAAAATAGAATAAATGAAAATGCAAAAAAAAAAATATATATAATCTACGTTTACTAAAATATGAAATTATTTAACAATAAAGATATATTAATTATATTGTTTTAATTATTATTTACACACAGCGCCAACTTCTAGACGGATAAGGTGCGCGAAGCGCACTGATCCGGCTAGTAGGATACAATTTGTAATTTTCTTACTTTTATTGATTTAAACACGATGTTTATTTATTACATCTCGAGTTACACAAAACATTATATTTTTTTGCAGGCTCGTCGTTTTATTTTGCATTGAACTTTTGATTTTTTTGATTTTTTGGCATTTGATTGGCCTCCAAACAAAGATAACTCTGCTCTGATTTTACGCAAAGTGAACTCTATTGGCAGCAGTGAATTGAAAAATGTAATAGTAGACATTTGGACAGTATTACGAGACAGTCAAGCTTTTAAAACGCCTAATCATGTACCTATTTTGAAAAGACAATTTGTCTTACCGATAAGATATAATTAGCATATAGTGGCCCTTTATACCTTTGGCGCATCAATCTTTTCGGTAGCTAATTTCAAGTTATTTGCAGCATTTCTCCTTGTATATTTGTATACTCTCTTCTTTTTCGGTTGTAAGCATGCAACTTTCGATTCGTTGACCTTCTTCTCCTCCTGTCTTTTCATACATATTGAGTGTTGAAGACTGACCTGGGATTGTCTCTTTTCCACAAACAAAACACAATACATGTATTACCTGAAATACCTGAGGTACAAAAAATTAAGGCTGTGCTTATTTCATTTATGAAACTTATTTTATCATCTTGCTGAATAGTATTTAGTTTTGATGGAAACACTAGATTTTCCTATCAAATAATTAATTTAATCATAAGTTTGTGACATATGCAGCAATTGGATCTATTTGACCAAATAGATACATTTGAAAAATGTTGAATAAATTTAGAAATAGATTGTAATTAAAAGATGTTATTAAACAGTGTCTCCCTTTGGCCAGAATATATGTTTTCAGAACATATTTATCTGTTCTAGGCCTTCTTTGATGTTACAATGTAAAATTGACTGTAGGAAAAGTTTGACTAATTTGTTTATTTTTTAAAATATAAATGACAAATGCCATGGTTGGACTTATTCTATTTGTGAAAACTATGAACTGATTTTGATCTCTCCTTTAAACTCGTGACCTTGCGGCTTCCTGCCAGAGGACCCATCTTTTATTTGCTGCTTTATATCTACTTGTATAATATCCCTCACACGGACTAAAATACTCCAAGCAGAACCATTGGCCTTGAAACTGCCCTTTTTTAATTCATGGGATCTTTGAATCATTCAGGAACGCTTTTATATTTTATTTCCTTCAATTCTTGCTGTATTAGTAAGAAATTGCTGTATAAAGAGAAAGTGTTGTAGTATTGAAAAAAAATCGATTTTGAAATTTTGATGGATTTATGACTGGAATGTTTTGATGGAGTCCAAAAGATTGGTTTGTAAAACATGTCTGACTGACTTACCTTCATTTATAGTTTGTCTCGGGGCCATCTTCAGTTTTTTATTTAGCTGAAATTGAACCGATATGTTAGAGGTCGACCAAGAAGTCATGGAAATGAGAGGAGTGCGCTAGTGTCGTCATGTATAGTCAGTTTTTAATAAAATAGACCATTGTCAAAGAACACAGTGTTGTTCTTTTGTTATTAATAATTTTATTTTTAATAACTTCTATATTTTTTGCAACAGGCAACACTGTACCTGATAAGAAATCACTAATAATATACGATAATATCTTTATATTATTATTTATTGATTATTCATAATAATATTCTTTAAATCTAAATCGATTTTCTTCTTTCTTAATCAATTTTTTTTGAGTTTGATTTGTTACTTTTTTATTTCTGGTTTTTAGTTGTTACTTTTTTGTGAATTATTTTTTTACTATTACCTCTCTCGGCATGTTTTTGGCAATTTTCTCTTTAGTAAATTAAATTTCCTGGTATTAATAAAAACATGGATAATAACACGAATTCAAAATTAGGAAGAAAGACTCTTCACAGTCAAGGACGTGAAATAGTTTACAATGTGTATTTGTATTTTAAACACAACAACATTGGCGGGAGTGGCAGTTCAACAACAGAAGCTATCCATACAGATATTAATTGTCATGGAGAGCAATCATTTTTATAATAACAAATACATATAATAAGTTAATATTATTAAGTTACATATGATAATAAGTTTGTTCCAACCCCGTTATTTGTAGCGTCCTTTGCATTTGCATCATCCCGTGGATTTGTAGATCGTACACAAATCGTTTAGGATACTTGTGACTATAATTCGTACTGTATAAAAAATAAACAAAACAGGAAACCTAACAGATTGGAAACCTTCTTGTTGTTGTTATTCGTGAGATTTGACGTAACTGCGCTTGTCATACAAACTAGAAATGGGTATTGTCTTAGCACCCGACTGTACTGACTTCGGCACTACTCGGAAGTTCCGATTTTAAACGAAGTTAAGCTTTCCGTTTCTCCTGTGTTTATGACTTCTTGGTCGACCTCTAACACGCTTAAATCACCTATTAAACACTTTATCAAAACCGATTGATGTTAACAATCACCTGTTAAACACTTTATTAAAACTGATTGATGTTAACAATCACCTGTTAAACACTTTATTGAAACCGATTGATGTTAACAATCACCTGTTAAACACTTTATTAAAACCGATTGATGTTAACAATCACCTGTTAAACACTTTATTGAAACCGATTGATGTTAACAATCACCTGTTAAACACTTTATTAAACCCGATTGATGTTAACAACCACCTGTTAAACACTTTATAAGTGTTTAATTATAAATATGTTTAATAATAAATTATTAATCAAACTAGATATTATAGAATACGCGCTAGTATTCTAATTAGATATTTACACTAGTAACACTTTCTATATAAGAAGGTTTGACCTGAGATTGTAGGACCGATTTTTTATTTTAAAAAAAATTAAATCCTGGTTAATTAAAATTCATATTTTTTAAAAAAGAGGAAAAAACAAAAACATATTCATTGTTAATTTATTTCCTGTCAAGCCATTCATAATTCTTTTTACGTTCTATTATCCATTTCCTAATAATTATCTAACCATAAAAAAACAAACATATTTTTAACCTTGTAAATAAATATAGATGCTAAAAGCTGCGAAAAAAAACAAAATTGTGAAAAAATGCTAAAAACCTGCAAGGTCTCAAGTGAATATACCATTGCCTGATTGTACGTACTGTTATGTAAATTTCCCACAATGCTACGGCTACGTTAGTACTTGAGCAAACAACTTGTAACACAAACCTGTCTATTTGAGATTGCTTTATTGAGTAATTTATCCATATAATATGTGTGTGTTTATATATCTTCTTAATGAGATAATCTCAATGCCACATGTCTTTTTTTTATTGATTGATAATGTTATCAGTTATTTTGATAATAATCTAAAGTATCCCACGATGTATTACTAATTGTTATTCTAAAGCTTTAAAAGTTAGAATACTTGGTTTGTTTTGTTTTAACCAATACATAATAAGTTGTGTTTTAGCTAGTTGAAATTAATGAAAACCCATGCCGAAAGATTCAACACGAAAATGACGAAAAAGAGATAAAAATTACAACACTGCGAGAATCGAACCAGGGATCTGTGTGTTTAGTCACTGAGCTCCCAGAGTATATCAAAGCTTAAATTTCAATTGGGTTGCGGTTTAACTACTCCTTGAGTTAAAGAATCACGTTGTCACCTGCGTGTAATCGTATGTACTTCTGGGCATTCATAAGTCTCGTTCTAGTCACCAAAAGATGTCCCCGCAGGTGACTCTGTACAGACCTTTCATCTTGAGTGCATTCCATGTCTTACTCGACCGATTTTCAAACCCGTGGAGAGTGTGCATTACTACAGAGTCACATGGTATTTTACCAAGTCAAGGCCGGTATATACGCACCCATACGGTAGAGCCCCTTCATTCATGTCGTATTCTCTCTTCATACCTGTTTCACTTCTTCTTACGTTCTACGTATCCTGTCATTATTTCTACATTCCAACTTGTTAGGAAGCAAAGTTTTGCTGTTGTATTCAATTTAAATTTACATATTAACTTAATAAATTGAATATTTGTTTACATTCTTCTAATACTATTTACATCCTTAATATTATGAAGCAATTTTACGTTTACCAATCTATTCACTTCCCATATCTTTATTAATTTTATTCTTAGCTTAGCTTTAAATAGTTAATTATTCTTTTACTTTTTTCGTTTTCTTTCCATTTCTCCCGCCTTAATTTGTATCTTTCCTTTCTTAAAAAAATCATTCCTAAATTAAAAACATTCCTTCACTTTTATTCCAGATTTTTTTTTTTTTTTTATCTTCAAACTTAAATTAAAGTATCTTTAAATTTATTTTCAGAAAATTCTTATATTATACATTAACGTAATAAATTGTTCTGGCTAATTTGGAATATGGTTTAAATTTTTGTATATTAAATATAAAATAACATTTTAGGGAATAATAATTGATTGCTTACTTTATTTATGATACCAAAAGGTTATGCTCATTTCATACATACTTTTTTTTTTAGCAAATTACTAGAATTTCTTCAAAAAATGCGAGAATTAGTTGCGGTTATTTGGCTAAAAAATTCCTTTCTGTTAATTGTATTGACTCACTTTTTTAAGTTTCTTTATAAGTTAACTTTCTTTAATTATTAGATGCTTTAAGGGGAACCTCATCCGTTAGTAATCGGAGTTCTGTGAATTAATCGAAATTTTTAAAGTGTGACGTGTTGTTGTAAGTACATATTTATTGAGGTATTTTGATAAGTGTCCGGGAAAGGAATAATTAAATAATGGAGTTGTCTGGTGGTGATATCTAGCGGCGTTAGAGTAAACTTATTTAGTTCTTCGTGTTCTCAACAGAAAGCAGGAGCTGCTCTACAATCTACATTATTTTCTACATATCTTCCCTTACATCATTTAACCCTTGATCATATAACTCAGATCAATTAAGCATTTTTTCTCTTTCTCTTACGTTTTAAAGCGTGTTAGAACTATTGGTCATCCCTTACCATAACTTGACTATTTCCAATCTGTTTTTATTAACAGTTTTTTGTTTCAATCAGTTGTTTAATACAATTTTACTTGATAACAGGGCCGGATTTTCAATTTTTGGGCCCCCCCGCGAAAAACTCCAATAGGCCCCCAACCTACACAGGCCAGGTCCATTCGGAAGGGGAGGGGGGAGGGAGTTTACTGGTTAGTGTACCGTAGGGTTGAAGTACTAGTCCTACACTATCGTTGAGCCTCGTGATGGCCAAAGAAAGTAAGAAAACTACACACCACACGCACCGCATTCATTCTTCATCTCAAATTCGCTTTTGAACTACCTCGCCGAAATAAGAAAGATATAATTGTCTAAAAAAAAAATGCTTATTCCTAATTAGGTGTTCGGGGTATTAATAATTCCAAAGTCAACCTATTTTTTGCTATATTTCTCCTCCTTTGAGGCATCTTCAGGCCTAAAAGAAGATTTTTAAATTTTTATTTTTTATACAATCTAGATTACCTACACATACATTACACATTACATTATCTTTATACAACATATTGACATAACTTTTAACAATTTCACCTTAAACATTACTTGATTTATTTTCTTTCCTGACTATTCTCCTGCAAGGAAAGAAAATAACTAAGAAAATAAATTAAGTTATGTTTTAGGAGATTTTGTTAAAGGTTAGTCTACTGTCATATGTTAATTTTTCATATTTATTGGAACTAAGTTCCTTATGGCACGTTACAGCGCCGGGAGCCCCGGAGTGAATCCGAAAAAAACTCCGTCACAAAACTGAAATCGACCCATGACGATAACTTGAGCCAATGTTGACCGATGTGGAAGACATGTTTATTTTAGCAACGCTCGCGTAATACGTTTAAATGTAAAATTGAAATTTTTGGACGGGACAAATTATAACTTATTCTATTCAATGAGACATACAACTTTTTTATTTTTTTTTTGTTTTCACCGATACTGCTATGAAGTGTTAATGATCGCTAAATTTATTAAAGCGGACCTAAACGTTTAAAATAAAGAAAACTAAGTTTTAACCGATATCTTTCGTTCTAAGTTCTAACGTAACGATTTTTATAAAACGTCATACACAAAGTAAAGAAAAAGTAAAATTGTAAATAGGCATGTAAAATTTCCACCTGATGCAAGCAGACGTTTTTGAGTAGGGAACAGATATATTTTTTATAATATTTTAAATTAGTAGGCCGGGTAGGGGAAAACAGTCCTGTTTCCCACCTACTACCACCTTTCTTTTTAACTATATCAACTCATCATGATTAATTTTTTTCTCATTATTCAATACATAAGTATTTATTGCAAGGCACTGCTTCAATGATATTAATGATATATATAAACAATGTTTTCCTCTTAATTTTGTCTTAACTCCGCTATTTACAAAGAGTTAATTACTTTTAATTTTGTCTCTTTTCTAACTCCGCCATGTATAAGTAGTTAGCATCGTATACTTAGTAGTGTGATTTTATAATTTGTATATTTAATAAAAAGCGTAAGGAACTTCGTTCCTAACGGGTGTCCTGCGACGCCACACGTATTTTTTAATAAAAGTGTTACATTTTGTTTAAAAATTGTGTCAACATGTTATATAATGATGTAAGTTAAAAGTTAATGTAGATATAAGAAATAAAATTTTAAAAATCTTTTAGGTCTGAAGATGCCTCAAAGGAGGTGAAATATAGCCAAATACGGATTGACTTAGGAGTTATAAATGCCCTAAAGACCTAAATAAGAATAATAAGCATAGTATAGAAATGAAGGGTAATATACTGCGAATACACGAATATTTATATGTATCTCTCAAATAAATAAAAATGCAGAGCTGATTTAGTTATTATGTATAATGACCAGATATATTATACATCAGGGCCGCTGAGAGGATTTCCGGGCTCCAGGGCAAGTTAGCATCTAGACCCCTTTGAACAAACAACGGCTGGGGGTCCGGTGGAGGATTTTTTAAAATTTAAGGGCAAAAAGATGAGTTTTAAGGATTTCTGAGGGCAAGTTTGTCCTGACAGCAAAAGAGGTTTGGCGCGGGGACGAATTTTGAAGTTTAACTAAGGTGGGATAAAAAACAAATAATTAAATTTTTGTAGCTGGCAAGCTTAAAAATTGCATTAATAAGTAAAAAATGTAAAATGTATTAATATCAGTTAATATGATTTGTCAGTCAGTTTCTCTCCTTTCAATCAGCATTGACCATATTGAATAAGGTAAAAAAAATCACAAAATCTAAGTAACTAAATGAAACAAAAAAATTCAAACTTCCATACTCATGACACGTTTGGAAGAATTTTAAGTTCATCACAATCAGTGGCGTACCTAGGGCAGTGGACCCCTCGCCAAAAAAAATTGAATAAGCCAAAAGCTGAGATGATAAGCAAAAAAATAGAAACATTTGCGTTCAGCACTCAATGGGGCCCCCTGACAAAGGTATATGAGTATAACTCCAGTCTCTAGTTTAGATTTAATTATACTCTAAAGGGCCCCTATCAACATTGCGGTACAAAGATTGTGGTTCCATTTTTTTTTTATTTGTGGGCCCTCTGGAACAGGGGACGTGCCCACAATTCGAGCCCATAGCTACGCCACTGATCACAATAACTTTCTTACCTTTTTTTTGTAAAAAAAAAAAACCTTTTTCAACATCTCTGACTGGGCCCCCCCGGACCGTGGGCCCCCCCGCACCGCGGGGGCTGGCGGTAGCTATATCCGGCCCTGCTTGATAATATCTTTTCACTATTAAAGAGCATTGATATGTCCTTATATAATTTAAAACAGCTGATTATTAACTTTAAAATTGTTTGCATATAGTTATGTACTTAAATACGTTGGACGTGAAAGATCCTAGTTCAAGTCCCACCAGCGGAGTGTATTTTCTCGTTTGTGTCCTTATTTTTATTTTTTATTTTTTTATTTTTGTTAAATTAAGATATAGATTATCCAACTATCGTAAACATTTATTTTTGCATACTATAAAGTAGTTCATAAACTATTGTGAAAAAAATTCAATTTTATGATTTTGATAAATTTACTCGCTCGTGAGTCTGAAAAAGGTGGTTTTAAAAACAATTTTGCCCGATGCATGTGCAGATGCGTTGAGACTTAACTACTATTCTGATTTCTGGGGAATTTGACATAAATGTTTAGAAAACTCATACGAGACAAAATTATGAAATTATTTTTCTTCCTTAATTATATCATCTTAATCATCCTCATTTAGGAGCGCTGCCCAAAAACTCGGAAAGTTAGTGAAAAAAGAAATTGAAAAAGGTTACAACGATTTCGATTCTAAAAATAAATCCATTTAACCGTATAAGTCGTATTCCTGAGTGAAATGTAGATACAAATAAATGTGTTCTCGGTGAAATCAGAATAGCAACATTAACACTCAACCCTGTTGCATATATTTTATAAATATGATTAACAACAAAAGGTATAGGATTTAAATTTACAATCTCTACGAACATGAATATTAAAAAGATTATTCGAGTTTGTCGTGCCTTTTTTTTAATTTTTTAATAGTGGTTAGATATATGGTAAAAAGCCGAAGTAAATAGTTATTTGTGATAATGATTGTAATTTTTTTTTATATATTATTTTCTAGCTCTATAGGTATACTAAATAAAATGAATGTTAGTCTGGAAGAGTTAACAAAGATGATGTATTTATATTATTATTATACTTTATATGTGTTTTTGTGTTGAGTTATTTGTAGGAAGGTAGTAGCTGAATATAAAGTAACACTGGTTTGAGTAGGGCTGCGAGGGAAGCTATTTGTCTAACTGTGGGTCCGCATTGCCCGTACTTCCTCCCCAACTTTCCTCAAAGTTAAATAGAAACCGTACTATACTATTTTACAGAATATATTTCCAGTTTTCTCTTACAACTAGGCTGCGATATCAACCTAACTCTACTATTATATATAATATAAAATACACATAAACCTAAATTCAATATTGAAGGGCATATTTGACACCGATAAAAAATACTAATACGTATCATGTATATGATATGTATTAGATTAGATGATACATGATATGTATCATCATGTATCACTAATACATATAAAAAATATACCTACTGATAATAGTAATAATGTCGAATTCCGATAATCCTAATGTTACTATCGAACTCTTACTTTCGGTGAATCTAGAAATTAATAGAGTTGGGATAAAACCACATCCATTTTGGAAAGTCAGTCCGAAAATATGGTTCCACCAAGTTAAAGCTTAATTTCCAACAGCTGGCGGACGACACTGAATCCGTAATTGATAATTCACCCGTTCACACGTATAAATAAATAACATTAAAAAACAGATTTCTTAACCTTTACAGAAAGATGAGAGAATTAGCTATGTAAGCAATTACACGAACTTGATAAAAAAAACCTTGGTCCTAAAAAAAACCAAATCATCGACGCTACTACGCCAAATACGTAGTCTTGCGGCACACGGATTTCACCGAGCGTTCTTTAAATTCTCTGGTTGCAACGTGTACATCAAACTTCCAAATAGTATTTACTGCTGCAGAGGGTAAATTGAAAAACTTTTCGAATTAGCAATCAACACCTTCTATGAGCGTTAGTGCTGTTTCTGACGTTCAGCCGTGAAAACTTGAACAAAGTATTTTCAACTGACGCCTCTAATAGAATCTTTCGGACGCTAAACCTCGTGTCGAGCAACTAACCCGAACAATGCAGAGTGACAGAATCAGTTATTACAACCGCGGATTTGGGGAGAAAGCACGAAAATGCACCTAGCCGTGCAGTTACAAGAATGCGGGTGTAAGTACAAAAATGTGGAGTCGGGAAACTTTTAAACCAGGATAACATCGCGTGGTGTCTTTAGTTTTGTTTTTAAAATCAATCTGGTTATAAAAAGTGAAGGTTACGAAATTATTTATTATTATGATTGGTGTATTGAAAACGTATTGCATACAGTTTCAGTACCACCCATGGAAATACCTGACTTGATATAAATCCCAAATCTTGATTCAATCCGTATTTAAACATCATGGAAATGTAAAAGTTATCCGTGAATGCAGTCGTAATGTGGTCAAAACACACACCTGTGTTACAGAGGTTCGTAGATGGAGCTTCCTTTCACTGGTGAAGGTAAACATAAAACTAGACACCACATCATTACAACTGTGGTCAAAATCATTGCAAATTATGCTATTATTTTTTTGTCGTTGGTTTTTTAATATATTTATTAAAGTTTTAAAATATTGTTTGGATTAATCGATTATAATTTTAATGTATCGTGTAATGTGACGGCCTTTTCACGGAGATAAAGACTAAGTAATCCAAGCTTGAATATAAATTGGTTAGCAATGTTTCTAAAGGGATTTAGATGTAGGCGTGACCCACTTAGGGGGAGGGGAGGCTGTAAAGATAACATTTAGGTTAAACCCTATATACTCTGTTATCACAAAACATTGTTACTCACAGCTATTACATACCATATAGTAAAACTTCCCTTTACACTTGTATTTATCACGTACTTGTTTCCTCCTTTCTCCCATTATGTGTAATATAATATGAATACCACAAGCTTATTGTTACCAAATTACGGCTTTAAAGCCTCCTAAGTTAAATTGTATTTTTTCCGATTGGGTAAATAGATTCAAATGTTGATTGCAAAATTTAAATTGTGTATATAGGAATTTATATTTATTTGAAATGATTATTTAACAGTATATAAATTATCGATTTAAAGTTGTTAGAAATATTTTGGCGCCCCTAACAACGAAATAATATTATTTTAAATCATAGTAAATTATAGATTTCTTCGTAGAGTCAAAATCATAACTTGATATTCTTTAATATATCTTCTTTTTTTAATTAATCGTAACCTCCTTTTTAATCTTAATAGCTTACTCATACCTCCATTACTTCTAGGTTACAACTAACCTTGATCTTGAAACCCTTTTTCTCTGTAATTTACAATTATCATCGATTTTGAATTTCTTTTTGTGGTAATTTACAGCATCTGTCGTCCTTGACCCTCCTCTCTTCCTTTTAGCTAATGTTTAATATCGACCCTCCCCCTCTCAATTTTAGGTTACACCTAATCTTGCGATCTTAAACTCCTTCTTCTCTTTGTAATTTAAATATATTAATATATTAAAAATAAAAAATAATTTATATATTAAATATATTAAATTATCCTTGATTTTGAATTTAACGACAAGAGAGAGGGGATGTTGACTCCTCTTTCTTGTAGGTCATAATTTACTTTGAACTTGAACTCCAAATTTTTTCTGTAATTTACTATTAGGTATTCTTAATTTTTTAACTTCCCTTCCTAGTAATTTGCCATTTCTTTTGATCTTAAATTACCTCTCTTCATCTAGCCTTTAATTAATATTAATCTTGACCTCTCCCACTCTCTTCTAAGTTACAGTTAACCATAATCTTAGACTCCTATTTCCCTAGTAACACGGTCTTGAATTCTTCCAAGTTTATTTGTTTGTAAATTATTTAATGAGGCTTATCGTCGAGCCCTAAATGGGTGGATAATGTGACAAGCTATAAATGAAATGAATTTGTTTAGAAGATGAAGTTAGCAGGAACTATGTAATATTGGATGAGTGCCACATATTCATTCATCCGTTTCTAATAAACTTAAAAATTTACTTATCTGAACGAACTTTACTAGAATAAATTTACTTATTATTATATTATGCGGTAAACAAGTAAATTTTAAACCCTAATTTTATAGTATTTTAAAATATTTATGGTATAAGAAGTTTATAAAGCACGGAAATTAAATAAGCTTATTCCTCTTCTCTTGTGCTTAGTCTGTTTTGTTCCTGAATAGGCTGATTTTGCCCTTACATTATTCTTCAAAATGATTAATATAAAAGGAGCATGCACGACAGAAATTTATATTTATTGGAAGTAATAAAACAGTTTTGTTTAATTAAGTTTAGTGTCATTTTTAGACTTTAAAGGAGAGAGGAGAAGATGGAAGTTGTTAATTAGTATGTTCTCCTGAGTCAAATATTTACTCTGAATAGGTTCCTATATTTAGTTTTATACTTTGTATTTATTACATATTTAGTATTTACTTTAACCTGTAATTATATGTATTAAATTGTTTATTGATTGCTTTTATCTTTTATCAGGAGTGGAGGGAGTTATGCTGCCCTGTACTCAGCCAGTCCATCCGATCCAGTTACAGCAACCACCTCAGTTTCAGCTACCTCCAATATCTCAACATCAATCTATTTTATCAGGTAATTCATATCTTCTCTAATTTATATTAATATTCTCCTTTTTATTTATATACGAGTGTATTATGATATCGTGTGGGGTTGGCAGAAGAACTCATTAAGTCATTTTTTTTAATACAATACTAGCCGTTAAGCTCGTGGCAACGAGCTTATATTTAAAAAAAATAAAGTTAAATAAATTAATTTAGAAGTTATATATATATACATATATGAAGACCAACAAATCAAAACAGACATTTATTTTTATTGGAATAAATGTTCCATAAATGTAACCTTTTTCTAATTTAAATGTTGCCTTAGCGTAGCATTAACAAATAATTTCGAGGTAAGTCGTCACCGTCGGGACACTATTCGATTATTTTTCATAGATGAAGCTTATATATATCAATATTTTTATATAAAAAAACACTTTATAAGTCATTAACAATAATATAGAATGTAAAAACAAAAAATCATGTTTACTTGGGTTCAGATGGTTATAAATAAATAAATACCATTTATTAAATGCAGATTAATAGTAAGACAATATTTTTACATAATATATATATAACAGGTTGGCATTTAAATCAGCCAGAGCTGTGGTATCCTTTTTAAGCATGGGTTCGGCAAGCATAAATTTATATTTTCAATTATTATAGTAAACAGTGATCGGCATGCTATCAATTAACCAGACGTATAAATAAATTCATGAATTCTCTAAATTTAATTAATATAACCTTAGCTGTCCTTATAAACATCCACAACTAATCTCCCACATAAACAACATAAATAAAGTAATTTAATTTTAACAATTTAAAAACAGTACTATATCAACAAATATTAACAATGATAGTTCGTAATTAATTTTTTATTCTAAATAAATAGTAACCTAAATCTATATTTATAAAGTGATATTAGTTATTTCCCTTACTCAATAATAACAAATGTACCGTTCAGAGTTCAGATGGTTAAGCTTTCATTTTACTCTTACCATAGGGGAGCATGTCTGTTCCGTAATTGGTAAAGTTACTAAAGAACAGAGCATTGCCTAAGCTCAAATTAAAAACGTATTTAGTGAGTGCACTGTTACAGTTACATGAAGCGACTGTTCATATGTCCAAGGATTTGGTTCGAAAAGTGCGTTTCAATCTAAACCTGTTCCGTTTGATTTGAAAGAGAACTAGACATTAATGAGAACAGTCCGTTCCTTTAAGAGTTTATTGAATGTAGCTGTAAAAACGGTGACAAATTCAAACGTATCTATGGACTGAAAAGTGAAACTTTTTTAGCCGCGGTAGAGTAAATTTGCTTGGATGAAACCGACATCGGGAAACGAAGTTCGCGTTTCGAGACTCTTCCGAGTGAATAATTTTTGTTGTTAAGTTGTAAGTTTTTATTTCGAGACTCCACCAAGTGAGAGATATTTTATCAACTGACGGTCTAAGTTGGCAGTTGATTTACCTGTAAAAAAGTTTTCACCTGGACGAGTTTCGAACCATCCTGAATTTGATGTCAGACGCGCTAACCAATACACCACGGGAGATGATTTTTCCAATTCACAGAATAGGTATATAAACGTATTATTAGATACATTTTGATAAAAATAAAAATATAAATGTTGTTTTCATGTTTTTGGTTCATTATTCGCTAACATTTTATGAAAATATGTTATTAACTGATATTACGTTTCTTTGAGAAGTTATCTGACTGTGGTGGCATTGTAAACTCTTGTTTATAAATATGATTGTTGCGTATTTAATAAATGATTTATATAATATGCATTACTTAAATAAGGTTTATTGTGCTATATCATTATTAATTAAAACTAAGTAATAACAATTTTTTTTCTTTATCTTGGAACCTAGAAACCTCATTTCAATGAACATATTTTGGAGCAACTTGATTTGATATACGAGTAACATTAAGTTACGTGCTTATTCTAGGAACGATTTAAACTCTGAATTATATATGTATATGGCATATTTATATAATTATATTACATTAATATGTAGGAGGGAACATAAAAGCAACTTTTTCTAGAACTTAAGTTTCACTTCTAATGCGTGAGAGTCGCACGCATATTTTTTTTTTAGAAATACAACGACCTGTTCAACAGCGGGAGAACTCCCGTTAAACTCATATATCGGGACGAAATTTAAGAACTAAATTAGACCTTCTTAAACTGGACTTAAAAAGAAAGCATAGAATCATAGAAACTGCCGCAGCGAAAAGCAAAATAAAAGCACGATAAAGATAAGAGGAGTAGAAAATTTCAAGAGGATAAGAAGGTTGGGTACTAAAGAAATTAGAAAAAGGTTACATTGAGGGACTTAATATCGTTGGGAGCGGTAAAAAATAAGGAACAAATATAAAAAAAAACCCGATGAAATTCCATTAATTAGTTTAAAAGGTATAAGCAAACATAATTATTAATACGTACGATACTTTTGTAAACATCAAAGTTTGTTTACATGTCAAAATACCGCCAAAATTAAAATAATTAAATAAATAAAAAAAAAATAATGATAATGTATATTTTAAAAAAATAAATAAACCCGCAATGCTTTTTCTTTCTGCTGCGAAGTAGCAGGAGAGGCCATACTTTAGTGGCCTCCGAAGTGAGGAAAAGTTCCGAGGTACCCCTTACCCGATTTTTTTGCAACCAACAAAATAATTTATTAAAGGAGGTGCAAATAAATGATTGAAAATGGAGCCAGTCATGTGTGTGTTTGTGTGATTTGAAGAGTCGTCGATACTTGCATGATCCTCAGAACAGGCAAGAATCAAACTAACTGATCATATCATAACTTGCTAACGTGCTGCAATAATTCTCTATTTGATTATCTCGTCAAAACGAGAAAAAATCAGCCGATACAACTCAGACAAACTTTCTCATGTACGAGTTCATAATTACTTAGCCCAGTGTTTTCCATTTATTAGTTTTCTAGTTTTCGTGGGCACAATTAATTATTATTGAACATTTAATCAAAATTTGTCATAAAAATAATTTCTCCTAGGCAGGGAATCGAACCCAGCCTCTGTCCGTCCACGTTTAAAGCTATTTTCTCAGGAAACAGGCTTATATCGTTTGATTCGTATTTAAATGGACTAAATTTTAGAATTATTTTTTAATCAAAATCGTCGGAATCGTTTTGGAGAAATTTTTATTTAACCTTTTTTCAGAGTTTTTGAGGGTATAGTGCTCAAAATTTGGAGCTATAATTCATTTCTTGATTTCGCCTCGGGTTATGTCGAATTTCATCAAAATCGGCTAGTACAGGCTCCACGCGTCTGCACAGACGACAGACAGACATTTTTTAAAAACCACTTTTTCGAACTTAAGGGACCTCAAAACCTGTTAATCCATCAACATCTCATAAACGAATTTTTGCGCCATTATAATACTTTCTCTTTATATGAGAATGTAAAAAATAGTATCATAATTTACTTATTTCTTGGAGGAAGTTTATACTTCCATCAATATTAGGCTAATTTATTTATTTTTTAAGTTTGATTTAATTAAAGTCCATTTATTAATGTTTAGATTCAGTGAGTAATTTGATATCTAGGTAGAGAGCAAGAGGTAAAGGTTTGTTTGATAATTGTTTCAAGTCCTAAGCAAGCAGACTTTACTCCAGTTCGAAATCCTTTGTATACAAAAGTAATCTGCCCTTCTCAAAATCCATTCGTTATATTTCAGTAAAGTTCTCTTTAAGTTAAAGTAATAACAAAGTTAAGTAAGCTCTTAATTTTTAAGAAGTGACTAATTTTTTACGCTATAAATCAGTAGGTAGTTAATTTTAGCATTACTATTATAATTTATTCTTATACACAGTATATTATATAATAAAAATTATCGAATTTATAACTATCGAAGTTTAATTTCATGACTTTAAAACTTGATTTTAAGATTTTAATAACTCTAAACACACATACTTTTTGACTAACTTCGTTACTTAATAACCTAAATACCATAATTTAAAAATACAAAACTATGTAACCTAATAAATTATTATCACTGTCGATAAGCCGTCAAGCCACTACAATACACTTAATGATCTTTATTACTTATTAGTTATTAGTCACTAAATGGTGAACAAATAATTTATAAATAAAGTTAACATTTATTTATTTATTTTTACTCACGCAAACAAAACGGGGACTTTTTTTTTTAGGAAACAAAAAAAAATGAAAAGAATCAAGATACTTGTTTGTATAGTGATTTAAGAACAAGTGGGGGTTAACTTTTTCTCGAAAATTCAAAAAATACAATTTTTCCTCTTCAGTATTCCATCGTGGGACACACTATACATTATATATAGTTGTATAAGTGTAATTACTCCACTATGTATTTTGTTTGCTATTGTTATATAATTTTTTGTTATATATAGAATTTGAACATGCAATTAATATTATACAATTTACTTCCATTATTTTCATTTTATACTGTTATATTATATTATTCTGCCGAGTTTATAGAAGGTATGAAATCGTCTTTCTAAAGAACGAACAATTTTTTGTCTTCAAAAATTCCTTGACAGAAATCTGTTTTAGACATCAAGAATACCTCTTGGTCCTGTGTCTGTTTTGGGTGATCATGTTGTTGTTTTCCCGGGAGAAATCAAGTTCCCGAGAAATTGATAAAAATAAATCTTATTCTCTTTAAAAAATTGAAAACACAAAATTATCACCGGTTGATCACTTAATAAATATGTTTAAAAATAGTCTGTCAAAAAGTATGGCAAACAGGTTCCTCGCGTCCTTACTTTATTGATTTTATGACCTATTTTTGGCAAATTCATTTAATTTTCAGCCTGTTTTTTAAATCTGTCTACTTTATATATATATATATATATATATATATATATATATATATATATATATATATATATATATATATATATATGAATTAAGTATCAATCTCTCTTTATTCTTATCAACAATAATAATAAAATTATTTTAATTTTGCAAATATGTGCCTATCTGTCTGCTTTTTAAGCAATTTCAAACTATAATAATAATTACTAATCCAATAATAAAATTATTGGATCAGTAATTATTATTATAGTTTGAAATTGCTTAAAAAGCAGACAAATAGGCACAGATTTGCAAAATTTTAAGCTCTAGTGATTGACTGTTTGAAAAAGTAATTCATTTTATTTTTACGCTATATCGCATTAAATTTTAGGTTTTTTTTACAAAATAAAATTAAATAAATTACGTTTGTTAGTTCTTAGGTTGTTCTCCTCAAGAATAAAAAAATATATAGGTTCATAATAATATATATATTTATTTATGGTTGTATAATATGTAATTGTATGTATGTATGCATCTATGATGTGTGTATATGTATGTCTTTGTGTATATGCATGTATATGTGCGTATATGTATGCATGAATAATAATAAAACTATTTTGTGTAAACGACCTCTCCCTAGCTCAAGCTTTTGCTTTCTGGGAGCGCTCACCACTATAATAGTAAGTAATATTCCAAATGTGTACGTGTTCGAAAAAAAAGAATGACAAAAAAAAAAAAAAAAAAAAAAAAAATATATATATATATATATATATATATATGTATATAATATAAGTAAGGAATAAAGATATTTATTTATTTATTGTAAAAGCATAACATCATTTAAGTACGGTAAATAAGAATAATTACAATGTCCAATTAATTTATTTGTAACTAAATAAAACGACGGTAAAAGTTGTGTCAGTTGAGAAATGAGATTAACTTAGGGTTGCCAACTATTGAAGTGAAAATGTCCCTACTTAGTTCACTACAATTTCAATGTAAATTTAATTTCACGTTTAGTTTAGTCAGCCACTCTACTGTTAGATGTTTAATTAAGGCATAGTAAGTTTAAGTTAAGTTATAGCTTTTATTTTATTGTAGTTATCAAATATACCATTAATTATTTTCATAATTGTGATGATGACCTTATTTAACTTATTAGTAAAATATAGTTTTGTAACTGAAAACTCTTCTATTAAACTTGTAAATAAAAAAAAAATACCTGTGGTGTCGTGGCACACCCAGTAGGAACCTAGTTCCTTACGCTTTTCATCAAATATAAATGATATAATATTGTAAAATATAAAATATTACATATTATGTATTAAATATTATAAATATAATTTAATTAAAATATATCACATCACTGCACAAAAACTTCTGCTTGCATCAAGTTGAGATTTTACATGCCTGTATTAATTGTACTTTAGACCATGTTTATGAAGTTTTATTGAAATCGTAATGTTAGAACGTAAGATATCGGTAATAGTTATTTACGCACCAAGGGAGTAAAGTAAGTGACTGAGCGATGAAGTTGGTTCCCGAGGCGGAGCCGAGGGAGTTAATTATCGCGAGGGTGCAAGTGATTTTTACTCCCAAGGTACGTACAAAATTTTACCTCCAGAAGGGAGAAAAAAAAATATGGAAAGATTTTAATTTTAAATTATGTTATTCAACAAAAAAAATACATAGGGTTATATTTTTTAAAAAAAACAAATAGTTAGATATAATACTAACAATTCTATCAATAAGTTTAATCACGTTAAAATTAAATTATAGATAGTAATTATTTGACTTTCAATGCTAAAATTAAATGGGAGAATTAGCTGGAAGCTGAGTCATGTATTGAATGGTGTTGACAACTGATCTATTTAAATATGGATTAGTTAATCTTCATTTAGAAATTATGATTCCACTTTTTACATGTTTGTTTCTTTTTCTGATGAATCACTATGGCAACCGTGGTGGAGGTTACATGACATGTGTGAAGATGACATTATAGATTTAGACATTAAACAAAAGTTAGTAAATGAAATGTGTATTAGCACCAACCTTATTTACGTGTGCTTTATCTAGGGCAACACTGGAGGGAATCATGAGAGTTCATGATTCCCTTATTTTTCATTACTCCCTGTTTAACCCGACCGGGTGCAATGAGTAACTTCCCTCCCTGTAAACTAGGGAGGAAAATTCACGTTTTTTCCCCACTGGAGGTAAAAACATTTTTTCTCGTCCCAATTTTCAATTTTACATTTGAATTAAGCTTACGTAAGCATTGTGCGCGGACGCTTGGGCGGATACCGTTATCAAACGAACTCGTCCTGGGCATTGGTAATACGAACATGTGTACCATTCAAAATGGATTAATATTTCATAATTTCGCTCCTTAAGAGCCATCAACTATGTCAATTAGACAAATGTATAGTGATTTTCTCCACTTGACGAGAAAGCATAAGTATGTGGATTCAATGCCCTAAATCGTGTCCATGATTCATGAGAAAATGGGTAGTGTTTATTTTTTCTAATTTTCTTTAATATCTCTGTTCCTATAAGCAACGAAGAGCATACACGATAGGACGCGAGGAAGCTATGTGCCACACTATTTGGCAGCCTATTTTTTACGGGTATTTACGGATGACGAAAACTTTTAAATTTGACGTTTTTTAAGTTGGAATTTTGTATAAGTATTCTTTTTATCAAGGAAATTTTTTTTTTTTGTACGTGATGACTGGATAGAAGCAAAATTTGGATTTTTTGTGTTTATTATTAAATGTATTTTTTAAGGGTTTTTCTAACAAAATATAATTTGATTTAAAAAGTGTGCCAACTATATACTCGTATTTTTAAACTTCGTAAAATAAAATTAGTAGCCAAAGCCTTTTCCTACTCGATTGCCGAAACAAACCTCTTTATTGACCGACCTATATAAATTGACTGTCCCTTGTATGAAATTTTACTTTGTAAAACATGCCTTTTTTATAAAATCTAATTTTGTATGTAAGGAAATGATTAAAGATTTCCTTGTAGAAATACTCGTTTTTTAATTCTAAAACCCCCTTGTACTTTCTTTGCACAGTATATTCCAATGGAATAGTGATAGTGTTTCTAGATGAGCAGTAGTCTTTTAATTAGAATTAAAAAAGTCTTTCACTAAAAGTAACTTTGTTGCACAAAGCCGACTTACAACCACTTGTGGTCTTCTTCAATCTTCAGTGCCTGGTGTGGTGTATTGGTGAGGCGAGTGGAAATGCGTTAGAGGAAAAGTAATGCAGGCTTTTGACAGATGTTGGAGTCTAAATCCAACTAACAAAAACAATTTAGTTTAAATTTTACATATATAAAATCCGAAAAAAACATACCCCGAGGTGAAAGTTTAGGGGAGCCTTCCCCCGAAATCATAAAAACTGATTCAGTCAATTTAAATACGAATTTAGACTTATAAGTCGTTTTCCCAGGAAAAATCTAGTTAATGAGAAAATAACTTTCGACGCTAAGTCTCACCGTTGCGTGAGGTTTCCAGGTTTCCCCGCTGGAAGGGGAAGTATTTTAATTGTAGATCTTGATCAAATGTTTGTTAATATTATAGTTAAACGTGACAGCAACAACCCGAAACAATTCTGGGCGAAGTAATCCTATAAATATAGAAACTACGAGTTTTATCAGAAAGATTTATTTCGTTTTATAGAAACATTTATCTGGGATAAAATCTTTGTTAAAAAGAGATTCGTATTATAGAAGTTCGTTATAATGTTAATTGTACTTAGATTTTTTTTTTAACTATGAACAGGTGGTTTTTTGAATAAAAAGAAACAGTCTCTCCACGGAAGAAAATACTTGTATATTTATCAAAGCAGCTTTCGGCTTTTATAAAGCCATCATCAGTGCCTATGAACAAACACTAAGCCTTAAAAAATCTACTAACATTTTGTTCATAGGCACTTTTTTTTTTTTTTTTTTTTTTTTTTTTAAATAACGTCTATGCCGTTGGCAACAAGGTCATTCGGCTTCTTGCAGCCCAATAAAGTTTTGCCATGGTGGCACTGTCTATATTTAAGTCTAAATTGTTTCTGTCGTTCTCGATGACATCTGTCAATGCTGTACATACTGGGAGGGGCTGGCCATCCATCTCATCTGCTAGGCAAAGAGGGCACACCGGGCTCTCCACCACGCCTATCCTGTACAAGTGCCGTTGCAGATAATCATGTCCTGTCTTTAAACGAAAGCCTGCCACAGCTTCTCTTCTGCTGATTGTGTGTGGGATTGGGTTCTCCACCAGACTCTGCCACGTTTTCCCTTCTGCCTGATTTAGCTGCGACTCCTTAATTTCATCTTTATAATGGGCTCTGATGAGTCTTTTGACTGCGCAATAAGAGAGCGGTGGATCGGGTTGTTGCATCCCAGCTCCTTTCCGAGCTAGCTCGTCTGCCTTCTCATTTCCCGCCAAGCCGCAGTGGCTCGGGACCCATTGGAAGACGACACGAATTCCTTTTTCCTTAAGGAGATTTACACGTCTTCTTGATGCAACAACCTCAGCGTGGTCACAAATAGCCCTACTGCAAACTGCCATAATTGCAGCCTGAGAGTCTACGAAGAGCACAAATTGGGAGGTTTCCTTAACTCCATCAATTTTTGCGAGTGCCATCGATATAGCTTTAACTTCCCCGTCAAAGTTTGTGCACCTGCTTCCAACTGGTGCAAATAGTTGAAACTCCTGACTATAGACGCCCGCTCCTGCATTACGTGTAGCTGATTGGGCGGACCCATCGGTGTAAACATGGAACCAGTCCTTTTCGGGGTATAGACAGTTGATGGTTTCTAGTGACAGCACTTTCATTTCCCATTCGGGGGTCTGATCTTTGTTAATCGGCTTAGTCAGATCTAACCTCGCCTCTGCTACATATTTTAGATATACACTCTCTTGTACAAAAGGTGGCCTTCTCCCTAAATCCAGATCTTTTGTTTCCAGTAATTCTGTTAGTTTAAGACCTAACAGCTATTGCGTTTTTAAGCGCTGTGCCGACGTCTCCTGTAGGTCCCAGTGTTTAATATCTAATCGCTTCACTCTTTCAGATAGGCTTATTGCTGCTATTTCTCTCCTGATTTGGAGGGGTTCAATGCCAGACTGAATTTCCATGGCTGCAATAGGTGTAGACTTCGCAGCTCCAGTAACCAGTCTTAGCGCCTTATTCTGAACCAGTTCCAGCGCCTTCAGTGAGTTTTCTGACGTTGTCAGTAGAATCTCACTCCCGTATTCCATTGTAGGCCTGACGTAGGACTTATAAGTCAAGGCCATAAGATCCTGATTTGCTCCCCATTTTATCCCCGCCAGTCTCTTCAGCAACCCCAGCCTGCCTTCTCCCTGTTGGACAAGCTTTTCGATGTGTTTCTTCCATCCTAATTTACCATCCAGTCTGATGCCAAGATAAGTAGCCGAATGTTCTTAGGCACTGATGATGGCTTTATAAAAGCCGAAAGCTACTTTGATAAATATACAAGTATTTTCTTCGGTGGAGAGACTGTTTCTTTTTATTCATTAAGATGACCTCCATCAACGCTCTTATTTCTCAAGGTGGTTTTTTCGTTTAGCATGAAGTCTACAATAAAATAAAGCGAGTCTAAAAAGCTAATATTTGGAGTTTAATGTAGCAATATTATAATAGGGTAATATTTTTTGTAAGAGTTTTTAGTATTTTAATATTTCTCTACGACAGTAATTCATTGTTTATTCATCTTTAGGTATAAAGTTTCCAGTAGAGTAGTGTATCTTTAACCCCCCCCCCCCCACATAGTCATGGAAGGAAGTGAGTAGATTTCGATATTTATTTCGTTCTGTCTATAATATTATATACTTGAGGAAGAAGGTTTTTCCTTACATTATCCACTCTATATATGAAGAGTAAAAAGAAATTGGGAAAGAAAATATCTGTTTCGCATATGTGTTGAGTTATCCTTTTTTTTCTATAATAATACCCTTGGTGGCGTATTATCCTTTTTGTACATCCTTTACTCCTATATCAAAATACATTTGTAATCTTATACATATACGTATAAATATATACCCTGTAAAGGATGATATGTAAAAACCTATATCCAATACAGTCTACATCTTACATTTATATATGTAACATACTCACACACACACACACATAAATATATATATATATATATATATATATATATATATATATATATATATATATATATATATATATATATATATATATATATATAAGCATTCCATGTTCTAAACCGTTCTTATATCTTCTTGTTCTAGCCAATTTTCCAATTTTTCCTTGCTGGTTTTCTTCTTTACGTTCTTCTATTAAATAATAATCCGGGGCGCAACAGCCAGTGGTTGGTTTGGGCCTGCCGAAGGGTTTGTACAACTTTATTTAGTCCGGGCCCGGCTTTATAAACCGGATAATTGGAATTTTCAAGCGGATAGATACCTCTCTTCACGTAGATACCCATTTATATCACAATAGATTACCTTATATCGAGTTTTGCCCTCTTGGGAATCGAACCCGGACCTCCATCGTAACTAGTGCATAGATAGTGGAATTTACGCATTTTAAGGTCCCACGAGTTCAAAAAAGAGGTTTTTAAAAAATGTTTGTCTGTCGACTGTGTAGAATCGTGAAGCCTACAATACAGAGCCAATTTCGATTCAACTTATGATACGTGTACATAAAAAACCTACCCAAGGAATGGTTTTCAGCTCTAAATTTGGGAGCGCTGCCCTAACAAAAATGATTTTTCCTACTAGCGGCAGCAAAATGACGCATTATTGAACTGTTTTTAGGCATGAAAGTTTAATTTCTCTGAGGTTTCAAGAAAACTTTACAATACGCAGCAAAATACGATTTTGCTGAGGATTTTTCAAGGCTAAGCCACGCCCACATTCCCCGCTACAAATAAATAAACAAATAACCTTTTCTTTTATATTATCTTTAACCTAAATTATTTGAACAATTTACCTTAAAAATATTACGAATTTATAAAGAAAGGTTTATAAATACTTATTATAGATTATATTTATAAAATAGATTGGAGTAAAAAGATAAAAAAGAAATACAAATATTAAAAAAATATAGTAGGTCTTAAAATAATCATAAATAATTAAATTAGTGGCAACACTGCAGCTCGTCTATTATCATCATTTTGTTTTGTTTTTACTGTATTTCTGTCAATTCATTTTTTATAATTGTAACATTTGATATTGTTGCTTGTTTTTTTTTTTAATTTGAATAGTTCAATAATAGTATTTGATAAGTAAATAAGTATTTTGAAATGAATATTATTTATAGGAAACATTTTTCTGCCGCCAGTAGGAAAAATATTGTATGCAACAAGGCAGCAAAGGAAACATTTCTGTCTCATATTGATATATTGCCTGCCTCGGCTTCGCCTCGGCAGTCAATCCAATAAATTACCTGCCTCGGCTTCGCCTCGGCAGTTAATTTCCATAGCCTGACCTCGCCTCCGGCTCGGAGGCTAACTTAATCATTCGTCAGAAAAATTCCATTTTGCTGCCTAGTTACATAAATAACTATATTAAAAACGGTTTCAGAGTTTTTGATCTAATAATTCTCTAAAATGACTTTCTTTCTTTTTAGGTTTTCGTTGGTAAATCCAAAAAAAGAAACCCTTATTCCCTGTGTCTGTCTGTCATTCTGTTCGGTTCCAATTACTTTTAAATCAAAAGAGATGAAACCATGAAACTTTCCAGTATTAAAGATCGTGTTGACGCGCATACAGGAAAAATACAGTGAACTCAAAATTATCAGCTGTTCAAATTCAAAAGGATTGATACTTCACGTCACGCAATTTTTTTTTTTTTTAAAGGAGTCGAAGGTCCTCCTTGCCATTCTGGCTCCATCCATTCTCCTCTCGTGCCCATACCACCGGGGACGCATAAGTTTGATGTGTGATAAGAGTGAAGTCTCCACAACCAGCTCCCTCTAACAAATGTAGTAAAGTTGTTTTTCTGGGGGAAAAAAAAATAGTTTGATATTGAAAAAAACAAAGAAATCATATTCAGCGAAAATTAAATGTTTACAACAGCTTGTTTAACACTTTTTAAGTATGTTTTATTAATAAATAAATTAAATTAGATATAACAGGGTTTAAATTTAGTATCACTGTGTATGAAAAAAATGTTCGAGTATTGTCTCACTAAATTGTTTTATTTATATTAATTTTTATTTTCAAATAGTATATTAAAATATGTTAATTTTGTTTTTTACGAAAACGATTTTCCAAAAATATATTGGAGAAGATTGGGATGAATGAATATAAAATAATGAAAGGGATTTTATTCAAGGGTGGCTAGGTCCTGGACAAAGAGAATTTTGAGGTCATTGTAAAGGGTCAAGTTGGAGACAAAGAAAAGAGCTTTGGTCATTCTTCTTAGGATTTTAAACCGAAGGGAAATAATACGATAGGAGCTTATATGCTTAATGTAATCCTAGTTCAATATAAATTGGAAATTCCAATTTGGAAATATTATTTAACTTTACTTTCTCTTCGACTCTTTGCAAAATAAATATTTTACGTTTAAGAGGTCGTCGGTATTATAGTTTTTATCCTAGGATTGTTTCACTGCTAGCTTTTCATATAAATGCGAATTATTTTATAATGTCGGAGACCAATGTTAACTGCAGCTATTTTTTCAATTTGAATACTCTATCCAAATCCAGAATGCTGAGGAATACGATTTAATCCCAGAAATATAACAGTTATATAACATTATTTTCTTTGGACTCATAGAGTTGTTTTTAGGCGGATTTCGGTCAAAGATATAGTAAGTAGTAGGAACACATAAGGTCAAGTAAGTAGAAAAGATAGGTATAACATAATATAAGATAGATAAGTAAAATATAAAACATATAGGTATAAAAATAACATATAAAACATGCATTATTGTGCTTACTTTTTCTCAATTACATTTTAAGAACTTTTAACATTCAAATTTTTCAATTAAGTCGATTTTTATTTTATTTTAATATATTTATGAATATAATATGAAATTTAGATATATATATATATATATATATATATATTAAATGTTTGATGTATTTTAATATATTTTTTTATAATAATAAAATTGGATTGTTCTTGTGTGTAATACGCATGGAATAGCTAAAATCTCTGAAATATTCTTAAATTAATTGCTCAACAAAATATATTTAATTTTAATGATATTTATATTATAATGAAAATGTTTAGAAACAAATTTCAAATCAACACCCCTTTTTTCAAATTCAACAACACATTACTTTTTTTTATTTTCAAGGATTTATGAAAAGGTTAGTTAAATGTTTTGTTCATGTTGTTCTTCATGATAATACTATTTTGTAAGACTAAATCAGACAATTATGCTTCTTTAAGGTTCTGTATAAAGGTTCTGTATTATTAATTATTGTAATTAACAATTTTCAATTTATTTCTAGCTTGAAAATGACCCAAGGAGGGGTTGAAATATTGCAGTAAAATTGTGAAAACTAAATAGTTTTTTATTATACTACCTGTGAAGGATTTTTCTTTTTTTTTTTAAACCAAACTATCGATAAAGGGTAGTACGAAACGACTACATACTTTTTTAAATTTTTTGATTATTCTTTCAGATTTAATTTTTTCTAGCTTAATGTACATAAAACTATTTGAAACTGCAAAATTCAAAATATTACGCTAATTCGAGAAGCGTACAGTCAAAAGTATGATTTTTTATCCATTTGTATAGGATATTGCAAACAGAAAATTTAGACGCAGTTAACAACGCAATATGATGTATATGTATACAATACGAAGCAAGCTGTCGCACTTGACGTCTCCTAGATCTGTTTTCTCGTGATACTATTCGTGATGTTCTTGTGACTGCCGCAAGAGTACTCTTATGTCACGATAATCAGATAGCTACCATCGCATCTATTATACAGTGTAAATGGGGCTTTTGTCAAAAATAACTAAATTATTCTCTTGTCTAACTTTTCTCTATGAACTTGTGGCTGCTACTCAGCGTGGATAATTATGCTTTTATACCTACTAGAATTGCGATCAATTGACTGGATAGTTCTTACAGTTCATTTTTAGGGTTTCGAAACCCTTATGCCGAGGGTGAAGTGTCTGCGCTGCGTATCCGTCGCTCTTTGGTTCATAGGGCCCGAACCGTTTAAGCTAAAATGCTGAAATTTAAAACGCTCGCGCAACTTTTTTACCCAACCATAGGAAAATATACAGAAGTTAAAAATTAAATATGCGCAAAAATGTGGTAAACTAATTTTTTTTTAAATTTTCGAATGGGGTAAAAAGAATTATAATTATAATTATACAATAATCATCTACGAAACCTTAAAAAGAATTTGGGCGTAGTTAAAATAAGAACTTCCCTGTGATTTTTAAAGATTGTTAAAGTAAAATATTTTAATGTAGTGTAGAAACAGACATTCGCTTTTATTTAACTTGACTGGTTTGAGATGAATACATTTTGTAATACATTTTGAACACACTTTTCAACTACCTAGAAAGCTGAAACATTCACTGATTATGTTATTTCCGATTACAATGTCAGTAATTGATGTTCTTAAAGCTTTTTTTTTAATTATTAATTATTTTTTTCTTCTACTTTTCTTTTTGTCCTTGGTTTGTCCAAAAAGGAAAAGAAATGAAAACGTCGATAGTCAATAGTTAGAAAGAAATGCCAAGTACTTCATATAGAGAATGCGGGTTTGGAAGCAGGTGTAGGTTGCTAAACAGAAGAAGTGGAAAGTACAGGATAGGAGGTAAAATAAAAAAAAGGAAAAGAAGGTTGGAAAATGCTTGAAAAGTATGATGAAGGGAAATTGAGAAGCTAAGGTCCAGTGAAACAATAGAAGGACTACACTATAGGAAATGAATGTATTGTTGTTTCAACATGATTCTTTACCTTACTTACAACACCCTACTATAGCAATGTATCCTTAGCCCAAAATACTGCTCTTTACAAATATTGTTTTTTACAATTTAAATTTCCTACCTTACACTTATTTTTAATTGTTACTTTAGTATTGTTTACATGATGACAAATATCTCGCGTCATTTTTAAAACGGCACTAAAGGTGATTTCTATTCCATTCTCTTGTATGTTTTTGTGTTATTACCTTCCAAAAAAGTTTTTTCATTTAAAAAAATGTGTACTTGAATAGTTTATATTTATTCCATTTAGTATTTAAATGGATTACAAATTGTTAAATAGTTAAAACCCGATTTTACGATTTCCCCGCATTTTATACTGTCTCAGTTATTTTATACTAAATGTTTTTGTTATTTTATAAATCATTCTATGATATTATAATTTTATTTATAATAAGTACTTTTATACTAGGTAATGAATTGCAACATTAAGGAAATATAGTTGAATGTATACGTAAAAGGTGTTTAATCCTGTTGGTTGTAAGACACCTTAAAAGATACCATGCATATTTAAATGTTTCAATTCCATCCCTAAAAAACCAAAATCTATACAAACTCTTATGAACAAATATTTTACTCTTAAAGTAACCCTCATCTCGTATTTTATGTTCTTAGACAACTCAAGTGTGGCCTTAATTGCATCAGGATTTTTGTGTGAAATAATTTATGAAATCTTGGCGCACCACAATAATTTCAAAGTTATAAATTTTTTTATCTTGGTTTTACCAAATTCCAAATTTGAAGCATAATATATTATTGGTATCTTTTACACTGCGAACATTTTCTCAAACATATAGTAGCAATAATAATTATAATAATAATACTAGTACTTACTTATAATGTTATATCCATCCATCCAGTTAACCTACGTTGACTAAATTTCGGCTTTTATTTAAAACCTGTGGTAGTTTTTGGCCTTATACCGGGTGTCCCAAAAATCAGTTACATAACTGAGGAATACTATGTTTGTTATTGCTCGGTAAACTTACTTTTAAGACACCCGGTATATATACGGAATATATACTGTTCTTTTAATTAAAAATTATGCACGTATTATATCCTACAAATTTTAATAAAATTTATATTTTTATGTTTCAGGTGAGCCTGTAATTCTCATCGTATTAGTCTACCGGCTATAGTAACTTGACTTATCATAAAATCGTAAATATACTTGTCATATTTATTTAGAAAAAAACAAGATTCGCTTCCTTTTGATTTAAACACAATAAGTACATAGTAGAAAAAAAATCGGCCCTGCCTCGCCTACGTCTCAATGTGCACCCGAATTAATGTTTGTTTGGACTGGTTCAATTCTCAGAGGGATCTCATTTATTTTTATTTAATATTAAATGTAAAGATGGGTAAAATTAAAGTGTGACTATGTCTGGTCTTCTTTTGACAATCATCCAGATTTCATCATAATCGGATGAGGACATTTAACGATATAGGTGTTAATAAATAACAAATTGTGCGCATGTAGAAGCCATTGGCGTAGAAAGTTGAAACTACTCGTAATATGGGACCAACAATAGGCTATTTTGTCCCTCAAATACAATTTGCGGGCAAAATACATAAAAGTGTGATAACTTGTGGAGGGGTTGAAATGGTCAAAGAATGGAGAGCCGCCCGGGGAGCCGCAATATACGATGCATATACAAAATACATACAAGTTCAATATCTCCGTGATTTACCGCTTCTCTTTTGACTTTTATTAATGACCAGTCAGCCTTGAATACATGTGCATACATTGTGAGTAAATAAAATACATCTATCTCCAGTAATATATTATACATCCAGAGGAAGGGCGTTTACGTGAAAATATTAACCTGAACTTTGTTAACATTTATTTTGAATCTGTTTTATTTAGTTTAAATTACAAATTAAAACATCGACTTAGAATGATAAAATTTGAATTATGAATCGAATATTATTTGTCCAGATTTTATTTTACAGTAGCATAATATCTTGTCAGTATGTATGTAAAATGCTATACAGTATATAAAAATCCAAATATATTCAATATCAATGCCCTACGAATTAACTTGCACTATAGTTTTGTTTTTTGTTTCCCTATTTTCATTAATACTTCTGATAACTAGACGAAATCAAGCCATCATTGATGAATCTATATTTTTGACAAAACTTGATGGTGTAACACTAACAATGATGAAGTAGCAATGGATATTTCGAACTATTTTATCCCTCTCTCTCTCGACTCGAAGTAATCCTTAAAGTAAACTAGAATAGTATTACTATCTATAAAGAAGTAGATACTAGATAGTATACTATCTAGTAAACAGAAAAGCTGACTTGCTTAACGCTGTCAATGATTTACACAATCAATTAAAAACCAAGGATGAAGTTATACACGAGTAAAACAGATTCAAGATGATTGCGAGTAATTGATCAGTGGTTAAAAAAATATATTAATTCGTCAAATCAAAAACACTTTAAGCTGGAGAATGAGTTGTTTGAGTTAAAAGATTTCAAAGAAACAGTCCGTTAAATTCGGAAAATAACCAACTTAAGAAGAACAAATGGTGGCACTAAACGTGGTCCTTTTCTCAATATGTCACAAAATAATTTTATTAAAAATTGATCTACCAAGATATGCAACAATAATCCATTTTCTAATCCCTTGCTAAACTTTTCTCTGCCAAATTCTTCTTCAACACCTTCTGCACCATTCCAAATTCGCCGTTCTTCACTAGGAAGCAAATCTGCTAATCCGGTTCCCCTTGTTTATCCCTAGATTAAAATAAAATTCTATTGCTTGGTGATAGTCATTGCAGGGGTCTCAATAAAAATCTCCACAAAAAGCTTAGTGCACAATATGAGGTTTTCACCTTTTTTAAGCCTAATGCTCCCATTAATGGCTGCGTCGAGAGTTTGTCGCGGGATTAATTAATTATTACATCCTTTAAAGATTATGTAATAATAATTGGTGGCTCCAACTTTAACGACTCGCAATCAGATGAGGAGGACATAACCAAGTTATTTCACGTAATGTACAGTGCGACGATTACATACGAATGTAATTGTTACATTGACTCTTTACCGTTTTGAATCTCCTTGTCTCAACGACTGGATAGATTATAGAAACTCATTCATAGAGTCTTTAATATTGGAATCCTCCAATATCAGACTCAAATGGCTTCCTACTTATTACAGGGCTTGCCATCAAAGCTGTTTATATTCGATTTCATAAAATCTTATCTCGCTGATCGTTCCTTCTCTGTTATAATTAATAATATTTGCAAATTTTATTTTTTGCGAATCAAAGTCTCATTTGCAAAAAATAGTGGTACCTTAGCATTCTTGGCCCTCTTTTTAATAATTTACCAAAGTTTATAAAAAAATGTAGTATTTCCTAACTGCCATATCACTTTATATTGCGATGACGCATCTCTCATTATTATTACTTAGGCTATTGAAGAAGTTAAATTGTTAATTAATTATATAATTAAAGCTTTCATTGTGTTGTGTAATATTAATAACATTGTTATTAAGATTTCAAAGAGTTAGTCTTCACCACTTTAAAACACTTCAAATCTCCTTCAGTTGTCATACATGTTGTCAATCTCACGAAAATGGAGGTTTTTCAATACCTTGGCGTTAGTTGATAACACACTTCGATATCAACAACATACTATATCATCTGTTCACCATTCTCTGGAAGGAGCTTGTTTTATAATCAGAACAGTTAAAAGATATAATTCTTTAGAGACTCTAATGCTAATTTATTACGGAGAAGTTTATTCACATCTTGCTTATAATGTGTTAGTTTGGGGCTATAAACCAGAAGCAGAGTTTTTATACCACAGAAAAGTACTATTCTACGTTTAAGCAGTAAGACGTCCTGTAAAAAACATTTAAAAAAGAACAATAACATTTAGAATAAAACACGGATTCCTGACTTTTCCTAGCATTTTCAAGAATCTTAAAGAAGCTTGTATGTATGCTGCAAGGAACCCAGAGAAATTTTTAAAGATGTCTGAAATTCACAGCTGTAACTCTAAGTTTAAAGACTAATTAGTGCTGCCAATTTGTCGTACGGAATTATACAGATCCTCCCAGTCAAATTCATTTAATATTTTGTATAATTACCTTTCCAAAATTATAAAAGCTTTACCTGCTGAAAAATTGGCTTGCAAATTAAAATAACGATAAAGCGAGTTACTCAATCTCTGAATATTTATCTGATAAATAATAAAGTTAGAGTTTTACTTTTTTTTATTTATTTTTTACCTGTCAAGCCTAACTGGGGTTCGCTGGCTGGCACAAGCGCCGGCCACGAGACCAGATAGTATTATTACTATTGTTGTTGTTAAATTGTTATAAGTGTTGTTCATTTAAAATTAATTACATTATTATATTGCTTATTAGTGACATTTTATATCCGATGAAAATTGGCAATGTAGTAAACAATGATAACGCTCAATGATTGCATGAAATAACTATTATACACTATACATTATATAATTACAGTTATTTAATAGTCATATATGTATAATGTAGTAAATATATATTTTATAAATTCTTAAAATCCCATAATCTGCACCATACAACGTAAATATTTATTACTTATAAATATGTTGAATATTTCAAATTTATTTACCAGCGTAAGGACAACATGACACATCTTTCAGATTGTTGAAAACAAACTTTTGGTCAAAAGGTTTATTTAAATTCAAGTCATTGATGTCAAATTGTTAAAGTTTTTATTACTTCTATTTTATTGTTTCACTTATACAGACGGACATTGTTTAAATCAAGTATGTCGTCTAGTGTTATAATTATTTTAATTACTATACGTACTCGTATAGGTTTTATAACAGTTCGTTTAAGTAGAACTATTGTAAATCGTATTTTTTACTACTTTTTATTAGCTTGCTTTCTTGTTTGTTTGTGTGTCCAGTACAAATCTTGCAATCGATGTTTAACTAACTTCTCGAGTAGCTAGACATTTGAAACTTTTAGAATAGCTCAAACACGATGACAATGCATTATTTTAATACTTTTAGCCATCTTTAAGCAGAATTTAATTAGTTTTCTGCAAATTTTGTTGTATGGAAAGTTAGTTCGGAAAAAATCCGCAAGTTATTTTATTTGTTTTGACATAACCCATATTTACGATCTTCATTTTGACGGGTTTCTAATTTATGATTTTTTTATTTTAGTACCTGGTATGGCTGATAAAATTTTTATAATGTTCAAGAATGATTATATCGGGCCTTTTTGTTATGTAAAAACTAATTGTATTTTTAAGAGATAAACATTGAATGACAGCGAAACAGGAAAATTAAACAAAGAAATAAATTAATTGACGTGTGACAACCAGGGTTAGAATTTTTCCCCTACACGGGGACATATCGATGGCACTGTTTAGGCTCGGTGTTGGCGTGATCCGTTGTACAAAGATTTGTCCTTTTATCGGTTTAGGATCAGCTGTCTAGTTGGTTGTCATTTATATGAAGTACATAAATTTGGAACTATTTTTTTCTCTAACATTATATATAACAATAACAATTATATTATCAACACTACATATGATTCAGCAGAAAATGTAAAATCATAGTATATAAATAGTTGTTTTAATCTTGTAATTATTATAAGTTGAATTCAGCGCTTCAAATTAACAATGTGCACAGCATTTTGCTTCCGAGCTTACCGAGGTTAACGGAAACTATGTGATCATTCTAAAGTTTTATGTCTTCGAGTTCAGAAATTCCAAGACAAAAATCCATTTCAGACATCAGGGAACATTTATGGTTCAGTGTCTGTCTGTCGCTCAATTTTTGCGACCCAACATATCTTAAAAACTACACGTCCGATTTTTTTAATTTATAGGATAGGTCATAATTAGCTTCTGCGTCGATTTGTTTCTCTTCAACATGCGCACAAACATAGATTATGAAAGGCACAAACTATCCCTACTCAAAATATCATTATGGCTCCGGTGTACACAAAAATGTTTTGTTACTTATGCCGATAAATGACTTGTTAAAAATAAAAGAAAAAAAAATCTTCAAAAATACTCATCTGATTTTTATGAAACTTGGATGGTTTGTTGAAAGTAGACCGCAGATAGCACCAAATTAATTTCAAGCGTCTGCACACATTAACTTTTGCTTCTCCAGACTTTTGATTCTACTACAAGCATAAAATCAATAAAATACGTGATAGCATGTGAGGAAGCTATGTGTCACACTAAATGGCAGTCTATTTTAGTTATATATGTTGTTTAATATCCGGTTCGGAGGACCAAAGTTAGGTTATTTTTTTTTTTTGCTAGGGTATATGATAGAAGGTATTTAATTGTCTCTCTTAATGGAAATGTTTATGAAAACAATAATTTAAAAATTTTATTGTACGTTTGTTTGTTATTATAATAAAGATGATTATTTGCAGTTGGATTTATATTTTTATGAATTAAAATGATTATCGTGCAGAGAAATCTTTTCCATACAACATATTGGTTAAAATCCGACTTATAGGACTAAAGTTAGGTTGTGTTTTGTTTGTAAAAATAATTTATTTCGTTGTTCCCTTAAAGGGTTTTATAATAATAAAGATGAGAGAGAGAGTTGTTTTTTCTCTTAATTCAATTAAAATTATTTATGAGCTTTTCCTTTTTAAAAATTAAATATTTATAAAAATTTGACTATAGAATTACAATTGTGTTATTATCTTTGGTGTGAATTAACTTTTCACGTACATTGGCTTTTATTACTTCTCATTTTCAACTATTGTTTTAGAACTTATGCAATATAGAATTACAACAGCATGAAAGTATAGTCTAGAGTTATTAGAGTAGGTTAGGTTTCCTAGTATAATTACACTGTTGTCGAGTTTAAATAGGGTGGAGGATGAGGTCTCGTGCAGGCTTAGTATTCACGGTACTGGAGCTCACTGCGAGTTGAGGCAAAGCCACAAAGTCGCAAATCGATAATATAGCCATTAATATTGTGTTTGCTGTGCGAAGTTTCAACTTAAAATGTTGAAATATAAACCTGTTGTAAAGTCGGAGCTTTCCCATCAAAACACTTCGCTGGAAAATACATAATAGGCCCTCCTTTTTTTTAAAAAAAAAAAACTGTTTAAGCTTCTTAAATCTGTTTCTTCTCTGTTGGTTAAAACTTGTCAAATTATTATTTTTATTTTTTAAACTTTTTTTTTTTAATATCTCTCTTTCAGAGTTATTAAATTGGGTGTTGTTGCACTTCATATGATGTTTTACGTTTTACCTATAAAATTAATATATTTATCGTATAATATATCGATTTTGACACTGTGAGACCTTTATTTTAAGATATTATATTAAATATATGTTTAAGAAAAAATCTGCTTTACCCTCGTATTTAAAAAATACCCTACATAATATCTTAATTGCTAAAATAGGAGGTTACATTAAGCTAATACAGATTTTTGTCTAAGCATTTTGACTATGATATCTTAAAAACGCCAAATTTTTAGATAAAATTCATAAATCATTGTGTTCATATCATTCTTGATAAATTCATTGTGATATCATTAAACACAATTTAACGTGGGTTTGTATGTTTATGTGTACGTTCTTTATAGGTCCTTCGCCCTTAGTCGAATAAGTGGTTTCCAATTGGTTTCATTCCATATCACTTACCATTATTTGGATGATGATAATTTATGTACTAGTTTTATGGTCAAATGCAAAGGGCTCTCCACTAAATCTGGTATCTTGAAATTTGGAAATTAGTTACTTAATTCAAGATGTTGACAATTTTTTCTTTATGATTGATTTAATATTTCATAAACTATTTTGGACTATAATTTTAATATACAATTTTATTTTTTATGACAAAACATGTTCTGTAAAAGTAATTTTGCAATTCGACTTTTAAATTCAAGATGGCGTCCCATTTACAATATACATACCCCATGATATTCCATTTCTATGATATTTCTAGGGTAGAAATACTTGTATAATATCTATGGAATAGAGTGGGTAAGCAAAACCAGCTTAAACCCCTGGAACTAGAAAAAATATATCGAATAACACGTACCGTAGACCTTACTTAGCAGCACGGGGTATACAGCAAATGCCCTTTTTTTGGCATTCTGTCGACACTATGGACTATAAGCTAGTGCCTTACATTTAAATAATAAAAAGTTTTAATTTTATCTCTAAATTATAGGCTTTCTAAACTCTTGTATTTTAATTTATAATAAGTCTATCAAATTTTTCTCTATGAGTATTTTAATTAGTTAAATAAAATATTAACAAAAAAACAAAAAAAATATCCCTTTTTTGTTGAAATATTAACTTAAAATGGAATTATTACTACTTTTACTGATTGTTACGGTCAATGTCCTTTTTTAATTATGCATAAAATTACAAGCATTTACTTTTTTTATTCTTTATTACTTAAATATTTGCTTATTTATTTACTTTTTAAAACATTCCGGATTTGAATAAATTATTTGATTCTTCACCTCGAAGACTTTATTTTATGCTAAGTTAAGTGGCCAAGGAAATACAATTAAGCAATCGTTTTAAGAGTTCTTGGTCACGAACCTTACCTGCAGGTATCAATATATTATTTTACTTTCTTTTTTTTCAAATATTTAAAATTTAATTTTTTATCATCTCATATACGTTGTATATAGAAGAGAAAGTATTGTGATGGCGCAAAAAAAATATTTTGATGGATTACACGTTTTAAAGTCTTGAGTTTATTACAAGTTATTTACAACTTTTTTTTTGTTTAAATTGTAATCTGATGAAGCGCTTAAGTAGGAGTGAAATATAGCTATAAAAAAATTAATTTATTTTTAAAAATGTAAAAAAAGTTTTCTTATGATGTGAAATTATGAAAAGGTGTTTAAATGTCTATCTGCGTGTCATATTGTAATATTTACGTACTATTTATTGTAGGTAAAATGGAAATTATTGGTATATATATGGCTGATATTTAGTGCACACTATTGTAACATCTTTCCACGACCTTTTAAAGCTTGGAATGCTGAGACTTGTAAAATCATTTATATTTAAAACTTGATTTTTACTTCAGTACAGTTGTAGGTCCGTGTAAGTACTTCAAGCAATACTCTGTTATGCAAGTCGGTATCCAGGGGGACATGCCTAGTGTTGACGGACATGCCCGAACTCACTAGAGTTCGGGAATCATCGGGTTCCCTCTATTCTTCCCCCTCCCCGTCACTCCTTACTAGATTCTCCTCTCCACCCCCACCCCCAGTCACTCCCGGGTCTTTGAACGGTGCGCGCCCCAATATCCTTTTTTACAAACGTAAATATAAACAAAAGTTTTGCCGCCTTCGATAAAAAATAAATAAATAAAAGAATAATAAATACTCCCCGAATTACACCCGTGAAAAACGGAATTTTTATTTTTTTTCGTGTCTTATCAGTAGTTTTTTCTGATTATTCTTTATTACATTTTACCCGCGAAAATAAATTTGTTGTAAAAGTGTTGTGTGACTAAACTCGTAATATATATTTTATTTTCCATAAAATATTTGTTCACTAAATATAATTCTTATCTATTAATAAACCAAAATAATTAATCTACAACATGCAAGTTTTTCTGATCTTATATTTTTATTTTATAAAAATAATTAATAATTACATTATATTTATTTAGTTCTTAATTATCACTATTTGTAACACTTATTTCTTTGCTGAACATTAATATAAGTGTTTATGAAGTTTTGATAATGCTTGAACTTTAAGTCTCAAATCAAGAAGTACGATTTTATATTTTAGGTCTGCGTTTTATTTATTTTTACATTTTAAATAATTAAAGCTGCAGTTTTATCCAGGTTTCTTTTAGTTAATATAATACAATCATGAATATATATATTTTCTAGGGCTATGCTATACTTTTGTCACTTTAGAAATGCGGTGATTAGGCTACTCTTGATCTATTTTCATTTAAATCTATGTTGGTTTGGCTGCTTAGGACCTACGTTACTTTGGCCACATTAGATCTGTTTTTTTGGCTACTCCGGATCTATGTTGGTTTGGCTGCTAAGAATCGATGTTAGTGTGGGTGTTTAGGATCAATGTTACTTTCCCTACTTTAGATCAGAATAGTTTAGCTGCTTGGGACATATGTTAGTTTGGTTACTCTAGATCTATGCTAGTTTGGCTGCTTAGGATCTGTGGTAGATTTTGGTTACTTATAATCTGTGTTGATTTAGTGGGTTAAGGACTATACTTGTATCATCTGCAAAGATATACATTTTGTTGGAGGACTAATAACTTTATTGCATTTATGTTAATTGCACTAACTAATTTAATTTTTTCTTAACCTTTTTACTGTCATAAGATAGATTTTGATATTTTTAATGAATTTAAATCAATTTTAGTCCTAAATTTAAGGTCACTCACCCTGTCAAAACATTAAATTACCTCGAAGGATGATTATGTATGTTATATTTCTAGGTTGTTAATTTTTGACGTACACATAATTTATACACTTATTTAGGTCAAATTTGCATGAATCTGACAATGGATTATGAATTTATTAATTTTACTCCCTACTTATTTAAATTTATTTATTACGCGTATTTTTTTAAAACTTTTTTATGAGGTACACATTAAAACACTTTCTGATGAACTAGAAAGCTGAAACTTTTACTTATACATATATTATTTCTGATAAGAGTCTTTTAAAAAGATAACCTGCCACTTAGTGTGGCACATAGCTTCTTTGCTTCCTATCGCGTAGCTTAATGATGTTTGGCTTTTACGACCTATTATTGTCTAATATATTTTTAATAACTCTCCCTTTTTTAAAATATAATTGTTTTGTCCTTTTACATAAATAAAAGGATCAATAATTAGGCTACAGTAAATTTTAAATTGACAAATTTTGACCTACCATTCAAATTCATGCTTATCACAAGATTATAATACGACAAATTGTGAAAATAATTAAAAATTTATTAGTTGAAAGTAGAATTTACAGTTTGAACGTCAGTTGTTGTAAGAGGCTGTACTTCACAGGACCATAATTTTACATTGTTCATGAATTATATCCCTAATAAAGGAGACAAAAAAAAGATTTACTCCTCATTTGCATAATTTCATTTTAGATAATCAAGTAGAAAGGTCAAATATTTTGACAATGAGTGCTTTGAAAGTGTCTATGTACTTATGTACATGGGTCTAAAATGTACATAGAATTAACTCTGATTTTAACTTTAATGTTAGAACTGTGCCAGCAGGTAATGCTTGGGGTTGATTATGTAAACACAGGTTAAATACCACACACACTCGATACTATCAGTTTAATACGGTTCAAGGCACGTTTCCATTTATTCCTCTTATTTATTTGGGCTGAATAATACTCTCTCTGTGGAGAATTCACACCCCTTGAAATTCCATTATTCCCCCTCCAAAAATTCCCAATGCTTTTACAAATGTTGAAAGCAGTCTGTGTTTGTAGTTTTTTTAGCCCCACTAATTGAATGGTCATTTATTCTGCCTTGGGATTATATTTCTTCCCTAAATATTCATGTGGTGTTCCCCCCGTATGAAAATGGGCCCCCCTCTCTCTCCTATATGAAAATTTTATAGCTCTAAAACATTTTCGCCTGATTTTCGATCATCAATGTCTAACTTTAGTAGACTTCCAGGGTATCCAAGAGATGGATTTTTATTTTATGTTGTTATCCTTCAATTATTTAGGAACCAAATATAAATTATTTTCATATGATAACTGTAAAAACTATAATTATATTTTAAACATTATAGTTATTTTCCAAGAGAACCTACTTTGTAAAGGTTGTCGTTTGCTCTCTAGCCCAGCATAGCATTGGACCGTATCGGAGAGTGTTAAAATTACCTTAGTCCTAACTTTTCACTCCTAATACTAAAAGTATTAACAAAAAAAGCTTTCATAAATTCAGCTTGTGTTGATTGGTTGAACTGGTGGTTCAGTGAAAGGTTCATCCGATAACCCAAGATGACACTATGAGCTCCCGAGAAGTTTTTAGTATTACAAGTGATTTGTTATTGATTTTTTTAAACATTATTTTTGTTTAATACAACACTTATTGGACTCAGGGAACCTATAAACTCTTTCTCTCTATGTGTTGAAATATTTATACAATATGTATAAAAAAAAAAAAATCAATCAGTTCTGCGTATAATAAGGAATTTTACAATATTTGTTCGTTCAATTCTGCACTGAATTAAGTTATATATCGATGTTATAAAAAACACCATTTCACCTTTTTGTATTTTTTCTTTTATAATTTAAAAGATAATAATCTTGACATACCAACAAGTTTGCCATTACGCTGAATTGACTCATGGCGCCACTTGATGTTTGGATTTTTTTATCTATGGCAGCTTTTTTTTCCCTTTTTTTTAAAGTGGCGTTCTTTTATCTTTATAGTTATACATTTTTATTTTCTGCTAACATTGCTTTTAAAAAATATATAAAAGATTGTCATTTAAAAGTTATGAGATTTTCTTGTGTTAAGATAACGCCAAATGTACTCATGTCGGCGAAAAAGAAATACACACACACAGCCTACACAATCATCTATCTTTCTACCGTCAGTATAAACTTCTAGATCGCATATAATACCGTGGTTTTCTTTAATAAGGAAGAATTAAGCTGGATGGGTCCAGCGTTGAACTTTGACTGGTCTATCTAAATTTTCACCACACATATCATCTAATCCATCTGATTTAACTAAATCAATAGAAACTAATTCTTCTACCTGGATAAATATAGGAGTAATACCTGCTATAATACATGCTGCGTTGTAAGAAATAAATCTATAACCTTTTTTCAATCGTATAGCGAAAAGACGCTGAACTCTCTCTGTAGAACTCTGTTTCTCTTACGTTTCAAACCAAACTGAAACTGCATTCCTATAATAGCATGGGTAGAAAAGCACCAGCCTAGATAGTTTTTAATGCACCGTATATTTAAGCCTAAGCCCCAGTGTGTTTTAGCGGTTCTGGACAAAGAGTTGACTGTCTGCAGGCATCTAGACTAATTAATATAAAAAATCAAGACAATTTTGAAAGATTTAAAAAACGGAGGGGGGGGGGATTAAATAATGCGACCCAAAAGGGCACTTGTTTACTTGGGTACATACCTCCAATTCACCTCAAAAATGCGGTGAATTGGTTTTAATCCATTCGGGTTGTCTGATATTGGTCAACTCGGATGGATTGATAAGGGTTTATGTCATTAAAAATTCTTGTATTGTTTCATTAAAAAATACAAGTTTTTCTTTATATTTTTTTTTTTTTTTCATAGAAATAAAAAAAAAAAAAAAGTTATTATATGTAAAAAAAAAACTCTATGAATATATAAAAAACATACGTTAATCTTAATCTGTCGGGAGAACCTACATATTTCTTTCCAAAGATTGAAAAAAGTGTTCGGGCAGTACCATAATCCTCCTTGTGTCGGTGCCCCTTTGTCTAATTTGATTGTCAAGCTAACAGATATTGTCACTTTCATTTTGTCCCTTTGTCTAACTTAATGTTTAGACTAACGAATTTTGTCACTTTTTTTTAAACATAAGTGTGATGTTCCTTTGTCCCAAAATACATTGGAATAAATGTCCTTTCGTCTTATTTGATTGTTAGGCTAACAGATATTGTTACTTTCAATTACAGAAGTGTGATATTCCTTTGTCCCAATGTACATTGTACTATATATATATTTATATATATATATATATATATATATATATATATATATATATATATATATATATTCTAATTTTACTTACCTTGGAAACATTGAAACATCTCCCACTTCGTCATCCTTCCAGTTAGTAATGACTTGTTTTATATTAATGCCTCTGAGGTTATCCGTGTCTTTTTATTTGTAAATGTACTTTTTTTCCTCCTTTTCAGATTTGATTTTATCCAAAAATGAATTATGAATGTATTAAAAATGATTTTTTTGACATATCATTGTCATTTCTGCCAATAATTTTTAAATTCATATTAAAAAATAAATTATAAAATGAAATACCTGCCCTGGGTATGTACCCAACTAAACTTATGCCTCTATTTCGCCTAATTTACTTGGGTACATGCCTTGGGTATGTACCCAACTAAACTTCTTCCCCTATTGCGTCTTATTTACTTAGGTACATCTTTTTTTCTTTTCTTTTCTTCCCCCTTCTTAACCTCATACAAAAGTTCCAGTGCTTTTCAACATCCCCCATTAAGTTTGTCTATTAGATTAGAATGAAATGAAGTAATTTATTTCACTTTAAACCCTAAAGGATACACTACCAAAATACAAGATTAGCAGAGAGTACACCTACAGCCAATATTCATACAATTTGTCTATTCATTTATTTTATTTTATTTCCCCATATTTTTCAATATATAGATGGTATGTACCCAGGTAAACTCTTTCCCTATTGCACCTTATTTACTTAGGTACCTACTTATTGGTATGTACCCATGTAAAGTACCATTAAGTTATGTTTATTACGTTTATACTTCACTATCGTATTTATAATCCATAGAATATTAGAAACGACCTTCTCTCAACCACATAAACTTTTAACTTACAGATCTAGCTATCGGCAATTATCAGTGCCGAAAAATGGCATAGGAAAAATCACTGTAATGCAGCCACATAAGAGACAAAATTTGACACTATATTTACAATTCGTTATTTGTGGGTGCAAATTTATCGGTATCATGAATTTAGTTAATATATTATTAAAATACACTTACATATATATATTATTTAAGTGTATTTTATTTGTTAAAGATTGATTTTTCCCCTGCATTTATTTATAATGCAGGTTTTTAAAATTGTAAATAAGTGTGTTTAAGCTACATGACGTCACTACTTACTGATAAGATAAAAAAAGAACAAGAGCTGTTTTTTGTTTATTTATTTTGTTTCACACGAAAACCTCTTATCAAGCAGGTGAGTTGTTTTTACCCTTTTAATGATAACAGTTCGAAAAGAGAGAGAAAAAAACACAGTGTCTCTATAAGGTAACTAACTAGCTGATAACGGGACGGTTTTTTTAATGAATGGGAAACCGTGTGTGTGTGGGTTGAAACGTGATTAAATTACTCCGGTTGATATGTGGTATCAGTAGTCTGACTGGAGAAGGTTCATGATTCATTCATGAGTTTTATTCGTACTGTTTCTTTTTTATTAATATTTAAAAGGTATAAATTATTCAAAACAGTTCCTCATCAAGTCCGTTTACGAGGAATTTTTATTAATTTACTTTGGTGATGGGTAGGTGTAGGTATATATATATATATATATATATATATATATATATATATATATATATATATATATATATATATATATATATATATATATATATATATATATATATATATATATATATATATATACGTGAATAAATGCGATGAGACACTGTTAGAGATCATAAAAAAAAAATAGTTTAATGTAATCATCCTGATATTTAATATATTTGATCAATCAATAGATTGTTGGTTGTAGTTTTCAATTCTTAAAAAGTTAGGCTTATTAAAATAATAAAGAGGCTTACTTTTGCGATATTTCGTTCCCTCCTTGGATCATTCTCAAGCTGCCTGACTGGCGAGGACTAGATGATTACATTTTGATAGTTATTATTAAAAATTCTTGTATTTGTATCAGTATGATTTTCGTAATTTCACCTGAAATTAGGTACTTTTATTACTCTATTCTTAATAAATAATTAATAACCAAATAACTCTATAAATTACTTTGTGAGATTATTGAATTACTACCCATTTTAACTTCCAACTTGAACTCTTTTCAAGCTATCATTTATTGTTTATAGCATTTGTATTTAACCCTTACAACTACAAATTTATAGTTGTTAAGTACCGGAAGATCTTGATTGATTAGTCTGGCCGCGGAAACCTTTGCTACACAAGTTTCAAGGAAGTTTAAGATTTTGTGGTTAATGAACCGATTGGCAACTAAATTTGGAAAACTTTTTTAAAGAATTTAAGTTAGGTGCTAGAGGAGTTCAGAAACCTCACATGTCACGGTTATCAATAATATATCCCCTTTTTTTTAATGAAACGATTTTTGTTGCATTGTTACATAATATGTGTTCTTTATTTATTTTTCAATATTTTTTATCTAATTACTGTGAATTTGAAAGCCCAAAAAGTAGAGAGTTGCAACCATTTGTGTAAATTTTCTGGGTAAATCATTATAAAGCTTTAGAATCAGAAGATCTGGGTCAATTTCTGACCCCGGCAAGTGACCTTAACCATGGTGTTTTGCCAGCATTTGTTACCATGGCCTATGGCGTCTATCTAATTGCGAATGTCCATTATACACGGTTTGTACAGCTGATGGAGTATCACGCCAACCCCGCATCATCCATAAATACATTGTCGTGTGACCCCTTAGGCCTAAGCCTTTCATGGACTTTTGCGCTACGAATTATTAATATAAATTATTTTAAAGGTTGATAGAAGGCTTCAGACATTGCGTTTCTAACAGCTTAGTTAATTAAAAGATCTTGAAAAATTAAGTTTATTGATTCAATCTCCAGTGAAAACGAAAACACATCATTTTTACTTGGTAAGGTGTTTTACTTCAATCTGCTTACAGTCTCTTATGAAGTCACTCTTTAGAAGTTAATGTTAACTGCGTTAAAAACGAACAATCTCACGTGGACTTGAACCCACCTTCCTTATAACCCTTGCGTTGACTTAAGGGAGCTGTTAACTCTTAAGTTTGCTTTCGAGCTTACTGACAGCAACGATAAGCAATGTGATCATCAAGGTATTATCTTCAACAATTTCAATTGTCTACGCACATTGCATCCAGTCGCGTATGCGAAAAACCTAATGCTATTAGAAACAATCATATTTTGAGATCATATCTATTATAATTTATTTTGATACTATTGATTATTTTGATTTATTTATTTTATACTATTGTGATAATTCGTCCTGTTATATGACACCAGAAAGCTATGTGACACACCAATTGGCAGACGTTTTTTTTTATTTATTTTGGTAATCTATTTTGTTATAGCTCATAAAACCTGCAATAATTTTGAACATTTATTTGGTTACCGTTTATAGTATGTGTATTAATGTTGTTTTTCGTTGCTATAGCTACTCATTGAATAAGGATATCTTTATGCGTCTTCAGTAGTTTACTTGATGCGTTGAAGCGTGCTCATTTCTTCTAACCTGGTTTTTCCCCTAGGTATTTTATGAAAGAGACAGTAATAATTCCCAAGTCAGGGTATTTGTACTTGTGGTTGGTATGGGGAATTTGATGTATGACTTAAGACTAGTTTAATTACGTCTCAAAGTTAGAAATGTACTTTGCGTGTCTGCGTCAACCTCGCCCAGTTTTCAAAGCTCTTTCCCTTTCCCTTGCTTTATCCGCTTCCCTGAATCTTTTGTTAACCTTTGAACCTTTTCTTACATTTCTTCTCCGTTACTTGATTTTTTTTTAATACATTTCTTATGAATAGAACTAAGTCGCTTTGATTAATCACCCTTTTTAAAATAAAAAGCCTATTTGTTCTTTGTTCCTTTTATTTATTTAGTTTTACTTAGATGTATTTTTCAAATCAAATAAGTTTCAAGCAAATCTTTCTTGTTTAACTCGAATTAATATTTTTCATAAATCCTGAATTTACCATTTGTTAGTTGTTATAAGTTAGTTCTATTATTACATGAATATTTTATCAAAATCCACTGTAAAAAAAATCCTATCCGCTGGGGAATCGAACCCTATTCTCTCATCATTCATAAGATAAGTATCCATTTATTTTCTCAGAAATTATATAATGACTTATATGGTTAAATTGGGGTTCGAAGTATAACCGTGATCATTGGTCACTTCTGCTAGGCCATTTATGAATCAAGTTCGAGGTCACAGGTTCGATCTCGTGCCTAGGCACTTTATTTATATGGCTCACTATTGATCTCGCCGTATTTGCTTCAAAAGTGCATTGGTGTTTGAAGAAGCTGAAGTCCATGCGATATTTGTATACGGGGCCCAAATAAGAATTCTAATATCTGGGTTCGAACAAATGGTTTTACTTCCCCATTCTATTAATTACAGTGTATGGTTAAATTTAAATTTAAGTGGACTAAAATCAATTAAACATTTCGATACCACATTTAGAGTTTAAATTTATTTCACGATTATTTCTCCTTGGGGTTTGATTTTCCTGAACATTTCACTACCAAACATACCAAAATTATAGTTTATTTTTCAATTTAATATTAATTTCTCTTTACAAATAATACGTATGTGAGAAAGTAATGAATTAAATATTTGTCTTATTTATCACATCATCTTCAAAGGTATTTTAATAACCACTTATTTGTGTCCAGAAGACCTAAAAACGTGTAATTCCATCAATATCTCAAAATGGATTTTTGTTTCGCTATCATATTACTATCTCTGTATAACTTACGCATGCATTTGAAAAAGTAAGTAAAAAAAAATAACAAATCCGGTATCTAATCATTAAGGTATTTAATCATTATTAATTATATTTTTAAAACGAGGAAAAAAAGCGAATGAACGTAGAATTTCTTATCAACTAATCCTGGTGTAATGAGATTACTCGGGGAAAACAGTGGAGAGGAAATAAGCTGACTAGAGTATTGAACAAGAACATAATTCAATCATTTTATAAAACCTCTCCCCCTATATATAGAAGTGATCGATTTCGATTTTAATTCGTGGGAAAGGGGAAAGAGAGAGGGAAGAAGGTTAAAACGAGAATTGATCGTATGAATTTAGAGGGAGAGGTGGTTGTGGATCATAATCGTCAGTTGCATGATCCAAGGATTCAGGTGGATTTTGGAGGGTGAAATAAATCAAAGAGGATTGCGGCACCAAGTTGAAGCTATTAATTAAAATTGTCTCTTAGAGGAGAATTATTAGAGAGGAGGTGGGTAGTTAGAAAAAGTTATTTTTTTGGGAAGATAATTATTAACTTGATTAAAATTTTATTAATAATATCGTACCTTATACTAAGCCATTTATTTAGGTATAGTATATCTTCTGTGTAAAAATACAAATATTTGTCTAGTTTTCTCTATTTTTATTCATTTATATAAATATTATATATATATATTAGTACATTTTTAAACGTCTGTAGATAACAGAACCAAGTTAGTGACGGGGTATTTGCGTGTTGGCGGGATTGATGGATCGATGAGCTATTAGCCTGTCAGTGTTACCAACTCACTGCACATTATGTTACATTTTATTCTGACTAGTTGTAGATTTGGTAGTAGTTTGCGTTGTAGTATATTATAAACCGGAAATGCATTATGCTTTTTTTATTATTTCCTACCGGAAGAACTGCTTATGAATTGTTTATGGTTAACTATTAATGATTATCTCAGTTTAAAGAAATGAACATTTATTTATTCGTGTAATTTTGTACCCGCTGAAATCGAAACTGAATTATAAACAATTTTAACATTATTTCGACCTAATTAAAAGTATGTTTAATAATAATTAATTAAATTAGATACTGTAAGAGTAAAATTCAGTCTCAATATGTTATGTACATTAGAAAGTTTTTCCTGACCTTTTTTTCTCAAATTAAAAGCTTTCTGTCGTCTGCAACTTTATTAAAATCAACTGGATAGCATGTCAATTATATTTTTGTCTTGTTATCTCATAAATGAATTCTTTATTTTTATTCTTTATTATCTAGGAATATATTGAATGGAGAGGTCTGTCAGTCAGTGTGCCATTAGGTTACTTTTTTTCTCACGGTCCCTCTCACTCACACTCGCTCCATCTCTCCTCTGTGCTTTCTGTACGATGCTACTAATGATGTTAACTCACAATAAGAAGACAGTAGTTAATCCAAGTCAAGTAAATGAAGAAACAGTGTGTAGGATGAAGCCTGTTGGAATTCTTGCGTAATTACCCATTATTCTTTTCCCTCACAAAATAAAATATACTTTGTTTCGTTCTGACTCACACTCTCCTTTTGAATAATTGTGCAGACATTGCTATCAGTTATATAATAGTTAGTTCTTGTTAAAATTTAATTTGGTGAATAGTGAATTAAGTATGTTATAATTTAAAATATGACATATATGCATTTCAAACTTGGACACTTACAAAAAGGGATGAAAATAGAATTCAAGTCACACAGAGAGCCATGGAGCGTAGTATGCTGGGCGTTAAGAGGAAAGATCGGATAAAGAACAAAGAAGTAAGAAGATGAAGTGGGGTAAAAGATGTTGTAGAAGTTATAAGAGCTTTGAAATGGGAATGGGCTGGACATCTCATCAGAATGGAAAATAATAGGTGGACGAAAGTGGTGACTGAGTGGTATCCCAGAGAACAAAAAAGAAAAAAAAAGGAAGACCAAGAGCAAGGTGGTGTGATGACTTAGAAAAGATGGTAGGAAAGACGTGGACAAGACTGGCAATGGACAGGGAGGCTTGGAGAAACCATAAGGAGGCCTATGCCCAGAAATGGGCCAAATCCTAAAAAAAAGTATAAAAAAAAAAGAATTAAGAAAGAACAAAAAGAAAAAAAAAAAATATATATATATAATTTCGTAAATAAATAAATGAAAATTAAAATGTAAAGTTTAAATATATATATATGTATAGGTGTGTGTAAGTATGTGTGTGTGTGTGTGTGTATGTATATATATATATATATATATATATATATATATATATATATATATATATATATATATATATATATTTTATTCTCTATATTTATATATTGTAAATTAAATGGAAAAGTTTTGTTTTATTTTATGTTTGTATAGAAAAGGAGAAATATAGGCTTTATTATTATTATTATTATTAATTTAAAATATACGGGTTTTATTTTTGGTACTGAGAAAATGTTCAGAATTATGAACATTTGAAATGAAACATACATTACTAAGTAGAACCTGAATTAAAATTTTCACGTTATAAACTTTAAAGGCGAATAGAAAAAAAGAGGATGGGCAAATAATGAAGGAATTGATTGAAAATTGCAAACTGGAGGAAATTGTCAGGATGAAAAATGGAAATACTTGTTCCTCTATCTGGCTCCTGATTTTCCTCTTGTATCTCAAAACTCTTAATACTTTTCTATTTGTTATCATCTCTTTTTCAAATAATATTTTAAACTAATTTAAAAAGAAAAAAAAAATTGAATTCGATAAAAATAAAGTTGTTTAGAAACAGTGGAGGAAAACTTGGTTATGTAAAAGCGATACAAACTTTATTTACGTTCCTTTTTTTTGTAATAATATTCGAGAAGAAAATTCCAACGCTATTAAGTTAAACATTTTTTTAAATTTGTTAAGAATTAATAAAGTTTTCCAACCAAGAAAACATGGCTTTTAATACATTATGAGACAAATAACCTCCATCTAATAAATATACATTTTCAATTTCGTTTTTCATTTGATTTTTATTTATCGGATAAATAGAGTAATTTCATTTAAAAAATGAAATTATCTTTTTTTTAAACTTTTCTTTAAAGAGCTATTTTTTATTTTTTAAAGGGAAAAGAGAGATTTTTTTAAGCTGAGATACATTATGTTATTACTATTTATGTGGATTAGAAAAAATCTTCTTAGTTAAAAATGTCAGTTTTGTTTAACATGTGATCCTTCCTCTACCTTATCCCATCTTATTTCGCCATCAATAATCTATTTCTCTATTTTATTTTATTTATCATGTACATTAGTTTCTTTAGTTCGCTCAAGGAACTTGTTCTTCTCGATACCGCCAATTGGAAAGTAAGAGAACCAGCCATCGCAACCCTCACTGTGCTGTGAGTAGGCAGTGAGGCAGTTAGACTTGCGAATTATTACTATATGTGTATTAGTTAAAGTAATAATTCGCAAGTGTTGTTATATGTGTATTACACATGACAATAAATTGGTCTTTTTCCCTCAAATTTACTGTTTTTACTTAGGCCTGTTACATCAATAAATTGTTTTATTTTATAAACTCCGCACAACATCAATCCTACTAAATTAAAAAAAAATTAATGCTCAGAAAACATATTAAATTAATAGGTTTTGTTAAAAGTTTAACCAGCATTTAAGTTTCTATAAAAATTGTATTTTATCTAGGTATTTTGTATATTATGGTATTTTATGTAGGCACGGTAGTACCCCGGCCATGTCGAGCACAGCCGTACCATCCTTTACTTACTGGAACCATCTCAAAGCATTTTGGACCCCCTCTATTATCTTATTAAAGATACTTCGATATGTAAAATTAATTTTAAGTTTGAGCTCATTGCAAACTGAACCATAAATATAAATTACACACTTCTACCTATTCTGAGATATATAAGCCTAAAGTTTTGTTATTTTGTGATTATCATAATTCATAATTTTGTTATTATCATAATTCTAATGTACTTTTAGCAATCCTACAAATTTGAAATTTTGTATTCAATTAAGCTAATAGGTAGAGTTTAATGTACAAATAAAGGAAACATTACAAAATCTGAAAAAATCTAGTTCTTTGCCTCTCTCAGGGCTTATAGAAAACCCGACTGTGCAAAATTAATAAAAGAAATTCAAAAAATTACAACTTGTGCTACTAGCGCTACCTATTAGAGAACTTCAAAATTAAAGTGTCATTTTACTCTCATTAATAGGATATTGTATTGGAATAAGTCAGGTTGATACTGATTTGACAGTATAGATGTGACAGTATTGTTCGAGATAATTATTTAGTTTAATTTGAACACCCACCACGTTCCATACCTTGTCTTTGTGTTTCAAACCCTTTCTTCAAAACAATTCTTATTATTCCTACAACTCTTTACTTCCTAATATTTTTTTCATTATTTGTCTATTATATCTTCTTATTCTTATCTTGTCTTATCCTATCGGTTGCTATTATTCGGATTCGGTTCTTAGCTTGTCTTCTAGGTTTCCTTGGTTCTTATTTTGATTTGATTGTTCTTGGGGCGATTTCTTCCTTTGTTCTTCCTTTGACCAGAGTTAAATAATAAGGAGTCGATGTTATTAAGTGACGTAGAAGCAAGTATCCATCATTAGCTGAAAATCGAAATTGTGTAATGTAAACAATCACCTATTTAACACTTTTAAATGTTTTTAAATAAATTAGTTAAATTAGATATTATTGAATTTTAAACCAGTACCACAATACAATAAGAAGTTTTGTTCGAGTTTGTTGAGTCGATTATTTATTTTAATTTTCTACAAAATATGTAAGTTTAGAAATACTCTTGACGAAGAGTATATTTTAGAATTTAAGGTACCTTCTAAAAATATAATTTTTTCCATCTATTAATATTTCAAGAAGTAAATAGGCAGCTGTTTTGAATACATCAAGATATCTAGGTTTTTGGCTACTGGTTGGGCTTTACTCGGTGTCTGTGTTTGGCGCAATAAGTATAAGTTTTATATGAGCTTGGGATGCGGTTGTAGACGGTAATGTGAGGTTTCCTGCAGTGAATCCCTCAATAGAGTTGGGTCGTATTAACGCTACTACCTTGCTTACAGAATAGCGGCGAGAAACCTTACTCCCTTTCGTGCGGATATGGGATTAATAAATAAATCATTGAGGAAAGTGTATTCATAAAGAAACCAGCTCATCTCACTAGACAACATTGATAAGTTATGAACTTAACTACTCCGAGAGAGGAAGTTCATAAGTTATGAAATATGGACTTTATGAACTTACTAGTTGTTTATTATATTGATACGGTGTGCCTCAAGGCTCCACGTTATAACCCTGTTTATTCACATTCTTATGCTACACCATATTAAATTCATAATTAAATGAAAAAATTATATAAATAACGGCCTTTCTAATCCTTCAATTCCAAAATTCACAATTCGCATGTTTAATGCGTATAATTCTTAAAAATAAAATAAAATATTATATGCAATTATAAGGTAGCGTGCTATAAGTGTAGCATTAGTGACATTTTTTTACAGCTTGTCTGAAACCAAAGTCTAAACAACTAAACACTAACACATCTTTTTCGAATCCTAGAAAGTCGATACATGTTTCTCTATATTCTATACATTCTCTTCGAGTAGATGTGTAAAGAGTGTGATACTCCATACTGTTACAACTGTAGGTTGGTGTTAGTTAGAAATTAAAAAAAGGGTAAAAAAAGAAATACGTACGTTTTATAAATTAAATGTTCTTTTTTTGTTAGAACATGAAATTGTACTTTGTTGTAAAGCAATTAGGAGAGATATAAGCAAGACAGGAGTAAACAAACGTTTCGGGACTTAACCGCAGACCATAACTTAATTATCTACAACAAACTTCAAAACAATCCCACTAATTGCTTCCAGTTGAATGTTTCTTAATTCTGTTAGGTAATTGTTGTTGAATGTTTTATAACATTTATAAATAGGACAAAGAAAGTTTTCTCAACCACAGTGGGCCATATTTTATTCACATAATTATATAAAATATAATATTTAAAAAAACATTTCTTGTTTTATTATTTTTGTTAAAATATTAACAAATACATTTTTAAATCCTTTTATACTTTTAATAAAAATGTTAAATTGAGTTCTTTGTTAGATAATTCTAGAATAGTACAATTTCAAAAGAGTGGAAGGGAAATTTAAGAATAGAATAAATTACCATTTATTGAGATTTTATTTTCATTATACGAGTTTGTCGGACCGATCTTTTATTTAATGGATAATCTGTTTTACTATTTTGTTAATTTAATAACTTAGGTTTGTTCTCTGTTCTATTCGTTTTAGAGCAAAGTACAATTTCACGTTCTGTCAAACTTTCTTATTCAATTTGTCCACCTTTTGTGGGCTAATTTTTAAGTACAGTCAAAATTTGATTAAAAATCGGTGCTTTGCAATAATAATGACGGACAAACAAACAGATCTTCAGACATACACTGGGCCAAAAATGATTCTTACTGTCTGAAACTCATTTATGTCTAGGATATTTTGAATTTTGGGACATTAATAAAATCTACCTTATTTTAATGGCCTAAATCTACGATTTTTTTAAAATTAAAATTTTAGGCACCGTTGTTTCTTTTTCTTTTTACTTCCATGAAAATGGAAGTATGATGATACCCTCCAAAACGTGATTCCGAGATCTCTGTAAAGGAGGGGTCTTACGAACCCGGGGGTATCATTTAGAAATGGTTTTTGTGTTCAGGTTCTGTATGCCTGAACACAATAACCATTTCTAAATGATACCCCCGGGTTCGTAAGACCCCTCCTTTACAGAGATCTTGGAATCACGTTTTGGAGGGTATCATCATACTTCCATTTTCATGGAAGTAAAAAGAAAAAGAAACAACGGTACCTAAAATTTTAATTTAATAAAAAATCGTAGATTTAGGCCATTAAAATAAGCATTTAATCATACGTATTAAGTATTTCTTTGGGAAATAATCTATTTATTAGAAATAGTGATGATTGTAAATGACAAGAGATTTGTTCCATTCCCAGTCTGGGAACAATTATTTTTACTGTACATTTTAATTAAACCAAGCAATGAAACCCCGTGCCAATTAAAAAATGGAAAACACTGGACGCAGAAATATTAGCACGAGTAGTACCGGACGTAATATTCTTTTCCCTTGTAATTTTAAGCATGCTGAAAGGAATATAAACACTTTCTTAAAGGAAAAATATTATTTTTATAAAGCACATTCGTGGCCTTCCCAAGGGTTTAACGTTGATTCATAGCCAGGGTGCGCATTTAGGGCCAACAAAGTCTTGAAATTGCTTCAAATGATTTATGTTTGTATCTTAATCGCTTATTTTCTAGAGAATTAAACTGAAAGGAGAAACCACAATAGCTAATGTTAAACACAAAGTGATGTTTGACTACTTCACTCACTCATCGTCATATTATCAGTGAACTGATGATTTTACGATAGAGTAGAACTAACGAGAGTTAGAAACAACTCTTATTCATTATGGTCAGTAAGATGTAATCCCAACAAAAACACTTACGTAAAAAAATAAGTCCTTTTCCAAGTAAGTTCTACTAGGTTTAATTTCACAAACAGGTTAAACAGTTTGCTTTTATTGAATTTATATTTTCCCTATGGTTTAAATTAAATACAATACATTTTATGCAGTGTCGTATAAAACTTTGGATCCTCGTGCTGCATAATTACCAAGTCTAAAATATTGTTAAATTTAAACGTGTAGAGTTCTAGAGTGATTTAGTAAAGAAAATGTTTGAGTTTGTAAGGGACAGAGAATAGAGAGGGGTACCAGACAACACCATTCACTTTTACTGAATAAATAAGACCTAGAATTACTTGGGACAGGGGGAGACTTGGCTAAACCTATGATCTCACGTGACTTGGCTTAAGTGTTTTGTTGGGATTTGACTTCTTTAAAAAATGTCTTACAAACTTTTCGCTTCTTGACCTCTTGTTCATTTTGAACATATAATATTTGCATATTATACAAAAAAAAATAGATAAGGTAGAAAAGACAAGAGAAGAGCATAATAGGAAATAAATAGTAACAGGAAATAATTATCATTGTTTTAAAGAAGGGGTTTGAAACGCAAAAGCAAGGTGTGATACATGGTGTGTTTTCAAATTAAACTAAAAAACTTATCTGGTGTACCTACGTGTGCTGACGAGCGGTATGTTTAAAATCTTTGAGCTTAATATTCAATAAAGCTTAACCCCACTTATTCCAATATAAAATTCTATTAATGAGAGTAAAATAATACTTTAGCTTTGAAGTTCTCTTCTAGGCTGCGTAAGTTATAATTATTATAATTTTTAAAAATATTTTGAACATGTGTTTTTTATTATCCTTGAGAGGGGGGAAAAAAACGTTTTTCGGATTTTTAAATTTTTCCTCTTTTTTTAAATTATATCCTACCTACATAGAAAATTTCAAGTTTCAAGGATTGCTAGAAGTACCTTAGAATTCTGATGAGTCAGTCAGCCAGATAGATCTGACAAAATGGCAAAGCTTTAGGCTCATATGTCTTATTTGGGTAGAGGTGTGAATTTTTTATTTTTGGTTCACTTTGATATGAATTAAAATCTAAAATTAAATTTGTACATCTAAGTATCTTTAATAAGATAATTGAGGGGGTACAAAGTGCCTTGAGTTGATTAGTAAATGATAGTACGGCTAGGCAAGTCTTATGTCCTATGAAATATTTTTGTGACTCCAAATCCACCAGATCGAATTTCAAAAAGCTTTTATTCAAACTTTACATTAAGTTGTAACTTATAATCTCTTACATCTCTAACTTTACTTTAACTACTTACCCCTTTTCCTTGTAACTTTATACTTAATTTATATACAGTTTATAAGAAATACGATACAAGAGCTTATTTAAAATTACCTTGGAAGTTAAAGAGCTAGGAGTTATCTTTAAAATTTGTTTCATCAGGAGATAAATATGTAAGAAAATATTTATGAAGTTTGTTGTATAGTATAATTTCTTATTTTATTTTTACGGAGCATGTGTTATCAAAGATAATGCTAGTAGAATTTGACTTAATTGTAACCAGTGTTTTAGAATGTTTTATAATTACTTGAGTCTTGGTTTAGACTTTTAGTTGAAGCTTTAACATGTCTAGAGAGGAGAGTTGGAGGCAACACTGGTGGTAGACAGGAAGACAAGGGGTGTTAGAGAGCGGAAGGAACAGGCTACAACTATTCCCACTAATTAACCTCAACCCCGCTAAGCGAGACAGTGTTGCCATCTACACACTACTCTACTCGGGTACTTTTAAAAGAAAAAGAAATAGAAAACTAAACCAAGACCTAAGAATCTTTTTTTTTTATAATAAACCTTATAGTTTTACTGCGCCTACCAAGATACAAGAATTCTTTGTACAAAGCTTTTTACTTTCTAAACACAGCATAAAGTGTTTTTCCTCTCTCGACATCAAAATTCCTTTTTTTATTAATTTATTTTATTAAGTTCTTACTTGTTTACAGTTATCTCAAAATGATAATATAGCAAGTTTAGTAAGTAGGATATTAATTAATTTTATTTAAATGGAAAATTAACAATTTATTCTCTAAATCAAATTAAAGTATTAAAATCCTGATGTTGAGCAAGCTTCTAGAGATCGTTAAAGTAACTTGTAGATTAATCATTCAGTTAAACCAACTTTAAATCTTATTACAACAAGTTAATGATAAATCAAACTACAGTTAGAGATTATTGCATTAAATACATAATAAGAAAGTAAAAATACTGGATTTAAACCTAATGATAAATTGCTTCAAATGTAAAATTTTAAGCAAGTGATGTAGCATTTAAATTACTCACTTAAAGTAATTAAATTTAAGTTATTAAAAAAAAAATTGTATTAGACTAACAATAATTTATTTTAAAATTTAAAACAAAAGTTACTCTAGTGTTATAAGTCATTCGATATAAAATTTAAGATGGATATTTTGGAGGAATTGCTAATTATTATTACGTAATCAAAGGATTTTAATAGTTTTAAGTAAAGTAGTAAGTACTCTTTGGAACTAACGTGTTCAGAGTAAACTTGATTGACAAGGGACTGATCACATGTACCGTCAAAGGATCAAGGTTGAGGCCTCGGGGTCGATCCCACGACTTGGTACTTTGAAGTATATAGCTCTCTATTGATCACCGTATTCGCCTAAGCGGTTTATCGGTGTGTAAAGTTGGCTGAATTACATGCTGGATTAGTGAATTGGGCTCAAATTAATCTAGCACCTCCATGTTCACCTCCCTGTTCTAACCACTACCATTATATTGTAGAACTATATATTTTGTTGATGTTGTATTAATTGACGACAGTATTGCAGACTTTACACCCAATGTGAACTACAATCACTTATACGCTTTTAGAAACAATTGAACACCACACATAATGCTACTACCAGTAAGTTTATGTCGATATGATCGAAATAATCATATTGGCATAAACTCGGATATTTTTGAGACTTCATTTTTTTCCATCGTTTTTTTTGCCCCTAATAATGTAGAAGCTTAACAATATTATTTCACTTTGAGATATGACCCTATTAAATGTATGTCCTATCAAATTTCTTTTAATTCAATTTAGTATTTAGGCATAAAAGTTAGATAGCACAGATGGACTTTTAAGTAGCAATGCTTGGGCTCAATTGACATTTGCAATATAAAAGAATCCAAATCTCACCCTCTAACCACATCTACTGTTCTAAGCTATTAAAGATCTATTTTCATTTAAAGCATTTGTCAAGATCGATGTTTACTAAAATATGAGTACTTTGTCAATAGCGATTTTTACTAAAAGAATTAGACAAAATCGATTTTTACTAAAAATATTTTTCACGATTTGATATACTGAAATACATAATTGGTCAAGATATTTGTATTTGATATTGCGGTAGATTCTTTTTTTATATTATTACTTTAGTTTGTATTCTATATGTTGCCCTACTTTAAATAATTAGTTTAAAACTATTTAAAATACCCCCCCCTCTCTGTTAATTAATTCGATAAACTGAATTGAATTAAGTAAATTAAATAATTAATTTTCTCAAAATCAAACAATGTAATAAAAAAAAAAAGAAATTTTATTTGTCTAACCTAGTTTGTTTTTAACTCTTTATTTTTTTAAAAACACATTTACTGAACATGAGTTGTACTGTAAAGATAAATCGGAGTGTTTGTTTAGAAATTCTCGTTATCCTATTCCAAATAATTTAAACAAAGAGGTTTTTTTTTAGTGTATATTTATCTTAAAACGTTAATGGGATTATTCTTTTTTAAGAGTATCGCATATTATTTCAATAAATATATTTTTTTAAATTGTTGGAATTTAATAGTTTTATTCTTTTTTTTATAATTTAAAATCATTTCTATTTATATTTTATCAGCTCTTAAATTGGTGTTGCTGCACTTTCCTCTACAATTAAAAAATTAAGTTAAAAATAAAAACTTTCTCGCACATAGTGAGACTGAATTTAAAACCCATAATATCCCATTTAATTAATTTTTCATTAAAACATGTGTATAATGTTTTAAACAGGTGGTTATGTACATTTCGTTTTCGATTTTTAGCTTAATTAGATTTTTGCTCAGTCAGAACGAAAATGTTTACGTCTCCCATTTCAAATATTCCAAGATTGAAATCCGTTTCAGACATCAGGGAACATTTTTGGTTCCGTGTCTGTTTGTCTGTTGGTCCGTCGCTCAATTTTTGCGAACCAACATATTTTAAAAACAACTCGTCCGATTTTCTTGAAATTTGGATGGTAGGTCATAATTAGCCCATTATTGGTTCCATATAAGTTTCAAACTTATTCGCCTTTTTGTTGCTCTTGCACATGCGCAAAACATACATTTATTTACACCTATATCTTCAAAAGTACTTACCTACTTTTTATGAAATTTTGATGGTTCGTCGAAAGTAGCCCCAGATTAAAATTGAATACATTTGACAAAAAGAGGTTTTAATAGTATAAAAACATTAAAGTGTACTAAATAGAACGCGAGGAAGCTATGAGCCACACAAATTGACAGGGTATTTGCATCACAATTAATGAAAATCGTTTTTTAAAAATAATGTTTTGAAATTTTAGAAGGCAAATATTAATTAAGGATAATGACTAACCACCTAACCACCAACTCTAACCACCTATAAGGAGTTAAAATTAAAATCTCTTATTTGCTTTGGGGTAATATTTTCCTAACATGTACGCCAAACTTAATTGAAATAAGCATTGTAGTTAAGTTTTTTCTTCAAAATCACTCCGTGCCTGTTTAGACAAAAGATGACAGACAGACATTATTTTATACACTTGTATGGACTAAGGAGAGCTTTATTATATTAATAATAATAATATATGATAATTATATAATATGATTTTAACATATTATTTGCATTATTTTTACATCTATTGTACTGCATGCAAACTTTTCTCGACGGGAGACCTCAGAACGTGTAAATTCATTGAAAAAAGAAACTCAAAATTAATTTTTTCACGCCATCTCATACTTTGTCTTTATATATACACTTCGTGTATTCGGTGGTTTAATTTATAATAATATATAATCGTCAAACCAACTTATTCATAAAAATATCTATCAGACGATCGTTTTAGTCTTTTAACTATTTTCCATAGACAATTTTCCATAGACTGATTAAAAGACAGAGGTGTTAATAAGTAAACAAATAAAAATTGTGGGTGGAGGTATTAGTGTGAAGGTGCCCACAGAATAATGGGTGCGGTGTAAAGGGTTTAGTAGGGAATTTCATCTGCGTTCATCTGCACAGAGGCTACCATTGATCCGGAAGCAATGAGATTTATAGGGGACCATCTAGGGTCAAACCCATGTATGCAATCCCTTAAAATTTCTTTAAAATCGGATAAAAATTGTAGAAGTTATGCCTGTGGCCAAGATTTATAGTCTCAGACCGGCACGAAACTTAATTTGTTTAGAAAGGTCTAAAACGTAAAATGCGAGTGGAAAAATGTTAACCTCTGAAAAGTGAACCCAATGCTTCCGCTACCTTGATAAACGGAAGAAATATACATATATGTAAATGGGAAAGGAAGTTGGAGAAATGAAACGAATTTAACTAAACATTTATTTAGGAATATCATATGAGAAAAGTTTTACAATTTTTCTCGTACCTGCCGAAATTTGAATTCTTTTTATAGCATTTCTCTTTTTCTTTTATGATCAATTCTGATAATGACCTAAAGAATCATCATAAGAAAATTAATTTTAAGGTTTAATTATTAAAAATTAAATGATTTCCACTTTATACAATATTATAACGTTACTTAAAACTTTAAAAATAATTATAACGTCCGTAATAATAGATATTTTCGGCTAGCTCTTCAGATGATTATTTTTTTGTACAAATTCTAAGCCACGTCTGGATTTGTGAGCTTTAAAACTTAATGGACTTTTATTTTTGGATTTATTGTTTTCACCCTTGTGTTGGGAACAGAGTTAAAAATGGGCCCTTTAGGTTTGCTTGATAAATATAAACTAATGGTTCCAAATGGAGCTTCCCGAAATGATTTTCTCTCCAGTAAAGCGAAATTTAGGAACCACTAAAACCACAGTAGTCTGTCCTTCCACGACTTTTATTCACTTACGCTTTCTAAGTGAAATTTCTTACCCCTTTAAACAAGAGACTCCAAACGAGAAAAGTTTTTCCACATTTTTAGAACAACATATGTATATTATACACACACACATAAATAGGATTATATATATATATATATATATATATATATATATATATATATATAGTATATATATATATATATATATATATATATATATATATATATATATATATATATATATATATATATATATATATATATATATATATATAGTATATATATATATATATTATATATATATATATATATATATATATATATATATATATATATATATATATATATTAAGAATACTATTGTTAGCAAGTACTTAATTATTTTTCTCTATTTTGCTGTCAGTTATATCTTGTCAACTATTCTCAATTATTAGTTGTGACCAGAACATTTGTTTACTTTTGTAGATAAAAAGAGGTAACATTTATTTACTATTGTAATAAAATAAAGATAAGATTCTATATCACTTAACAGGAATTATTTAATATAGTTATTACCTTTATTATCAAGTGTTTAGATTTAAGAATATAAAAATCTAAAACCTGAATTTAAATTAAAGGAAAAAAAATAAACTATGGCTCTTATAAAAAAATATTAAATATAATAGAATATATATCTATGCACATACTAAAATAATATTTTCAATAAGTTTGCCGTCTGCTCCGGGTATTAAGGGTATAAATAAAAACTAAGTTTTATATCTACATGCGATATTTCAGCCCCACTTGGGCCATTATCGAGCTTAATAATATTTTCTTTATAATATTCTTTATTAAATTTTTTTTGCCATCCAAAAAAATCCTTCTTAATTTTGGAATACTCCTAAAATATTTAAAACCTCACGGTACTACCATAGTCCCTAAACTTATCCATTTACTTGTCATAAACGTTACAAATCTTTAAAAAACTTTTCTCGAAGAGAAAATTGTCTACTTATTATAAGTTATCTAATCCAACTGTTTGATTAGATAACTCACATAATAAGTAGACAATATTAATCAGAAATAGAGTCAAATAGGCTTAGACTATTATTAATTTAAAGTTATATCATTTTAATTTCCAAATTTATATATAATTTTGTATTTTTACATTATACGAGTATCTATTTAGATAGATATTGAGGAAAATTCTCTTTTGATATTGTAGGTTAAAAAGAAGAAAAGCTCTTCATTCTAACTTCGTGGTTTTAACTGTTAATAGTAATTAGTAGTAGCAAGTAGTAATTAATCTGTATGAAGATGAGTGAGGGAGGGAGTGAGAGAGTGTGTGTGAGAGAGAGAGACAACCTTTTCAAATATTGATTGCGATTGTGTGTGAATAGAAATAGAAGATTTGCCTTTATAAATACTCTCAAAATGCTTTAACATTCTAAGAACATTTTTATTCGTTCTCGTTCCTTTGTCTTACCAAGGTAAGAGTTCGAAGCATTCACTCCTCGAGGAGATTGGTTAGGAATTTTCTTTCGCTTTTCAAATCTTTCGTCTCGCCGAATTTAAAGTGGCTTTATTTTTATGCTTTTCCTACTATTCATTGTATGCTAAGTCCTACTATTCATTGATGGGTTGTTACTTCGACATTTTTCCCCCTTTTACTTCTTCTTTATTGTTTTGAGGGAATTTTATTGTTACGACGCGGGTGGTAATATTTTCCTCTCGAGAATGTTTGAAGTCCCTAGTTGTGAACAAGTCGACTACAATTTTCCAAAGTCGACGAAAGTTTTTTTTCTTTCAACCCCTTAACGACCCACCTTTTTTTCTAGTATATATCTGTGTGTGTGTGTGTAAAAAAAGCTTAGAAAATAAATTTTAGTATATTTGAATTAAAATGAAGGAATCTAGACTGCATTTTTTCATAATTAAGATTATAAAAGAGCTTCTTTATAAGATATTTGATATAACTTTAAGCACCGTAATGCTATAAATTTTCATTCTTTGTTTTATATTTATCAATATATACATAAACCGCTTTGATAAAGCCTTTTGATAAAGCTTTTTAATAAGCCTTTTGAAATTAATTGAACCTTAAACATAAAAGAAAATTAAATGCTTAAATCTTGTAAAATTCACTTTAAATTACCCTAAATTTTGAAACAATCACAACTACTTCCTTCTAGGGTACCATTGTAGCCCAGTTAGTTTAGTGTACTCTCTCTTCCTCCTTAATCCTTGGTCTAAACACCGTCAAATCTGGTCAGTATGAATCCCAGAGGGATGAGAAATGTTTCACATTAATGATGTCATCGAGCAGAATGAATGAAATGGCCGGATCCCCCGTCTTGTAGTCGCGTAATAACCTAGTGATATATGTTGACCGGGACGTAAAAGAAAGAGCAAAAATAATAATATTATACAGGGTTCCCCAAGAATAACTATTCCTAATTTTCAGAAATTATAGTGGGGACTTAAATAAACATATTTATTAACAAATCAGGATCCGCAAATTTCTTGGTGCAAGATAAACTAGAAATCTTTAAAAGCAATCTTAATTACAATAGAAAGAGTAGTTACTTAATAAATTGTAGCAGTAAAGGGCCATTTTATTTTATTAGAAGTTATAATACATCAAACTTTATAAAAATTGTTTGAAGTTACGACCACCATTTTCGATACACAAGTTGTAACAATGTGTAATCGACTGCTGAATTCTTCGAAATAGCTGCGGACGTTCACGGATATCATTAAACGCTAGAATAATTTGAGCCACAAACGCTTCTTCTGTATAAACAGGTGCCTCATAAAGGAGTCTTTTAATAAAATAAAAAAATCAACTAGTCATATCTAGTTAACGTGCAGGCCAAGAAATTGTACCCCCTCTTCTGACCCATCCATTTGGAAATTGTGCATTTAGATAATTTCGGCAATTTTATCCAAAGTGTGCTGGTGAACCATCATGCAAACATATGGAAAACAATATGTCTTCGAATATTAAGTGCGAGATTTTCAAGCTAGTAGGATGTTCCAGAAAAATCCTATACACATGACCACCTAACTAATGCAATAAATATGGTCCCACTACATAATTTTTAACAATCCCACCCTATATATTAACAAAAAATTCCATTGATGATGTAATCTATGAACGGCGTGAGGATTTTCTTCGCTCCAAATGTGACTATTGTGTGTATTAAAATAGTCATCTCTTGTGAAACATGCTTCGTCTGCCCATAATACACTCCTAGGAATTCTTGATTCGTTGTTAATTTTATTCAAGTTAACATTCGGCAAATTGAACTCTGTTGGGATAATCAGCTGGCATGAACAATTGAACTTATTTAATGTGAAACGAATGCTTCTGGTATTCCTTTAATACCCTTCATACAGATGTTTGAATTGTATTCATCGCGTAGGCAATGGCACGAATGCTTTTTTTTTGGGGTTATTTTGAAATTGTTGTAAAGCTTGGCCCTCAAAGTCAACATTTCGGACATTACGATTGGCTCCTGAATCTATTTTTTTACTTGTAATTCACCAGTATCTCGAATACGTTACTCCAATATTGAAAATAATATATGAAAGGGAATGTGTCGCTGGGGATAACGCTCCTCATACATTCGCCTTACTTTGTTAGCATCACCGTAAGCTGTTCCCGTAGGCAATATGCATGTCTGCTAATTCAATATTTGTAAAATGATGCATTTTCAATAAAACACTAATTTATCTAATAAAGACTAATTTGTGACACTCGCAAAATGACAACTACGAAAATAGTTGTTGTTTTTGAAAGATTGCTATATGATTCAACTTTTACTTTCCCGGGAAGGGGACTATTGTATACCGTCGGGAAGTCCTTGTGTGACAGCGGATTTATTTTGAAACTTAAGAATTTCCGGACACTAGTTTATTAATGAGAAATGTTTATTTAAGTGTCCTCTATCATTTCTGAAAATTAGGAATAGTTATCTTCTGAGACAAATAAATTTCTTTTTTTACTTCGACCGATAACCGTTTTTAATTTAAATTTAAATTTAAATTAAAAACGGTTATCGGTCGAAGTAAAAAAAGAAATTTATTTTTCTTTTACCCGATACGGCGAAAACGGTGAAACATATAGAATAATTGAAAACAGTGAAATTTCTGATTCCAACTGTCTAGTTTTATTTATACATATTGAGAAATCCATACCATTTTGATTTGCTCAAAAATAAAATAAACCATTATATTTCTAAGTAAAATAAACAAAGGAAATTGATTTTTTTGTTTTTACTTAAAAAGGAAATTCTATAGACAGGTGGAAATGAAATTGTAGAGTTATGGTTTTTCTGAAAAAGAGTTGCTTGGATTTATATCTTGGAATACATTTTATTGTTTTTTATTATACTTTGGTGTTTGGAAATTAAAATGTTTTTAAAACTTTTGAATTTTAAAAGAAAAACGGATTTAAAAAAAAACTAATTGACAGATAAATTTAATGTGATTTTATTTAAAGTGTCTGGAATTATAAAAATTCAATGGCTTTACAGAAAGATTAATTGTTATGATACGGAATGGTGTCTGCGACATCGCATCTTAAAAAAATTCTTTATTGAAAGAGATTAGATAGTAAATGATTATGTTATGGAGGGCGCTGTGTTTGTAATTCGCACAACCAAAAGAGTAGAATTGAATAATCAGAGATTAAAAAACCAGTGTTAATAGATTATTTTAGGCATATTATATCCTAATTATTTTCAATCTATTAGATTTTTTTAAAGCCTTTTAAAGTATTATTATGTTATGGAAGGTGGCAACATTATGTTAGGTGAAAAAGCGGGACGGAAGGCTATTACCAAGAAAATATAGATGAATGAGAATGAATAAATTGGCCTAGTATGTTTTTAGCACATACAAAGGCGTGCGGTGGAGACCATTTAAAAGTTTGTTTCAGTTATAACTTTTGAACCATTTATTATAATGACGTGAAATAAAAGGCCTTTATTGTCCAAACGTAGTGAAAATACTCCGAAGTGTCTATCCGTTTTCAGGATAATGTTTTTTGACAAATAATAACGATTGGCAAAGAATAATGATTTTTTCGATGATTTGTTTTTAAAGAGGGTGGGAGGGGGGGAGGGTCAACGGAAACCGCAATTTTCAATGGCACAAAAATGAATTGGTATGAAAACGGAATCAACCATATATTTGAACTTAGGACGTAATCTTCTTTCATTCAACACAGTACATGATGCAATTCCGTTAAGAAAAATGTCAACCCCCTGTTATGTATATGAACACATGAACTCATTTTGAATCAATTAAATTTATTTACCTCAACATGTTTACAAATAATTCGGCAATCACGTGCTTGCAATCGAATGAATGCAATTGGACCATGAAACCTTCCATCAGGTTGGAAGCTGTCCAAATATCTAATTACAGACTTAAAAAGACTTAAACTTCAACCTCTAGCTTTTGAGGGATGCTTTTTGGGGCTTCCTTATAATTTTCTTGTGATTAGGTTATTGTACATAACATAACTGCAAAGTTTCAAATTTTGTTGGGTACTTTCGGAGGTCAGGTGCATTACAGACGAACGGACAGACATAAACAAGTTCAGGGATGTATAAAGTTCCTAGTTCTTGGCTACCTAAAACGAAGAGAGTGCAGTACACAGTTTACTTTGTACTCTGCAGAGTCTGCAAGAGATAAAATATTTTTTAAATTGAAGTTGTTTACTCAATCTTTACTTGATGGTCTTTTTTTTTTTAACTGGGGGGACAAAAAGAAAACTGCCGTAAAGGTAAATAATAAAGGGAGAACAGAATAAAAGAGAAAATAATACTAAAGTTAGTTCACTCTAGCGCCAGTAACATTTCTAACATAAGCAGTTTTTCAAGAGCCCCTGTGAAGAAATATTAAGCCACGCCTCCCTTCAACACTCCAAACAACATAACGATACACATCCTTTGTAAATAGCTTGAGAAAGTGACAGTAAAATGTTATTTTTTGTTTCATTTATCCTCACTTTCTGTTTTTCTTTTTACTCCTCTGTACAAAGTAAGTTAACTAGTGTAACCATGGAAAGATTTTTTTAACCTTATCTTTTTTACTTATCACTATCTTATACGTGCCATACGCAATACATATAAAGATAAAGTAATTTAAATAATTATGTATATTTGAACTACCTTCTGCACCGAATTTAATGAAATTCAGTTTAAAAATCATGTTGATACACACTTTGGAGTGAAAATAAGTGTCAAAAGTGGTTGCACTTAAATTTAAAATATGTACGGTGTCCTAGCGCCAACAACGTCAATTGTGATCGAAAAATCTCATTTTGTAGCCCATTGAAATACAAATTTAACCATGTAAGTCGTTTTACCAGAGAAAAATCTAGTTGCCGAAATGATTGCTAATAATCGAAAACGGAATGTATACATCCTGGTTAACACTTTGTAAATATCTTTAACAATTAATTAATTAAATAATTTGAAATATAAATTGAGTTTCACCATGTATATGAGAATGTTTAGTTTCTAAAAGAATGTATACAAGTTTATTTAAATACCGATACAAACTATTTAATTGGCTTTGCTTCACGTAGCTAACCAAGGTTTGTTACCTATTAAATGTTAAATTGCAAGTAAAGGAAAATTGTAAAACTTTTCCTTCTAGATTATTACGTACTTAATAAGTTTTTTGTCGAACTAAAGCTTGTAAAATTTAATTTAATAACTCTGACTTGCCTTTCACCCTTTTTTTCTTTCTCTGGAAGTTATTTATAAGACAAAATTAAATTTTAAAAAGCCTGCTCCAATTTACTGTCTTCTTAATTACTTCTTTTTATTGTAAAGTCAGAGCTACATTTTTTTGTTATAAAAGTCCTTTTCACTTCCTGTATAATACGCTTGTTTTCTTATTATTATTATTATTTCTTTTTTTTAATTTTCATATAGGTTGTATACAAAGGAAGTTTGCTCTGTAAAGGTACGTTTTCCTAGACGCGACTCCAGCAATAGACGCTGAGCGTTGGTCGCTGGCACAAAATCATTAGAGTTTGCATGTTAATAGTCGCTCGGCTAGGAAAACGGTAACATGCAAACTTAGAAGAGCAGTCCTCAGCGACTATCTCTTGAGCGTCTATCGCGTCGTGTCTAGGGAAATAAAGCTTAAGTAGTACAGATTTAGATATTTTGACGGATTTACACCTTTTATGGTCCCTTGAGAAGTGGTTTTCACGAAATGTCTGTAGTCTATACAAACGCGCGAAGCTTCAAGTAGGTGTGCGATTTTAATAAAATTCGGGATCCATGTTCAGAAAATGTATACCTTAAAGTGAAATTAAAAAATAATTTTACTTCTAAATTTTGAGGGAAGTCATTCTTTTATTAATAAATATTTATCGTTTGTAAAAAACGAAAATATTAATTGCATATAATTGTAGTTTTTCTTTGAATGTTTATTTTGAGATAATTATTATTTTTGTCCGGTGGAATAAAGGATTTCTAATACTTAATGTTGACTTTAACCCTGGAGCTGTATTTTCCTTTCTTGTTTTGTTCTAGATTTTTCCCTGGGAGAAGGGTGATTGTTGGTCGATTATCGTTGATCCGATCCACGTTTGCCCCGAAGCTAATCACACGTTTTAACCCCTGGAGAGGTTTCGACCCCTGACCTCTGCATCCTTTTGGCCCTTAACATCGACCCTTCTTTTTTTTTTTTCATTCCAATTTTCCAGCCTCTATTTCCCGGAGGTTTTCTTTATTTTCTTGGTCTTTCCCAAGGCTAGGCGATTACCCACCCATTTTCTGCTGCTTCTTCGACCCTACTACTAATTTTTTCTTTCTCTTGAAATCTTTATAATACTAAACCCTGTTTTTTTTTAATTTAGAGTTGGTATAATGAATTACAAGTTTTTTTTTGTTTTTTTTTTTCACTTATTTCTTTATTTGCTTTATTGAGATTTTTAGTAGCATAAAAAAGTTGTTAAAAGACATGATACGAATCATCAGAATTAAAATACCTTTAAAAAACCATTTATTCATTATTATATTTAAATATAATTTAAGTTCTTAAAACTCCAAAACTACAGGCAACAAAGCAGCAGCAACAGATGGTTCAGCAAGGCTGCAATATATTGGGATGCCAGGAAGGAGATGAATAAGATTCCTCCGAATCTGGCTTAGGAAAAAAAAGTTCTTAAAACTTTGTACATTTTCCTTGTAATTTTAATTTATTTTTTCGCCCCGACCAACAGCTGCATTCAGTTATTGATGATTCCCCCCTCCCCTTTTTTTTGTTAAGGTAGATATCCAGAGTATGCATTTGTTAAAGGACTGAAAAAAGAAATGGAGGCACTGATAAATGGATAAAGACTGGAGGAAAATGGAAATGGACAGACTTTTAGTACATTGTCTATAGAAGGGGACCTATAATATTACCCTCAGGAACACCCTCCGACATTCAAACGTCTCTCTATCACGCAAAGATCCGCGCATGTCTCCACTCTCTCTATACTTCTAAACATATACATAAAACCACAGATTATATATGTATATATAATATTTATATATATATATATATATATATATATATATATATATATATATATATATATATATATATATATATATATATATATATATATATATATATATATTTACCACATAAAGAAGTAAACTTTGGAAAATGGTTCGTGTAACCTAATTTTTCGCTCTGCAAGTTTCTTTTTAACCATTTGTCTTTTTAAATTAGATATTAATATTTCTTTTTCGTTTCCTTATTTCCCTTCTTTTATTAAAGCTTAAGAATAATTTGGTATTATTATTTTTATTTTTTTAAATTAAATGAGTATGGTTTTGGTACGTGATTTAACAAAGAGACAAGATTAATTGGCAATTAAATCAAAAGTTTAATGGCAATGACATCAAACGTTGCCCATAAAATTTATTTTATCTTTTAAAAATGTTTCATTGCTACATTTTACTTACGTGGCATTGTTTATTTTTTTAAAAATATTTTTAATATTAAACAGAATAAAGTAGAAATAAAATAAACTATAAAGTAGAATAAAGCATATTATGTCGCATCGGATCTCTTTATTATTTCTTATACAAAAATATATAATGCTAATAATAATTTTATCGATTTATTGTTCTTATTGTAAATACATAACCAGATTAAAGTCCATTCGGGGTCACTATTAGTCCTAGTGACGGAACGCTGCCTCTTTTGTCTATTACTGGGGGGAGCTTACTTCCTGACGATCTCCATCAACAGAACTTGGTTTGTTGTGAGTAAGGTAGTTACACTTACGAATTATTATAGAAGGTGATGAGGATAAAAAGAAACAGAAAAAACATCATTATAATTTTATTAATAATGTCATAATGGTATTATGGTAATTAATATGTTTATTGCTTTCGAGCTTACCAAAATAGAAGAAACAGAATCATTTCGATTGTTCTGAAGAAAGGATTTTTTTTTTGTCTCCAAATTAATTATATCCCCAACAAAAATGCGTTTCAGGCACCAGGGAACATTTTTGGTCTCGTGTCTATACGTCTTCTGTTACCTTGGATAACCTCAGAAGCAATAATCACCCATGGATTCCAATTAATCGTTATTTTAAAGTGCTAAATTCTCGATTTTATAAAATGCGGTGGAGTGTTAAAGGTTACTTTTTTTTATTCAATTCCGGTTAATTTAAGATTGGTATTGGTAGTAGAAGTGTTAATAGCCGAGTTATAGACAGTGAAGGTTTCCTTTAAAATGCAATTTGGCACTCACAACCGTAACAACTGATGAAATGTGCCAACTTTATTTCAATAGTATTTACCTCCTTTTAATTGGAAATTTTAATAATCGATTTAAATTGAAACGAAATAATAATAAATTAAATTAATCAGGTGGTTTATTATATCAATACATATATATAGATGGCGTCACAGTCTTAGCTTATCTTTTAAAGTTTGGGTTTTTAAGATGTTATTATCAAAATTTAAAAACATTTTTTTATTTCTCAACAGCTATAATTCAAGGCTACACTAGTTTAGAGAGATTTTTTGAAATTTTTAATTATAATATGTATCTTGAAAAATAAAAATTGATAGATACGAGGTCTTACTGTGTTACCTAAGATGTACTTTCGTACTTACCTAAGATGTAATTACTGCTATTGTACTTTGGTCTACGTCTACATTTTTCTCGGATTTGCTTTTTACATACGTTATATTTTTCCATTTCACGTTGATTTATGATGATTGCTAAAAAATAACTCTGTCTCTCTGTTTGGGGAGCATCACGCCCCCAGTCCACATGTACGGGACCCTCCATTGTGAGTCTATTCTGCACTCCATGCTTGAGTCAACTATTTATGATTTTAATTGTTAATTTCTCCCAGACTTCTGTAGTGCTAAGTAAAATGTCTGTCTGTAGATAATAGCCAGTACAGACACGTTCGTAAAGCCAAAACTGCTATGCCGATTTCGATTAAATTTGGCACACATGTTCAGAAATATCATACCCCAAGGCGAAATCAAGAAAATAAACGTATCCTTAAGTTTAGGGGCATTACCATAAAAAGAAAATCTGAAAAATCTTCAATCACACAAAGACATTTTATTACCTAATAATTGTTATACGATAATAAAATGTATGTTGACTATTCAAAACTAGGTAACACATTTATATTTTTAATTTTGTGTTAATTTACCCATATTTTTTTGAGGTAGTTTATTAGAGTATATTAAAATATAGGAGAATGTAGCTTAATGTTAATTAAAAGGTATCGAAATGAAGGAACTTTGTTTTGAATCACGCAAATGTGGAATTAGAGGTAATTCTCAGTCTCTGGGTCCGTGCCTTTCTGATCAATAACCAGATCCTCCTTAGCCTACCCATTCAAATCTCATTTACTATTATAATAGTGGCTGCTTGAATTGAACTAATATCGATCTGAGCCAAAATAAAAAATATCCTTCTTACACTCAACAATGGAGTTTTATTCAATAAAGTAGCCTTTTTACGCTTATAGTTTGTAACAAAAAGAATCGTCAAATTAACCTAAGCAAATAAAACCAACCAGCAAAAGCTTCGTCAAAAATAGCATATGCTACGCGACTTTGAAGTGTTTTTTCTTTACCTTGGCAATATTTACTGTCTCGCTTCGCTCGACAGTAAATGTAATTGCCGCGGTAAAGAAAAAACTCACTTCACAGCCTTGTAACATAATATACTATTATTTTAATTTAAATATTTTATTGATACGAAATATAAGCATTATATCTCTGTTTATATGCGTAGAAAGTGATTCTTAACGTACTTTTAAACATTGCGCATGCGCGTCTCATAGTTCTGAAGAATTCCTTTTCTTATTACCCTAGGGCGGTAAAAAAGATAAATTCTTCAGCTTTACGCACGATTAGCGAGTTTGTTTACATTTAACAAAACTAATTTGCTGTTCTTTTATTAAAGTAACTGTTTATATAGAGTTTTTAGTGAAAAACAATGAGTGAATCAAGTGACTTAAACAAAAATGTAGAGAATACTACTCCTCCAGAAATAATTAATTCGGCAAAAAATACAACTCAAGAATTAATGCCATCTTTATCAAGAGAGAGATACAAACTTACATACAGTAAGTTTATTTTTAGTACATTACGCGTCGAGTGCAGAAAGTAGCATTTTGCATTGCTCGTGTGGTTTTACTACCCTCGCTATCGCTTGGGTGCAAACTTCACACTCGCATGCAAAATGCTACTTTCCGCACTCGACGCGTAATGTACTATTATGTCTCCGATTTCAAAAATTCCAAGACAGAAATCCGTATCAGACATCAGGGAACATTTTTGGTTCCGTGTCTGTCGCTCAATTTTTGCGAACCTGCATACCTTAAAAACTACACGTTTGATTTGAATGAAATTTGTGCGGTAGGTCATAATTAGCCCATTGTTGGTCCCGTATAATTTTCAAACTTCTGCACTCATTTGTTTCTCTTCCACATGCGCGCAAACATACATTTATTTACACCTATATCTTTAAGAGTACTTATCGATTTGTTTGAAACTTTTATAGTTTATCGAAAGTAACCCGCGGATAGCCCCAGAATTATTTGATCCGTCTGCGCTCTTTGACTTTTGCTAAATTGATACTTCAATTAAAACAAAAAATCAAAACCATTTTGACATATTAAAAAACAACAAAAGCATAAAAATTAAAAAAAAGCAATTTATCGCATTTTAAAAGCATAAAATCAATAAAGTACGTGATAGGATGCGAGGAAGCTATGTGCCACACTAATTGGCAGTCTCTTTTAACTACCACTTTTTTGGATAAAATGTTTTTCAATTTTGTAAAAATTAATTCAATGTTTGATAAAACAACCAATTTAGGAGAAGCCAATAACAGTAAAACAATAAAGAAAAAAATTCAATGTGTCAAATATAAGATTATTAATATTAAATTGTTTCGTATTAAAGTATATTCTGAATAGAAAAGTCTGAAAGAAGAATATTAGTTTGAAAAGAAAGAATTTCCCTTGACAGGAAAATACTATGTTTAAATTCAAACATCTCCCGAGAATTTCCATGAGGAAATCAAACTTATAAATTTATTTTCCTATTGTGGAAAAATAAATTTATTTACATTTGAATTACGTTATGTTAACGTCTGCATTCATGAAATATAATAATGGACGTATATTACAAATGTAATTTAGTGGTGAAGAATATCACAAATCAAAAACCATTTATCAAATTTACTGGGATCTATTTTTTACTACGTTTTTATTAGCTTGCTTTCTTGTTTGTTTGTCCGGTACAAATCTGGCTATCGATTTCTAACTAACTTCCCGAATAGCTAGACATTTGAAACTTTTAGCATAGCTCAGAACACGATGACAATGCATTATTTTAATAGTTTTAGCCATCTTTCAGCAGAATTTAATTGGTTTTCAGCAAATTTTACTGTACGGAAAGTTAGTTTGAAAGAAATCCGCAAGTTATTTCATTTGTTTTGCCATGTCCCATATTTACGCAATCTTCATTTTGACGGGTCTTAAATTTGTGAAAGATAAACATTGAATGACAGCGAAACAGGAAATATCGATTATATTATTTCATATACATCGATGGCACGCTTTAGATTTGGTGTTGGGGAGATCCGTTGCACAAAGATTTGTCCTTTTATAGGTTTAAGATCAGCTCTCTAGATGGTTGTCATTTATGTAAAGTAAATAAATTCGGAACTTTTTTTTTCTTCACTAACATTATATAATATATAATATATAACAATTATATTATCAACATTACATACGATTCAACAGAAAATTTAAAGACGTACTATATAAAAAGTTCTTTTTATCTTGATTTTTTTTCTTTTAATCTTATAATATTTATTTATAATAATATCTTATAATATCATTTTTCGTAATAATAATTTTTAATTTTCTATTATTTCATATTATTGGAATAAACCCGAGAAGAAAATTTGAAACAAGTTTTTTTTTTTTTTTCTTTTAAACAACAACTCCATCTTTAACGGTATACTTAATAAAATAGAAACAATTGTTTTAAATTGTGGTTAGAAGAAAAAGTTCCTTTGTTAAAAGGAGGAGTTTAGTCAACTATGTAGACAAGTGGAATTTTCAACATTTTTAAATTAAATTCCTTCAACTAAATCACAAAAATTACTTGTAAAGAATTTAGCTAGAAGTTAAAGAAAAGGAGAAAAACTGCATTATTTGATTTCTTAATTCGTTCTTGAGAAAAAGCCTCCATCCTTATTATGACATTGAAGTGAGAAATACAGCCTTATTGCAACGTATTGTACTTAGTTTATAGAGAAAGTATTGTGATAGCGCGAAAATTTAATTTCGAGATTTGTCGGATTTACTTATTTTAAAGTCCCTGTATAGAAATTAATAATCCGAGAAATTAATTTTAGCAAAACATTTTGGGGCACTGCTACCCCCAAAAAATGAACCATTCAAAATTTCAATGTATTGTTAATGGTTCCATCCGTTTTAATTTTAAAATTTTATTTTGTTTAGTTAAGGGTAAATCTTTTGTATCTTGCCAACCTATGTTCTTTTCATTTTTTGTATATTTTAGTTACAAATTAATGTTCAAATTATAGGGTCGCTTCTAAAACGAACCAAGTTCGTGGTTATCGTAATATATTTTTATATAGGTATAAAATTAAAGTTCTTATTTTAAAGCTAATATTGGCAGTTTGACTGGCTCATGTAGGACTGCCCTAGCCAGTTGTTATTAACAGTTGGCTATTATATCTATTATTATATGAGGCCTAAAGCCAAGCTAACTGACTGAGGCAGTCTTTTGTTTACCGTAGCCTCGCTAGCCCGTGTATTCTGAACCCTCGTGTAGCGGAAAATCTATTTATACTTTCATCACTCGCCAATTTAAAATACAAACTATGTTCAATGAATTATTTATTTCTGTTTGGCATTTTCTTTTTATTTTTATCTCCTTTTCATTTTAAAGTGTTAAAAGGTTTTTAGAATTTCTGTTTTAGATTTTTAATTTCTTACAGAAACAATAGTTTTTCTTTTTTTCAAAAACAAACCCTAAAAGATTAATTTTTTTAATACTTTTAATTCTAGAAAATATTCTGTAGACTGTGACTAAATATCACTGATAAAAAAATCTGGAAAAATATCTTTTATGGAACTGTGCTATAGAGGAAGAGGACGTTAAAGGAGAAATCGCAAGTATAGTGACGGGGAATAAATGGAGCAAGTTCCTTGTCCAATGAACAATACAAGTACTAGAACGATAATTGGTCCTTTGGGCCGGATATGATTCTTGAAAGGTACCACAATTTTCTGTTGGAAACTGGAAACCATCAATTAATACTTAGAAACAATTATTATTATTTTACAATAGATTTTTAAAACTAAGAATTATCTTAGATTGTCAAATTAAATTATTATATCCAATAATAATAATAATTAATAATAATAATAATTATTCTAACAAAATACAATTTACACACACACACACACACACACACACACACATATATATATATATATATATATATATATTATATATATATATATGTATATTATATAAATTGATTTAATCAGTAGAGTAATTGATGGTTTCCAGTTTCCAACAGAAAATTGTGGTACCTTTCTAACTCAAGAATCATATATATATCTATCATATATATATATATCATCATATATATATATATATATATATATATATATATATATATATATATATATATATATATATATATGAAATTCATTAAATACAAATCTAGCTAGAAATAGTAGCTTCATTTATAAAAAGTAATATTAAAATTTCAGGATAGTAGTAGAAGTTGAATTTTTTATTTAAAGTTTTTATATTAATTATTTTTATTGCTTTCTCTCTCTCTCTGTCTATCTTTCTCTCTCTCTCTCTCTCTCTCTCTCTCTCTCTCTCTCTCTCTCTCTATATATATATATATATATATATATATATATATATATATATATATATATATATATATATATATATATATATATATATATATATATATATATATGTATATAATGTATGTATGTGTTTGCGTAACGAGGGGCTTTAATTTTTTCGAGGAAAGGAAACCTGGTTGGTTTAGTTAAGTTTTTACGCTTAGTTTTTACTCCTTATATACTTTACTTTCTTTTAAGTTCGTATTTCTTTGCATATTTTTTTACTTTTTTCTCTTGTGCGAAAGAGTAAAAACTGCAAAGTTCTTGTAAGATGTAGATGAAGTAGAAATCTTTTCTTTAGGGGCCTCGGTGTTTCTCATTAAGATGCTTTTTTTTTATCTTTGGGGCCGTGAAACTCTCTCAGTAAATATTTTTCTCTTTACTTTAGCTCCTGTGGAAATATTTTTTGTTCTTTTTCGTTTGACTCTAGGAAAAGAAATAATTTACATTTTTTAAACCTTTTTACATTTTCTCCCACTTTTTTATGCAATTTATATTGTCACTCAGATAGGCCAATCTCATTTTTTAAATTTTATTTCGGTGATAGTATATCATATATATACATATATATATATATATATATATATATATATATATATATATATATATATATATATATATATATATATATATATATATATATATATATATATATATATATATATATATATATATATATATATATATATATATATATATATATATATACACTAATTAGATTTCCGTGTATAATTATTCTTATCTCTTATCACATATTTTTCTATTTTACATTAATATATAAAAATTCCCCGAGCGATACCACCCCACATCTTACGGGATCTTTCTGCTAAGTTTTCAAGATGTTCGATAAGAACATTGAATTGAACAACATCTTTTTTATGTTCATCCTTAAAATTCTAAATATAATACGCTTTTTACCATAAGACAACTTGAAGCAAACCTTGTAGAGCATCTCAGCTGTGGTTTAACTAAATAAAGAAGCAGAGACATAGAGCTCTGAAATTTGTTAAAAGTTAGGGTTTTTTTCACAAAACTGGGAAGGATTAGTTAAACCAGTTGAGATGACCTCCATCAATGCTCTTAAGTGTTGAAGAATTTCAAATTAAAATTTTTTTTATTGGGACTTTGGTATAAGGAGCTTAGATTGGTTTCTATTGACGGAGAATTCGATGCTTTATTCAAACTTTGCTTTAACGTGTTTAATGACAAGAAGGGTATTTTTTTTTTTTAATTTTACGGATGAATTTATTATACTATTTGGTTTTTTCCCCCGAATATCTCGAAATCGAAACTGTTCAGTTTGTAGGAACTTTTTTGTTCAGCTTGAAATTTTCTACAATATTCCAAGTGGTTCGTCGTGGTTTCGTTAGGGACACCTTGTATAATTTTTTTTATTATTTTTCATGGTTATAAAAGATGATTTCAAACATTTGCATTTATCTTATATAATATGCCAAACAAGTTTAAATTACGTAATTTAAAAAATACATATAATTATTTATATTAATGATAGGGTATTTGATGAATAATAGATTTCATCTGTATTTTTACTATTATAATAAGTGTATTAATTTTCTGATTCATATTTAATTTGACAGCAAGTAATTTACTAATATATATATATATATTTTAACTTTCGAAATACAAGTATTATTTAAACTAACTAGAGTATCTCGTTACTATAAGATTAGAAAAAATTGCATTCAACGATTTTTATAAATTTCGATATAGTCTTTCCGAATACCTAAGTGGTCTTTATGGACTTCAACTCACAAGTTGTGTTGATTGTGGGACATGTTAATTCGTGTGTTATCAAAACGTGGTCATTATCTTGTTATCAGTCATTGGTTGACAGCCGGACCTGTCCATTCATCAAGTTAAAGTACCAACAGATCGAGGCCTCAGCTGATGATGGGATACATTATGGGCTGTTCATGCTTCTCGACAGGTAACACTCGTCTCCATTTATTGAAATTTCAGTTACATTAATTTTCATAATTTGATTCGTTTTAATTTAAAATTGGTATTTTTGTTCACACACACATGTAATATATATATGGGCCTATAATCTTTGTTAGTGTGGAAGTCTAATAAGAACAGATTATATAAGTAAATTATAAACATCTATATTCACATCAATATTGTCAACAACTAAATTATTCCTTTTAACAAAAAAAACTTTCTGCCAAAAAAAATGTTGATAAAATCTATAAAAAAAAAAAAATCATCTTATGATATCTATTTTGATAGATGGTGTCATTTCTGACTTATATTTATGCAATGTATCTTTCTGTGTGGGTGTGTGTGTGTGTGGTCTTTGATACGAATTTTTTTGCATTTGAAATATACGAGGGTGGAAATTAAAATTGTGAGAGAAAGAAAAGGTGAAACTAGGGAACACTTAACCTCTAACTCTAAAAAGTACAGAGAATAACCCCAGTTTTTCCACTTTTCTTTTTTCAAATGTTTCTTTCTTTTGTTTCTAATATTTTTTACTCTTTTAAACTTTTTCCTCCTAGCTATGACGACCCTTTATTGCTGGCTCTGACGTTAATAAAAAGAATTTACACAAACAAAAACAATTCCTACATGGGCATAATATTTTTTAAAAATGTACTCATACGTACGTAATTTTTATATATATATATATATATATATATATATATATATATATATATATATATATATATGTATGTGTGTGTGTGTATTATAATAGCCTTTAAATAGTATAGCGTTTGTGTGTGAGGAAGTAGAATTTCCTTTGAGTAAATAGTCTCTTAAAACCATGAATTTAATGTTTTATAATTTTAAAGAAAAAGGAATGTCGTAAAACAAATTAATGTATACACATATATTTTTTTGTTAAGTGACTTTTAATATATCAGTTTTATATGTTTCTACATTTTAAAAAACATAATTTAAAAAAACTAAATATATAGTCCACAGGCCACCATAAGAAGTGAGTCGCTGATTGATAAAGTTTTCTTACCTTATGGAATCGCTTATTTATACTGTGTCCACCGATGAATTGGGTATATGGCAACTGGGGGCTGGGCCATTTCTTTTTTGTTGACATGCCAAACTTGCCCTTCTGCGGGAACATTGAAAAGAGATAGATAAAGTTTTGATTTTTACAGGATCGTTTAATTAAATTATTTCAAAAACAGTGGTACACGTGGCCACCGATAAGAGTGGGCCGTTTGGGGTGGCCACCGCCCCAAACATATCGCTCTGCGAGGACGTTGAAAAGAAAACGGCCCTCTCTTATCGGTGGCCACCTTTACCACTGTTTTTGAAATAATTTAATTAAACGATCCTGTAAAAATCAAAACTTTATCTATCTCTTTTCAATGTTCCCGCAGAAGGGCAAGTTTGGCATGTCAACAAAAAAGAAATGGCCCAGCCCCCAGTTGCCATATACCCAATTCATCGGTGGACACGGCATAAATAAGCGATTGTATAAGGTAAGAAAACTTTATCAATCAGTGACTCACTTCTTATGGTGGCCTGTGGACTAATACATTTATATATATATCATGTTCATATGTGTGTATATATATATATATATATATATATATATATATATATATATATATATATATATATATATATATATATATATATATTCATTTATTTTTATATTTATTTCAGTCATTTTGATAACTCAATTGTTATGGAAACCTTTGTTTCATGAAGCATTGAAATCATTTATTCAGTCCCTTTTCGTTATCAAATTCATCAGTATTTATTTATTTATTAACTAATGAAAATATATTTTTTAAATATTTATAAATTATTACTTTTATTAAATTATGTTTTACGCTATTTATTAAAAATTTAATGAGAATAATTTATGATTTCATTTGTCATGTTGTTTTTTATTTTGAATATTTAAATTTAAGTTTTTAGTTGCTTGTTCACATTTTTTATTTAACATAATGAAATAACAAAAATTAAAGAAAATAACAAATTTTAAAATAGGATGAGAAATAGATGTTATATATTTTTTTTCGTATTCGGTTTTTTCATGGTTGAGTTATTTTACCGCTGAGCATGCAAAGGGGAATAACAGGTTTTGGCAGATCCCCAAGTATAATTGAAATTTAATATTTAAATAGGAGTATAATTGGTTCGAGCCTTATCTTTTTCCCCACAATGTAATGAAAAGGATTCTCCTCCCATATATATATAATTTACAACTGTATCTGTTCTTTTCTGCATAGCTAATATCATTTTTAACAATTAGTTTATAATCTGTTTGCTTGTAATTGCTAAAAATACTTAATTTTTAGAAGCAATAACAAGTAATTATTATTGTCAACTAAATTAATTTTTGTTTTATTTTTTTTTCAGGTGAGTTCTAATACTTAATTTTCATTTTTCCCGATTATTATGTAAGTATTCTATTACAAATAATTAAATTTTATATTATAAATCTTAATTATAAAAATATGAATTATTATGGTTTTCTGTTTTTATTTTATTTATTTTTTTTATATATATTAATTATCAATGGGTGTAATGATAGAAATTTCATTATTCTTTATATCAAATAATATGATAATCAATTTTTAAGTTTTTGGTAGTTTTCATACTACGGAAAGTTTAAATTTTAATTTAAATCAAATTATAATTATTATTTACTACGGGAAACAGACAGTGAAAAATACGTTAGTTGACAAGAGCATCTGTACTGGAAATACAGGAGACCCGTGGTTCAAATCCCGGCGCGGGAGTGTATTTTTCACTGTCTGTTTCCCGTAGTAAATAATAATTATAATTTGATTATAATATGATAATATAAAATTATTTAAGGATAAAATATCACGGGCTTTATTTGCAATACTAATATTTATTAGAATTTGTTAACTTTTTCATATACATACTTATAATGCATAAATAGGAAATATTTTGTTTTTTGGAAATTGTTACTTTAATTATTGTTAACCCGAGGAGCCTTATAATTTTCTGTGTTTGTCTGTTTGTCTTTCTGTTATTAACCCGAGGAGCCTTATAATTTTCTGCATTTGTCTGTTTGTCTGTCTGTTATTAACCCGAGGATCCTTATCATTTTCTGTGTTTGTCTGTCTATTGTTAGCCGAGGATCCTTATAGTTTTCTGCGTTTGTCTGTCTATTGTTAGCCGAGGATCCTTATAGTTTTCTGCGTTTGTCTGTCTGTTGTTAGCCGAAATTCCTCATATTTTTCTGCGTTTGCCTCTGTTGTTCTTTTGTTAACGCACCTGTATCTCCAAAGTACCCTAAACAAAATTTTGAAACTGTTATGCTGTATGTAACACCTTAACAGAGGAAAAATATATGAAAACCCTATAGAAAAACATCCCTCCAAAACAAGGGTTTGACTTTTGGTTTTTACGGATATGCGTCATGTGAGTACACATATATATTCGGTTTCCTTTTTGTACCAATTTATCTTTGTGTAATGTGTCCTAAAAATCATGTCCCCCTTTCGTTTTTAAACAATTCAACGAAATAATCTTTGAAAACTCACCGTTATTCTTTGTCAAAGATCAAGAAACAAACGTCGCATATTTGATGAAAAAATCAAATCTTTGCCGGTTGAAATTAATTGAGATATAAGGGGCTATCTTCGGGCTACTTTTGATTAACCATCCAAATCTCACTCAAATCAGATAAAACTTTTTAAGATATAGGTATGAAAATAAATGTATGTTTGTGCGCAGGTGGAAGGAAAACAAATACGGAAAAAAGGTTGAAACTTATAGTGGACCAACAATGGGATAATTAGGACCTACCATCCAAATTTCAATTAAATCGGACGTGTGTTTTTAAGATATGTTGGACAGACGTGGAACCAAAAATGTTCCCTAATATGTCTGAAAAGATTTTTTTAAATTGGAGACAACATTTTTCGTTCTTCGGAACGATCACACACATAGCTTCCGTTACCTTCGGTAAGCTCGGAAGCAATTTATCAATCATTGAGTTATTGTAGGATTTAAATAAAGTATCAATATCTACGTGAGAATTTTTTTTCGATATATCGGACCAATTTTAAATTAAAAAAATGTCTTAATCAAAATTCGTTTCTCATTTCAGTAAGTCAGTATTTTTGCGTCGAGGGTCAGATTTCAGTCTCTATAACGGATTGTTCACCCCTTATTAGGGTTGGAAATGTTTATTTGCTTAATAATAAAATTTGCTTTACATAAGTTGTTACAAATATTTTATACAATTTAACAAATTTACTAATTTTTCTTTCAAATACTTATTATGTCAATAATTCACTTCGGCGTAGGCTTCCGCGGGTAGACTCGTAATAAACAGCTTGGTTTTCCGGTGAAATCGCGTTACGAAGGGGATGAAGTCCGACGTTTCGCTTCCACTACTGGAAGCATCTTCAGGGGTGTGGTGCATCGTGGTGTTTACTTGAAGCAACAGTATGTCTTGTTGTCTCTTCAAGTAAACATCACGATGCACCACACCCCTGAAGATGCTTCCAGTAGTGGAAGCGAAACGTCGGACTTCATCCCCTTCGTGACGCGTATTTCACCGGAAATCCAAGCTGTTTATTATGTCAATAATTGTTATAGTTATTATTAATCACATTACTGATATTATTATATTATTACTTAATGACCCAGCACCCATTCGCTTGTCACAAGTGTGAAACTGTAGTTGTGAGTAAACAAATAAAGAAAAAAATATTATCATTTTACTCAAATCCTAACCTCCGCTAAATTCATCACGTTTTAACTGGAAGAGAACAAAATGGACCCAACCAATAAAATGAAAAAAGTTCATATCATGTAGTACTTAAATGATGATAATTGACGTTTTCTTAAAGCATTCTATTTTTCGAAATCTTCTTCTTTTCCTTTGTATTCTAATAATATGAACCAAGCTAATACGACAGAAAAGCTTAAGAAATGTGTGTTTTTTCAAGGATTATATGCAATTCGTATTTGTTAAGGCGAAGAAATATAAGCTAGTATCATTAGGATTGGGAAGCAGCGGGTTGGACTAACCCTTGTGCAAGTGATTTAATACAGGAAGCCATACCTAAGATTGGGAATCCCTAGAGAGAAGAGAATAACTTGAGCCTACAACCTTGCCAAACTATTTATAGAGATATGTCTCCCTTTAGACGTCTATTGATTTTTCAAGCCTTTTTTCGTACAGCTACACATTTGTATTAGTGACGTTAAAAAATACATTAATACGTGTGATAAGTCTCTCTCTCTCTCTATCCTCATTTATTTATTCCGTAGTATATTGTACGCTATATTTCAAGACCTCTTCAATAAACTAATAACTAACCAAAAAAAGATCGTGATAAAAAAATAGGTTAGGCGTGAATTCTCACGTAAAAAGGGTTTCGTTGGTATTGTGAAAATAAAATTAGTATAAGGGGGGGGGGGGGGGATTTTTTATGATTTTTGAGAAAATAGCATGAAAAATTAAACATGTTCCACAAGTGTTACATATTTTTGTAATCTACCCTTCAATAACTTTCATTTAATACCCCACTCAAAATGTTATAAAAATATTTTTTTTCACGTGACAGGAATTAGCCGCCATTTTGGATTCCCAGTTAATCAAATCAAATTGCTATTCTTATTTTTTCTTTGGCCCATCAGACCGCACATATTGTATATTTTTTTATATTTTTAGTCACAGCAGAAATATAGTTTTAGGGAGGGGGGACACGCAACATTTTGATGTTTTTTTAAAAAAGGCGCGGAAAATTTAACACTATCCACAAGTGTTATATATTTTTGTAATCTACTCTTCAATATCTTTCATTTGATACCCCCCTCAAAATTTAAAAAAAAAAAAATTTCGCAGGGTGTGAGTTATCGGCCATTTTGGATTTGAACAGCTGATAATTTGGAGTTCGCTATATTGAACGAAACTGTAAGGGTTTCTTTTTTTGATTTTACCAACGAAACCCTTAAAAAGTGGTTAAAAACAAAGTTTACTTTACTTCTCTGAATGGAATGAGCGACCACCTAAGCCTCAAAGTCGCTACGAGAAATCAAAAGATAGGAATAAAATAGAACAAAAATGATAAACATATTTGAGATCAAATGGGTCCTGTGTCCAGAAAGGGAATTACCCAAGGTTATTCCAAGATGGAGGTCATTCTTTTGCTCAATTTATAGATTTCTAATCATTTCAACTCAGACCCTAAAAAAGAAGTCACTAAAAAATAATAAAGTGCTTCCATAATGGACTCGGTGCTGTGTTCATATTGTCATTTTGTAGGAAATTCTATTCAAAAAATAGAAGTCGACATGTCAACCCCTTTCATTTTTCACGGGGAGGGTGAAATAATAAAAAATAGGTGACGGTCTGGAAATGAAATCTATTTACAATATATTTTTATCTATGGCAGAATACACAAAAACTGTACTTGATAAAAATCTTTAAAATATTGGTGATATCCAAATACGTATACGAGAGACGAGAAGCCCTGTCGTAAATTGACGTTTTCGTATATTTTACTTTTGTGTTCATATTATATCGATCCATACATTTATTTATATAAAATATATATTCCTGGAAAACTAAATTAAATATAAATAATACTAAATGTAAACTTTATGAGGCAAGTTTACTGGGCCGATTTCAACTCAGAAAAATCATACTCCGAGGTGAAGTCGAGAAATTAATTTTGCTTACATTTGGGGGGGGGGGGGGGCTTTATTTACATAATTAAAATTACCTACAAAAATATTTTTTAAATTATCCAGAATGAAAAGCGAACGCGAGCATTATTGAGGCGCTCATGTTCTGAAACTCTAAAGTATCTGAATCCTACAGTAGTTAATTTAGTTAAACAACAATATTTGTGCTATAAAAACCGCGAAATTTATCTGGGAATTTTACGTTACTTTTTAACTTTAACTTAAAAAGTTAACAAAACAAATATTTTTGTATTGATAAGCCACCGAACTAATAAAGTTCTTTAGTTATTTTAATTTTCCTCGAAGGGGATTATGGACTCTAAAAAGAGATAATAAAAAATGTTATACGCAGTATTGCCTTTGTTAGTTGGGTTTTAGGGTAATTATTTATTCCATGGTTGTAGCTTGACGCGGTACACCCTATAGCAGCAAGCTTACTGCCCTATAAATCTTTGTCTTTCGGTCCTAATTACTTTGTTGTCGTTGTAACATAAATACGCTAATATTTATTAATTATAATCCCTTTATATAATCCATTGACGTAAATAGAAACATCTAAATTTCAAATCTTCATCATCCTCAAAATTATACAATTAAAAAAAATATATTTATATATCTATAATTTTAGCTGTCTTATTTGAAATCTTTTAAAGCTAAAATGTGTTTTTTGGACATTATAAACAATTTCTATTTAAATATTCGTAGATCATAATAATTTTTATCGTAAGGCATCTCTAGGCTATAATAATGGGATAAAATTAATCAATTTAAGAGAAATAGGTAATAGAAAACAGAAATATGCTTTAGGGGGATTATGTGAATGAAAAGTAAAATGTGGCACACACATATTTACTATGATAATTTGCTTTTCGTTTTATTGTTTACTAAGAGATTTTATTGCTTTGCTAAGCCCAAGAGATAAGTAGTAATGGTAATAATCACTCTTTATCTTCTCCCCTATTTGCTTATCCACTTCACTTTGTAAGAATAACTACAAAGATTTTAACTTTTTATGCTGTTTTTTAAAAGAAGAAGAAAGAACAAAAAAAAATTGAACCAACAAACTCGAATTAAGTTTTTTCTTATACATAATGATTCAGCAGTCTAATCACATCTAATATAATAATTATTAAACATATATTTATAATGTATTCAAAAGGTGGTTGTTTACGTTTAATTTTAGTTTATAATATATCGGTAAGTTGATTTTTTCCAGGCAAAACTACTTATATAGTTAAATTTAAATGGAGCACATTTTTAATAAAAATCGTCGTATCAGTCTGGTTTTTGATAAATTATTTGTTTAAGGGTTTTGGGGGGAACTGTGCCACTAAATTTAGAACTAAAACCCATTTCTCTATTTCGGCTTGGGGTATAATTTTTCTGAACATCTCAGTAGTTTGGGATCCGTATACGGACGACTAAGAAATATTTTTTATAAACCGACCTTTTTGGACGAAGGACCCGATTAAAACATGTAAATTCATCATAATCTTAAAATATAATTTTGTACCATTACAATACTTTCTCTTTATGAATACACTACTTAATGTGAGAAAAAGTAAAAAATATTGGTGTATTATAATATGATGATGGATGAGGAAAAAATATATAAATAAACTGGGGGTTTAAACGGGGAAAGAATAGTGTTACCTTACAGAAAAAAAAACTGTACATAAATATTCAAATTCATTGCTATTAATTCCTGAGCATGATATACGACTTGAGGCATGATTTTGAATACAAGACGTGATGAATCGATACAGATTGTTGTCATGAAAGTAAGAAACCAACCCGGTATTTAAATTTAACCCTACGTAGAAACCAAATAACACAACAGAAAAAAATCCATGCATTTTACAGCATGAAAAAAAAAATACATAGTGCCACTATGCAAAAAGAAAAAGAAGAAAATGGAAGTGACGCAGAGAAAAAACCCTTAATCGTAATACAATTTGTTTTAAAGAAAGATGTTTCTCCACTGAATGTAATTGTATTGTACAAAGTCCGCTTTCAACCACTGGGTCCTCTTCACAGAAACAATATTAAGAAATCCATTTATTAAAGAAATATATTAATAAGCTAAAAGTATGTAAACTTATTATTGTGCTGAGACGTCTTCGTTTACTTAGAATATAATATATTCGAATATATCTAACCACCTCCAACAAAGTGGTCTGTGCAGACGCGTGAAGCCAAAACTACTGGGTTCTGACGAAATTCGGCACACATGTTGAGAAAAATCATACTCCGAGACGAAATCAAGACACGAATTTAGCTTCAAATTTGAGTGCGCTATCCCCTAAGAACTTATTTCTCAAATAGGGTTCATTTAAATACGAATCAAACGATATAAGCCGTCTTCCCGAGAAAAATCTAGTTCCTGAGAAATTAGCTTTAAACGCGGACGGAGAGAGGCCGGGTTCGATTCCCCACCGAGGAGAAGTTATTTTTATAATAATTTTTAATGTAATGTTCAATAATAAATGTACCTATGAAAACTTAAAAACTAATAAATGGAAAACACTGGGCTAAGTAATTATGAACGTATATAAGAAAGTTTGTCTGAGTTGTCTCGCATATATCCTTTATAATAAAATTCGTATTATGCAAATTTTTCCAATGCCAAAAAATATTTTTGTACATAAGTATGGACTACAACTTTAAATTGATATTAAAAATAGCTTAAGGTATTTTAAATATCAATTTAAAGTTGTAGTCCATACTTATGTACAAAAATATTTTTTTAATCTTGGTTATTTTATTGTTACACTTGTTACTTTTTTTGTTTTTTCTTCAACAAATGTTGTTAAAAATTAAACACCTTTTTAAATTGTAAATTATAATTAATTTTTGATGGATTTTTAGGTGTGTATTTAAAAATAAAAACTAGATGATTTTCATTTCTTTATTAATTTGTGAGACGTTTCGACCCTCTAAGGTCATCTTCTCATCACATCCTTTTTCATTCTACAATTGAAAAACATATACAATAATATTATTTCTAATCTTTCAACAATTCCTTATTTCTTTCATTATTTAACATTATTTTACAATTTGAATTCACATAAAGCTTCAAAAATACATGTATTAGTTTCGTTTATTCAATATGTGACAAAGTCTAATTGTATTAGTTTTCAACTTCCAGATAATTTTTTTGTTGGTTTTATGTTTTTTTATATGGTTTATAAGGAACTTATTGAATTCATTAATGATTTTAGTTTCTTCTTTATGAAGGTTAAAGTTGTTAAAATTCTTGGTATTCTCCATCTCCAAGTAATATATTTGTTTTTTCTTCAACAAATGTTGTTAAAAATTAAACACCTTTTTAAATTGTAAATTATAATTAATTTTTGATGGATTTTTAGGTGTGTATTTAAAAATAAAAACTAGATGATTTTCATTTCTTTATTAATTTGTGAGACGTTTCGACCCTCTAAGGTCATCTTCTCATCACATCCTTTTTCATTCTACAATTGAAAAACATATACAATAATATTATTTCTAATCTTTCAACAATTCCTTATTTCATTCATTATTTAACATTATTTTACAATTTGAATTCACATAAAGCTTCAAAAATACATGTATTAGTTTCGTTTATTCAATATGTGACAAAGTCTAATTGTATTAGTTTTCAACTTCCAGATAATTTTTTTGTTGGTTTTATGTTTTTTTATATGGTTTATAAGGAACTTATTGAATTCATTAATGATTTTAGTTTCTTCTTTATGAAGGTTAAAGTTGTTAAAATTCTTGGTATTCTCCATCTCCAAGTAATATATTTGTTTTTTCTTCAACAAATGTTGTTAAAAATTAAACACCTTTTTAAATTGTAAATTATAATTAATTTTTGATGGATTTTTAGGTGTGTATTTAAAAATAAAAACTAGATGATTTTCATTTCTTTATTAATTTGTGAGACGTTTCGACCCTCTAAGGTCATCTTCTCATCACATCCTTTTTCATTCTACAATTGAAAAACATATACAATAATATTATTTCTAATCTTTCAACAATTCCTTATTTCATTCATTATTTAACATTATTTTACAATTTGAATTCACATAAAGCTTCAAAAATACATGTATTAGTTTCGTTTATTCAATATGTGACAAAGTCTAATTGTATTAGTTTTCAACTTCCAGATAATTTTTTTGTTGGTTTTATGTTTTTTTATATGGTTTATAAGGAACTTATTGAATTCATTAATGATTTTAGTTTCTTCTTTATGAAGGTTAAAGTTGTTAAAATTCTTGGTATTCTCCATCTCCAAGTAATATATTTGTTTTTTCTTCAACAAATGTTGTTAAAAATTAAACACCTTTTTAAATTGTAAATTATAATTAATTTTTGATGGATTTTTAGGTGTGTATTTAAAAATAAAAACTAGATGATTTTCATTTCTTTATTAATTTGTGAGACGTTTCGACCCTCTAAGGTCATCTTCTCATCACATCCTTTTTCATTCTACAATTGAAAAACATATACAATAATATTATTTCTAATCTTTCAACAATTCCTTATTTCTTTCATTATTTAACATTATTTTACAATTTGAATTCACATAAAGCTTCAAAAATACATGTATTAGTTTCGTTTATTCAATATGTGACAAAGTCTAATTGTATTAGTTTTCAACTTCCAGATAATTTTTTTGTTGGTTTTATGTTTTTTTATATGGTTTATAAGGAACTTATTGAATTCATTAATGATTTTAGTTTCTTCTTTATGAAGGTTAAAGTTGTTAAAATTCTTGGTATTCTCCATCTCCAAGTAATATATTTGTTTTTTCTTCAACAAATGTTGTTAAAAATTAAACACCTTTTTAAATTGTAAATTATAATTAATTTTTGATGGATTTTTAGGTGTGTATTTAAAAATAAAAACTAGATGATTTTCATTTCTTTATTAATTTGTGAGACGTTTCGACCCTCTAAGGTCATCTTCTCATCACATCCTTTTTCATTCTACAATTGAAAAACATATACAATAATATTATTTCTAATCTTTCAACAATTCCTTATTTCATTCATTATTTAACATTATTTTACAATTTGAATTCACATAAAGCTTCAAAAATACATGTATTAGTTTCGTTTATTCAATATGTGACAAAGTCTAATTGTATTAGTTTTCAACTTCCAGATAATTTTTTTGTTGGTTTTATGTTTTTTTATATGGTTTATAAGGAACTTATTGAATTCATTAATGATTTTAGTTTCTTCTTTATGAAGGTTAAAGTTGTTAAAATTCTTGGTATTCTCCATCTCCAAGTAATATATTTGTTTTTTCTTCAACAAATGTTGTTAAAAATTAAACACCTTTTTAAATTGTAAATTATAATTAATTTTTGATGGATTTTTAGGTGTGTATTTAAAAATAAAAACTAGATGATTTTCATTTCTTTATTAATTTGTGAGACGTTTCGACCCTCTAAGGTCATCTTCTCATCACATCCTTTTTCATTCTACAATTGAAAAACATATACAATAATATTATTTCTAATCTTTCAACAATTCCTTATTTCTTTCATTATTTAACATTATTTTACAATTTGAATTCACATAAAGCTTCAAAAATACATGTATTAGTTTCGTTTATTCAATATGTGACAAAGTCTAATTGTATTAGTTTTCAACTTCCAGATAATTTTTTTGTTGGTTTTATGTTTTTTTATATGGTTTATAAGGAACTTATTGAATTCATTAATGATTTTAGTTTCTTCTTTATGAAGGTTAAAGTTGTTAAAATTCTTGGTATTCTCCATCTCCAAGTAATATATATTTAAGTAATTATTAATGAATTCAATAAGTTCCTTATAAACCATATAAAAAAACATAAAACCAACAAAAAAAATTATCTGGAAGTTGAAAACTAATACAATTAGACTTTGTCACATATTGAATAAACGAAACTAATACATGTATTTTTGAAGCTTTATGTGAATTCAAATTGTAAAATAATGTTAAATAATGAAAGAAATAAGGAATTGTTGAAAGATTAGAAATAATATTATTGTATATGTTTTTCAATTGTAGAATGAAAAAGGATGTGATGAGAAGATGACCTTAGAGGGTCGAAACGTCTCACAAATTAATAAAGAAATGAAAATCATCTAGTTTTTATTTTTAAATACACACCTAAAAATCCATCAAAAATTAATTATAATTTACAATTTAAAAAGGTGTTTAATTTTTAACAACATTTGTTGAAGAAAAAACAAATATATTACTTGGAGATGGAGAATACCAAGAATTTTAACAACTTTAACCTTCATAAAGAAGAAACTAAAATCATTAATGAATTCAATAAGTTCCTTATAAACCATATAAAAAAACATAAAACCAACAAAAAAATTATCTGGAAGTTGAAAACTAATACAATTAGACTTTGTCACATATTGAATAAACGAAACTAATACATGTATTTTTGAAGCTTTATGTGAATTCAAATTGTAAAATAATGTTAAATAATGAATGAAATAAGGAATTGTTGAAAGATTAGAAATAATATTATTGTATATGTTTTTCAATTGTAGAATGAAAAAGGATGTGATGAGAAGATGACCTTAGAGGGTCGAAACGTCTCACAAATTAATAAAGAAATGAAAATCATCTAGTTTTTATTTTTAAATACACACCTAAAAATCCATCAAAAATTAATTATAATATTGTTACTTTTTGTTAAATTTTATATTATATCAGAAGATGTAATGAACCAGTAGTAGTTTGAAATTGGTAGAAGTCTTTTGACTTAAATTATTTTAAATTTAGTTTTGATTAACCGACCCTCTCCTATGGAGTTAGAAATTCTTTTATTATGATAAATACCAACATCTATGACACTATTATCAAATAAACGACTGAAGATGACCTTAATTTAAGGGTCGAAACGTCTCGCATTATGAATTAGTGTTTTTCATTCATAATTTACACCTCAACAACCATCTGTAGATTCTCTCAATAACTATAATTGACATTCGTAATTGGATAATAGACGCCACATCACTTAGCCATCTAACCATTTACATGGCGATGCTTATGGATGAACATCGAGCGTGGTGGCTAATAGTAGATTCGGGAACCCGGACATCCTTACCCGTGTAAAAAGCATAGACGGTAGCAATAAGTAGCAGAGATACCCGAACTAGCATTTTTTAAAAAATCGGCATTTTGCAAAAAATATTTAAGGGCCGACCGACAAACAGAAAGAATTTCCTTGATGAATTCATTTTGTTTGAGGAAATTTTAAATTTGGGGGAATTAAATCATTCTTCAGAATGATGACTAAGTTTTCTTTATTGTTTCTTTAGGCTTGAAAGTAAAATGTGTTTCTACAACGAGATACCTTTGTTAATTATATCACAATGTACTCGTCGTACATAATATGTTGCCCTTAGTAATGTTTTAGTTGTACTGTGTAGAAAATATGTAAGCTGCGGGGATAATTGCACCCCGACAAGTTGTCACCAAGAAGTTCTAGAAATTGGTATACCTCCAATTTCTAGACTTATTTTAATGTTTTTTTTATAATAAAAATATAGAGGGAATCTTTGACAGAGATATAGCTGGAAAATGTTGACACTTAATTATTGGACACGATATGTCAAACCTTCCAACTTTCTCTTCGTCTAATAACCTTTACTTAGAAACAGTTGACTCTTACCAATTTGAGAGCTGGAGCAACATTTGAACTGTGATTGTGCAGACGCGTGGAACTTATTACTACTGGGACGAATTTGGATGAACTATGACAAACATATTCAGAAAAGTCGTACCCCTAAGGAAATCAGAAAAATTAATTTTAGCTTTAATATTGGACTCGCATACTCTCGAACAAAACTCTCATTGCATAGTGACACTGAATTTAAATCCCATAATACCAAACTTTAATAATTTATTATCCAACATACTTCTTAAGTTTTTAAATCAAGCACGGACACTGCCGGAAAAAGTAATAAAGGTATCACAACACAGGATGGAGAGAAGTATGTTAAAGATTAGTTGGAAGGTTAGAAAAACAAATACTTGGGTTAGGAATCAAACAAATCTAGCAGATATAGGTGAGACTATGACTGAGAGAAAATGGAAATGAAGTGGATATATTGTTAGAGTAAAGGATGAAAGATACACTAAAGAAATTATGTCGTGGTATCATTGAGACAGGAAAAGAAATCAAGGAAGACCGAGTGTAAGAAGGGATGAAGAAATGCATATAGGGTTATAAATAGGAAAAGTTTGTGGCAAAGAATAGCATATGGTAGAAATGAGTGGAAGAGAATGAGTGATATAACATATTGTCAAGTTTACCTCTATAAAAATTAAATAAAAGACAAAAAAAAGGGATAGGCATATTTTATTAAATAAATAAGTAAGAAACATATAAAGTCATAAAATCATAGCAAGAAACGAGTTAATGAACTTTGGCTAAACAGATTTAATTGTACTCGAACAAGAAATAAATGTGAGCTTAAAGTTTCTTTGCTGCTCTCGAGAAACCTTTCCGCCCTCGCCTGCGGCTCGCGTGTAAATATTTCTCTCGAGTGCAGCAAAGTGCCTCTTTGAGCACTAGTTGCACAAATAACTATTATAGTAAGCATGCCACGTAGGAAATGAATATGAAACTATTACATACTTCAAAATTTCCATTATTATCGGCATTTTCAAAACAAATGTGGCCGAAATATGGGTTTTGAAAGAAGTTAATGCTTATATAGCATTTCACATATAATTTTAAAGCTTTTTGCAGGTAGATTAAGAATATTTAAGTTTTCACCCAACAATGTTTTTCTGGTAACCCTTGAATACCAATATGGTCGATATTAGAGCGAAATATTTTTTTTTCTACGCGAGTTCTTTATGCGCCGCGCAACTAGTTATTATAACTTTTGATAGATCCTCAACATTTGCCATGTAATTCATCGCTTTAGAAGTTTCTTGTTTTTCTATAGATTATCGATTATTGTTTTCGTAAAAAATAGTTAAGTTAGATAAGAGTGCGTCCTTGGTTTATCAGTAGAGAGAGGATTCGGTTGTAAACTGGTACAGATGTAACATGAATAAAACATGTCCCAACACTGACAACAATCATGTCGGCATTGTAACTCTAGGTAGACTAACTTTCCACCACGTACCCGACTCTCCAGGGAGAACCAACTCGATCCAGAGACAACGTGAATTTATCACGTACAATTGTTTATAAATGTGTTCGTGCGTTCATCTTACATTCGTCTAGCCCTAGACTCTAGCCTGATTAGCTTAATCGTCGTTAGTTACATCAGTATTGACTCAAATATAATTAATTAATAATCGTTTATTTTGTTAACACATAAATTAATTACACTATGCAACAAGTTATCAAAATGATAGCCTTGGTTGGTCAGTGGACCGTCTAGCGTAGTCTCTAAAATAATTGAAATGATCATTTTCAAATCAGAATTAACTACGGAAGAAGCAAATTATTACCGGGAAAGCGACTTCTATGTTAATTTAAGTGTTAAGCACACTAAATGTACAACATTATTAAGTACCTAAAGTCATTGAAACCGTTTTCGATGAACCTATTTTTACTTTCTCACATAAGTAGTATGTGGGTCATTTTCAAATAAAATGTACCTTTTCTGTCCCAAGTTTTTTACAATTTTATTGTAACTAAAAAAATTCATATTAATGAAACATAAAAAAAACCTTTAGGTGTATATATCAGACGTCTGTCTATTATTGTGTTAATCAGGGTCATTTTATGGTTTATATGGTGAAAATTTTTTGCTTCAAAAAATGTTGATATTAAAAATCGTAATGAGTGTTGCGTCCCACAGTAGTTTTGAAAACATCTAATGTGATTTTTATTCATTTTTTTTCAAAAAAAAATTTTTATTATAATTTTTTTTTTTTTTAACCATTAAAATATCCAAGTTTATATAAATGGGATGGGGAAAAATAAAACTTTAGTAAAAAAATATATTTATATGTATGTCCTAAGGGTTTAGTAATGAGTGTTACAGGTAAGAAATTGGCAGAATTAGAGGGTGAGTATAAAAGAAAGGAGGAGGGATTTGCGTTTTTTTATATTAAGAAGACATTTACATCAGTAATCAACGACTTTTTGTATTGATAGCACTTTATTCTTTTCTACAATTAATATTTCATTAAAAAAAAAAAAAAATTAAGAGTATTTTTATTCATTGTAATGAGTGTTACTAGCATTTTTTGTTGTTGCACTAAAAATTTATTTATGATATTAATATGATTTAGTATTTATTAATTAATATAATCAGTATTAATATAATCTGTATTAATATACAGAAACATATTTTCTGAGGAAAGATTTTTTTAAGTTAAAAATGTAATGAGTGTTACAATACTGTCTATTCTACAATACTGTATATCCTAGAACTTAAAAAAATGATTTAGTTTAATGTTTTTACAAAAAATAAATTTGCAGTATGTAAATAAAAGTTTGATGTTTAAAGTTGTGTTAAAATTTATTTTTTTTTCCATGTCCATATATAAATGTGTGATGAGTATTACCAAAATGTAATGAGTGTTACTTGACTAAAAAAAAATGTCTTATGGGTAGCTGCGTCCAACTATTTTTTTAATTAATAAAAATGTTTTTTCTTCTTCTTTAAAATAAAAACTTTTATTACAATGCACTGAAAACGTATCCTTTACATTTTTGAAGCTTTGAGGAAACATTAAAAAATAATACATTTTAACAGTCATTACTTTTTTTTTAAAAATTGCAAATATTTTAGATCTAAAAATTTTATTTGAAAATGACCCATGTATAAGAAAGTATTGTGATGGCGTGTTAAGTCAATTTTAAAGTTTCGATCAATTTCAAAATTAAAATTTTATTATTTAATGAAAAGTATGTGCCGGCATGTGAGCTACCGTAATATATGAATACAACTTTTTATATCTTAGTAAAAAACTTTAATACTGTTCCAATATGCTTGCTTATATTCTGGCATTTGTAACTTAAAAGCCATTTCTGCAGGACGTGTGTCGATGGTTATCTGTTATATAAGTTATGTTTAGAAGGAGGCCATTGTTTTAATATTCAACTTCCAGTTGAAGTTAACTACGTATGTAGGTCAATATATCTTAATGACTAAGCGAAGGTTTTAAGATATTTTTTATGTCGCCTTATCTCTCGTACTTGAGATAGAAGTATTCGGTTTGAAGAGTTAAGTCTGAGTGGAGTCTCGGTAGTAGATCATTAAGGTTATTAGAGAAGGGTCTACTTTATACCTTAGTATAAGAGGTTCTAGGGATGCAGGCATCTTTCAACCAATTCCAAGCCAGTTTCGCACAGTTCCATTTGCTTTCTTGCTTCCGTAACACTCTAATCTGAGGCCTAACTTTTTTTGCTCTTTCTAATATATACATATATATATATATATACATATATATATATATATATATATATATATATATATATATATATATATATATATATATATATATATATATATATATATATATATATATATATATATATATATATATATATATATATATATATATATATATATATATATATATATAAAGGGATAATTATGTTGAAATGAGGTTGATCAAAATATTTATTGATTTTTACTTTCACATATGCGTACTATATTATATGTAGTGTCCCCTAACAAAATATCAACACCTTCGGGATCTTATAGAAAAATTGACGCTGAACAAGAATGTACCTATGATCATGGGTTCGGTACAGCTTCGTTTTCGAGGTATTCGTGAAAACAAAATACTAGTTTTCGACGTTTATCCTACAATTCTCAAAAACTACGCTTCTTACCATAAAATACCTCGAAGAAGGCCTTGTGAAGTATCGAATTCTGCGTCGAATAAAGCCAATCCCAGCTCTGTTCACTTATTTAAAGAGAAAATCTTGTGATGGTGCCAAAGTTCGAAGTTGATATTTAAATGGATATACACGTTTTAGTCCAAAAAGGTTTATTTAAAAAATATTGTATGTTTAAAATAGACAGAGAAGGTTTATAAAGAAAGGCCAGGTATTGTGTTGAATGAGTAAACATGAGCGTTTGTTTTCATAGTTTTTTCTCCACGGTACTAGTTGGAAAACTTGTAGAAGTTTTATTTTGGCCCAGTTTTTCCTCTCACTCTCCGCATGCAGATTAATTATTAACCAACTGCAGCTGTTACACTATGAAAACTTATCACTCTGCTATTTCATCTCAATTCATTAATATTAGCGTTTTTTTTTGTTTAACAGTTTGTCTTGTTGATTTATTTATTCAGATAAAATAAATAAGTAAAAGCACTCAAAATATTTTACTGTTCGTTAAATTTGTAAAGATTTATATTTTATATTTTTGTACAATGATATATTTACTGTGTGGAAGTAAGTTGAAGTTGTTATACTAATTGTTAAATTTAGTGTGTGTGGAAGGTAGCAAGTGTTTTTATGGTGTCAAAGTAATTTAGGCAAGATGTCCAAATCTCGTTGGTTTTCGGTATACAAAAAGACCGAGCAGTTATTTCAGTGTTGCTTTGCCTCAAGCTATGTTCGCACGCCACATCCATCGATCCTTTGGAAAAACTTTGCTTTCTATACTTAGGCACTCCCTTAACTAAAAACCTCCAACTTTTCCCAGATGGAAATCATGTTAAAACTATACAAAAACCCTTCTGAGTATTACTTATAAAATCCTGTCTTTCTCGTTGTCAAAGCTTTAAATTTATATAACCAGAACGCAAATAAATATTCGATTATCTTGTTTTATCATAATTAAATTGGTCTCACTTATCAAATGACAGAGTTATTTAACTCAACAAGGCAATCATTAAATATCGGTCCGAGACAACTCAGACAAACTTTCTCATATACGAGTGCATAATTACTTAGCTTAATGTTTTCCATTTATTAGTATTTGTAGGTACATTTAATTATTATTGAACATTTCATCAAAATGTGTCATAATAATAACTTGTCGTCGGCGGGGAATCGAACCCGGCCTCTCTCCGTCCACGTTTAAAGCTATTTTCTCAGAAACTAGATTTTTCCCGAGAAAACGGCTTATATCCTTAGATTTTTATTTAAATGGAATGCATGTTAGAATTTTTTAATCAAAATCGGTGAAATTGTTTTCGATACATAATTTTTTTTCATGTTTTTCAGAGTTTTTGGAGGGTAGCGCTCCCAAATTTGGAGCTAAAATTCATTTCTAGATTTCGTCTCGGGGTATAATTTTTCTGAACACACGAGTATATGCCAAATTTTGTCACAATCGGCTCTGTAGTTTAGGCTCCAGGCGTCTGCCCCGGCAGACGACAGAAAGCCATTTTTAAAAAAAAACTTTTTGGACTATAGGGACCTCAAAACCGAATTACTTCGACTTTAAACTCAAAGTCGAATTTTCGCGCCTTCACAATAGTTTCTCTTTATATGAGAAACTAAAAATACAGTAATATAAAAAAAGATGTAAGTATGAATTACAGCAGAGGCCAAGACAATGTCGAGAGGTTTTAACGACATTGATATGAAAATTTTTGACGAAGTGTATGAGATTAGTAGATTTTTACGTACTCTTAACAAAACTCGCATTTGGCACGACTTATTATCACGAAATATTATCAACTGACATTTAATAACATTAGGTAATTATTTTAATTCTTCACAATCTTTGCTAATTTTAATTACTCGCAACAGTTACTATTTTATGTTGAAACTAGTCAAAAAAATTATTAAATTAATTTTTTGACAGAGTTATCAGAACAAAAAGAACATCGAGATAAGAATATTTGACATTAATGTTATCGAATTGACGAATTTAGTAAAAACTCATATTTAGACATTCCATCAGATTGAACATTTTGTTGTTTCCAAATTGGAAATTTTCTTGATAGATATGGGTTTCAGCTTTCAGGGGACTGTTTAAGGTGCGAGTATGTCTCTAGGTCTTTTTGTCAGTCAATATTTTTACGAACCCACAAAATTTTAAAAACTATTCGTCCGATTTTAATGAAATAGTGATCGAAACTAGCCCGGTTAGTACACATTGTTGTCCCATATTTGTATTGAAAAAAATAAATGTTAACGCCAGAAATTTAAAAAGATACAAACAACTACATTTTCATTTTAGAGTGGGGTCACATTTTCAACTCAATTATTGGAATCTCATTATACTTAATTTGATCAACATGTGAGCATTGGTCTAATGAATTTACGGTCTTCGCAAACTGGCAGCCATGCTTTTATTTAAAGAAAATTATGTACTTCATTAATTTTTGTACCTTTTCCTTAATTCTTTATAATTTAATTAACTATCATAGTGAAAAACTCAAACTGGTTAACCAAAAAAACTTTACAATTTTTCATGTCAAATTCCCCAGCTGTAACTTTACAAATTAGAAAGGCAAAACTGTTTTTTGCTCTTTTTCTTAAAAATGATCTTTACTTTTACCCCTTGTTTAAGGGTTTGTTTGTTTTTTCTCTTTGTTTTTGCTGTTTTCAGAATAATATCTGTTTTTGTAGCACCCTTTCATGGTATGTTGTCAGGTGGCTGGGGATGCATTTTCATGAAATTTTAACTTCGACTTTTTATCCTTTATAGAGACCACTTTGTTTGCGGAGGAATATAAAAAAAATAGTGTGCTTTTAAAATATTCATTTTAGAAGGCAAAAAGAGGATTCCTGTTTGTTTTTTATTGGCGGTTGGTTGAATTTTGTTGTTTTATCTCAAAAATAAGTTAGGTTTTTTTTTTTTGCTTATTTTTATATTTTTTGTTTGTTTTATAGCTTTGAGACACTCCAATGGTTTTTTAGGCACAGAAAGCAACTTGGTTCGGCGACCGGAACAAAGAATATATCTTTATTTGTCCTATAAACAACAAAAAAGAGAGTGTTACTAAACATCGAATTGCATTAGGCTTGAAATAACAATTTATGTGTGTGATGTTGAAGTATTTGTTGTAAGGTTTTTTTTGGACAGATCAAAGTTATTTTACGTGTGTCTTTGTTTTATCGTCTTCATTTGACTTAGTAAAGAAAAAAATAAATATAATTTGATTTTCTCATATAAGCAGCTGAATTCTCGTGCTTCATTGCGGAGTGTATTATTTTTACTGTATTTCATTTAATTTAATTGGTTTATAAACCAATCTTTAACCAACATTATAATTCTTAATTTAAATCAAATTATAATTATTATTCCGTAGTATAAAACTACCAAAAACTTAAAAATTGAATTATAATTCTTTTTATGAGGGGAAATTTTTACACAACCCCTGGATCTTGCATAATTTGCAAAACTTCCTAATTAGTAACTAATTCCCAGAGGTGAACTCGCAAATTTTCCAATACCGGAACCCTGGGGGGTCCGGGACGAAAATTTTGGAAAATATAACCTCTATAAACGCATTCTTATTATGATTTTACCTGCATTCTGGAGGTAAAATGTACCATAGGGCCCCAGGCATGATTAGTGATGAAGTAACAAAACTATGACTACTTTAGGGGAAATTACATTGAAGTACCAAGTAAAACGTAAAAATTTTACTATAAGTTCCTTAGTCTTTGAAACATCCATTGATATGTATTTACTAATTGTTCATCCACTGAAGCATCAGTAGCGGAACGGTGTTTCGGCGCGTTCCGGCACCAGTATACCCCTGCTGATTCCGACTAACGGGAATTTTTTTTAAAGTTAACTTTTCAGGTAATGCTGAGATTTTGTTCTCCTGTAATCCCCCCCCCCCCCCCCAGAGTCTCACCGCATCTTTATGTTGAATACCTTTTTTTAATAGGTACTTATAGATTTTAGAAAACTCCTCTTTGGGAGGCATAAATAAATTTTTACTGAAATTATCATACCAAATACATACTATAATTTTATTTTAGCGTTTCAAAGAAGAATTGTATATTTAACTAGAAAAGACTTTATAATATAATTTTTCCCTTACCTTTTTTGATGGATTCTTTCTCGTTTTAAGATCCACAGAGTTCAAAAAAAATTTTTTTTTAAAACAGACCTGTCGGTCTATGGAGGCACGAGGAGTTTAAACTGCAGATACGATTTTAATGAAACTTGTAGAAAGCCTTTTTCAATCGGTGGCACTAATCTCGCGACATTTGTGTCACCTGGTGTCGTCGTTTGTACCCCTCACTATCCCATAAGGAAGGCCCTACAAATGAGGAAAACATACATACATATTATACTTCTCTGTGGGCCAAAGATATTTCCGAGAATTCATATAAAAAAGTAATATTATAGATGGCTGTAACTAAGGTGACCCAAAATATTTATTTTTTGTTATTTTTAAGGGTAATATTACCCCCAAAAGAACCAAATAAGCTAAAGGATAATACTCACACCTTGTTCCTCCAAAGTAAAACTTTTTATACATAGTTTAGTAAGAAAAAAAATGTAGGAAATATGCATTTTTATGACCGAAGAAACGCTTTTAGTAGCTTGCTGGCAAGTACTTCACGGGACTTTTTTCTGAAATGTTAGCTATATTTGAAGGAGTTAACGCACGAAGGACCTGAAATAATCTTCAGCAGAATCAATTTTATGTACGATACTAGATAACAATGCATTTTATTATATCTTTAGTGTTAAACAACACTTAAAAGTTCATAAGGTACTAAGTGCCTCCTTGTTCTAAGTTTAACGTATCTAAAACTGTAAGAAAAACTAGTTGAGGTTAACTCGATTGCTAATACCTGCTAGCTTGGTACCCCTTAGGTACTTAGATAACAAAGTCTCAAACTCTTCTTTCAACGCAAGTAGAAAAGCGCCGTTATCGCTTTTTAATACTTTAAAACTAGTTATTGCAAAGAAGAAGTAAAAAAAGAAAATAAAGAAGCACTTAAATATAAACAAAGTTGCTTGACATCCAAAGAATTCAATGTGGGACCTCAAAATAACAATGAAATAAGTTTAAATAGAATTTTCGTTTGCACTTAGACTACATAAACCAACTTATTATTTTAAAATTATACAGAGAAAAACTTAAATAAAATCTTCAAAACAGTAAAAATATTTTCCTTTTAAATTTATTCTATGCCTGACGCTTTTCAAAGTTAGACTATCCTTTAGTGGTTGCTTGAAGAACAGGGTTATTTATTTCGCTAGTTGCCTAGAGATATTTTTTTTGCTCTTAGCCTAGGGTTATTTATTTTGATCATAGCCTAGGGTTTAATTCTTTTGCTTGTAGCCTAGAATTATTTTTTCCTTAGAAGCTTAAATTTATTTCTTTTTCTAGTTGATTAGGGTTATTTCTTTTGCTCGTAACATAGGGTTATTCCTTTTTCTAGTGGCCTAGACTACTAGAAAAAGTAAAAGACAGGCTGTAAATTTATTATGATAGTTGGTGAGATAGAAGGGACATAATGTGTCATCTCTTGTCTCCTACGCTAGACTTGTCACCCCTTCAGCCTGTCATGTTTCCTAATATAATATCCAGGCCCTTGCTATAAACTGTGTAAAAAATTACTTTTAAGGTCACTCAACTCTTCTTTCTAATTGCAATATTTACTTGTTACTGGATTGGCAGGATATAATAACACTTCAATTATGCTTTTCTAATTAATTTAATGCTTATAAAATGGTGTAATTATTTAATATAGTATGTATTGTAAACGTAGTAACTTGGTTAGGTATTATATTCTGAGAAAGTTAGATTAAGTATTGTATTTGTAGAAATTTAGGTAAGGTATTTTGTTAGTTGAAATTAAAGTGTATTATTCTTAAGAAACCAGGTAAGGTAATTAACTCTTTTATCTGTGCCCTTCCATTAATTTGCCATTATTTTCCCTTCAATTGATTCAAGGAAGCATTGCCATTAGTTTAGTTTATTATTAATTATTTAAAATTTATTAGGAACGGAAACAATAATTAAAAAAATACTAGCTTGGATAAAGCTATTACAACCAAATTCAAATTACAATTTCATCCCCTGGATCTAGTGAAATATGCTACTATTTTTTAAAACACCTGCCTGTCAATTGGATTTAATACCTTACGGCTTTTATTCAACAAAATTTTGTAACCTGGCGTACCTCTGGAATGGTTGCGATATCTACTTCAATACTTAAAAAAGAAGATAAAGATGATCTCAATAATTACCGGGGTATATCACTGATTAACTGCTCCGACAAACTATTTTCCGCTATAGTTAACAGTTTACAGTAATGGGTCGAAAGTACCCATTTAATAACGGATGTTCAGGCAGGTTTCAGTAGAAATAAAAGACTGTTTTGATAACAATTTTTATCTTCGCGATATATATTTGTGATCCGAATTTCAATACCTTTAAAATGATACCCAACTTGAAATTTTCAAGAAATATGAATTAATTGACCCAACAGAAGAAAAAAAATGTTACGTCTCTATTGAAATTTGGCATATATGTGTACAGTTCCTACCCACACATTTTAAAAATATAGCAACTTAAAAAAAAAAAAAAAAAAAAATTAGAGTAAAAAACTTAAGGGTTAAAATTTATTTTTCGACTCCGTGTGGGGTATCATAAGAAAGGGTTCTTCGAGCCGATTACAAAAATATATAATTTTGGATTATAAACTTGGAGTGGGCGAGCGTAGGCGGGTTTGAAGGTGGTTTGAGTGCCCCCCCCCCCTCCTTCTATCTCGCTTATATATAGTGCAAGAAAATCTGAAAAAAATCCTGGATATTCTTCGACCAAAAGTAAAGATAATTATGCTTTTCGATGTATTGATAGTCCGGTTCACTGGCAAAATATACTTTAACAGAAGTTTGTTTATGTGTTTTGTGAATATCAGACCCATGGGATAGTTCAAAGTTGGCATTTTAGCATTTAAAAAAGCACCATCAATAGGTACTACTTAAACAATACTGTGTTGCCTACGGACCCTCGCTGTGTACTTACTTACTAGCACACTCTTGACCTGTTCATTTTAAATTAACTCCCGGAAATATCATTGGACCACAGAGATGTATATTTGTATATACAAATATATATATTTTGTCTTATTTTTATGACCTTTCCTAATGGGGTAGCGGAGAAGGGGACAATTATTTTTCGTTTTGTTTGAATTATTTCGGGGGTAAAATGACCGCCATTTTGGAAACGTGGTATATATTTGTGATCTACATTTCAATACCTTTAAAATGATATCCCACTCAAAACTATAAAATATAGCTATCAGTTCAAAATTGCTCGCTGATCGAAGAAATTTGGAGTTTTTTGAAATTTGGAAATTTTTGGCTCCTCCGCTCTGTCAGTCTGTCGCTCATTTTTTAAAAAAAATTAAAACTACTCATCCGAGTTTAATATAATTTGAATGGTAGATCATAATTAGACCATTGCTGGTCCGATAGAAATTACAACCTTCTGCGTCCATTTGTTTCTTTTCAACATGCGCACAAACATACATTTATTTATGCCTATATCTTCTAAAGTTAATCTTAAAATAATCTTAAGTTAATCTTATCTTAAAATTAATCCACTACTTTTCACAAAATTCATTTCTTCCGGGATTTTGTGAAACAATCACAGTAAATAGAACTCAAAGAATATCTCAAAATTGTTTAGCTAAGGTATTAAACAATTTTCGACGAAACCTTAGCAATTGTACTCGTAGAATTTCTACAGTAAACAAATTGGTACGAACAATTTAAATTTGATCTTCCTTTTAATTTTATTACGAAAGATTTTTTTGTTTTTGTTTTTAAAATCATTTTTTTACAAATATTTAACATTAATTTAAACCAATTCACGATATACCTTGTTATATTATATAATAAATGATAATACATCGACTTGAATATTGTGATTTAAATGTTGGCGGTCTTGAGTCGCTATTGAGTAAGGTAGCGCACCTAGCGGTAAAAGTAACGAACTAGAGTCGAGCTTAGAATAAGAATCTAGTTACTGTATTTGCCGCTAGAATGTTCTTACATGTTCTCTTAGGCTCTTAATGTATTTCGCATTATACATTCTTTGAAACATTCCTTATCATCACAGCGACAAAATTAACGCGTTTTGCTTCATTCGTTGCAACACTGTGACGTAGGCTTATTTAGACCAATATTTAATCCGTCACTACTGTTTTATTTCAGTAGTATTCGTGGAGCTATCGCTACATTTTTTTTTACTATTAAAAGTTAATTACTTAATTCTCATCTTAGTAAGCCCGAAAAACTTTTAAGGTAAGACTTAATTTAATAAATAACCTTTTTTAAATTTAATATTGAAATCAAAAGATTTTAGTATTTTAATATTTTAACTGATTGTAAAATTTCAAGAAAATTGAAACTAATTTTTATTTTTTCAACATTTATGTAAGTTAAATACTTGTGGTATCAAAGAATAGAATATTTCAAAAAAGCTGTCTGATAAAATTCGTACTAAACTTTCTTATATAGGTATGAATACATTATAATTTCCTTACTTAGGTACTTACATAATTCCTTGTTCCAGTGTTTTCTGTTTAGTTGTTTGGGGGTTTCGTGGTTGTATTTAATTATTATTGAACATTTTATCAAAATTTATAACTTAAGTAGCTCCTTCCAATACCCTTGCAATTATCGGGGTTTTCTGATTATCTAGATTTCCCCCCAGGCAAACCACATTTATATTCTGGTTAAATTGGTATTTAAATGTATGTATGATCATTCTGCACATTAATGTCAAATTTCATCCAAATCTGTTTTTTTCAGTTTAAGCACCACACATCTACATAGAGACAGAAATTTTTTAAAACCATTTTTTCGGAATGTGGGGTTCATTAAAACGTGTAAATCCATCAAAATCTAATATCTCAATACTTTCTCTATAGTATATTATGTAGTAAGTTTAAGAAAAAGTAAATTACATTTTTCTGCAGATGTTATCTTATCACATTCATTTTAATGTGTTAGTATTGATGAAATAATAGGCTATAAATTATTTTTTTATGAAGAAGAGGAAAAGACAGATAAAAATGTTCTTCTTCGCGAGGAATCGTACTCGTTCCCTGGGTTTACAGTCTAGCTTATTTGTTGGATTACTAGATTTTAATAGTTAAAGGTCATGAGACATGAGACCTCTTTATACTTTCTACTTTCTAGATGTGTGACTATACGAAATGGAAATGTAAAAAAATAAGATAAAAAATGCTGGAATCCTGTCAGAGAATTGATAAATTTACTTATTATATATATTCGTGTTATTATATATATATATATATATATATATATATATATATATATATATATATATATATATATATATATATATATATATATAAGTGGAGAAATCATCTGTAGCTTAGTTGCTATAATTTAATAAATCGAAAGATCTGTGATTCGATTCTCGGTACCTGAATGGATTTATCTCTTTTAATTTTATAATGCGATTGTTTTTTAGGGTTTCGAGGACATCCTAGGAACCATTTTGCTTTTTTTTATTATAAAATGTATTGTTCTTTTTATGAGAAACGCATAGTAATAATATATTTGTACAATGCACTTTGTAATTGATAAAGTTTTAAATTTGCAAAAATTAACTTTTCGAAGTAACTATTCCGAACTATTAAAATTAAGTAAGAAGTAACTATTTCGAAGACTCGGTAATTTGTTAATTGAAGTGTGAATGACGTCATTGTTTGCAGTGTGTGATGAATGATTTGCCGTGTGGCATTTGACATTTAGAACTGCCCCCCCCCCCCCCCCCCCAGTTCGACGACACCGGGAGACACGAGGAGTCTGCAGCCGAGCGTGTCTAGTAACCTTGGCACGAGAATTAACAACCAGCAACAGCCACCGGGAAATTTCACTTGCTTTTATTCCACTTACTTATAGAGAGGGAAATTTTAGCAGTGGCAAAGTTGTAATGAAGTTTATTTGTGGTTTTGGCCAGCCTGGTTGCATGCAGGCTTCCTCCATCCCATTGAGTAAAAAGAGCTGCATGAGATCAATGAAAGTGTTTTAAGCGTTGCCCTAGTGGCCAGACTCGTAACTAACCTCGAATTACCTAACCCCCGCTGTATCTTATTAGGAATTGATAAAGCTCCCATACCACATTTACAACTCCTCGTTGGAGCGCTTCATCGGGATCTCATCTGCATTAATACAGAAAGATCTTAATAAAGGACTATTCTTATCATAGTTCTAACTTTTCGATTTAATATCTCATTAGGATTTTATCTTTATTCTATATCGTTCTTCCAAATTTTTATTTCGGGCTCCATCAGAAACTCATCTTCATTAATACAAAATCATTCCTTATTATAGATTCGACTTTTAGTTATAACGCTTCAACAGACTGATCTTCATTAACATTAATTTTAAAAGATCTTGATAAATGTTTTTTTCTGAGAATACATAATTTAAACTTTCGTTGCACCTTACATCTTACAACACCAGGTTATCAGGATGAGAATGTCATTTGCATTTATTCAGTATGGTCTTAATAAAGGTCTATTAAGACAGTTAAAGCCTAGTCATAGTTTCTAATTTCGTTACGGCGCGGCGTTTTATTGGTGTCTCACCTGCAACAATACAGAAATACATTTTACATTTCCCCCTGCACCCCCCCCCCCCCCCCCACCCAGTTAGAAGACACCTGGATGTCTCTTCCTTACCATAGTTTCAACATTTTCGTCATTACTTCATTCGGATTTCAACCGATTTAATTAAATCAACAAGCATTATGAATTAAATATTTAGCTCAATATGAGGCTTATATGAAGAATATAAAAGGAAAAAGTATAAGTGAAACGTGAATTTAATTGCAAATTAACCCCATTCATGACTTAGCACGAATTTATTAACACTATATAATAGGCAGAGAATGAGGGGTTGAGTTGTCATGGCAAAGCTGTCTAGTCGCCTTCTCGTGGGGTTGTATTCTGTTTTATGCTTATAGTACCTACCATAGGTATAACTTAGTTTTTAATTACGCATGAAGTCTTGGTATTCTCTACCCACCGTGCTAATTACACCAGTATAACTGGAGTATGTAGCTGTTGGCAAATAATCTTGTATTTAATGTTGTACCACGCTTTATTTATTTTTTAATATGCTATTTCGAGCTTACATTATTAGAGAGATTAAGAGCTTTCATTAATAGCTTTGATTCAGGTACCTTGATTAAGGAGATTTAGTTTGCGAAACGCCGGTAATTCTAAAACTTTTTTTTTACTTTCGACAGATACTAGCTCCTCAAATTCTATTTTATTAAGTAAGCACTAAGCACCAGAACTTACTATCAGATTTTTATATATGAGGGTTGCCCAAGAATTAAAGAAATTTATTGTTTTGAAAATTAGGAAAATTTTATATTTACATAAAAAAGTATATGTTGGTTTAGGTGCTTATATCCAATATTTTTTGTACGTAGTCCCCATTATGATCGATGCACTAGGTCCTCATTTCCCTTTTCGCAGAACTCCTCCGCCGCCTTGCTCAAAAATGATTATACCTCTTATTAAACGTCCTTGTCGATCTCGAAGCTTTTACCGGCCAAATGTTGTTTCAAGAAAAAGATGGAAATTACGCATCGCCAGGTCGGGGCTATGAGCAGGGTTACGGATTCCACTCATTTGACTGAGTTCAAAAGAGGAGCCGAGCGTTGTCGTGCAGCAAACACACATCCTTGGTCAGCATTCATTGTCACTTGTTTTAATTAGCCCTTTGGGGGGTTTTTACATTTGGCAATAACAATCAGCGTTGATGGTTTTCCCTTGTGGCAAAAAATCGACAAGAATAATGTCTTTTCGTTCCAAAAACACGGTTACAATGATTTTTAGGCTTGAGATTGTCAAACTAAAATGTCATTGATTGCCTTTTTGTGAACCCACTTTTTATCCTAACCACACTGTTCCGACGATATATTTTATTTTTAATTTAGTCCATTTAAATACGAATTTAACCATTCAAGTTGTTTTCCCGAGAAAAATCTATTTTTTGATGAAATAGTGATATATTTGCAAATGGTGAGAGGTCGGAGTTCTGTTCCCTCTGGGTAGCATTATTATAATTATAATACATTTTGATAAACTTCAACAATAATGTAAATTAAGAACTGATATAGAAAATAAGGGACGAATTAATTACGTCTATAAGATTTGGTAATGATTGTATCAGACAGTATATTTATGTTGCATCCGTTATGTTCATGAACTATTTCTGCAGATTAAGTTGTTTTATTATTAGCCTTGCTGGCTTTATATGTTATAACTAGTTTTATTATTCATTTAAAGACTTATAGGATAATTTGTATTATAATATTCATTACATTTTTGTGTTTAAATTTAAACTATCTGAGGGAAAAGAAAATTTGCTATGTTTAGATTACAAAATCGCGTTAATTTTTCGGTTGTGAAAATATTATTGATAATGTGAAAATGGGTGCTTATCCAAGCGAGTAAAAATCTAAGCTATAAATTATTTAAGAATCTATTCTAGCTTTAAATTTTCCCAGTATTATTTCCTCTATCTAATCCCTGTGAAAGCTCATTTCCCTTCTTGGAAAAATGATTTACCATAATCCTCATATGCTTCCATACTCCACTAGAATTAAAAATAACTAACCGAAAATGAATTAATTATAAAATTTTACAATATTGCAGAGTGTAAATTATGTATAAATTGTGGAACGCTGTGGAAGTTTTAAATTAACAAAAATTGGTTGTTTTCAATTATAATAAATGTTTATAATTATTACTATTACACAGTAAAAACAAAAAAAGATTTTTAAAAACTGATGCCTGTCTTCTGTATACAGACGCATGGAGCTAAAACTAATGAGCCGATTTCGATGAAATTAGGCATATGTTCAAAAAAATCAAACTCTTAGGTGCAATCAAGTTCAAAATTTGGGAGTGCTGCCCCAAAACCTCTAAACAAATTGTTTTGAACATGGTTTCGACGATTTTTATAAAATTACTTCTATCTAAATATGAATCTAACCATGCAAATAGTTTTTCGGGAAAAATCGAAAACGAAATGTAAAAATGATCACCTGTTTAACATTTTAGAACAAATTAATTAAATTAGATATTCTGGAATTTAAAATTAGTGGAATTTAAATTAAATGCCACTATGTAGGTATATACTATCCAAAGTTTGGTTCGAGTTTGTCGGACATATTTTATTATGATTGAAGCGAGCTTCCTACATTCAACGAAATTGCTCCGTGTCTGTCTGTCTGAGTGTGTGTCTGAAACGTACGACGATAACTTGTGTAAAAATTGACCGATTTTGATGAAATTTGGTACACATGTTCATTTTTCCAATTCTCAGGACGAGTTCGTTGGACAACGTTATCTGCCCAAGCGTTTGTGCGCAACGCACGCGTAAACGTGCGCTTCAAAATTAAAATTGGAATTTTATGACGTGAAAAAATTCTAACTTTATCTATTAGACGAGGCAAACATTTTTCCCAAAATAAATTTTTTTATGAAACCCAACAGCGACACCGCTATGATTTAATAAAGATCGTTAAAGCCATTAAAGCGGACCTAAACGTTTAAAATATAGAAAACAACTTTTTACCTATATCTTACGTTCTAACGTAACGATTTTAATAAACCTTCATATACATCGTCCAATGCACAATTGAGACAGGCATGTAAAATTTCATCTTGATGCATGCAGTAGTTTTTGTGTAGCGAAGTGATACATTTTATAATAATTAAAGTGGAATGGCCCGGACGTGTAGATGAGTTAAGGAATAGTAGAATAACCCTTCTCCCCCACTGCACGGCTCTCTATTACTAGCATATTCTTTAATTATATCAACTCATCATGATAATAACTATCAATTATTTATTCCATTACGCTCGCTTGAATGATAGAACCACGCGATGCCTAGTTACATAATATATTTGTTTTTATATCTGTATAGAAGTCGCTTTCTTAACAAATGCTACTTTCTGAAAAGAATCGCGATCACTGCATAGGGTGTTGTTTTGTCGTGTTCTATTCCTTGAAGGGGAGAAATTATTTATAGTGTAAATTTTCAATAATTATTAAATGTAACAACTAACAAATAGAAAGCACTGGACCAAATAATAATAATATATACTTGTTTATGAAAAAGTTTATTAAGAATTTCATCCCATAGATTTTTTTTAATTAAGAGAGATTGTTTTTATATTGATTGGCATATGCTTTTATTTGATCACCTATTTCTTCATTTGGCTTCCGAGCTTACCGAAGGTAAGGAAAGCAATGTGATCGTTCTGAAGAACGAAACATCAGGAAACATTATTGGTTCCGTGTCTGATGTGGGTCGGTCAATTTTTGCGAGCCAACTTAGAAACTACACGTAGGATTTTAATGAAATTTGTATGGTAGGTCATAATTAGGCCATTAAATGAAGCAATTTAATATATTGGACAATAATGATTCATAAAAGCATATAAAATCAATAATGTACGTAATAGAATGCGAGGAAGCTATGTGCCATACTAATTGGAAGTCTATTTTTTTTTTTTTGCTCTAAATAAAGAATACCTACTTTATATTAGTAGGTTCATTGGAGACACAAGTTCTAGCTCTAACTATATCCCTTCTGACTAACTAGTTTCTGACTATGTTCAGCTTGAAATGCTGTCGGGTATAGAAATAGTTTACTCTAGTCGTTAGCCAAGTAGTTGTAGCTTGCTAATTATCCAAAGTTTCTGATTAATTTCCCAGTGTAAACTAAGTTCCCAACGTTCTATTGGTAAATGGACTTGATTCTAGTACAAGTTTAAACTTCATACTGTGTTGAATAGATAGAGAGAGAGAAATAAACAACAATAAAACAAACAGCTGTTTGCAAGAACTTACACAATAATTTTATTTTGTTACGTCATTAACCCTGAATTTCAATTTATGAATTTTGCCTTCGATCTCTCCCAGTCAACTGGAGCATTGTGATCATACTGAAGAACATTTGTTTTATTACTAAATTCTTTAAAGTCAAGTCGTTGTAGCGACACTACTTATTAAATCTCACTTATCAAATTTGGATTTGTCGAAGTCAATCCATAGATTAACGTTCCTTTATCCTCTATCTATTTTGTATTAACATTTACATTTTTATTTATATCCTCCGATTTAATTAAATTTTTACAGTATGCGGTTTTTTATAAATATTGTCATGTTTTAAATAATTTGGATGGTAGAAGTAGGTAATGATTAGCCCACAGGTGGTCCTATTTTCATTTCAACTTTCTACGCTCATTGTTTTTTCTTGGACATGTGCATATCTTATTATATTTATTATGTGACCATTATTATAGTGATAGGGAGCAAGGAATCAATTTGCAGACTTTTTTCTTATTATTTGTTTTAATTAATATTGCTTCTGAGATTAGCTAAGTAACAGAAGTATAGTGATCATTCTGGTGAACTAATTTTTCCCCCTATGTTTCCGTACTCCAAAAATCCGGTTGAGGTATCAGGGATCATATTGTCCATTCATATATATATATATATATATATATATATATATATATATATATTTTTTTTTTTTTTTTTTTTTTTTTTTATGGCAGGGAGTAGGAAGTCATTTACGACCTTACCCACATACGTATTTTACCGTATGTGGAGTGTCGGACTCGCTGGTGTTTGCAATGCAGCCCTACCGACTAAACCCGTCTCCCTTCCCCCAAAGGCGCGTCAGCCAATTATTCATCGGCCATTGGCGCCGGGACAGTATGTCGGTCCTCCACTATTGCTACTCCACTAAGAATGTTTTAGTGTCTGTAGGGGAGGACCCTTTTCCATCACCCCCCTTAGTCCTCCTGGCTCCTTAGCACCTGTCTAAGGGAGGAGGGTTGCAGTTCATCGATGCCGGTGCCGACCTTTGGTTATTCGACCGGCCGAGACCGACGACCACCCCGCGCCCCCCAAGGCTCCCCAGAAACAGACCTCCCCTCAGATGAGCACCGTTCGACCCGGCTCCCCTGCCTCCGTCAAGTTCACCTTCGCTCCCGGCACCCACCCTCAGGGAGGCGTGTCCCCAAAAAACCCCAAGAGACAACGAAGCAGCCACGTCCCCGACCGGCTGTCAGCAGATGAACTGCCGGGGGGTGCTACATTGTCGACAAGCACCTGTCAAACGGACGAAGGTTAGCTCTCAGCAAAGACTTCTGCACTGTCCTCACCTCCCTGTGCCCAATATTAGCTACAAGGGAACCCATCTACCCCGTGAGCAAATAATAAGCAAGGGGCAGATGGTGATGAGGACGGTCCTAAACTAGCTGAGACGAGAACATTGAACGACTAATCCTAGTATCACAGATAAACCTAATCCTAGTATCACAAGCTTCCTGATCTCACCTCCCTTGTGAGTGAATCACAAGGAACCCACTCTTCCTGCCGGACGAAAAATATAGCCGGGGAGAGTGGTAGCGAGACCAGTCCTAATCTAAATATTAAACCTAAGATTAAAATTTACCTAAACTAGTATCACAGCTGAATAAATAAATAAGTACTAACCTAATATCACAGGGTGCTAATTCTAAAATTAATCTAATAAATGGTAACTAGTTGAGTTCCTAAGCTAAACCTATTACTAATATCACAAATTATCCGGCCACCGCTTTCCCTCCACTCTGGTATGTAGTGGAAAGGAAACCCGCCTGCCTCCGCGTGGAACAAATAAACGGGACAGGTGGTGACGGAGACCGGTACTAAATCTAGGGTTAAAATTTCCTATAAACTAATTACCTAATCCTAAATTAAAATAAATAAATAAATAATTAAAACAAAGGAATCTGCCTCCCTACTGCCAATAGTGGCCCTTGGGAACCCACCATCACTTCCGGACGAAATATATAGCCGGGGATGGTGGTAGCAGATCCTATCCTAACCTAAAATAAATAAATAATTAAAACAAAGGAATCTGCCTCCCTACTGCCAAGAGTGGCCCTTGGGAACCCACCATCACTGCCGAACGAAATATATAGCCGGGGATGGTGGTAGCAGATCCTATCCTAAACTAAAAGACATATAAAGACAAAACGAATCCCTAACTACCTGTGCTCTGCTGAGGGATCATATTAATTCATAGAGTCCTGCTCTTCGGAAAAATGTCAGGACTGGCTGAACGTTCGACTCCTCAGCTAAGGCATTTGCCAGGTTCGCTGGGACCTGGCACTCCGTCCTCAGATCCGCTAGTGAGTCGCATTCTTCAATTATGTGACTCACCGTCAGCGCTGCGATCCCGCAGTGTCGGCATCGGGGGGCACGCTCATTGGTTAAGAGGTGCCCATGCGTCAGCTGCGTGTGGCCGCTTCTCAAGCATGTGAGGACGACGCTTTCTCTTCTTGAAAGAGTTGTGTCTACTTGCGTCGTCCTCACCTTAGTTTTAATTCTTCTTAGCTGGGTGGGGACCTGCTCCCAGGCTGATTGCCAGCTGCGCCAGACGGCGTTGACTGCAGCCGTCTTGGCATCGTCTAGCCGGACGGGAGCAAGATCCACCACCTCCGCAGCGGCCCCACGCTTGGCGGCTTCATCAGCCGCCTCGTTGCCAGCGATGCCGACATGCCCCGGTACCCACACTAAAGCCACGCGCTTCTCTGAGTGGCGAAGGTTTCGCGCGTGGCTGTAAATTTTGATAATGACTGGGTCGTCGCTGAACTTGTCTTGCAGGGCGTGGAGAGCGGAGAGCGAGTCGGAACAGATGACTACGCTCACCTCGACGTTCTCCACGCACAGTTCAAGGGTCTTCTCGATGGCTCGGAGCTCGGCGGTGTACACACCTGCAACCGGAGACAATGACCAGGATCTTGTCTCCGTTCTTGAGTGCAGGGCGCACCCTGAACCCTCTCTTGATTTCGAGCCATCAGTGTAGAAGACCCTACGACCCTGGTACCGGGCTAGGATCTCGAAGAGTCCTTGCTCGTACTCTACCTGCGTCGTTGTTTCTCTCGGCAATTTGGCGAGCCGAAGATGGAACGCGAGGTCCGGCCCCTCCCATGGGGGTAGCTCTGGGGTGATCCAGCTGATCACCTCGTTCTCTGGGATTCCGGACCTCTGTCTTAACTCGCGAGCTCTTACCGGCAGTGGCCGAGTACGCGTATTTAGCCACTCGTACTCGGGGCTCAGCGCATTCTCTCCAAAAAATTCTTCATGCAGGAAGTGTCCTGCTTTGGCTCTCACTGCCTCGGCGAAGGACAGGGTCATCTGCTCCCGGCGATATGGCATTGGCAACACTCCGGCTTCGACGTGAAGAGCCAGAGCGTTGCTTGTCGGAAAGGCGCCGAGAGCGAGCCTAAGTCCGTGCTGGAAGACCCTGTCTAGAGGCAGGAGCCAGGACCTTCGCGCTGAGCCGCAGACTCCACTGCCGTAGTCCATTTTGGACCGGACCAGTGTGCATAAAATTCTTATTAACGTGGTCCGGTCCGCGCCCCATCTAAGGTGAGCAAGGACTTTAATAATATTAATGTCCTTTTTGCAGCGCTGAACCAGATCCGAGATATGCTTCTTCCATCTCAGCTGGGAGTCGAAGATCAATCCTAGAAAGCGGGCTGAGTCCTTGTACTCCAGCCGAGCCCCATGAAGGAACAACTCGGGTGCTACGTGTTCCTTCCGCAAGCGGCAGAAGTGTACGCATATCGTCTTGGTGGGGGAGAAGCGAAAGCCGATGTCGTCGGCTTTCCCCGCCACCGCGTCGATTGCCGCTTGCATCTTCTCCCTGACTTCTTCCCGGTCGAAACCTGCCAAAAAGAGCCCGAGGTCGTCTACGTATTGGGATGCTTTGACCTCGGGCGGGATGCTTGATACAATGTCATTGGCAGCGACCGAGAAGAGTGTGGCACTCAGGACGGACCCCTGCGGCGTTCCATTTTCTTGAATCTCAGGGTCAGAGAGCGTAGTTCCTACTCTGACCCTGAATACTCCATTCATATTGTCTGCCATTCAAAATTTTGGTGACAACTATTATATCTTAAGAAATACTTATCAGAAGTAATAAAATTTGGACGCGGTAGGTAATAATTAGGCCACTTTTGGTCCTATGTTCTTTATCACCTCTATCTGATCTATTCATCTGATTTTGACTTTATTCTGCTCAGAAGCGAAATAGGTCTAAACAACCGTATATTCAGTTTCCAGTGGGATCGATCATATTATTTTATACTCATCCGACCATTCATCAATAATTGACAGACTAAATTTCAAAGGTGTGTTTTATTTGTATTTAATTTAATTATTTGAAAGTTTTTTATTTTGTCCTTTTTATCTTAAGACTATTATTCCATTTAGTAAACATGTATTTTTTATCTACATAGTTATTAAAATTAAATTATATTATTAGACAAAATTAAATAATTTTCGTTCATGATAATAGTAAATTGGCTTCGTTCTTAAAGAAGATACTTTTAAAAGAACTGAAAGAAAAAGGAGATGAAAAATCTAAAATTGGAGATTGAAGGATTTGTTCGATTAATTTGAAATCCATTGCAGTACGATGTGGAAGATTCCTTGAGTGGACATTAATCCGACTTGCTTCTACGTCTGGCTAAGAGGATTCTCAACTTACAATCTGTACACTTGACTTCTCAAACTATTAGGAAGGATAAATTTAACTTGAATCGACTTTTACCTTTGTATTAATTGCAACCTTCCGTGCAATAATGAATGTGAAATCGAAAAAGTCACAAATAACCACATATAACCCAAGAATTCTTCACCTTTAAGCAGGATTAGCGAGTTTGTTTACATTTAACAACACTAATTTGCTGTTTGTTTAATAAAAGTAACTGTTTATATAGAGTTTTTAGTGAAAAACAATGAGTGATTCAAGGGATTATGACGAATATGAGGAGAACAATACGCCTCCCGAAATAATTAATTCGGCACAAAATACAACTAATGAATTAATATCATCTTTATCAAAAGAGAAATACGAACTTAAGTATCAAAAGTCCAACTTGGAATATAGGTCCAATTTTTATTTTTTTCAGAAATATCTAGAAAATGCCATTATATGCACAAAAGTGCATCGTCGCATTCGTACAAAAACATTTTAAATAATTTCAAGATAAAAAGAACTTTTTATATACTACGTTTTTAATTTTCTGTTGAGTCGTATATAATGTTGATAATATAATTGTTATTGTTATATAATATATAATGTTAGTGAAAAAAAAATAGTTCCGAATTTATTTACTTCACATAAATGACAACCATCTAGAGAGCTGATCTTAAACCTATAAAAGGATAAATCTTTGTACAACGGATCTCCCCAACACCAAATCTAAAGCGTTCCATCGATATATTTCAAATAATATAAATAATATAATCGATATTTCCTGTTTTTGCAGTCCTTCAATGTTTATCTATCACAAATTTGAGACCCGTCAAAATGAAGATTGCGTAAGTATGGGATATGGCAAAACAAATAAAATAACTTGCGGATTTTTTCCGAACTAACTTTCCGTACAACAAAATTTGCTGAAACCCAATTAAATTCTGCTGAAAGATGGCTAAACGTATTAAAATAATGCATTGTCATCGTGTTCTGAGCTATGCTAAAAGTTTCAAATGTCTAGCTATTCGGGAAGTTAGTTAGAAATCGATTGCCAGATTTGTACCGGACAAACAAACAAACAAACAAACAAGAATGCAAGCTAATAAAAACGTAGTAAAAAAAGAGTTGATTCGCAAGAAAGGAGAATAATAGGCGAGCGAAATCAAAACAAAAATAAACAGGTCAAGTGTGTGCTAGTCAGCATACAGCGAGGGTCCGTAGGACACACTATATAGTGTTTAACTGTAAAGTGTATATAAACAGTGTTTTTTAAAATGCTAAAAAGCTTACTTTGAACCATTCTAAGGGTCTGATATTCTCAAAACACACTCTGATAAAGTATTTTTTTGCCACTGAACCGGACTACAACCATATAAATACATCGAAAAGACCATAATTATAAAAAACGTATTTTGTCAATAAAAAATAAAATAATATTTTTTTCGAAATTTCCAAAAAGTGGTATCTTTACTTTTGGTCGAAGAATGTTCAGGAATTTTTTCAGTTTTTTTGCACTTCACATAAGCGAGATAGAGGGGGGGGGGGGACACGTTTCACAGCCACTTCAAACTTGCCTACGCTCGCCCTATCAAAGTTATATCCAAAGAATTATATATTTTTGTAATCAGCTCGACGTACCCTTTCATATGATACTCCTCACGGTGTCGAAATAAAATAAAAAAATTTAACCCTTAATTTTTTTGAAAAATATTTTTTTGAAGTCGCTATATTTTTTAAAATATGTGGGCAGGTACAAGACACATACATGCCAAATTTCAAAGTGATCGGACGAAAGGTGTAGCCGTGAGAGCACGCGAGAGGACGGACGGACAGACACACGCAGGAAAATATAAGGGTCCTTGGTTTTGCCTACGGACCCTAACAATGAAGCGGAGCGGAAGGTTACGTTTCTGTTAACCCAAACTACTAGTCCCTGCCGCCGATCGCTGACTGCTCTGACTGGTTCCAAACTAATCCGTGATTTTATCAGAGCGTGGTTGGAACAGCCGATTAACAGTCGGAGTCAGTCAGAGTTTGAGTTTGGGCTCGTTGGAACGCTTTTTTCTAAATGCGCATGCGTCGGACAGTTCCAAACCAGTTTGAAGAGTGGTTGGAACAAACCTAATGTATATATTGATTAATGATTAAAATGTAATGTTTTTTCATTGTCTGCTACCACGCAAAAAATAGCATATGCTACACGACTGTGAAGTGTTTTCGAGCGAAGCGAGTAAATATTGCCAAGTAACTTCACAGCCTAGTAACATAATATACTATTATAACTAAGTGAGTTGGCCTGTCATAGGACGCAAGGAAGTTATGTGCCACACAATAGGCATTCATTTTCTGAATGCATAATTCAATTTTATCATTTTTTTTTTTCCTTCCGAGCTTACCGAAGGTAACGGAAGCATTGTGTTCACTTTTGAGAACGAAAAACTTTTATGTCTCCGATTTTAAAAATTCTAAGACAGAAATCCGTTTCAGATATCAAGGAACATTTTTGGTCTCGTGTCTGTCTGTCTGTCTGTCTGTGGGTCTGTGTGTCCGCGAGTTCTGAAACGTGTGACCATAACTTTAGTAAATTTCAACCGATTTTGATGAAATTTGGTCATTGGGATAAACATATACATTTTACCAATGCCCAGGACGAGTTCGTTGGACAACGTTATCCGCCTAAGCGTTCACGCGCAACGCTCGCGTAAACGTGAACTTCAATTGGAATTTTAGATCGGGGAAAAAATCAAACTTCATCTATTCAATGAGACAAACATTTTTTTCAAATGCAATTATTTAGTAAAACCAACAGCAACACCGCTATGAAGTGTTTAAGGTCGCTAAAACTATTAATAGTTTTTCACAATAAATAATATAACAATAAAGTAATATAGCAATAATGATAATGTTAATATAACAATAGTAGCACACTAATTGGCAGTCTATTTTTTTAAGGAAATTGAGTCTGCTTTGTTACCAATAAAATCTAATTTACCATGTAGTTATGGTAATTAAAAAAAAATCGTGTGGTGTCGCTGGACACCCAATAGGAACGAAGTTCCTTATGCTTTTCATTAAAAATAAATTATACGATGCTAACTAATAACTTGTTAGAAAGGAGAGTAAATTAAAAATAACTAATATTGAAACGAGCGTCTGGTAATAAATATTTAGTGAATATTGAGAAAATAGTTAAAGAGGATGATTGTAGTAAAGAGCAGAGTAGTAAGGAAACAGGACTATTCCCAGCCCTCACGCCCCGGCCTACTCCATTTAAACTATTATAAAATGTATCACTTCACTACACAAAAACGGGTTTGCATTTATATTATATAGGTACTCACAAGTTTTGAAGTTTTTGTTATTTTTCAAATTCAAGCAAATTTCCATTCCTATTATTTTCTTTAAATATATTCATATTTCTAATAGTCAATTTACACAAAGGATTTAAATATTTATTCAAATCCTTCGTTTAAATTGATAGTGATGATAATTTATTGGTATTTAGTATGGTATATATTATAGTCGTAGTTAAAAGAATAAATTCTAAGAATGAGATCCGTGTTAGACATTTACAAATCTGTGTTAAGGGAAAACAAAGGTAACTGTTATTTTTAAAGTAATTTACTCATGTTTTTTTACAGTTGAAAAGTTAATCTTGTTAAGTTAAGACCTCATTTAAAGTCTATAAGTGTTTCTAAGTTAAAAATGATGGCTTCGTACTCTATAGCTCATGGTACTTTAATTCTTGGTGAAGTTTAAACTCAAGTAAGTAACAAACCAAATTATACTTCGCCCTGCAGTTCCATAGTAAAGTAGTTTTTTCCCTAAATCTAAGCCAGGTCTTATTCCTAGCTGGTAGTTTCGAGGTTAAAGCCTGTGTAGGAGGGAGGGGGGGGGGGGGGTTCTTGTCGATAAATTGGTTGGTAGATGGCCACCCTCTGTACCTGGTAGTCCAACAGGTGTTAGGTTGAGTTGTCGTTATTGATTTGCTTGAAGTAGTAAAAAAAATCTTAAAAAACCTCCTTCGCCAGCAAACAATACAAAGAGGTAGAGAGAGGTTAAAAAAAACCTCTTCTCCTCTTATTACCATTAGATCCTCCAAAACCATTATATTATTTTAATATCCTTTATCAACAAGATCCTTTTAAATTTAATTTCGATCTTATCAGCATCAATTATTTATAATTAATGATAAGAGGCAATTGTGACCATTCTTAAAAATTAAAACAAAATCACAGGGACGTATTTGCGTCCAAGTACTTTATAGGGTTTCGTAGATAATTAAGCATACCCGTTATGTAATTATGATTTTTTTTCTTCACACTCAAGGGTCCCTGGTTTGATCCCCTGGGGGGGTCACAATGTTTTTTATCGGTAATAACGACAAGATAAATCAATTTTTTTCTCGGGAAATTTTCATAGCCCTATCATAAGGTATAACCATAAATTATTTCGAAATTTTAGGTCCTGGCGCTATATAGAGGTTGGGGTGAGGGATTTTTTCGGGGGTATTTTTTAACTTATATAAACCAATAATGGATGCAAAATTTAAATAAGCATTTATATATTTGTATGCTACTCTTCAGCAGCTTTCATTTGATACCCCACTCGAAAAAAATTAAAAATATTTGAGTTAACCACATTTTTGCGAATTCGCATGCGCATATTTTTTTATTAACCTATGTATATTTTTCCTGTGTTTGGGTCAAAAAGTTGCCCCAGTGTTTCAAATTTCAGCACTTTAGCTTAATCGGTTCAGGCCCTATGAACTAAAGAACGACGGATGGACGGACACATCACCCTTGGCATAAGGGTTTTGAGAAGTATCCACAATACGCTATATATATACAGGGTGGTCCAAAAGTCCCCCCCCCCCCTCTTAACTTTTGAACGGTTTGAGATAAATTAATGAAACTTGGGGGATCTCTACCATACAAAGGGAAGTTTGTTTTCATGCAATCACCCACTAGGGGCAACCACCCACTTTGCCCCCAGGCCACCCAACTTCAAAATTTCAAATTGGAATGTATATTTTTGATAGCATATTTGGATTCTACAGTGAAAAATAAAAAACTTTTACTTGAAACTTTTTTTTCTATTCCCAATATTTTGCCCCCTATAGGTAGGCAAAGATTGCAATATTACCCTACCGATAATACGTTGTAAAATCTAAACGGTTAGAGATAAATTAATGAAACTAAGGGGATCCGTACTATGTAAAGGGAAGTATGTTTTCATGCAACCGCGCTGTAGGGGCAACCTCCCATTTTGCCCCCAGACCACCTAACTTCAAAATTTTGTCCTAGAATGTATATTTTTGATAGCAGATTTAGATTCTACGGCAAAAAATAAAAATATTTTACTTGAAACTTTTTTTTCTACCTCTAATATTTTGCCCCCTATAGGGGGGCAAAGGTATAAAAATCGTAGATTTCAGCGCCTGGGGGCAAAATGGAGGTTGCCCCTAGTACACGAGTGAATGATTAAATACTTCTCTTTACATGGTACAGATCCCCCAAGTTCCATGACTTTATTTCAAACCGTTTAGATTTTATAACGATCTAAGTGTTATTTCTTTACTATTTCGGAAGGGTTATTTTGCTATCTTTGCACTCCTGTAGGGGGCAAAATATTGGAGATAAAAAAAATAGGTACAAGTACAAGTTTTTTATTTTTCACTGTAGAATCCAAATATGCTATCAAAAATATACATTCCAATCTGAAATTTTGAAGTTGGGTGGCCTGGGGGCAAAGTGGGTGGTTGCCCCTAGTGGGTGATTGCATGAAAACAAACTTCCCTTTGTATGGTAGAGATCCCCCAAGTTTCATTAATTTATCTCAAACCGTTCAAAAGTTAAGAGGGGGGGGGGAGACTTTTGGACCACCCTGTATATATATATATATATATATATATATATATATATATATATATATATATATATATATATATATATTATTATTATTATTATTATATATATAAATATTTATAAAGTGGCTAATCAGCTGATCGGGTTATCAAAATGTTTAGGCACTTCCAGACCACCTAGAGACTCGCGGTTTTTTGCGTTTGGTCCAGAATCGGCCCAAACCGACTAGAAAAATCTGAAAAGTCGAAAAAAATTATTTTTACCCCCCTTAAAAAAATAAAAACGGGGGACGCAAATTGAAGGTTTTCTTCGAAGGGCTGTAGCGGCTAAACGATAAGTCGTATCGAAAAGCGGATAGCACCAACGGTAACTGATTTTAAAAGATCTACAACTTTGGTCTCTTGACTTTTTGTCGTACAACCAACGGTTCTACCTTAAATCGAGAAAATTTGTTAATTTTTAGTAAATTTTTTGACTTTGAGCTCTTATGGGGTAAGTAATTAAGGGTCGATTTAATTTCAGATTGGGGGTTTTGAACCCCACATTAATGCTCTTTAAAATAAGTATTTATTTTTCAAATTGTCTGTCTTTATTGCCGAGAAAAATGAGTATTTATAAAGAAAAACTAATTTAAAATTCCGTAAATACCGTCATGTTTACGTTTTTAAGAAATAATCATGTTTTTATTATTATAGTTTATTTGTATAGTTAAACACAAGTATAAAGATAAAGAAAATATAAACAAACAATAAATAATTAAGTTTGTTGTTTGAAAGGTAAAAGATAATAAATACAATAGTGTAAACACACTTTGGATCCTAGACTAGATGTAAACAAAAATGTCCCCTCTCTTTCTTCACCCACTCTCCTTGACGTCAGTTACGTATACAGCCGTCGTGCACTACACACCTCCCGACATGTTTTCTTATACTACCGACATTTATTAAGGTATAATTTTATTCTTATGTTAACTATTTATTTATTTGTTTTTATTACCATATTATTGTTACTACAATTGTTTTTAACAGGTTGGTAAATTCTATGTTAAGAAAATGTTTAGTTCATTAAAATGAATATTTTACTTTATTTAAATGAATGTTTTAGTTTATTTAAATGAATATTTTACTTTATTTAAATGAATATTTTAGTTTATTTAAATTAATTTTCACTTTATTTAAATGAATATTTTAGTTTATTTAAATTAATTTTCACTTTATTTAAATGAATATTTTAGTTTATTTAAATGATTTTTTTAGTTTATTCAAATTAATTTTTTACTTTTTTTAAAATTGATTTTATTATCATATTATTATTACTAGAATGAACTGATTTATAGTTTGTTAAATTCTACATTAAGTTAATATTTCAGTTTATTTAAGTGAATGTTTTACTTTATTTAAATAAATGTTTTGGTATATTTAAATGAATGTTTTACTTTATTTAAATGTTGTTTTACTATATTTAAATGAATGTTTTAGTTTATTTAGGGTAATTTATAGTTATTTGTGTGTTCTAGATTATAATGAAGCCCCTTAATATGTCAAATTATTTCGACATTGTTTTCTTTTTACATGATGTAGCTTAATTATACATATATGTAATTATTATTTCACCTCGACCTTTTCTACTTATGTTTAATTAATTTAGAGTACTAATAAATAATAAAATAAATTAACTGAGGTTCCATCTTTATTATTGTTATTATTATTATTCTGTAATAAAACTAATCAAATATAATGTAATTTATTTCATGAGAGGGGCAACAATTTACTCTAATATGTTAACACTGTGACATAGCCACCGATTCCTAGCATGAACCCTACGGTTTCGACAATCGGTTCTACCTTAAGTAGAGTAAATTTGATCAATGTTTGTTAAATTTTTGACTTCGATTCGGGTGCTTAAACCACAAACTAATGCTATTAAATCGGGTATTTATTATTCTATTAATTTGTCGTTTTTTCTGAGAAAAATTAGTATTTATAAAGAACAAACAAATTTAAAATTTCATAAATAACTTCATTTTAACTTTTTAACAATTTTTTTAAAGCTTATATTCTATAGTTCAAAACAAGTATAAAGAAATATAAAAAAATATTGAATTATAAAATTCGTTCTAAAGGTATATAAATGAGAAATTTAAATTTCATTAATCAATTCATTATTAATGGAACTAAACTAATCACAGTTAAGATATCTAAATATTTTATTCAAGTAAGAAAACCATCTTCGGAGGAAGTAATATTAATTCCAAGAATAACTTTAAATTTGAAGTCGGAAGAAATAGAGGTGTGGAAATTATGATGAATTGAAAGTTCCCCTTGAAGTTAGCTTATTCGATGGCAATAAATAAACCCCAGAGTCAAAAATATTTTTTTGTTGGTGTGAATCTCGGAGTACAAAGTATTATATTTGATGAAATGGCCTATTCAATTAACCAATATGATAGTAATAGGTATAAAATAGTAGTAATACAGCCGCTGATTGAAAATTTAAGATGGTTCCTCAATCTTAAGAAAGAGTCACAAATTATATCTGAAATATACGAAGTGACGTACGTTATAATATCTCTTAACGAGTTGCATATGTAACAGATTTAAATGACCTTAATGATTTTGTACATCCTCCTGAAGTACTTTTTAATAGCCAGCAATATCTCTTATATTTTAAGGCATATCTGAAATAAGTATCTAAATATTCTATTCACGTTAGAAAACCATCTTGGTTATATATTATAAATTATCAGAGTTCATTAAAAATAAATCCCAGGGCCAAACATCTTTTGTTGGTGTGGATATCAGAAACATGCTTTAGCCCCGGCCAATGTACGTCGTAGTAAGAAGTAGCTCCTTCATACAAGTTTTGGTACCATCTGAGAGGGCTACAGATGGAATTGCTTATACACGGAATATTGTTCACGGTCCATTACTACATAGTTAATAGTATTTTGTGTAGCATAGTTTGTTTTTAGGATTACGTTTTAGTTTTAGATGTGGCCTAGCTATATGTTTCCTCTGAATGGCGAGGAAATTCCTATTAAGGGAGGCGGAGTTAAATTTATCCTCATTTTATAATCATTTTGGAAAAAGTCCTGCGATTTTTTGGGAGGACCCATTTTCAAGTAATTTATTTAAATTTAAGTTAAGCCATTTTCATTTTTTATATTAAGCTGAACAAATAATTAAGTATAAAGTATTATAATTAATGAATTGGCCTACTCAATTAACCAATATGATAGTAATAGATATAAAACAGTAATAATATACAGCCACTGATTGCAAGCATGAACCCCGCGCGAAGCGCGGGGCGAATGCTTGTTATATATATAAAGTGGCTAATCAGCTGATCGGGTTATCAAAATGTTTCGGCACTTCCAGACCACCTAGAGACTCGCGGTTTTTTGCGTTTGGTCCCGAATCGGCCCAAACCGACTAGAAAAATCTGAAAAGTCGAAAAAAATTATTTTTACCCCCCTTAAAAAAATAAAAACGGGGGACGCGAATTGAAGGGTTTCTTTGAAGGGCTATAGCGGCTAAACGGTAAGTCGTATCGAAAAGCGGATAGCACCAGCGGTAACTGATTTTCAAAGATCTACAATTTTGGTTCTATGACTTTTTGTCGTACGACCATCGGTTCTACCTTAAATCGAGTAAATTTGGTCATTTTTGGTCAAATTTTGACTTTTAGCTCTCATGGCGTCCGCGATTATTGGCCGATTTAATTTTTGATTGGGGTATTTAAACCCCACACTAATGCTCTTTAAAACGAGTATTTATTTTTCAAATTATCTGTCTTTTTTGCCGAGAAAAATGAATATATATAGAGAAAAAACGAACTTAAAATACCGTAAATAACGTCATGTTTACGTTTATTTTAATAAATAATACTTTTTATAAGGTTATGTTATAGTTAAAAACAAGAATAAATAAATATAAACAAATATTCAATAATAAAGTATGTTGTTCGATAGGTAAAAGATAATAAATACATTAGTTTCCGCGAAAACACACTTTGTAAACAAATGCCCCCTCTCTTTCTCCGTCAGTCTCCCTGACCAGTCTTACGTGTCCAGCCGTGGTGTGCACTTCTACTCCCCAGATCTTTTGTTATACTACCGACATTTATTAAGGTATAATTTTATTCTTATTTATTTAATTGTTTTTATTACCATATTTTTGTAACTAGAATTGTTTTTAATAGGTTGTTAAATTCTATATTAAGAAAATGTTTTAATTTATTTAAATGAATATTTTAGTTTATTTAAATGAATTATTTACATTATTTTAATGAATATTTTACTTTATTTAAATGTAAGTTTTATTTTATTTAAATGAATGTTTGTTTATTTAAATGATTTTTTTACTTTATTTAAATGATTTTTTATGTTTATTTAAATGATTTTTTTTACTTTATTTAAATTAATTTTTATGTTTATTTAAATAATTTTTTTACTTTATTTAAATAAATGTTTTACTTTTTTATTGAGTCGAAACGTCTCTTCACTAATAAAATAACTTCTGAGTTTAGTATCTTCTTACAACTCACCGTCCATCATAACTACGTATAATAAATGTTTTACTTTTTTTTAATTGTTTTATTATCATATTATTATTACTAGAATGAACTGATTTATAGTTTGTTAAATTCTATATTAAGTTGGTATATTTCAGTTTATTTATATGAATGTTTTACTTTATTTAAATGAATGTTTAAGTTTATTTAGGGCAATTTATAGTTTAGTTGTGTGTATGGCAAATTCTTTCGACGACATTGTTTTCATTTTTATATATGATGTAGCTAAATTTATATATAGAATTATTATTTCTCCTTGACTTTAACTACTTATGTTTCAATTAATCTCGCGTACTAATAAATAATAAAATAAATTGACAAAGGTTCTATGTTTATTTTTATTATTCTGTAATTTAACTAATCAAATATAATGAAATTTATTTCATGACAGGGCCTACAGTTTACTCTAATATATTAACACAGTGACACAGCCAGCGATTCCTAGCATGAACCTCACGGTTACGACCATCGATTCTACTGCTTTTTCTCAGAAAAATTACCGCTTTCCAACTATATAAATCATATTGGATGTTGTCAACCAAAATTTCGGGTCAAATTTTCCGGCCTAAATTTGATCCTTTTGAAATTCATTTTCCCCAAAAATGAATTAACTTCAAAGAAAATTTGTATATATACGCTTTATTTAACATCAGAAAAAATAATGTGGAAGAATTTTTGAAAAAATAAAGAATTAAATATTTCTTATACACGTAACACATATATTAGAAGGTTATTTTAGGTTGTAACCTTCTGCAGGATATTTTAATATTTTTTTAAATTACATAAATGTATGTGTCACTCAATATATAATTTGGGTCAGAAAATTGTTTTCATTACCTATCGGTGTAAACATTAATTAACTGTAATTAATTAATTAGAGATTTATATTTGAGTTTGATCCATGTTGGATAGTACTTATAGCGTGCTTATGTGAGATCTTCGTAAAATTTTGAAAATATAGATTATTATTTGCATATTTCTGTATACTCTAAAAGTAAATGTGTTTGATTGTAGAGTAGTAAATATATTTATTTTACACGTTTTAGTTTATTTAGCAAAATAAAGAATAAAGTAATCTAAAAATTAAAGATGCTGGCTCAATCTTAAAAAGAATGAGACATTTTTTTAAAAAAGTGGCGAATTAACACCTCTCATGGAGTTGCATATGTAACAGATTTAAATGACCTTATTGATTTCGTGTATCCTCCCCTGAATCCTCCCTGTATCCTTTCCTGAAGTTCTTTTTAATAGTGAGCAAGCAGCCAATGAGCGATATTAGTAGGCACAAATGAAAATGTAAATGAAATAAGTAAATAAATATTAGAAAATTAAATGGATCACAAAGTGTATGTTACAGTTTGGATACAGAAGTTGATAGTGAAATTACCCTGGGGGGGGGGGGGAGGGGTCAATACATAGATGTGTCAATATTGAATTGTGTAAGCCATTCAGGTTTACCAGATCATAGGTTAACTTTTAAAGAGGGTGCAGATGTCATATTAATGATAAATTTAAATTCCACTGATCAATTCATTAGTTAATGGAAAGAAACTATTATAGTTAAGATATCTAAATATTTTTTTCAAGTTAGAAAACCGTCTTCGCTGAAACAATATTAATTCCAAGAATAACTTTAAATTTTAAGTTGGAAATAGAGGTGTGAAAACTATGCGTAGACAGCTCCCTCTGAAAGCAGCTTACTCGATGACAATAAATAAATCCCAGAGTCAAAAATTATCTTTAGTTGGTGTGGATCTCAAAGTTTGTAGTATTATATTTGATGAAATAGCCTTCTCAATTAACCAATATGATAGTAATAGGTATAATATAGTAATATTACAGCCACTGATTGAAAATTAAAGATGGTTGCTCATTGTTCAATCTTAAGAAAGAGGAAGAAATTGTATACGAAGTGACGTATTAATACCTCTTAATGGAATTGCATATGTAACAGATTTAAATGACCTTATTGATTTCGTGTATCCTCCTGAAGTAATTTTTAATAGCGAGCAATATCTCCAATATTTAAGGTATATCTCTAATATGTTTCTAAATATTATTTCAAGTTAAAAACCCATCTTTGTTCTATATTATCAGAGTTCATTAGAAATAAATCCCAGGGTCAAAAATTATCTTCTATTGGTGTGGATCTCAGAAAAATGTCTAGCGCTGGCCAATTTTACGTCATAGTAAGAAGTAGCTTCTTCATTCAAGTTTTGGTACCATGTGAGAGGGTTACAGATGGAATTGCTTATACACGGAACATTCTTTACTATCCATTACTACATAGTTAAAGTATTTTGTGTAATTATATTATAGTTTTGGGTGTGGCCTAGCTATATGTTTCCTCCGGTTGGCGAGGAAATTCCTATTAGGGAGGCGGAGTTAAATTTTTTCCTTATTTTATAATCATTTTGAAAAAAGTCCTGCGATATTGTGGGAGGACCCATTTTCAAGTAATTTATTTTATTTTAATATTTAAGCCATTTTCATTTTCTATATTAAGCTAAACAAATAATGAAGTATAAAGTATTATCCGAAGAAAAGTGAAGTATAAGTGTTATTCGATGAAATGGCCTACTCAATTAACCAATATGATATTAATAGATATAAAATAGTAATAATACAGCCACTGATTGCAAGCATGAACCCCGCGCGAAGCGCGGGGCGAATGCTTGTATATATATATAAAAGCTAATAAAACGAATTCTTTATTATTTTACGTAAAATTAATTATATTTCATTTAATAAAAAAATAAATGAATAACTAAATCACGTGGCAAATTCGAGAATAAATAAGTTCTAGGTCGGTTGTGACTCCTTCATGAAAGGTTTAGGTCCCGACGTTTCGTCTACCCAGTGTTGAGTGCATCTTTCGGGGAGTACACTGTCCACGTTCACATGTTGTCCTGTATAGATACTCTCTTCGCTGGGGAGACGTCAGGACCTTAACCCTTCATGTCACGGCCATCCCTGCAACACTAAAAACTTCATATTGGGACCTACCGCGGAAGATGCCTACTTAGTAAAATAAATAGTGCTCTTCATTAGGTGGCTCTACTACTTTAAAACTCTTAATACATCGTAAAAAAATATTTTACATGATCAAAACGGCGTTTTGATTGGAGCAATTTAAAATCCAGTCCATTTAAATATTAAATTGATATTTGAATGGACTGGATTTTACTATGTGCTCCGCAGCCGCTATCCCGGTCTTCTGAAGAACCACTTTTTTGGGGTCCTTTGGTAAAACTGAGGACCCTTATTATTTCCTTCGTTTGTCTCTCTGCGTTCTTCGTTCCCCCACCCCCTTATTGTTTAACAAATTAATGGAACTAATCTAAAAATAATCACAGTTATTATTTGTCTGAGAAGAACGTGTTGATTTGTAATGAAATTATTGCGTACGATTTAAACTAGAATTTTACGTTTGTTTATTATTCTTTTAATGTTTTATTTATTTATTTATTTATTTTACTTTTCCTCACTACTAATAGTAGGAAAAGTATTGTTTTACTTTTTGTTCATCGTTTATACTAATTTGTTTTATTTTTTGTTTTCTCAGGTGAAGATCCAAAATTTTTTAATCTAAAAAAAAAAAAATGACAAATGGTGTTGGATATGTAAGTTATCATTTTATTATTAATAGTAGTAGTTAGTTTTTTTAATGGTTTCAATTTTTTTGAGTAGTCCGTTTTAAAAGGACAAATAAAAAAATGTTTAAAAAGAGCCGAGAGCTTCAGTGAGGCTTTAAAAATTCCGTTTTAACTCCCACTTTTTTCCCTCTTGTATAATACCTCTTTCATACCATATAGTGAATGAAAATACTCCAATGAGCAAAAGTTATAACTTTAAAAATAAAATCTAAATATAACAAGTAATTCACAGCTGGGATATTTCAATCAATTTAATCATCTCTGCTCTAGCTCTGTTAGCTTCAAAGGTTTAATCGAGAGATCTTTTTTGGTAAATAAAACTCTCGAATGGGGTATGAAAAACAAAATCTATTCATTTAATGAAATATGTAGTATAAAGTATGTATACTTTCGATTCCCAGCTGAATTCCCTTTGAACCATTCCCGCTATAAGACTGGCTGGCCTTATGCTGGTTCGAGCTCATCCGATTTGTTAAATTTTCTATGGACCCTTTGTATGTACTGAAAGCACATGATAACTTTATTTTCTTGGTACTTCTTTAGATTGTTACTCCCCTATGTTTCTTCAGAATATAAATGGATATAATTGTTTATGCATTACTTTTAAGGGTTGTTTAGTCCAATGTACTTCGGGACAAAGGAATATCTCACTTCTGTTTTTATAAGGGGAGTAACAATCTAAAGAAGAACATTCCGTACAACTTCTTTAAATTGTTACTCTCTTCTGTTTCTTTTAATAGAGGAGTAATAGTCTAAAGAAGTGCCATTTTCTTAATGATAGAAGAGAACATCTTACATAAAATTGAATAGAGAACATTTTGCAAATCATATAAACAAATTTGTGGCCTTTAAAAATTTCCTTTTAGATCCGACTACTTAATTTATTTTTTTATCACAATTTTTTTTAAATACTGTGCACATTTTATTCCATATACTGTGATAAAACATCTAACAACAGATTATCCTTTGTATAAATATTTACTAAAGCATGAAGCATACTATTGTTAACAGATTTTTTGGTTTATTCATATCAGATCATGTGTCTATACTTTGGCAAAACAATTAAAAGATCTACTTTGTGATATATATTTACTGAAAAATACTTTAGTGAACATTTTGTTTCTATTTTTAATAAGTACTGAGGTAAAACAACTAAGAACAGATCTATTTTATGTTATATATATCTGACTCTAGCAACTGTAAACAGGCCATTTCTATGTGTTTAATGTAGTAGTATGTTTACAGTTTTTAGTTGTTGTTTTACTAAAGCAAAACAACTATGAGCAGATCTTCCCTGTGTTGCATTATTACTGAAAGTAACAGCTGTGAAGAGATAATATCTATGTTTAATTTAAACTGAGGCAGAAACTACTATAAGTATATCATTCCTATATGTTTAATTTACTGAGCTGAAACAATCCAACAGATCCTTCCTGAGCTAAGATTTATATTTAGCTATATATTTACTGAAACTAACTACTATGAACGGTCATGTCTATTTTATATATTTAATATGTACTGAGGCCAACAACTATATAAGTAGATATTAACAGATGTATTCTATGTTATATATTTAATGAAACTTACAGCAGTGAACAGATATTTTCTTTATTTGATTTAATAAAGTAAAACAGTTTAACATACCGCTGTCTTATAAATTTAATACACTCATAGTTTTATTTTATGTTAATTAAGTGAATTATCAAAAAAAAGGTCTAATTGTGGCTTACTGTTCAGTTAAAAGTGTAATTCGTCACAGAATTGGCTTTTAAAAAATAATATAAAAAGCATATTAAAATATTTTAGAGTGTGGTGGGTATTTTGTTTTAAAATGATTTATTTATTTTAAAAATGGAAAACGTGTGCGCTTTAGTAAAAAAACAAAGAGCTTTTTCTCGCTAATATTGGAGATTTTCCTCTCTATTCCCCGTGGGCGCTTTATAGGGTGCCTCACAGCTTGTACACCCTTCAACCTCAGACCTCTACTAAGTCTACATATCCTTGAGCTGACCTCCTTTTTTTGAATTAGTTCATTTCATTGTTAACTCTCTTTTATATATATATATATATATATATATATATATATATATATATATATATATATATATATATATATATATATATATATATTATATTGTGTTTCAGTCGTTAGACATTCAATCCTCCCTGATGTCGTTGTTCTTTTTAATTTTTGCATTGAAGATTTAAATTATTACAGAACGTAATAAGTAATTAAACAGAATAGAAAAACACAAAAAATACTTCAAAACAGAAATAAACCACTTTTTATCAACTGGAAAAAGATAGGAAGGCTAAACTGTAGTATGATATTATTATGTATTTATTTTTTGTTTTCTCTTCTGTTTTTTTTTTTTTTTTTTTTTTAATTAATTTGTAGCAACTTTTTAATTTTTATTTAAAAAAACTAGTTGGATATTGTGAATATAATTAACTCATTTACGTTGTTCTTTTGCATAATTAATTTTTTTATAAAAAATATTTTAGTTAAATATACTGACATTTACTATATAATATTTCGAGAATTTAATTGCCTCACTGCTTGCTGCTCACCTTATTAAGATGTGGTGGGGAGGAACTCAACAATTAAGAACATTGACCAATTTTTGAATTATACTGACTGTGAATTTTCAATAAATCTCGATAAAAAGTTTTATTTTTCTTAATACTCTCCTTAGTATTATTTTTTAATAAACGATGGGTTATTTTTTTTTTAATTTAAGTATATGGAGGTTTTATTTTTAAGAATGTTTTTATAAATAAAAAATCCATCTGCTTTTAATTTGAATTATGTTTAGATAAGCAATATTAAGATATTTTTTCGATGTAATAATCGCAATATCTGCATATAACATTCACCTATTTATTTTATTTAGTTCGTTTGTCTTATAAGAAGGATCGAGAAAAAGAATCTAGGGAAATTTATCTCTTTTTCATTTGAATTTGTAGGCAGTAGTTTTTATACTTTCTATAGTAATGTTATTTTGGCGCTAGAGAGAATAAACTTGTTATTTTATTTGTACAACCCTATTTTCTTTAAATAATAAAAACGGAAGCCTCTCCACAAAATAAGTTTTATTGTGGAGTTTTTGTGGAGAGGCTTCCGTTTTTATTATTTTATTAATATCAACTCCACTTGCGCTGCTATTCTTACTATTTTCTTTCTTTCCTTATTTTTTTTCAAACACACAGTATGTATATACGAGTCTATATTTAAAAAGGTATGCTGCAAAAATAAATTTTGAGGTGCCGATTTGTACTGATAAATCTTAACTTCGGAATTTTGATCGTTCCCCCAACTTATTTGAAAGTCGAATTTTTCGTGAGTCGGATATAGGCTAAAAGTAGGTAAATATAAAAATTTAGCTAAAATATAGCTAAATAAAAAAATAAAAAACAAAAATAAATAAATTAACTTATTGTAAATAACAAAATAAATTTATATTATCAATAAAATGTAAATAAACCAATAATATTAAGAAAAAAATAATAATAAAGAAGATAGAAAGAAAAGATAAGAAACAAATATTTTATCTACTTGCGACAGTAAAATTGAGGCATTATTGAATTGACTTCGGGCAGGGAAATGTAATTTTACTGTCTAGGCAGTAAAATCAGGAAAACTTTTGATGCTTAGGCAGCAAAATTAAATCTTAATGACTATTACTGACCATCCAAATTAAAAAAAAATCGATTAATGAATACAAGCCAAAATCGAGTAATGAATATAAGCCTTAAATTTGAGAGCGTGCGGCCGCGCAAAGAAGTATTAATAACTTCAATTCAATCAGTTTTTTGCCCATATTTCACCTCCTCCTAAAACAAAACTTTATTAGGAGGAATTGTTAAATGCCTGAATATGCCTCAAAGGAGATGAAATATAGCTAAAAAACGGATTATAAAGATATTAATAAGAATAAGCATAGTAAAGTAATAAAGGGTAATTACTTCGAATATGATACATTTTAGGAAAGGTCAAATACACACAAACAATAAAAGGATGAAGGATGATTCATGGAAACAACTTAAATAAATTAAATTTCAGGAAAGAAAATCTTTAATCTAAACAACACCAAGAAAATAAAAAATAGACGCACAGGTGGGTTGAAGGAACCCACTCGTGGGGTAAGTAAGTAATGTAAATAACTAAGAACAAAAATCGGTCAGAGGCAACTCAGACATACTTTCTCATATACGAGTTCATAATTACTTAGCCTAATGTTTTCTATTTATTAGTTTTCGTTGGTACATTTAATTATTATTGAACATTTTATCAAAATATATCATAAAAATAACTTCTCAGCGGGGAATCGAACCCGGCCTCTCTCCCTCCGCGTTTAAAGCTACTTTTGCAGGAACTAGATTTTTCCCGGGAAAACGGGTTATATCGTTAGATACGTTTTAAAATGGACTAAATTTTAAAAATGTTTAATAAAAATCATCGGAACCGTTTTCGAAAAATATTTTTTTATCACGTTTCTTCAAAGAATTTGGGGGGTAACGCCCCGAAATTTGGAGCTAAAATTCATTTCTCGATTTTGCCTCGAGCTATGACTTTTCAGAACATTTATGCCAAATATCGTCAAAATCAGCCCAGTAGTTGAGGCTTCAAGCATCTGAACAGACATTTTTTAAAAACCACTTTTTTGGACTCAGGGGACCTCAAAACGACGGACATCACAATACTTTTTCTTTATACTAGAAAGTATAAATACGTGTGGTGGCGCGGGACACCCGGTAGTAACGAGGTCCTTACGCTTTTCATTAAATATAAATTATAAAATCACACTGCTAAGTTTTTATTGCGATTTTTATTAAAATCGTTACGTTAGAACGTAATATATCTGTAAAATAGTACATTATGCGTCTAATGCGGAGAGTAGCATTTTGCAAGCGAGTGTGGAGTTTGCACCCAAGCGATAGCGAGGGTAGTAAAACCACACAAGCAAAGCAAAATGCAGTTTTCGCACGATTTGCGTACCGTACTTTATCTACGATTGTTGGATTTTAATAATAAATACATAAAAGAAGTTACTTTAATTAAACAAACAGCAAATTAGTTAAATGTAAATTGTAAATTTAATGCAAATTGTTAAATGTAAACAAACTCGGTAATCGTGCGATAAGGTGAAGAATTCTTCTTTTTTACCGCACTAGTGCGGAAATAAAGAAGAATTATGAAACTCGAATGAAAAAAACACAAAATGTAACAACGAAACAGAATCAACTAAAAAAATTTAACTAAATTTTTTCTCTATGAATGCAACTACAAAAAGAATCACTTTCTACGCATCTAAACAGAGATGAAATGTTTATATTTTATATCAATCGTAGATAAACGTGGGAGCACGCAAATTGTTGATGTTTTTTGACAAAATGGTATGAAAAATTAAACATTATTCACAAGGGTTATATATTTTAGTAATCTACTCTTCAATATCTTTCATTTGATACCCATCTTAAAATGTTTATGAACCTTTTTTTTTTCAGTGGCAGGAATTATTCGCCATTTTGAATTCCCAGGTTATCATGCTATTCTTAGTATACATCCTGCCTCTTCCTAACCTCCTGTTACGTGTGTAACGCTTTTTAGTGTCGTTTTTAGGGTTTCGAGGTCGTCCTAGAAACCCTTACGCTTTTGGTAGTTCGTCCGTCCGTCCGTCGCATCTTGGAGTATATCTCTCGACCTACTGAAGCTATAGACTTGAAATTTGGTATACAAGTTAAACTTTTTTTCCCAAAAACAGAAAAACTATTGCGGACTTAATCACTCCAATTTTCTGCGATCTGCGATCAATTGCGAATAGATCGCAATATTTTTTTTTTTTTTTAATTTTCAAGTAGGGTATCATTTAAAAGGTGTTGAAACTATGGAGCCCCAACATTTTTGTCATTTGTAACTATGGAGCCCCAAAATTTTTGTCATTTGAAAATTCGAAGTTGGGTATCATTTTAAAGGTATTGAAATTTGGTTCACAAAAATAGATCGTGTTTCCAAAATGGCGGCCATTTTACCCCCCAAAAAATTAAAACAAAGTGCAGAAAAAATGTCCCCCTCCCCTACTACCCCATTAGGACAGGTCCTAAAAATAAGGCAAAAATACAAAAAAAAATTATATTTTTGTTTTAACAAAATAAATAAATAAAAATAATGTACTTATGAATTCTTATGACCGAAGAAACCCTTTTAGTAACTTGCTGGTATTTTTTCAAGTACTTGACGGGATTTTTTGTAACGCTTTTCGAGTTTATGTGCAAAAGTCAAGACATGAAAATGTCGAAAAGAATCGCATGACATGATTTATCCGCAGTTTTGGATTAAACAGAAAACAGCTGATAATTTTGAGTTCTAGTTGAGTTGCTATATTTTCCTGTGTGCGCGTCAGATCTTTATTGCTGGAAAGTTTTATGATTTTATCTTTTTTGATTCAAAAGTTATTGGAACCGTACAGATACAGAGTGGACATGGACAGACACAGGAACAAAACTACAAGGGGTTTCTTTTTTTGGTTTTTCCAACGAAACCCTAAAAATAATTTTAAAAAATTCTACAATGCATTTCCATTCCATTTATTACAATTTAATCTGAACAGTCGTTATTATACATCTACACACACACACATATATATATATGCGTTTGTGTCAGCGCGTGTGTTTCATCATAAAATATATATTTGAATTTATCCTTATCATGTGTCAAGTGTGAAGCTGTATATAAAAAATAGTACAATGTTAATTGGTTAAATCATTCGATAACAGCGTTTGAAATCAATTTTTTGTGACAGCTTCTTTGAAAGGACATTATAGAGAATTCTATTTAACAGGAGAAATTATGTTTGATTGCTTATTTAAGTTAAAAAGTAATTTTTTCACTTCATAAACTCAGCTGACGTCTGTGATTGTATTTAAAAAAGTTAGTATTTGATCTTAGCTTGTGTTAATAATTTCTATTGACTTAATTCAAAGAAAATATTAACACCGGCCCTCTTTTGGCGTAGGAGGGCGTTTTCATTTTACATTTTTATAATTGGGCTCTTTAATTATATTTATTTATTTAAGACGTCACGGTTATTCAACCGTAATGATTAGTATAAATGTTTTGGTTAAAGGTCAACTTAACATTTAAAAAATGATTTAGTTATAATAATTATTTAATTACCTTAATTAGAGCAATTAGCCTAAGTTATGCTAGTGCTAGAGCATTACCCATTAGCACATGGATAAAATTAAAAAATAAGGATTTACTATAACTTACATATATATATATATATATATATATATATATATATATATATATATATATATATATATATATATATATATATATATATATATATTTTTTTTTTTTTTTTTTTTTTTTTTTTTTTTTTTTTTTTTTTTTTATTAAAGCTATATGGCAAAGTTAGAACTGGATAGTAATGATTATTATTTTATAACATTTTTTTTATATTTAAAAAGTCGGTTGTAAACTTTAACGATGGATACCACTACTTGTATACATATATTACTTACTTACTTAAAGTTGCTATCACGCCGAATCTAGGGCGCACAGTGCCATAGTGAAGGTTTTCCAATCTTTCCGGTTCCTGGCCAAGACCTTTACTTGTCCCCACGTAAGCTGCTGATTGGCGTCGCTAACTTCGTTGTGAAGGCTGCGTCGCCAGGTGCCTCTAGGTCTTCCTCTTTGCCGGCATCCTTGAGGATTCCAGTCGAGGTCTTGCCTACTTAAGTCATGAGCATCCTTGCGCAGGGTATGTCCAAGCCATCTCCATTTTCTTTCCCGGATCTCGATTTCAATGGGTCTTTGGTGGCTTCTACGTAGAAGTTCTACGTTTGAAATCCATCGGTCCGGCCACCATATTTTATGAATTCTTCGGAGGCACCTATTTACAAAGACCTGTAACTTTGCTGTGCCTTCAATTGACACAAGCCACGTCTCACATCCATAGAGCAATACCGATTTTACATTTGTGTTGAAGATTCGCAATTTTGTGTTAGTGCCAAAGCAGGAAGAGCGCCAGATGGCACCTAGTGCTGCGTAGGCTGCTCTTGCTTTTCGAATCCTCGTTGCGATGTCAAGTCGAGCACCTCCATCTTGGGCAATCTGACTGCCTAAGTACACAAATGATTCCACATTCTCGATATCACGGTCCTCTACTTGAAATTTTCTTCCATGGTCTATGTTAATCTTGAGACATTTTGTCTTTTTAACATTGACTTTCAGTCCGGACTTTGAAGATCTTGTTGACAGGTCGTCTAGTTTGCCCTGCATGCTTTTGTGATTCGTGGCCATAAGTACAATGTCGTCTGCATAGTCTAGGTCATCAAGGTGCTCCATTTTAATGGGGTGCCAAAGTAATCCTCTACCTTTCTTGGAGTCTAAGCTTGCTGCCAGAACTTCGTCAATTGCTATAAGGAATAATAGGGGTGTGTATACATATATCAGGCCTGATCATGTCCATCTAAGGATGAAATATATTTTTAAATTAAATAAGTTCTACTACCCTACTTTACGACCCAAAACGAAAAACCTCTTCGCGACCCAAAACGAAAAAGTAAAATTAATTATTGCGGACCACTACTTGTACAGAATGACTTCAATACTTTTGAAAACTAGTTGTTAATAACTCTAATACCTTTACATATATTTGTTAATAAGTCCTGTGCTTGTGGATGATATCTGATCTGTTATTTACTCTGATATATTTAGATAATTGCCGTCGAGAGTGCTAATATTTTTGCTGCTAATACTTAATAGCTCATTAACTTTAGCTAGTGTCTCTAAGTCTCTAATAACTCTCTATGTGCAGATGTGGTATTTCTTTAGATTTTTTTTCTAGTTTGCCTATTTTCCATGTATTAGGAAGAATAGACACGAGTTACAAAATTTAGGTAAATTTTGATTCTTTGTGCGGGCGGTAGATTTAGGGTATTTTGGCGTGAAATGGGTTGTTTTGGCAACACTGGAGGCGGGGCTTGTAGGGGAGGTGAGGGGAGGCTAGGAGTGTTTCAGTGCCCGGGGAGACGCCGCCCGGAGATGAGCGGGGTGGGTCTCCTCGTGAAGCTGGGCAGGAGGAGGAGCCGCCGCTCCAAGAGGCCTGATCTTGTGGCCGACTTGGAGGACGGTATACCGCCGCCACCTCCACCGCCCCCGCCTGCACCCCCTCCCACACATCACCTTGCTTCCTGCGCTCTCAGTAAGTCCTATCATTAAACCAATTTAATGACCTTTTAGTAAAATCCTTAAATATCCATGCAAATATAATATATTATACACATCCCGACTCCATATTGGCACTGCGCATTGTTTTGTACCAATTTATAACATAAATATTTATAATTTACTCTTTATCTTCTCGTTTAATTACTTTTATTATTTAATCAATTCTATCGAATTATTGACTTTATTAATTGAAATCAATAATGTATTCGAATGGACTGTTTACTTGTTTTAATTAAATTTGTAGTCAAATATATAAAAATGGTGATACATATTATATTCTAGTACATATTATAAACATTATTCACTTCCATAAACAATTTACACTAACATTTCAACCCTTGTTAATTTTAGGGAATTTATATATACTTTTTGTAAATATTTATGCATTCTTCTGATATATTATCACAATTATGTTTGTTATACAATTATATTAATTGTGTGTGGGGGGGCTGTTTCATACATTACCATTATATCTGTTTTTTTTTTGTTTTAATTTTTTAAAATCATTTGTTTTTTTGTTTTAATAGATTTGATTTATATTTGTTTTCTTCAATAATTTTATTAGTTTATATATATATATATATATATATATATATATATATTATATAATTATAATAATTATATAATATATTATATATATTATATATATACAATAATTTTATTAGTTTATATATATATATATATATATATATATATATATATATATATATATATATATATATATATATATATTATATATGTATATATTACTAGGATTACTATGTAGATATAGTTTTAAGTTAATTACAAAGCTCCACAATTAGATTTTTTTTTTTTTTGTTTAATAATCGAGCATAAGAAGCTGTAATACGTATTATAAGTAATAATTACTCTGTTAGGAGCTACAAATGTGTATATAATTTATTTGCTTTAAATTAAACCAGACAAGCTGCTAAACGTTATCGCTCAAGACATTGCACGATTGATAAAATATATAGGTATATTAACATAAGTTATTGAACCTGGAAAAAAGAATGGTTTAATTTTTTTCCTTTCTTCTTGTTAATACCTTAAAGGAAATAATAATCGTATTTCCCAAAAGTCTGTAAATAATCAACTTTGATTTATCCTCGCTATCCCTAATTTGTGCTTTTTAAATTTACTAGTTTGTGAGGTTGGTATAAATGTTTGATCCACTTTTCGACTGCCTATAAAGTTGACACTTTCACTGATTATACATTTTCGACGGCAATTCTAGTTATTTCGTTTTCTTTTGATATGAAAATCAACATACTTTATTCATTAGTTTTTATGTAAAAAAGAAACAACAGCCGCAAATTAATATGAAAATTTTGAAAACGTATTAGTGTGGCACATAGCTTCCTCGCTGTCTAATATTTTTATCTCACTGGAAAATGAAAGTGTGTTTGTTTGGACCTGTTTCGATTACAAGGCCCCACATTTATTTTTATTTAATATAAAATGTGACCATCTGTGGTTCTTTAAACGAACCATCATAACTTATGAAAATCGTATGAGTATTAATACATAGATGGTTTGATTAAACAAGTTTCTGCGCATGCGGAAAGGAAGCAATGGTTGCAGAAGGTTTAAATTATTATAAGACCAACAATGGACTAATTATTATGAACTGCCATCTAAATTTTATCGAAATCGAACTATTCGTTTTAAAACATATAGGGTTTCGCAAAAATGTCGACGGACAGACTGAAATCTGAAACACATCTGATATCTATAGACTTCTTTGAATTCGGAGACATAAAATAAATGATTGTGTATTTCCTCTTACATAATGTTATTATTGCTTCTGAGCTTACCGAAGGTTACGGAAGCATTGTGATCATTCTGAGAACAAATTGTTTTGTGACTCTGAATTAAAAAAAATTAAGACAAAAGTCCGCTTCAGAAATTCCCTGATTTTTGGTCTCGTCAACAAACCAACATATTTTACAAACTAGTCGTCCTTTTTAATTAAATTTGCATGGTAGGTTATAATTCGCCCTTTGTTGGTTCCATATTAATTACAACAGAGGAATGTCGTGTGGAGCTTAAACTACTTTCCTGTTGTTTTTTTTTAAATTAATCCCTATTTTATTATTCTAATCAGATAATTTTTTTTTCTCAAGTTTCCCTAACTAAATAGAAATATTCTGCCAATTAGTGTGACGCATAACTTCCTCTCAACCTGTGGATTTTATGCTTTTATTATCCATCATTGTCAAATCTATTTAATTTTCTCCCCGTTTTTAAATCTGTCAAAATTGGTTTGCTTTTTTAAATGAATTAAAGCATAAATTTAGCGAAATTAAAGAGCGCTGGCGGTTGAAATTAATCATGGACTATTTGCTTACTTTCTATAAACCATCCTAATTTCACACAAATTAGATAAGTACTTTTGAAGATATAGGTGTACATAAAAGTATGTTTGTGCGTATGTGAAAGAGAAACAAATGGGCACAGAAGGTTGAAACTATGGGACAATAATGGGCTAATTATAGTACACCATCCAAGTTTCAGATCCCAAGATATGTTTGTTCGCAAACATTGAACGACAGACACACAGGCAAAGAACCAAAAATGACTCTGATGTCTGAAACGGAATTCTGCCTTGGAATTTTTGAAATCGGAGACATTATATTAAAAATTATATTATATTAAAAATGTTGTTTCTTCGGAACCGTCACAGCTTCCGTTTCTTCGGTAACCTCGGAAGAAATAAAACTTACATTTTGAATAGAATCCTCCCTGTTAAAGTATATAAAGAATCACAAGAATGGTTCTATGTTTGTAATTAACGCTAATGTAAACATTTTTAGCTAGTGGATCAACATTAGGAAAGATAAAGATTTACGTTTTAATTCATACATGCGATTATTTATAAACCCACACAATATATTATATTATATAGGAATATTTATATAAAATATTCTGTCAATTAGTTGTAACCTACTTAAATGATGTTATGATTTTACAACTAATGTCGTCTAATTTATTGAATTTTTTCCCTCCATTTATTTTAAATTTATTAATAATCTGATGAGTATTTTTAAGATATAGGTGTAAATAAATGTTTGTGAAAGAAAAAGAAATGGGCGTAGAAGGTTGGAACTAACATGTGTCGAACAATGGGCTAGTTATGCGACCTACCAACCAAATTTCATTAAAATCAGACGAGTAGTTTTTAAGATATGTTGGTGCGCTACAATTAAAATTAAATCGTTCTTCATAACGTTCAAATAGCTTCCTTTACCTTCGGTAAGCTCGGTAGCAAAAATGAACTGAAATTTAATATTTACCCGTTTTTTGCAATTCTGAATCACAATTCATAATTAGAACATCAATATCTGTATTTGCGCTTGGTCAAAATTAAACAACCTATACGCAAAACCAAGAAAATAATATCATTATTACTACTCAGTGTATTGTTAGCTATTCATTATTATTAATTCTCTTAGTAGCCATAGTAATGCTGTAATATTCATAATTTGATTTAAATTATCATTTCTATCTTTTGTTCGCCTTTCAAATTAGTTTGACACGAGTTTATTTTTAGTTAATTTTTTTAATACTATTCTTTTTTTATCTCCTCTTGTCAAATAAGTTTGACACCTATAATTGTGCTATAGCTACTCATTATTTTATTTAAATTCTTATCTTATTAATTTTTTATCTTTTGTTCTCTTTTCAAATAAGTTTGACACTATAATAATGTATTGTTAGCTATTAATTATTTTTAATTTTCTCCTTCTTTTTTTATTATTTTGACCTCTTGTCAAATAAGTTTGACACCTATAATAGTGCTAGCTACTCATTATTTGATTTAAATTCTTATTTTTATCTTTTGTTCGCTTGTCAAATAAGTTTTACACCAGTATTGTTATTTATTCATTATTTTTAATTCTCTTCATTTTTATTGATTTGTCTTCTAGTCAAATAAGTTTGACACCCATGGTATTGCGAACTATTTATTATTTGAATTAAATTTTCCTTTTAAGAATTTTCGAAGAAAATTAAGCTATTGCAAAGGCTTCAAATTTTTTGTAATACGAATTGCATCATTATAATAACATAACTGGCTTTTAATTGGGATTTTGCACATAATTCCGGAAGAGAATAATCACTTCCGGTGTAGCTTTGGACTGGATATGCAATAATACATTATTGTCTAATTATTCCTTTTAGGTTAGGTTGCGCTTTAGCTAAAAATCTAAAAATCAATATATTTATATGTATTTTTTTCTTATTTGGTTACACGTAGAAATAAAGTATTTTTGAAAATTGACTAAGTAGTGAGTAGGTCCGTGCCATACATCTGATGTCACAGATCAAACCGTTTCAACGTCCAAATCCACGTTTCAAACCGACCAGGTTTTTGAAACGCTGTGTTTCATACAGTTCTATATAAAGATCTTTGGTTCGCGTAATCCCGCTCTATATTCTATCTATAAGGTGGGAACTGAGTGGGAGTCAGGGTTGCCCCATTGATCCCACTTTAACGCACAGGTTTTCTCCCCCTTAGCCTCTCTCTAATCCAATCAGCTGATCTATGTAAACATTGCGTTTTATGGAAATGTCAACCCTGATTAATGTGAAAAACTGTATGTTGATTTTTTTCTTTAGCATTATTAATGTTTTTTTTTACTCATTCATTCATTTTCCGTTTTGTATATTGCTTATAAATTCGTTTTTCTTTTTTTCTTATAAGCTTTCCCAAGATTTTTTTTTTTTTTTTTTTTTTTTTTTTTTACATTCCTTGCTTTCTCATATTCGTATTATTTATAGAGAAAAAATATTCTGATGGCGAAAAAAACTGATTTTTATGGATTTGCATGTTTTTAGATCAAATAAAGTGACTTTAAAATTGCGCATGTCTTTAGTCTTTTAAATTCATGTCACTATGTAGGTATATGAACAGATTTAGTTAGATTTTGTGTCAGTATTTTTTTTTTATATTTATACTAATATTCCCAGTGTATATCAATATTTTATAAGTTTAGGAAGAAATTCTATTTCTACATTATACTCGTCTTATTGTTTTGTTGCCTTTGTGTATTCTTTTGTTTCTAACAAAAAAAAAAATCTGTTTGTTTCTTTTTTACTTTGTTAAAAGCTTAGAAATCTACAGTAAAAAATACACTTGTTTTTATATTTCCCTGCTTTATTTTTTTCTCATCGTTGTTTTCTCTTCTCCTTTTTTTTAACTAACAGGTTGTTTTAACCCTAAACATTCAAAATGGAATTTTGAGGTAAAATCAGATAAGTGGAATTTGTGACTAAAAAACAAAGAATTCTAAAATTTGTGTTGACCTTGAAATCGAATCATGGTAGAAAAAGTATTAATGAAAATGTCCCAATTATCTTAACAGCCAAAATTTTGTAATTCTTTAAAAATGTCCCAATTATCTTAACAGCCAAAATTTTGTAATTCTTTAAATTCGATCAATTATCCGTGAGAATATTTTTGCTTAACATCTTCGTATATATAGTATAGAGTTTGCTTTAAAGTATTTTATGGTAAGAAAGAAGGAGAGGTTTTGTAACATTTTAATAATGAACGTAAAAGAACTTAGAATTTTATTATTTTTATTTTTTTAATCTCGAATATGAATTATCAGTAGTCATAGAAACATTTTAGTTCAGCGTCGAATTTCGCATAAGATTCTGAGGTTTTGTGGTTTCGTTCGGGGACACCCTTTATTGTATAAGCCTTTTGGCAAGCTTAAGCCCTACACGAGCTGTTGCGCCTCGGGTTATTATTATAATCTTCGTATAACTTGCTTTTGATTTGGCAATTATTTCAAATAAGTATATATCATAAGTATCATTCGTTTAGTATATGTCTGGTTAGTTAAGATAACGGCTACTAGGATCGTTAAGGCCGCTTTTAGTGTTGGATATCAAGAGTGAAGTGTGGAGAAATGTCATTAAATGTTACTAATCCACAATTATGTACATTTTTGTGTATGAGGCAACTAAATGAGCTAAATTAATAGTTGTTTTTTTTAAACAAATTTGTTGTGATGATTTTAGAATTAGCTAATCGGCTGCCTCATTGGATAGGATTGAGATAGAGACCTCTAATTTGCTCTGTTAAAAATGCTTTCCCCAATATCCCTAATATTGGGGACATGTGCACAGTTATACACTAAAATGTATATATTTATGCCTACATAAAGTGCATTTAATGAGTTTGGGTTTTCTCTAGTAATACAGTAAAAGGTTATTGGGGAGTCCCCCGCACTATTGACTAACACTGAACATATATATGCATGGATAAGGTATTCATTAAAATGTAATGTTTAGTCATGGATTTAGTCTTTAGTTGTGGGTTATAAGGGTCCCGAGAGTACGCTATATTTTCCATAATTATGTAGATATATGATAACTAGAGTATAAACTGTTAAGGTTATGCTTTGTAAGGTAAGGAGCACGTGGGGTAGGTTATGGGAGGTTGTCAAGCCTTGGTGCCCCGTGTTATCAATGCTTAGAGCCTTGCTCCACGGGGCTGCCCTCTGTTATCGATCTCAGCTGTGAGGGGGCAGGTCCACACCAAGGAACCTTTTTCCTCATATATTCTCTCCTCTTTAGTCTCCGATCTCTCTCACACTCAAACAACTTATCATTATGCTGTACTTTACCAACCTGATAATAAATTTAACGAATAAAAACACAGTATTATTCTTTTAACCTAAACATGATTTTCATCCTATCTTGCATCTCTACATCATGTTTACTGAAGAAAAAGTAATTCTACTTTAAAACAAGAACATTTGTTTTAATAAATTTACATGTAACATGTAATAAGTTTTTTATGTCTCATATGGAATTTTTAAATTAAATTTTATTATGCTCATATTATTATAATAAAGAAAAAAAAATTGGACGCTGGGTGTCTCAGAACTCTTCCTTACCAAATAATTCTATATTGGCAGCAGATATGAAGTTGAAATTTGGAGAAATTATTTATATTATAGAAAATTAAATAGCATCGAAATTATTTAGCGTTTAAGTTAAAGCGTTAAGTTCAAAAGCCGATGTTTTCACTTAGGCGGTAGATATCAAAACGAAATTCAGTGGTAATGTTTGTCTTATAAAGAGGTATAAGGGCTGTTTGTCTTATTGAGGCGCAAATATCAGTGCAGTGAGAAATTTTTTCGATTTTTTACGAATGTTTGAAAATGTTGCTGACTCAGCAAATGAGTTATTGACGTTACAAAATTATGTTTTTCCGAGTGGCTCAACTACTTTTACTACAACTAGTACTATTTTAAGTACTAATTTTGTACCAAGTTTCAAATCTCTAGCTTCAAAACTGTAGGATTTTTGTTGTGACACAGACCGACACACATACAGACATGCAGGGGAAACTACTTAAATTGCCTTAAATAACACTCAAAACTGCTAATTTTTGGCTAAAAGCAATTCTTTACCTTAAAAGGTAAGGAAAAGTAAAAATGACTAGTATATTTGTATATAAAATCAGTCAGAGAAACTGAACAAAACTTTCTCATATTCATAGTCATACTGAGTTTAAATCCCATAGTAACTTTATTGTAATAGTATATTACGCGTCTAGTGCGGAAAGAAGCATTTTGCATGCGAGTGTGGAGTTTGCACCCGAGTGACAGCGAGGGTAGTAAAACCACACGAGCAAAGCAAAATGCAGTTTTCGCACGAGTTGCGTACCGTACTTTATCTACGATTGTTGGATTTTTATAATAAATAAAGAAAAAATAAATAAATAATAAACTTCCTGTATGTAAGTTCATATTTCTCTTTTGATAAAGATGAAATTAATTCATTAGTTGTATTTTGTGGCCAATTAATTATTTCGGGAGGCGTATTATTCTTCTCATTTTCGTCATAATGACATAAATCAGTAATTGTGTTTCACTAAAAACTCGATATAAACTGTTACTTTAATTAAACAAACAGCAAATTAGTTTTGTTAAATATAAACAAACTCGCTAATCGTGCGTTAAGGTGATGAATTCTTCTCTTTTTACCGCACTAGGGCGGAAAAAAAGAGGAATTATGAAACGCGCATCCGTACGTAAAGAAACGTGCGCGTACGTAAAGAATCACTTTCTACGCGTCTAAACAGAGATACAATGTTTATATTTCGTATCAATCCTAGATAAAACATATTATAAAGTGCTAAACAGGTGGTTATTTACATTTCGGTTTTGATTTTTAGAGGATTACATTTATTTTTATGTAATATCTTGGAAACTAGATTTGTCCTGGTAAGTAGTACAGTTTGTTTCTTTTTATTATTGATCTTATTGATGGTAGGGTCTATAAGAAAAATTAAAAGGACCGATATTTCGCCCCCTCTTTGGGTCATCTTCAAACTGACTAGAAGATTACTATCTCATCTTGTTCTTGCTATCAATTCATTCTAATCTAACCTTGGTGGTGTGGCTATTGTCAATCTAGTTTGGGATAAATTAGTTTAAAATCCATAGTTATTCTATGTCTGTCAATAGTGGTTGTCGATGTAGATACATGTGTAAAACGTCATACATAACTCTAAGTTTCAGGTAATTTCATTTAAGCCAACTTTCATAAGGCATGCGTCTATGATATTTTTTCCTGGGAAGCCTTATACGGGTTACATTACTATTTAAATGGACTAAATTTTAGATTTTTTTTAACCAAAATAGTCGGAACCATGATTTCGCCTCGGAGTGTGTTCATCTAAACACGAATGTCCAAATTTTATTAACATTTCCCAATAGTTAAGGTTCGATTCTTCGCCTTTTCCTGACAACAAACTACAGATGACAGACCATTCGGCCGATGATTAGGATATATTGATTGGGAAAAAATATGATTAGGAAATATTGATTATAGGAAATAGGAAGCTATGAGCCACACTAATTCTAAGAAATTTTTTAAAGGTGATATTTATTATTACATATCTATGTATTTTCGTATCACACATCATTTTTAGAAATTAATCGCGAGACTACTTTTTTTCAAGACAATGATATTCGCTACTATCTTAACAAAGATAGAATACTTGCTCTAATAATATTGAAGTTATTTAAGAAAATAAGGAGAAGCAAAAAAGAACTACCATTAACTAAATTTAACTTATATAAATGATGTGATAATAATTTGTGCTTTATAATGTTAAGAATAGATAGTGAAGTCTATGTCGCGGGGAGTATCGTCTAGACCCGAACTATTTCTAGCTTTTACAGAACATGATTTATCTTAGTAGATTTTTTTCTACTTTCATAGAGCGAATTTCTCTGCTTAGCAAATTGAATGATAGATTAGCTTTCTAAAAGATACATTATTCTGATTTTATTTTTACTTTTTAATATATGTATATAGAGGAAGTATTGTGATGGTGCAGATATTCGATTTTGATGCATTTGCGTTTTGAGACACCTTGAGTCAAAAACAAGCGTTTTTTAAAAGTGTTAAGTTGTCTGAAGGCGCGTAGAGCCTCAACTAATGGAATGATTTTGATGAAATTTGGCGTACATGCAAAGAAAACATCATTCCCAGAGGCGGAGGTGAAATCGAGAAATTTAAATTTAGCACTATATTTGAGGGCGCTTCCCCTCCCCAAGAAACAATTATTTCTAGAAAACGGTACCGACAATTTTGATTTATAAAAAAAAAAAAAATAAATAAAAATAAAAATAACAATAAATCTATTTTGTAGTCCATTTAAGATGGATTTAACCATTTAAGTTGTTTTCAAAATCAAGTTTTCGAGGTAGTGATTAAAATAAATCTGAGTTTGCAGAAAATCGAAAACTAAATGTCAACTACAAAACATTTTAGATGTGTTTAAAAAAAGTAGATTAAAAAAAAAAGATGACAATTTTATAGATTTTCAATAGAAAATATTTTTATAGAAATACACTTATATAGAAATTCAATCATTTCAATAGAAATTTCTACTAAATTAATTAAATAATTAACTAATGACTGATTATTATATTTTTATCGGAAGTACACACTCTGTGCAAGTTTTTCAGCTCTCTAGGTGGTTGTGAAGCGAGTCAAATTTATGTTATTTTGTTTAACGATAACTAGCGTAAAAATTAATTGATTTGTATGAAATTCACCTCATAGGTTCATCTCAGAATTTGTACCATCTGTATAGTTTTTGACAATTTTGCACATAAAATTTTCGGACTATTAAAACAAGTTTTTACTCAGCATGATGTATATATTACATGTGAAATTATAATATTATTTTTAACTTGATTTTAGCTGAATACTCCGTATATAGTAGATATCGTTTTTAACGCCATCGGCTATAATGTCAACGAATTATTCCAGTATCAGGGTTTATAGAACTTTTAAACTATAAATCTGAACCCTTAAAAAGTCTTATTAGCTATTTCCAGTGTAGGGAAACTGATTATCCTTTTTAAATTAGACTTGGGACAGAGTACCAGCTGATTTTAGAGACTATTTATTTATTTTTGCTTTTGATTTATCTTCATTTCAGTTTTATTATATCTCAAAATATAAAAGGATATTTTGAATGAACAATATAACCTTTTAAGAGTTAAATATATAAATTTCTAGAGTCTTCTTTCATTCCACAGAAATATGCGTGGGTTGAAATTTCGTTTCTAAATAAACTTTCTTTATTTATTTGGTATATATAAACATATTTTTTTATTCACTACTTACTAACCGGAAACTTGAGGTGAATTGAACGTCAGAAAATTACATTCACCTCCGCTCCTCCCTTTCCCCCCTAAGACTCTGAGAATATCCTAATATAAAATTTTAAATCCTAAAATTGGATGAAGAGAAAATAGAAATAAGAGAGAGAAGTTTTTATTCAGAGGAAAGTCAATTTCTGCTCTTGACTTGGTGAAAAGAGTTGAATGGAAGGGGTGGGAGTAGATGTGGGCGTGGTTTGGAAGTCTTGTTTGAATATGTAATTTGTGTATTTGTGTTTTAGTTCGTTTAAGAGCTTTATTATTTTGTGTTAAAATGTTCTAATTTACACAATAATATATTTAATATACTTTGTTATTATACATTTATTTTTAACATAGTGTATTTCAACTATAATACATTTGTAATTTAAATATGTTTTTAAATTAAAGCCATTTGGAAGGGGATTGGAAAAATGACTTCAAAGAAACACAGTTTAAAAATAAGTTTATTGTGCATGAACAAAACCTGGATTCAATTAGTGGTTGCTGCTTTATGAGCGCTAAATCTACTCCATAAAATTAATCTACGATTTCTTTTTTCTAATACTTTTCTATAGATGCTAATTTTGGTCGTTGATTGGAGCTGGATTCATCTAAAATCTAAAGGAACACTATACGGGGATAAACCCGGTTTGAAGTTATTTTCCGAGGATCGTGTTGACAATATAATTAATTAATATTTGAGATATTTGAAAGAGTCGCTTGGATCATTAATCAGGTAGTTTAAGTGGTCTTCTATTGTATTTGCGTGACCTCGTCTCCGAAATATATTAATCGATTCAGGCATCACCTTTATAAAAAGAGAATTAATACAAGTTCCTCCGGCCTGGATTCATTTGTCTGGATTTTTTCTTCCATGAAACCTAATGTTATATCGAAAAAACTACTGAAGTTAAAATTGTCTGGCAATGTGGCACACAAATAACTCGGGTCCTATCGTGAACGTCAATGATGTTTTACTTTTACGGCACATTATTGTCTTATTTATTAAATTCCACCCACTTTAATTTTTTCCCCATCAATAAAAGTATCACTTTAGCAATTGTTAATGTGTCCACGAGGTTGAAATTAATTTGGGACTATCTAAGGGCTACTTTCGACAAATCATCCAAATTTATTGTAATATAAGATGAGTACTTTTAAAGATATAGTAGTGATTGAAAATAGTCTGCCAATTTGAGTGGCACATACCTAGCTTCCTCCTGGGCTTATTTCGTACTTTATTGGTGATTTTAGAACCCATTATTGTCTAATTTATTTAAATTTTTCCCTCTTTATTGTAAAGTTGAAGAATGAAAATATCAGTTAAGCAAAATTTAATGTGTGGTGGTGGTTGAATTAATCTGGGAAATCTGTGGGCTGTTTGTTTTTTTTTGACAAAATATCAACATTTCTTAAAATTCAGATAAGATGTAAATAAATGTTTGGCGAATGGAGAAGAGAGGAACAAATTGGGCGCAGAAGGTTAAAACTTAGATGGGACATACAATTGCCAAATTATGCGACCTATACCTTCCAAATTTCATTAAAATCAGACAAGTAGTTATTGAGATATGTTGATTCGCAAAAAAATTAACGAAAGATAGAAAGGAGATCACAAATGTTCCCTGATGTTTTAAATCCAAAGACCAAAAAAAATGTTTCTTCAGAATAATCACAATGCTTTTGATACCTTCGGTTTACTCGTGTGCAAAAGGTTATAGATGTTTAATAGTTTTAAAATCTTCGCACAAAATGATTGCATGTAGTTGCTACGACTGCCCGGGTTCGGGTGTTTTAATGCAGCCTTCTTCCGATGATCTGATGGGTATCAAATGACTTTAAAAGTACCTTACTTGTACTTATTTAAAGTTTGGTTATTGAACTGCACCTCTTTTATGATAAGTCACTATCATTCATCGCTGCATTAACTTATTGTCTGCTGCGGAAACCTGTGCTATTGAAATGTTAAAGATTATAATTAGGATAATTATATTATATAATAACTACGGATGTCGGTGACTAAAGTGGCTGATCTCTTTGTCCTGAAATGAACTTACTTTTTTACAGTGTTGACAGGGATGTATAAATAAAATAGATAAATAAAGAAAAAAATATATATATGAGAATTTTAAAATGACAATGGATATTGTAGGAAGGATAAGAGGGCTAAGTAGAACTCTACAGCAGGATTAAGGTTTTTACGACGAAGTACCCAAGCTTAGTTTAAATATTTTACAAGATAAGAGCAAAAGGATACACGAAGGGCTTAATATTATAGTTAGTAAAGTCCGTGGAAGTCAAGTAGGGGCTTGACTAAGTGTAGCTTCAAAGTTAACTGTAAGCTATACAAGACTTGTTCTTATATAGATAATCGATAAATTACTGTATCCTGTATCCTTATCTACAACACGCTCAGTGAACCTTAAACTAACTTGACTTAATATTATCTACTTAATTACTTCTATTATTTACACAACTCTCGCTAATGTATTATTTATTTGGTTTTCCAGAAGGTTTTTTTTTTAATAAAACAATCATTATTTTGTAAAATAAATTAATAATTATTACATATTTTATCTGCGGTCGATATGCAATATAAACATTATTTCACTGTTTGGTAGTTAGTAAAGTGATTATTTATGTCAGTGAAGTTTATGTTACGAATTTTAAAGCAATGCGCACGCATACATGTTCATTGCCGACCGCCCTTCAAACAGACCATGGCAGTAGCTTTAAGTAATTTCACCGTATCTCTTAAGTTTTATCTAGCTATGAAACCTTGCGTTAAGGTTGTTGTATATTTGTTTTTTAGAGTTACAAATACCTTCCGATAATTAGTCGTAATTAGTTTTCACAAGTTTACTACTTTTACTTAAAAATAAGTACCGTATAGATAAAATTAGGTACATACACAGCATTTTTGTAGTCTCGTTCAAACACAACAGACCGCAAAATCCCTATAAAATGTTACTTTACACACTTGTTCCGTAATATACTGTCATATGTTTATATGGTTAACAATAAAACGTTTAGTTTTCCTTACTTCTTATTCTTTAATTTTAGTGTAAATAATCTTAAAATTTTCCCTTTTTATTTTATTGTTAATTAATACGGTAGTGCCTCAAAATGGGACAGCTTCCTAGAAAATGAAAAATATCCTCTGATTCTCTTAAAATACACATAGAACAGTATTTTACTGGAACACTGAAAGGTTACCTCCGTTGTTTATTGTTAAGGTTTTACAACTGTTCTCCAGCTTTAAACACTGTGATAATCTCTTTAATATTGGATGGATAATAAAAAATAGTCTCTCCACGTTAACTGGCTAATTTGTTTATTGTGATTTACATAGCAGCTTTCAGCCTTCGTAAGGCCATCATCATTGCCTAGGAACAAACAAAAGTTAGACTAAGTACTGAAATCTACACAATAATTAGAGCTAAACACAGAATTACATAACAACTGTCAGCAATAAAATGAGGCAAATACCAAAAGTAAAAATAAAAATAAAATACGAATGAACAAATAAATATAAAACCAATGACAAGTTAATACAAATTATAAAAAGTTACAAAAACAAAATAAATAAATAATTAAAATAAACAAATCAATCAAAAATATAATTTTGTATAAAAATAATAAGGCAACAATCCGAAACAAGAAAAATTAGACTAGTAAAACAAAAAACACAAAGTAGTCAAAAACACTAAAACAGACGTAAAAACTACGAAAAAGTTGTTTCGTCTCTTATATTATATATTATAGTTGAAGCAGCTTATTTACGACTTAAATAGGTATAGTATAGATATCGTTATTGTAAAAGTTGGTCAGTATTCAAGCTGTGAGCCAAGCTAAAGGAGAGGCACCTGCAGTGCGGTCCAGCCTTACTCAATATCTTTTAGTGAACTCTCCTGACATGAAACTTCTAAAATATTAAAAGGACTATATTCAGTAGTCCCTACTTGTTTATAAAAGAAAAATCGGTGACTTAATAATATTTTAAGTATTTCAACTTTCTTGGAAGCAAATAATTATAAAACTCTATAATTTAGAAAATTATATCTCTGAAGATCGAAAATTTACTATCTCCGATTTCTCCGCGCACATTAAATATAATGCAAAGCATTATATTATAAGCATTTTTTAATATAATCATTATATAAAGATATAAAGTTGCCAATTGTCACGAATTTTTTGAGGACACAAGGTGCAAAAATGAATTAGTACTAAAACGAAACTAAATATATATTTGTATTCAGGCTGTCCTCCTCTTTCTTTTAGTACCCCATACGTCGTATTTCAGTTAGAAAAATGTTAACCCTTTATTTTTGAAAAATAATTTTTTTTTTTGGCTTCCCTATATTTTTTCTATGTTTGGGTTATTACATTTAGAAAATATTAGTAGGGATGTGTGATAGACCACTTTAGGTGTGAAAAAAATATATAATTACATCGTTTTCAATGAGACGTTTCGACCCTTCATTTTAAGGTCATCCTCAAGTGGTCCATCACACATCCCTACTAATATTATTCAAAAAGGTGTCGATCCCAACATATATTAGAAAATATTAATTATAATTAAATATGGAATATAGTTAATTAAATAATTAACTGAATATTAATAATTATTATACTGTTGAATAATTAACATGGTGACCTCAAGAGAACATATCTAGATTCAAATATATTAAATTGTGTTTTTTATAAAATTGTATTTATATTACGTCGGTGGTCATAAGTATATTATAGATTTCTTGTCTATATAATATAAACTAACTCTATGGTATCACGGTCCGAGACTGTTTAACTCAATTTTATTCCTTTTTTTAAAAAAATATACTTTGACTGACTTTTTTGTCACACAGGAAAAAATAAATTGAAATAAAATTAATAATAAATTATTTTCGATTCCTGTTGGACTATTCTCCTATAACATGAATAAAATCAGAATACGATAGTTTTGATGAATCAATCCTCAAATTTACAGTGCCACGTGAACATTTTTTCCGACCGTCAAAATTTGGTCCGGATTGCATATTATGTAAGGATGGCTTATCCATTTAGAATACAATTTCCGATGTCTAGTTGGGACAAATGTCTGACATCTTGACAACCTCGAGAAGCTTGAAATGTATTCGTATCTCTGTTTTTATTTTTTTTGTTCTTTTGTTTTCATTTTTACATCATTTATTGATTTTAATTCTCCCAATTATTTTTCACTTTTTTACTTTTCATATACTATGTGAAAATTTCAAATAAATAGACATAATTTATTGAACCTGGATAAAAATTGAACTGTTTATCTTGTTATGTTTATTAAATGATATTTTTGATTACCCGATTTTATGAATAGTTTATTTAAATTGTAATACAACTATTTAATTTGGTTTGCCGAAAAAATTAGTTCCAAATAAATAAATAAATCCTAATCCGCCTACCTAAAGCCGGGTGTTATTATTATAGCTATACAAACACTTAAAATAAACTTTAAAGACTATGTATTTTTTGACTATGCAAATTTAGTCCATTTAAATGCCAATATGACGCCATATTAGACGTGAATTTATTACTCACCCACCTCCGGGTTGGGAATTTATAGAGTTTATTTTTATAATAATATAATAATAATTGTTTATTTCCACCTCATGATTAACAAGTAGATTTTTACAAAATAAATATACAAGGCGAGGGCCCTCAATCAGTGTTAATCACCTAGAGCGAGGGCCCGTCAACTACGACACATTTTAAATGCTCATTTATAATTACTATAGATAACCACGAAAACCCAAAATAACCAATGTGGAAAACTTCGGGGCGAATAGTGTGCGACAGATATTATTGAAGTATGATCATTATATTGTTTAAAATCATTATTTTAATATCTTATAAGTGTTTTTTGCACTAAATTAAAAAGTTAAGAAGAAATTATACTTTTTCTAACACATAATTACTTAAAGAGAGAAGATGTAAATAAAATAAATACGTTTATAACTTTTACCTTACCTTGAATAAATTATATATTTGTGAAGAGAAAGTTATATGGAATAAGATTTTGTTATTGATTCCTTTTGATTTTCCGGAGAAAAAAATCGTATATCGTAGCTTGAATTGAGATAAGTATGTATGCGGTGAATACAAAAAAAAAAAAAAAAATAGGAGATTTTGGAGAAAAATGAAGTAAAAATATAGATATAAGGGAACGAGCCCCTCCCGCAGGTACCTTTTATCTCGACCAGGAAATTGCCCATAGAAGATCTTGAACGAGGGAACGAGAAGTTGCCTTGGTTAAGTTGCTCCTTGAGGACCCAAAAGAAAAGTTGCCTTTTCGAAATACTTGAAGGTTGCAGAGAAGAAGGTAGAAAGGGGTGAGTTTGGAATAAAAGGAGAAGAATGCTCCCTTATCATGGTTACAGTTACTTATATCTAGAGGGGGGGGGGGGGGGATGGAGTTGCCTCTAGTTGCCATGGTTACATGACGGCAGCTGCCCTTGGAATAGTCTGTCCTGCTCTATAACAAGGCAACTTAATTCATCTCATTCTATCTCGTTCTTTTTCGCCTTGCACTAAGGCAACTTTTCTCTAAACCAAAGCTATTTCTTTTCTCACAACTTGCTTTTAATATGGCAATTTCTCTTATTCGGTTTTCTACTTTTCTAGTAGAGCAACTTTTCTATTTTTTTCTTTTTCTATAACAAAATCTTGTCAATTCTTTTCATCCTAGCCCCAAGCTAGCTAATGCAACTTATATGTTACTTATCCCCATCGAACTAGGAAACTTCTTTATCCATCTTATATTAAACCACAAATTTAACTTTAACAGCAGTAAGAATATAATGTTGTATTCTGTTTTATAGACAAAATAATTCTTCCATCTGCTTTAACAGCGTTCAGTTTTGAAACTTTTAATATTTTTAAAAATGATGTAAAATTTATCCATGATTAAAAAATGTATATTTATTCTATTCATCGCTGCAGTCAGACTTCTAATATTTCTGTTTAAGACGGAGATAATTTAATTTCAACCTGTTCTAACACAGCAGTAAGACTCATATCATATTTGTTCAAGACGGAGATATATTAGTTTCAACCTGCTGTAACATAAGTCTTGTTTATGAAAGCTAATTTCGCGTTTATTTCACATCCTTCTTTATCATACCTATCTAACTAAATTCATCCTTGTTTATGAAAGATAATTATTTATTTTCAACTAAAATGCTTCTTATCGTCTTAGCCATGATTAAGAAAAGGAAGTGATATTTTTCATCCTGCTCTATTACAGTCATTTTTATAATTTCATCCTTATTTAAGGAAGAGAGTGAATTCTTTTCATCTTTTTTACTTTCTCATATAAAGAGAAAGTATTGTGATGGCGCAAAAATTCGATTTTGAGATTTTGATGGATTTACACGTTTTGAGGTCCCCTGAGTCCAAAAAAGTGGTTTTTAAAAAAAGTCTGTCTGTCTGTCGTCTGTCGTCTGTCGTCTGTCGTCTGTGCAGACGCCTGGAGCCTAAACTACTGGGCCGATTTTGACGAAATTTGGCATACATGTTCAGAAAAATCATACCCCGAGGCGAAATCGAGAAATGAATTTTAGCTCTAAATTTGGGGGCGCTACCCCCCAAAAACTCTGAAAAAACATGAAAAAAAATTATTTCTCGAAAACGGTTCCGACGATTTTGATTAAAAAATTCTAAAATGTAGTCCATTTGAATACGAATCTAACGATATAAGCCGTTTTCCCGGGAAAAATCTAGTTCCTGAGAAATTAGCTTAAAACGCGGACGGAGAGAGCCCGGGTTCGATTCCCCGCCCAGGAAAAGTTATTTTTATGATAAATTTTGATGAAATGCTTAATAATATTTATATGTACATTTTAAAACTAATAAATGGAAACACTGGGCTAATTAATTATAAACTCGTATATGAGAAAGTTTGTCTGAGTTGTCTCGGACCGATTTTTTTTTTTTTTTTTCCAACGTTTATTACTGTTTGTTTAATAGTCTATCCCGCTTTGGTAAATATATATTTTTTTAATCTTCTATCCTTCTCTTGCTGGCGTGTTAAAGCCTCTGCTTTTTTTGTGAGACAACTTCTCTCTTTCTATTTTGTCTTTAGAGAAAGAGTTGCCCATGCTTGTTTTGTTTTTTATATTCTTCAGCAACGAGCTAACGAGGCTACTTTTACCTCTTCTATCCTGCTTTTTACGAAGAAACTTTATTTTTCTTCATTCTCACTTTTATCTATGTCTCTCGGTCTTACTAAGAGCAACTTTTATTTTTACCTTCTAGGTTATTACATACACTGGCATGGTGAAGAAGAGTACTTATACATTCTCACAACCATTTCTAACAACTCAAGTGTAGCAACTAAAAAAAAAGAAAAGGTACAAGAGGGAAAAGGAAAATGTTTTTTCCTCTATTCACAAGTTAAGTGTTGTATGCCTTACCATCTCGGCTTGAAACCCATAGACACCGATGAATGCAGCGTAAAAAATTCCAGTTTTTGAATAAGGAAAAAAACTAAACTCTAATTCTCGTAAGATTATGCAGAGTGGCTTCTCTTTAAAATAAATATTTTTCAACCTCGTGTTTATTTGTTTATTTAAGGAAATAAAAAAATGAACAGACATTAAAATATGAAATCTTGGGAAATAAAACAGATAAATAAAAAATACAAGAAAATTAAATCAAGTAGCTATATATAAATAGAAAACATTTTTAATATTTTTTTAATGTGAATAATTTATAAGCTTTTACTGGATTAGTATTTCCTTTTTTTAATGTGTATTTGTGAATGCTAAACATTTTTGACTACATTTCATGTTGTTGCAACAGAAAATCAATTTTCTGTAGTAGAAATGCAAAAATGATTGAATAACAATGATTATTATTGTAGGCATTGGATTGCTATTGGTTAAACTAGTTTATCTATGGACTATTCTTTCTAAATTGGTTTATCAAAACCACATGCCATTCAAAAATCGCATTAGTTTTAAAATGTGGACGTGTTCCAAATATATGGATGTTACTAAAAACGCAGGAAATGAGTATTAAGAAAGTCCATAATAGTAATGTGATCCGCCCTACTAATGTACTTCCCACCTGCTAATTTTACCTTTGCTTTATTCTGAATTAAATGTTTACAAAAGGTTGATTTTTTTTTTGGGGGGGGGGGGGGAATTATCCAAATTTCATTAAAATTGGACGAGTAGTTTTTAAGATATGTTGTTCACACAAATGTTGTTGGACGGAGCGACAGACATACACGACCCCAAAACTGTTCTTTGATGTTTGGAACGTATTTTTGATCAGAAAATATAAAATTAGGAAAAAATGAAATTACAATGCTTCCCTTACCTTCGGTACCAACTGTTCAGATAAGACAGCTGATTTGCAACAAACTAATATGTAGGTTAACTATAATATAAGAAGATGAATGTGTTGTTCGAGTTCGAATGATAGCTTCCACGGTATAATAATTAATGATGACGATAATATAGTATTATAATAATTAATTATCTGTTTTAACTAATTTAAATTTATATTTGCTCAGGGAGAGAAACAAGACGTTAATTTGAGTTTAGTTAGAAAGGAAATATCTTATTAGTTTTATTTGGATTTTATGTTAATAAGCTGCGTAGCTAAATCAGATAATAAGAGTCTAAAGTTCTTAATAGTCTTGTTTCACGCTACACTTAGAAAAACACTTTTATTTTTGTATCGATTTTTCCATCAGAAAAGCTGTTTTCTATGTCACAATTAGTTTTTAAAGTTATTGACCTTTATGAAACATTATTTTCTGAGCTTATTGAAAGTAACTGAAGTATTGTGATAGTTCTGATTAACAGATCTTTTTTTCTCCAAGTTTAAAATTTAAACAACCTAAATGCGTTATAAGATATTTTTGGTCATGTTTCTGTCTCGTCTGTTCGTCGATATTTCTTGCGAACGCCTTTATTTTAAAAATCTACTTGTCCGGGGTATGCCCTACATTAATTTAAAGCTTCTGTACTTCTACTCTACTACTTCTCTCGCGAATACGCACAGAACACGCTATACACAAGAAGCTTAAAATGGATAAAGAATGTATGGTCTAAAAGTCCCAAAAAGGTGGTGCTTCTCAGCAGCAAACCATACTAAACTAGTGTGTTTTTTTTTATCAATAATCCCCTGTGATCAGTGCTTATCACTGTTATCACATTATAGTTATCATTATTGTCTCATTATTGTTATCACTATGATACGCACGTGTTTACAATTGGTAAACACTATACTTTTTCTGTCTAGGCAGGGAAATATTTCACTGACTGTTTCAATTACTTTTCTGCCTGTTTTTAATATTTTAATGACAAATCAGTGAAATAGTACTTTCCAGCCTATACAAAGCAGTTAAGTTATGTTTAATTTTTCTGCCGTGAGTAGATAAAAAAAATACGTGTGGTGTCGTGGGACACCCGGTAGGAACGAAGATTAAATGTAAATTATTTAATTACAGTGCTAAGTATATGATACTAACTACTTATACATGGCGGAGTTAGAATAAGAGACAAAATTAAAAGTAACTATTTGTACTAGCGAAGTTAAGGCAAAATTAAAAGAAAAACTTTTATCTTTGAAAAGAGCGTCTTACAATAAATGATGTATTGTAAATTGAGAAAAAAGTTAATTTTAATTAGTTTATAGTTAAAGCAGATGGTTGTAGAGCAGAAAAGAACTGACCCATCAGACCTCCGTCGGCGAATCTCCAATCAAAATATTTATTAAAAAATATAAATCACTGACACTAAAAAACTTCTGCTTGTATCAGGATGAAATTTTACATGCCTGTTTCAATTGTACTTAAGACGATGTGTATGAAGTTTTAATGAAATCGTTACATTAGAACGTAAGATATCGGTATAAACGTTGTTTTCTTTATTAACGTTTAGGTCCACTTTAATAAATTAAGCGATCTTTATCACTTCATAGCAGCGTGGGTGTTCGTTTTACGAAAAAAAAAATATTTAAAAAAGTTGTTTGTCTCATTAAATAGATGAAGTTAGAATTTTTTCCCGTCCAAAAAATCCAATTTTAAATTTGAAGCTTAACGTTTACGCGAGCGTAGCGCGTGAACGCTTGGGCAGATAACGTTGTCCAACGAACTTAGCCTGGGCATTTGTAAAATGAACATGTGTACCAAGTTTCAACTAACTCGGTGATCTTTTACTCAAGTTATTGTCATCGGTAGATTTCGTGACGGATTTTGCGTGACGGTGATTTTGGTCGTTTTTTTCGGATTTACTCCCAGGCTCCAGAACGTGCCATAAGGAACTTCGTTCCAAAAAAATTCCCTATTATCAACTATTAGGTTTAAATTTTCATTTACATCACAATAGGGTGATGTGAATGACGATTTAGAGCATATTGTAATGTTTTGTGTAAAGTTTTTAATGCATTTTAAATTACTCACCAGCGATGCAACACAACCTTTCAGTTATTCATTTCGGTCAATCTCCATTTACAAACATATATTCCAATTCCTAATTCCTAGTGCATTCAAACATAGAAATCTAATTTATTGAAAATATTTATTTTACTGGATTATAATATTAATTAAACCATGTATATATAACAATCTAATAAACGGTTGCACTCTTGTTATGGCTGTCTGGTTTTTATGAACCAATGCCTAAATGAAAAAAAATATACTGCCAATTGGTGTGGCACATAGCTTCCTCGCATCCTATCACGTACTTGATTACTTTGCTTTTACAAGTCTTGTCTAATTTGTTTAATTGCTTGCCCTTTTTTTAATCTGCCAAAAGAGAAGTTGCAATATTATTTTCTTAAGTTGTTTTTCTAAAACAACCTTGTATTTTATCTTTCCTTCGGACTTAGTTTCGCAGGTTTGTTTGGTTGGTCTGCCTCTATCAAGGCTTTAAACTGCTGCTATCCTTGCAATAATTCATTGCTTGAAAATTGTGAGTTACATTAAGCATTCCAATTGTTCCAATTCTTATTCTGCTAGAAGTATTTGATGGCGTTTTTCTTTTCTCGAGATATGGATTAAGATTAAATAATTGTTGCTTTCGAGCTTACCGAAGGTAACGGAAGCTATGTGATCGTTCTGAAGAACTAAAAAGTTTTAGGTCTCCGATTTCAAAAATTCAAAGACAGACAACCGTTTCAGACATCTGGGATCATTTTTGGTTCCGTGTCTGTCTGTCGGTCTGTCTGACGGTCAGTCTGTCGGTCTGTCGGTCGGTCTGTTTTCAATTTTTGTGAACCAACGTATCTTAAAAACTACACGTCCAATTTTAATGAAATTTGGGCGGTAGGTCATGTGTAGCCCATTGTTGGTCCCATATAAGTTTTAACCTTCTGCGCTCATTTTTTTCTCTTCCACAAAAGCACAAACATACATTAATTTACACCTATAGCTTCAAAAGTAGGTACTTATCTAATTACAACTTTTATAGTTTATCGAAAGTAGCCCGCAGATAGCCCCAGATTACTTTGAACCGTCTGCGCTCTTTAACTTTTGCTTAATTGATAGTTTAATTTAAGTATAAAATCAAAACAATTTTGACAGATTAAAAAAACGGAGGAAACAATTAAACAAATTAAACAATAATGGCTTGTAAATGCATAAAATATAAAATTAATATTGCACGTGATAGGATGCGAGGAAGCTATGCGCCATACCAATTGACAGTCTATTTAAAGACTAATATAATTTTTGGATCGATTAATTTGATAATTATAATTTTAATTGATATTGCAATTCTTTCCTTGTTATTGCTTTTATTAAGGTTATGTATTCACCAATAGCTTCTTTTAGTGTTAGTGCCTGCTAAAAATGCAATCGACTCTAGACTGTTAATCGTGATGCTTGCGTGCTAAATGATTTGATTGATCGTAATATCGGAATAGAAATAACGTGTTGGATCATCCAAAGTGATAAGGAATCTAGATTTGAAACAACTTGAAGCGTTTTGTTATTGATACAAAGGAAGATCGGGTTTGGAAGCATGTTGAATCTTTTTACAAGCCTCTTTTAGTGGAACCAATTGAAACTATATGAATTAATTGGATCTGCAGACATCTTGCTAAGACGCAGTCACTTTAAATAAAACACTTATACTTTCTCGTTCTAAATCTAACGATAAACAGACAACGGATGTGTTTTTTTTTATAAAAAGAAAATAGGGTTCAATTTAATTAATCCCACCAAAAATATTAACTTCATGCAAGAAATCAACGTAAACAAATTAATTTGGTATGATGTACATAAAATAGAGACTTCAATTTATGAATTCTGGTGATTTTTATGATCTTAAAATAATTTATAACTCTTAATTTCTTATATAAGACGTTGCATTGTTCTATTCGGTGTGTTGTAGGCGATTTTTTTTGTCTTATTAAGATTTATAAAACTTATCTTTAAGAGTAATTAAGATTATTGTGAGATTAAATACAATCTTGATAAAAAAAAGAAAAAAGAAAGTTATTTATCGTGCCTAATAATAAAATAGAGGAATGTTTTGCATTTACATAAATAGACTCCAAACTACGATTCGGAGAGTATTTTATTCTTAGTAATGGAATAAATGTTGTGTAATATAGTCCTGATTCTATTCTAAGAATGCTTTGGAAACAAAACTATTCAGGCATTTCATTTAATTGCTTGGCCTACCTCAATATAGGAAACATAGCTCCTAATACCTTAGACTTAGCATGAGCCCCGCGTGGAGCGTATAGTGAAGGCTTACATTGGATTTATGTACTATATTAATTTGACAAATAATGTATACCTACTCATTTTTTTCCTCTTCACGGAGAACATTGAAATGTCGATTCGTAGATTCAATGCCCGAAAAAACATATCCACGATTCAATGTTTTTCCCATGAAATAGGGAAAATTATTATTATTATTATTATTTTTTTTTTTATGATATCAAATCTTTATTACCCTAACATTAAAGTTAATAAAATCTCTACGCTTACAATACTTCGTAACGTAATAATCAACAGTGGAGAGAATTATGTCTGGAGATTTTGGTCTAGATTGCGTTATTGGTTGACGTGGAAACTACTCTTTGGCATTAATCTTGATTTTTATCAATACCTTATTAGGACACCACTTCCATCAACTAGCTAAGCATTTACTCATGGTGCTGGGTGAACACAAAACATGGGGAAATGTACATTTTTAAGTTTGTAAAAAATTAATATTAATGTCATTTCTATTCGCTCCTATCGCATCTACCTACTATAAATCAATAATTTATAAAAATAATAATCAAATTTCCCTTTTTTTGTCATTCTATTGATTTGAGAAATCCTAGAGGAACATTATTTTTGTGCTTGAGGAGTGTGTATTTATATGTTGCGTATTGTGTTTAAATATTTATTGGAATAAGAAGGTACAAAATATGGTACAATTGAAAGAAATAAAAATATAGTTTCACTCCGGACACGTTTTAATTTATGCTTGTCTCGCGTTATGATATTTCACCTGCGACCTTTTTGTAGAGGTTTCATAAAATAATAGTGTCTTGTCTGAGGATAGAAACCGGGACCCTTTATTTTAAGTCGGTGACTACTAAATTACATGCCCATTTCCCAGACACCTATTATGCATAATGTTTACGATGCTTTCCTTTTATATGTACCATTGTAACCATGACCCCTTTTTATTGTAATTGACACCTATGTAATCATGTTTAACACTCGGGCTCATAGATTTCTTGACAGCTTTCATGATTGAAATATTAACTGTTTATTTATTTTTTTTTTTTTTTACATATTTAAGAAAACAAGAATCAATATCATTGTATTTTTCGAATGAAAGAATATATAAAAAGAGCTATTTTTAAAAATGACGATTTAAAAACTGTATATATTTTTTAATAAAGAACAGCCATTCAATAGCCTTAAAATCATAATTTATTATATGTCTACTCATGTTTTTTTAAAAATATATTTGACCGCTGGATATTTTTGGACTTATTGTATTATAATAGAATTTTTTTTAAAGTAAAAAAATAGTTTCAAAAAAATATTTTAGTAATTATGTTATATTTATGTATTAAAAGTTTTATCACATATATATTTTTTGTTGTGAATGTAGGTCAGATGAGCGACCCACTTTTATACGCAGTAAGGTCAAGAGCTTCGGCTGGACTCGTGAAGTTTCGGAAAGGTTCGTGTATTTTCGCCTCGCCCTTTTCCCTTTGACCCCGAACTGAATTTGTATTCTATATTTAAACAAAAGCTATAAAAGAACCATTGCCGTCGTTTTTCCTGCTCGGAGATTTTTTACTTCTTTTTATTATTTCATAAATACACGTGCACTTTTTGTCAAAATGATTCATAAAAAAAAATTGGAGGAAGCATTATTGTTATAAGAACAGTGTAATTTGTTGTTAGGTCTTATTTTAAGGATTCACGTGATATGTGATATTGTTTTATTGTTAGGTCTATCGTATACTAAAAATGAAGACTATCATATACTAAACATGAATCTTGAATAAATGTATGAGAATTTGTTTTGTAAGCGATATTACTGATAGGACTAAATTAAAAGTTTTATTTATTAAAATACTATATATTAGAGAAAAAATAAAATAGACTTATTTATAAGGATATCATTGTAAAGAAAGTAAATTTATTTATTAAGTATATTAAATAATACATTTACGTAAGGGATAGATACGATTTTATTTCATTTGCATTAATGAAGCTTAAAATTTGAACTTTTTAATTAATAACTTGATTTATTAAAAATTATTAAAAAAAAAAGTCTGAAATGCAAAACGATATTGGTACATACTATTTAAAAAATAACTAACATATTAATTAAAACTAATATGTAAGAAATTAATAAGTATTAATTAATAAATATATAATTTATAAATAATTTATCATGGCCATAAACTATTTGTTTTTAAAGCACAAATAAATACGAATAAATTGAACAACTATAACTTCAAGGTAGATATGAGGTTATGTTTAGGTTATAAAATGGAACTAAATATTTGTCCTTCAGGCCGAATTCCAAAATTATTTTGTTTCTTGTTTTGTTTTGAAAATTGTTTATATTTATATTATCATTTGGTATGATAAAAAAAATAATATAATAAAGTTTAAATTTAAATTAGCATTGTACTATACTTTATAATAATGACCAACTAGGATAATATAACTACCTTAACATCTTCCACTAAGATAACTATTATAAAGTTCGAATGCCTTATTAATTGAATTGCCTAAATTTGAATGCATCAACGGTACCATCTATGGATAGACAATACGGAAATGTTCATAATTCATGGTGAATAAAAATTCAAAAATAAAAATTTATAAACAATGAACTAATAAATTTTGGAGTTGAGTTCTGGATTCCGCAGTGGCAACATCTACTGTTCCCTGTTCTACAAGCTCTCTGTATAAATAGAGCTATAGTGATTGGATATTTGTGATTTGTTTGGACTATAGTGACTAATTTTTATATGCAGACAATTGTTAATTTATTAGTTTATTATTAGTGCTGGTTCAGTGAGACTTAATAATTATCAATTTTATTTACGTAGAATAACTACGTTCACCTCCAACAGTTTCAAGTAATTTCTACTCTACATCAAGATTTGGATAATATATAACACAGGACTAACTACAAAGCAGACATCAAGGTAAAGAAAAACTTGGAATTAAAACTTTACTCTTAGGATCTGACAAACTAAAGAATTTCACACATGAATATATACATATAAATTCTGAGTATATATATATATTTACTTTATTCAAAGTAATATTTAGGTAGACATGCTGGTGCCAATGGATTGGTGACCTAATTCCAGCTCAGCTCTCGGTTCTCGCCTTTCTCTGTGTTTTGCTTTGCTCAGCAATAATAAACCATTGGACAACTAAATCAAATGCCTTTGATCATTTAAATCTTTTCTTATTATATAACTATATATCTATATATATATATCGTTTATTTTATTATTATTATTATTATTTTTTTTTTTTTATTATTTTATTTTATTTTTTTTTTCTTCTTGAGATTTTTAACGTAAAGCTGACTTTACATTCTAAAACCTCTTCTCTTCAGCCCCATTATTATTTATATTATTATATATAAATATATATGTATATATTATAATTTTTTTTTTCTCTTTCCTTCTCTCATTAATAGGTTTATTTTATGTATTTTAATTTATATATATATATATATATATATATATATATTTTTTTTTTTTTTTTTTTTTTTTTTTTTTTTTTTCACGGTAGGATTTATGATGTAATAATTTTGTTATAATCATAAACCCTCTTCTTATGTATGGGCTAATATATTTTTATTTAGTTATTTTCATTTATTTCATATATATATATATATATATATATATTTTTTTTTTTTTTTTTTTTTTTTTTTTTAAATAATATCTCTTTACACTCTATTTTTTTATTTACATCTCAGGCAGTTTGATCCCTAGCTGTGCTAGTGGCTCTTCAAAGTTTAGCTAAGGGTTATGTCTATCCCTTTAAATAGAAACGAGGAGATAAAGACAAGATACTGGACTGATCCTTGGGCAAAGTTTCATTGGAGTGAGTTGAAACCACCGCAGAGCGTTGCAGGAACATCTTTTAGTGGGATAAGCTGGCCCACTCAAGCATCAATGCCTGACCCATCTGAGGGATTAAGGTCAGGATCCACAAGCTCCACGTCCTTACCTAGGTCAGGTTCAGCTACAAGCAAAGACTGGTCCGAGCTATTTGGAGAATGGGACCGTCGTTACGCCAGGACAGCTTCAAGTCAGAGTCTAAACTCTAGCTACTGGTGGGACCCTAATGAGCATGGGAAGGGTCCTGGGCTAAACGACGCTTCCACCAATACAGAAGATCGGACAAAAAGGTCAGAGCCTTTAATAATGGAGAAAGGAATTATGGCAGGTGTTTTTGCCAAAACATTAGGGGACTTGGCTTTAGCGTCCTCGTTAGGTCAGAGAAAAAGAGCAGTAGAAGGTGAAATAAAACCGCATGTGGTGCAGATTAAATCTGTGCCAAATGATGGATTTCTACCCGATCTGATTGAGGCACTTGCTCCAGTGCATACAAAGAAAAACGAACTATCCATTGAAGGAAAGGCTGAGGTAGTTAAAGGCTGGATAGAGTTGGGGAAGGCCAAACAAAGGATACTAGCTTGTAGGAAGTGGAGGAAACAAGTGAAAAAATTGTACACACAGAGGATTTCCTATGTAAGGTCTAATTTAGACGAACTAAAAAATAAAAAATAAAAAGAGGAGGTCAAGGAATTAAAACACTTGGCCAAACGGGAAATCAGAGCCTTGGAGGAGAGAAGAAAAGCAGACCTAGAGGTGATACGGAAAGTCGGTGCAGGAGAAATCGTGGTGGCTTTCTCTAAGGATGAAAACAATTTAGAGGGAGACAAAAGACAAGAAAAGAATGAGGAGATACCAACACCTTTACCGAGGAAAATGACTCCGAGCCAAACTGCCCAGTTTATCCGGGAGTCTACAGAATCTAGTGAGCCAATATCTTCTACTAGCTCATCAAGCTCGGATGAAGAGAAACCTCATAGGCCATTAAGGATGAAAGGAGGAGCTCCGCGCAAGAAGAAGCCAAGTAAAGAAGCATTAGAGAGAAGCAGTAGCTATTGGAGAGAAGAAGATTTTGGTAGTGCTACTGTCAAAACTGCGTATGACGCTCTAGAAAGATTGGACCGAAAGGTTAGAGAGTTAGGTCTCTCTAAAAACTCAAAATTAGAGAGGAATGATGCATACACCCTCTTGACAGAACTTGCTATTGCCCGGCAGGCCACAAGTGATCTCTCAATAGCTCTCATGAAAGCGAGAGGAATAATAAATTCAAAAACATCTGGCAAGGTTAAAGAGATACCTAAGACTGGACTTCCTACCGCAGCCGAAATCACGACTACAAGTAATCAGGTCGCTGAACCAGTCCCTGTAAAACGGAGTCTGGAAACAAATTTCAGTCTACCTAAAAAGGTGTCTTTCGCAAGCGTAGTAAAAGACAACCTTCAATCAGATGACAATGCAACGGTAATAGCTACGCCTGAAGAAGGAGCAAAAGAAAATAAGTGGGAGACAAAGAAAGGGAAGGGTAAAAACAAGACTTCCAAGACTAGGCCATCTAAATCCTCACTAGGAGGAAATAAGGTGGAATACGAGACCCAAATAAAGAACAAGGCAGTCTCACCACCCATGGACTTGAGGAGGACAGTAGTAATAAGCCCAGTAAACGAATCTACCATCAAAAGCCTTGAGGCACTAAGACATGTGTTGATGGAAAAGCTTAGACCTCTAATAAAGCACATCGATGTTGTTGGTATGAGGAGTAAAGTCAAAGGCATTGCTTATGCCCTCGAATGCTCTTCAAGTGAAGGCAGAGATAAACTTCTTCACTGTGAAAGGCTAAGCGAACTTGGCCTTAAGGCTGCACTACCAACGATGCCTGGAGAGGCCGTAGAAATAGTTGGAATACACATAGATGTCTCACAGGAGGACATACTAAATGAACTATGGGAAAAAATCTGCGTAGTTTCTATAGTGAGGAAGCATTTAAAAGCAAGGTATTCCTAAGATATAGTATACCTTGTGGATGGATAAAAGGAGGAAAATTTGTTCGTTGGGTGGTTGAGCTCCCTACTGAAATGAAGGAGAGACTACTAAAAGCGGGGTATGTGAGGATAGAGTGGTCTCGACTTGCAATTAAGAACCACGTCTGGACGGCAAGATGCTGGCGCTGTTTGAGGATGGGTCATCACAAATTCCAGTGTAAAGAAGTAGCTCAAGCATGTACTCACTGCTCAGCTATTGGCCACTGGAAAAAGGAATGCCCTAAAGCCAATGAGGGGCCTACCTGTCTACCATGCAAGGAGAAAGGTCGCCCTTTTCAGCACAGCATTACAGACACAAAATGCCCAGAATATAAAAATGAAATAAAACGTCAGGCAGCAAATAGAGCCAGGAGTATGAATCACCGAGAAGATCTTCCCACTGCCAGTTCAGCTCCAGCAGCAGAAGACATCACTTCAAGAATTCGACCACGTGAGGAATCAGACGACTCGGACTCTTCTTACATGGAAAGGAAGAAAACAAAAGAGGGGGTTAAAGGAATAATAGTAGGAGAGGAGGATATTGAGCCCGAAACGTTTTTCTCCCCATAATGAGTGTTAGGTTTAATAATAGAATTAAGTTTTTACAGGCCAACATTCAGCATGGGGGTGCTGCTAGCACAGTTTTTTGTAAGAAATTTCTAGATGTAAGTGCAAATGTTGGCCTAATTCAAGAACCGTATGTAAATAAGGGACTTATACGTGGTTTGGGAATTTCGGGGGGTACTATTTTCTATTCTACAGATAGTGAGGTTCCGCGTGCCTGTATTATAACTAGGAACATTAATGCGACCCTTATACCGGAGTTTTGCCGAAGGGATATGGTGGCAGTAAAGCTTAAAGGGAATCTGCTGGGGCATGGGAAGCGAGACATTATAGTTTGTTCACTTTATTTGCCCTACGACTCTATGGATCTGCCCCCTCCATCTTGCTTTGTGGATCTAGTCCGCTTCTGCACAGAAAATAAGCTTTCCCTTCTAGTAGGTGCTGATGCTAATGCGCATAATTTAGTATGGGGTAGCAGTGACACTAACCCTAGAGGTGCAGCCTTACTTGAATTTTTATCTAGCACACAGCTTTTTGTCCTTAATAACGGGGCTGTCCCTACTTATTTCACAGCAAGAAGAAAAGAAGTGATCGACATATCTTTCTGCACAGAAGATTTACTAACATGTGTTAAGGATTGGCATGTTATTCAGGATGAATCTCTATCAGACCATAGGCACATCCTATTTATGATAAAAGTTCCCCCTCCACAAGAGATTCGATTCAGGAACATTAGAACCACTGACTGGGTCATATATCGAAAGGTGCTCAAAGAAGAACTTGACAAAGTAGGACACTGTCCCAACGGACTTAAAGAAACCGAAGACTACGTACAAGCACTTACAACAGCCATAAGTACAGCGCATGAAACTAGTTGTCCATTACAAGTCCGTTCCCAAAGGTTCTCAACACCTTGGTGGACTCATAAAGTAGAATCTCTTAGAAGACAGGTTAACAGAATCTTGAACAAAGCTAAAAGAAATAATTTGCCAAAGCTTTGGGAGGAATATAAGTCCGTCCGTAGAAAATACAAGGCACAAATTAAAAAAGCTAAGAGGGATGCTTGGCGAGCCTACTGTGCAGATATTGGGGGAATAGCTCCAGCGGCAAGATTTCACCGGATTCTCTCCAAAGCACCGACCGATATGTGTAGTGGTCCCTTACTGCTTAATGGAGGCACATTTACTTCTTCAGAGGAGGAGGCCCTTAAATATCTGGTAAATACACATATGCCAGGCTCCGATATAAGTGAGGACATTGAAATATCTGATTTTCCTATGGCTTTACCTGTGGAAGGAGCTCAAGCCTTAGCAGATACTATCATTACAAACAATAAGGTGGAATTTGCAGTGAAAAGCTTTGCCGCATTTAAATCCCCTGGCTGTGATGGGATTATGCCAATAATGCTCCAACAAGGCCTGGATCTGATTATTAACGATTTAGCTAAGATCTACCGAACCTTCCTTTCTCAAGGAACTATCCCTAGCTCCTGGAGGGAGGTGCGCATTGTTTTTATACCAAAGCAGGGTAAACCCGATTTTACTCTTCCTAAATCTTACAGACCCATCAGTCTTACTTCGTTCTTATTAAAGACCTTGGAAAGGCTGGTGGATAGATGGATTAGGAACAACATAACCATTCCATTAAGCAAGCAGCAGTATGCATATCAAGCAGGAAAATCTTGTGAGGCAGCACTTCACCATTTAGTTTGCAAAATCGAAAGAGCCCTCAATAAGCAACAGCTGATGCTGGGACTCTTCATGGACATTGAAGGGGCTTTTAATTGTGTTTCTGTTGAATCCATCAGCCAAGCTGCTTCTGACCATGGTGTTCACCCAGTTATAGTGGCATGGATCAGATCAATGCTATCTCTTAGACTAGCTAAAGTTGAGAGAAATGGACACAGCATAAAAATGGCTATAAGGAGAGGCTGTCCTCAAGGTGGAGTTCTGTCACCGTTACTTTGGTGCCTTGTAGTGGATAGTCTCATAAAGCTCATTCTGAAAGATGGGATTTACATTCAAGCTTATGCAGATGATGTAGCAGTTCTGGTTCAGGGCAAGTTCACTACCACAGTATTTGAGCTTGCACAAAGAGCTCTTCATTCTGTTGAAAAATGGTGTTATAATCACGGCCTCGGAGTTAATCCTGAAAAAACAGTGGTGACACTATTTACAAAAAAAAGAAAATTGGATGGAAGTAAAGAACTGATGCTAAGTGGTAAGAAGCTTAACCTCGCAGACTCAGTAAAATATCTAGGTGTAATTTTGGACAAAAAACTGACCTGGAAACTTCATCTTGAAGCAAAACTGAATAAGGCAATGGCGGCCTTTTGGGTATGCCGGAAGGCCATTGGTCCCACCTGGGGATTACAACCTAAAGTACTGCATTGGATCTTTACTGCCATGGTGAGACCAATTCTTTCCTATGCATGTGTCGTCTGGTGGCCAAGGATATCCTTAGGAACTGCAAAGAAATCACTTCAGCACCTCCAAAGAACGGCTTGTGTTGGTATACTAGGAGCAATGAAAACTACACCAACCCTGGCACTTGAGGCTATGCTATGCTTACCACCTTTAGAGATGTACCTGAAGTACGAAGCTATGTTAGCTTCATATCGCCTGCACTGTGCTGGTTTATGGATGGGATATGACAGTATAGGCCACAGTGCAATATGGAATTGTATCACAGAAATCTGCCCGGAAGTAGTGATGTTACAGGACTCTATGATACCACAGTGGGATTTTGACATTAGCTGGGAGTATCTGCTTCCTTCAAGACAAGACTGGGAACCTGGAGATGATCCTCAAGTGCCACCAGGAACAGACATGTGGTTCACCGACGGGTCCCGAATCGAAGAATTATCAGGGGCTGGGGTTTTCTGTGCAGAACCCCGATATGAGCTTAGTGTGAGCTTAGGCAAATATGCCACTGTATTTCAGGCAGAGATATATGCAATTTTGGCCTGTTCTCAAATTATCCTGAATAAAAATATGCTTAACAGACAAATCAGAATCTACTCTGACAGCCAGGCAGCGATCAAAGCACTGGTTGCACCAAGGTATACATCTAAGCTGGTTGCTGAGTGCAAAAGCCATCTTAACACTCTTGGACAACTTAACAAGGTACAACTGATTTGGGTTCCTGGACATTGTGGCATTGAGGGGAATGAGATTGCTGACCAGTTAGCTAAAACGGGTTCCAATTCGACCCCAATTACACCAGAACCAGTTGTAGGCGTGCCACGTTGTGGAGTGAAACATTCCATAAGGACATTCATGAGGCTAGATATGAACAGAATATGGAACACTGCTTCAGGTATGCGACAATCAAAAATGATGATCCGGGAACCATCTCAGCATCTTACCAGATCGCTGCTCTCGCTCAAAAAGCAATCCTGTCACCTTTTGACAGGATTTCTTACTGGACACTGCATGCTAAATCGACATCTACATCTGCTTGGCCTAGCAGAAAGCCCAGTGTGCAGGCTGTGCGAGGAAGAGGATGAAACACCTTCTCATCTTATTAGCAGCTGTCCTGCATTAACACGCTTGAGGTGGCGAATCTTTGGCTCAGCCATCCTGCCAATTGAAGAACTAAGGTTACTTCCCCTAAACAAGGTGCTCACTTTCTGTGGGTCTGTTAGCTTGCTTAGAGGATAGGGTACTATAGGATGGACTATTAAACCGGGTTTGCACCTTGGATCCACTCATGAGGTCTTATTGCTTCGGACTTTTTTTTTTTATAAAAAAAAGTCCCCCGGAAAAAAAAAAAAAAAAAAAAAAAAAAAAAAGGGATAGATACGATTTTATTTCATTTGCATTAATGAAGCTTAAAATTTGAACTTTTTAATTAATAACTTGATTTATTAAAAATTATTAAAAAAAAAAGTCTGAAATGCAAAACGATATTGGTACATACTATTTAAAAAATAACTAACATATTAATTAAAACTAATATGTAAGAAATTAATAAGTATTAATTAATAAATATATAATTTATAAATAATTTATCATGGCCATAAACTATTTGTTTTTAAAGCACAAATAAATACGAATAAATTGAACAACTATAACTTCAAGGTAGATATGAGGTTATGTTTAGGTTATAAAATGGAACTAAATATTTGTCCTTCAGGCCGAATTCCAAAATTATTTTGTTTCTTGTTTTGTTTTGAAAATTGTTTATATTTATATTATCATTTGGTATGATAAAAAAAATAATATAATAAAGTTTAAATTTAAATTAGCATTGTACTATACTTTATAATAATGACCAACTAGGATAATATAACTACCTTAACATCTTCCACTAAGATAACTATTATAAAGTTCGAATGCCTTATTAATTGAATTGCCTAAATTTGAATGCATCAACGGTACCATCTATGGATAGACAATACGGAAATGTTCATAATTCATGGTGAATAAAAATTCAAAAATAAAAATTTATAAACAATGAACTAATAAATTTTATAATTTAAGTTTTAAGTGATTTTTGAATTTTTTTTCAATTTAACTACATAAAAGAAGTCGACATATAAAAGTCGCTCCCAACGACAAAACGTCATGTCGAAAAATATTTTGTTCGCCATTTTTAAAATTCACACAAAAAAATTTCAAAATTTCAATTTTTTGTTTATCTTTGAAAACAGAAAAAAATAAATGAGTGATGCATACTACCTGGGACACCCTGTTTATAGATATTTTTAAATAAATTATTTTATTGTATTATAATTCGTCGTTCAATCCTTGTGTAAGATATTATACCTGTAAAATTATAATTTACGATGAACGAAATTTGCATTCAAGCTTAATAAATATTTATTTGTTATTTATTACAGGACCTTTTCTGTTAAAAGTAATACTTCCATATCGTTCTAGAGTCTAGTTCATTCTTTACATGCTTCCAAAGCGTGAAATTTGACTTTATCTCGCTCTAAAAGGTTTTTCAAAATGGGTATTCCAAACAATGTTGCCCTTGGTATTTCCTCCCCCAAGCCCAACAGGTAAACTAGGATCGATACTTGAAGCCCTCTCCCTTTACTGTCGAAATGAATCAGAGAGGAGATTTGGGTGTGTTCGATTTATAGTCAAAGGGTCCATTGTCCATTATGGTATTCGCTTGGTCAAAATCCTGGAATTTCATTATCATAACCGTAAAACTTAGTTTCCAACTGGAGAGATTTTGTGAGATTTAATGAATTTCCACTGATTGATGATACTCATATTTGAACATAACTTGTTTTTCCTATTAATTCTTACTCAGACAATGTGTTAAAGCTTCTCTTCGTGCCAAAATTGAAGCATTAAACATCTAAAATGCTTTCAACTTCGTTGTCTTCTCTTGCATTTAGTTATTGTTTATTGTTATGTGTTGTTGTTCTAGTTATTTAGTAATTAATTTTTAATTAAATATACACAATATGCTGTGTGGTACCGGAAAAACCAGAATTTCCTTTTCAAACTAGTTTTAGGAAAGCGCTTTAGTCAAAGTCGATATTGACTATATTGAACTAGAATTCTCTAGTAATATCAGTTTTTCTTGTGCAATGGAGCAGTTAAAAGAATTATTAAAACTAAACTTTTGGAACTACAATCGATCTTTTGTATCAATATCTATTCTTTGTTTACACTCGATAAGTACTTTGCAATTCATTGTTTCTTTATGATCGATTCTTAAATGTTAGATGTTGCACCCCTAGAGACACAAAAAAATAAATTTATTACATTGTGTCACTTTTATATTTTAGACACGGCTACTACTTCTATAACTTATCTATTCTCTTTGTTCTAGGATGTACATATCTTTCCTAGGGATGAATATTTTGTTTATTTTTTGTCGGAAAAATCCCGCTTGTTTAATGACTTAGATTTTCATATCCCTGATTTATGGTGTTCGAATGTTTCCAAAATGTTTGGTACCTTTATCCTACATGATTATACTTATACATACCTATTCACAGTGCGGCATGGTTTTTGTGATTTTTTTTTACGTATGTTTAAAAAGACGAACGTAGCTCATCATTGGCAATATCAACATGCATGTTCAGGAACAGTTATTTTGGAATCACGGATTTGCCCCTCTCCCTGGACAATAATTAGTTGGTGATTTTATCTTACTTATAGCTATATATTACATGTTACATGTATTCTCGTGATAATAGTTGTAATAGTGGATAGAAAAAAAGTTAAATTTGTCAATGAAATAAATCTTTAACAATAAATATACTATAACAATAAATATATACAAAATAACTAAATATTTAAAAAGGACTAAGACTAAATAGTGAATTTTTGTACAATCTTTATGCAAATTATGGATTCGAAAAATTAGCTCTGTGGTTATTATGGTATTAGGAGTTATGAGCGCTATTTTGTTAAAACAATTTGATTAGGAATTATGATTCTTATTATGTGTTTTAGGTATCTGAATTGTTAGAATGATAGTAGTCATTGAAGAGTGAGTTGGTTATAATTGTTGTTGTAGGATTGTGAATTTGTTGTTAAAACGATAGTTACATGACAGTGAGTTTGTTAGAATGACAGTAATTGGACAGAAATTTTGTTAGAACAAAAGTTGTAGGTTCATTTTGAAAATTGTGGTTATTGGAACGTGAGTTTGTTTGAACGGTAGTTAATAATTATACTTTTGTTAGAATGATAATATTAGAGGTGTTCTAATTTGATAAAGCGATAAATTGATAACATTGAGTTTGTTCGAATTTGTTAACTTGAAAGTTGTAGGTTCTCGATTTTGCTAAAAAGATTGTGGTAGGATTGTGATTATATCAGAATGAACGTTGTAAGATTGTTAAAATAATAGTGGTAACAATTCGCTATCGCTGTTGTATCCTGCCACTTCAGTGATTGCGGAAAAGAACTCTCAATAATAGTGTTTATCTTGTGTGGAAAAAGTACATTGTAAGAAAATATAAATTCCATCATTGGCTTTTAATTTCTAAAATAGCGTTTGACGTTTTTTTATATTGATCACATTCGTCTTTGAGAATCATTGGTAATATCAACATTGCATGTTCAGGAACAGTTATTTTAGAATCACGGATTTGCCCTTCTCCCTTAAGGACGATAATTAGTTGGTGATTTTATCTTACTTATAGCTATGTGTTGTGAGTTCTCTCATTAGAGAGCTTTCCTGTGTGCGTGATCTCAATGTAAGCTTCTATCACCTTTTTGCAGGGATGATAGAATTTGCATCAGTTATTGTTGCATGACGTCGTATCACGTAGGTGGTTACAATTAACTTTTATAAATTATTTGTTAACTTAACCTACTCGTACGATTAAATGTATATTAATTAGCATATATATATATATATATATATATATATATATATATATATATATATATATATATATATATATATATATATATATATATATATATAATAATAATAATAATAATAATTTGATTAAAAAAAAAAAAATAAATAAATAAAATAAAAAAATAGTTCAAATCAAACTCTAAGAATTGTAGTCACTGAAAGTATATGCCATAATACAGGGTGGGGTAAAAGATATGAATCGGTTGTAAAGGGATGTAGAACAAAACAATTCAACTTATAGAATTTAGATTTATATTGCTCGATGCGGTAGACAATCTAGCTTTTTCTATCAAGTTTTAAAGATTACATCATTAAGATGGCGGCCGTCAGCCGCGATGCATTCTTGAAGGCGATTCCGGAAGTTTTCAACCGCTTGTCTGCACATTGGGATGTGTATAGCCGTAGCTTCCTCCCTGATTTTTTCCTTAAGTTCTTCCAGAGTGTGTGGACAATGTTTAAAAACTTTTCCCTTTTGGTATCCCCTAAGGAAAAAGTCCCAAATACTTAAATCTGATGAGCGCGCAGGCCACTCCACTTCAACCCTCACAGAGATCAGTCGCTGGGGGAACATTTTCCTCAATTTCACTATTGAAATTCTAGCTGTGATGGATGTAGCCGGTCCTGTTGGAACCAGATGTCTCCCAGATTGTTTGCCTCACTCAATTCTTTCAGTTCAGGTTCAGAAAACTCTTCCAACATTGACACATAACGCTCAGCGGAGATAGTGACGGTGCGCCCATTATCCTTGAAAAAGTAAGGCCCATTAACCCCAAATTGGGACGCTGCACACCATAAAGTCACTTTAAGAGAGTGGAGCTGTCTCTGGTGAATTTCCCTTGGGTTTTCACTAGCCCAATAGCGAAAATTCTAACTAAAAAAAACTAGTTTATAAAAATTAGATAGATAGATTCTTGTTTTTTTTTTTTTTTTAAATTAGATAGATTGTAAAATTCTACCTAAAAAACTAGATTCTCTCACTGCCACAACGAAGCCCCTCCCCTCTTCCCCCCACTACCACAAGCCGAGCTCTTGCTGTTCAAAACCAATTCATATCTTTTGTCCCACCCTGTATATGTACTATTATTTATGTGATATGAAAGCTAATTGAGTTCAAGTCAAAGATTAAACACAAGAATGAGAAATTGCTTTATAGGGTTAGGTTTTTACTTCCGATCTTACCGAAGGTAACGGAAGCTATGTGATCGTTCTGAAGCACGAAAAACTTTTTGGTCTCCGATTTAAAAAATTCCAAGACAGAAATCCGTTTCAGACATCAGGGAACATTTTTGGTTCCGTGATTTTGCTAAATTGATACTTTAACGTGTAAAAGGTCAAAACGATTTTGAAAGATTTAAAAAACGGGGAAGAAATGAAATAAATTGGATAATAATAGGGTTTAAAAGCATAATATCATTAAATTTTACGAAATCGGGTGCAAGGGAGCTATGTGCCACACTAATTGACAGAATATTTTACTTAATAACTAGACCTCAGAAATGCAAGTTACTGCCCTATCAACTTGTAATTTCGCAAGGGAAATTTAATTTTGTAATTTCGCAAGGGAAATTTCAAGGAGGGTTAAAAGAAACTACATATAGTATTATATATGTTTTAATAAAGCTAGTTAAAATGAGAATAGTTAATTTGAGATTGCGTTTAATTCTAGACCCTGGCAATGCAGTCACTTATTTTTATCAAGTAACTTTTCATATTCTTCGAAGAAAATAAAATAGAGTATGTTGTTATAATTTATAATTATTTATAATAGGCATAATTAAATAATAAACTTCAAATATCTCTCTAATTTATAAATTATTATTAATCTAGTTTATTCAATTAATAGGATTTTAATTATGTAGGAGATAAAATAAGGATTTAAACTAACAATAATTTTGTTACGAAATTACCTTTCATCTTTTAGAGTGAGCAGTAGAGTTACTCTAAAAGTTGGCATGGAAAGTAAGATACGGTTTCTCATACAAAGCTTTACAAAAGCGAAACGGAATTTTAAATCAGCAAGGAACCAATTATTAGTGGCTGACAGTCAACGTATATTGCTTAAGAAAGTTGTAAATTTTTAAGTTGTTAGGTCTATTAAGGAATTAAAAAATGTCTCTTTTGTCATATTTCGATCCTTCCTTGGGTCAGTCTCAAGCTAAACTGGTACTAATAATATGTTTCTAATAATAATAATTACATTTGATTATATTAAATGTAGGAGTGTCATCTTAAAGGAATAATATAGATTATCTCTCTGTGTAAATTTAAATTTGTTTATTTATAACAAAGCAGCTTTCAGCCGTCATAAGGTCTTATCAGTGAATTTTAAAAAAGTATAAACTTAAGTGTAACTTGTTTATTTAACAATAAAGCTTTCAGCCTTCATAGGACCATCGTCAGAATGACTAAAGGATGTGTTTAAATATGGCAAAAGTGAAACTTTGTAATTCCTTTTACACCTAACCACTCAAGAATTGAAAACCTCAAAGAACAATTTAAAAATTGATTACAGCTGCGAGGTGTGATAATTATTATCCTGTCGGTCTCACCTTATCAAAATTGTGTGATGAGTCGTATCTTACTTATTTTTCTTCAGTTTCCTTTCTATCCGCTACACTTTTAAACTTTGGCTTATTACCCCGTTGCTTTCTCTATGCATTGACGCTTTGCTCCTTCTTTTGCTTTGCCTTATCTAATGAACTCCTGTGTTGTTGCAGAAGGGAAGAAGGATAAGCTGGATGAAGGAGTTGGCGGAGGAGGAGAAAGCACACCTCCTAAGCCAGAGCGACCGAGTACCTTGTTACCCCAGGCACCTGGCAAGGTGACCAGGAGGATATTATGCTACCACAACGACCTCTACTCACCCACCAATACCCTGCCGCCTTCCCCGCCAAGTCAGTAACCTATCTGCCTACGATATTCATCTTAGACAACTTTAAAGCAAGCATTAAACTATTGCTGAGTCTAAATATTCTTGCTTTGACGTTTGATGAATGTTTCCATGATTTGGAAAGGATGGGTTACTTCATGATAAGGGCAAATAAATATGATTTATAGTGTTTCCAATAATATTTACTTCCGTGATTAATCATTTTAGGGTTAGCTGATTATAACTTTAAGACTGCTTTTAGATATTGTTATGTTAGTACTTAATGTGATACATTTGCTTTAAGGTATAGCAGAACATAACCTACAACTCTTTCACTTCAAGGAACTAAATTAGCTGATTAGATTATAAGTTAAACAATGCTTTTAGACATTCCCTAATTAGATATGGTTGCTTTAAAAGGATAAAACATTAATAAACAACATCTCTAATGCTTCTAAAAAAGCTTATTATATAATCTAATTTAAATAATACTTTAACATATTACCTGCATATTCATCTGATATTGATTCTTTAAAACAGCCAAATATTAATAAACAACTCTAATTTTCTTTTAAATTAGCTGATTATAACTTAATGAATGCTTTTAGGTACTGCATAATCAGTCATTGTTGCTATAAGATAGCAAAACATTACTAACAACTCCTCTAAAACCTAACTAGCTAGCTGATTATAACCTAAAGAATGCTTTCAATTATTACATAATTATGTATTGTAGCATTACGGTAGCACAACATAGCTAAAAACTACTTTAAAGCCTACTAGTGTGATGATTAACTAAATATACTGTATGTAATACAATTGATATAATCCTAGTTTATTTCGTAGCAATGGAATAGAAAGTTCTTGATATACAATTAAAAATACCCTATACCGTTTAAATATTGGTTGCAAGTTGCAAATATGAAATTTTTTATTATTTTCAATTCAATGCTTTTAAAATAAGTTTTTTTTTAAAAAACTTAAGGTGCATTTAACAAGTTAAAGTTTCAAACTTCAATTTTGAGCTATAAAATGGTTATTTTGAGCATACAATTCGATTTAAAAATGCAGAACTTTTGTTTGTGCTTTTATTTGGTCTTGTTCTGTTATAAAGATATATATTGCTTATGATCGTGGCCAAGGTATATTTTGCTTACTTATATTTAGTACAAAGATGTAAATTACTTTTGCTAATTAATTGCAAATACCATTGTCAAGTTACTAAGGTACTATTTATTATCTTAATCATGAACAGTGCGAAGGCATCAACTACTTATAATAATCATTACCAAGTTACAATTAGCTTTCTGATGATCTTAAATTATAAATTTCTTTTTTAGCATTTAGTATTTATTAACTCGTTAATGGTTGGTGTAAATGTAAACGTTTCTGAACACCATTTCTAATAACATATTAATTATAAAATCAAACTAACAGGTAGGTAGTTATTTCATAAATTATTAAATAATAAACTGTATTATTAAGATATGCAGGTAGATATATTACATTTTTACAGCGGCTTTGTTTTATTAACAAAAATTCATTGAACATAAATAAGGTATTTCATTATTAGTACTTAAAATAATGAATGGATTCGGGACGCCCACTATACGGAAATAAATAAGCATGTACGCCAACACAATTTTTTCTTTTTACATTGTTTTTCTTTAATTTTTTTTTTTTTTTAACTTATTATTCCATGTAATTATATTTGATAATTTAATAAAATAGAAGGAGAAGATAAAGTGTTGGAAAAGGGGAGAATTATTACCTTGGACTAATTACCTTTTTATAAAGTTTCAACTTCTCTGTATAGTTAATTATTCCACTTATTTCTAATTACATTATATATATATATATATATATATATATATATATATATATATATATATATATATATATATATATATATATATATATATATATATATATATATAAATATATATATATACACATATATATATATATATATATATATATATATATATATATATATATATATATATATATATATATATATATTATATCAGCAATGTAATACCGTGTTTTTGCACACTGCAATAAGGTACACAATTTGTGTTAGTGAGAGACACCAAGGGATGTGCCACGCAAGCGTGACACATAGGAACTGTTCCAACATTAGACTATACGTCAAAAAGATGTTGGCTCGGCATTACGCCATGTTCTGCATCGTTTTCTCACATCCCTTGGTGTCTTTCACTAACACAAATTGTGTGTGTGTGTCTATATATATATATATATATATATATATATATATATATATATATATATATATATATATATATATATATATATATATATATATATTATATATATATATATATATATATATATATATATATATATATATATATATATATATATATATATTTATATATACATGTGTATATAAGTGTATATATTTAAAGAAAAAATAAAGAACATTAAATATATTGTGTGTAATATATTGAATAATGTGGCATGTTGGGTATATAGTATAATATAAGGATAAGTGTTTTCTTTGGTCGAACCAGACGAGCTGTCAGCATTGAATCCTTAAAGCAGGATAGTTTTATCCTGTCAATTTTAAAGCAAGAAGGATGATGATATTGTCGTGTAGAATAACCCCACACAGTGGGTGAGTCCTTCATGGGTTCTCTTGGGTAAATTTAGACTTCTCTCTTCTGTTCCTTTAACCTCTAACCTCTAATCTACCTTATAAATTATTTATAACCTTTATTGAAAATTAAATGTATCTAAATCGTCTGAATAAACTTTAAGGTTTAAAAAGGATAGTTAAATATTGGATTTATTATCAAAATAATTTAAGTGGAAGGTTTATCAATTTGTTATTATTTTTTTTTTTTTTTTTTGTCTGTTATTATTAATAATTTGCCACTAGTTATTAATAAATTTTAGATTTTCTCCATTTATTTCTGGTAGGATTTAAACTTGAAACTAATTTATTATTTCCTTGCAAACTGTTCCTTTATTTAAATAGATTATTATATAGACTTATATATATTACAATTGTTGTTTTTATATTTATCATTCAACTATATGAATTTGAGTATTTTTCTATACAGTAAAGGTTTTTTTTTCTCGTTTTAATATTCTGCTAATCTGCAAATTGAAATAATTTCGTATGTTTAATTCCACTTAAATTATTTTCATTGTTATTTCTTCATTTAACATTTTAAAAACTTCAAACTTTATTTAACATTTAAAAATACCAAATTTCCCAGCTAGTTAATAAAAATATGTAATTATTTTGTGTTCGGTTTAAACGTTCTAATTCCATTCGAATATTCGTGTCCTTTAAACCGTTGTAATTCTATTTAAATTCTTTACATTGTTGTTTTCTATATTTAACATTTAAAATTACCAAACTTCACAGCTAGTTGATAAAAATAATTATTTTATAAAGTTTATAAATTTATATTTTTAGAGGGCTTTCAAAATATTATTTAATTTGATCCTCCTGATAGAATTTGAACTGTATAATATATTGCTTTCTCTACAGAATGAAATTAACAACAAATTAAGAGATGTATCATAATAGAAGCTCATATCGGAAAAATTGGCTAACCCTCAAAATTAAATAGGTAGTAAAATAGATCTTTTGATTTTTTGCTTCCCTAAACTTTTAAAGGGAATTAGTCTAACCCTCGTTATTAAATTTTTATTTATTTTAATACATCTATAATATGTTGTATATGGTCTAAAAACCAACATCCAATCTGTTTTTATGTTTCGGGCTTTTTTTTTTTAGCATTTGGGACAATTTTCCCAATAGGTGCCTCATTTAATTAGGTCCTTTAGGGTGGATTCTAACTTTAAAATAAACCATAAATATTTACATCGATCGTTAAAACATTATGTTATTGGAAAATTTGTACCTCACACATTGCTGTTGTAACATGTTACTACATATTAAATATCAGTTTTCACTCTCTATTCACATTTAATTTTCAATTTTAAAGACCATGTGAATCATCAGGTAGTCGATATGTTCTCTGATATTTCTTGTTTTTCTTTTTACAATCTCGTTAAGATAGAAGTACAAAATAGCGATCGTAAAATAAATTTACAACAAGTTGGGAAATTTAATTTATTTGATATTGAAGTATACGAGTCATGGTGATAACATTGGAACCTACTGAATTGCATGTAGCCTTAAAAAAGCTTATTGTCACGAAAAACTCAACTCCATTCCTACCTCTGCTGATTTACTGAGTTTTATTTTTTTTCGTTTTATATAAAACTTATTTTTCTCACTGTGGAAAATTGTCCCAAGGTTGTTGTTTTCTCTCTCTGCTTGTTCACAATTTAAAAACTATCTTGTCAAGAAAAACCTCTAGGAAAACACGCGAATTTTTCCCCCTTTTCTATATGTTTGAAATCAGATTGAAAAAAAGGTCAAATAAATTGTTTTTTCCTTACCTATACCCTAATAAATAACACTGTAGACATAATTTAGAATTTATTTTGTAACTTGCAGTTTTAAAGAGGATTTTCTACCACTTCCAAAAAAAATAAAAACAATATATATATATTGTGTCGTGAAATCCTTTATGGACCATGAATTGTATAAACCAAAATTTATAAATTTTTCATTCTTAGTTTCTAATATGCGGTATTATACATAAAATGTATTGGCCTGGAGATAGCGTGCAAAAAAAGTGTCTGACTAACATCAAGCTAGAATTTAGTGTATAACTTAATCTTTTAGTGCCTCTTAAGAATATGTGGTCGGCTAAGTTCGTATGCGGGACATAGCTTGGCAATAGGCATTTGAAAAAAACAAACCGGTGGAGAGCGACCATGCCCCATTAATTATAGTGAACAAAGTGATTTTCGTGATCCTGAGTACAAAATTAGTTAATTGACAAAAAATCAAGTTGATGCTAGTTTATCACTTAATAGGTGAACACTTTTGTTTGGAGTAATATTTGAATAACTAACCTGTCAAATGACGGACTAACATCAACGTAATTTTCGGTCTACCAACTAATTTTGTACTCAGAATCATGAAAGTCGTTTTGTCCACTATAAATGGTGGGACATGGCCGCTCTCCACCTGTTTGTTTTTTTCAAATGCCCATTGCCTAGCCATGTCCCGCAGACGAACTGAGCCGACCACATATTCTAAAAAGGCACTGAAAGATTAACACAAAATTCTAGCTTGATGTTAGTCACACACTTTTTTGTACGGTATCTCCTGTACTATATTGTGATGATACAAAATTGTATTTTAAGATTTTTTTGCATTTACACGTTTTAAGGTTTCCTGAGCCCAAATCAGTGGTTTTAAAAAATATCTGGGTGTTTTCTGTGTAGACGCGTGGAGCTTAAATTAACTGCTGGACCGGTTTAGATTTGGTATACATTTTCAGAAAAATCAAATGAGGTGAATCGTATGATTTTTGATTAAATAAGTAAATTCATCAACTAAAAGAAAATTGCATGAACTAAAATTAATCCTATTTTCAATTTTATACCCTGTTTTTCATTTTTAATAATCGAGAGTTAGTTTTTAACTCGGGAAAATAAACTAGTTTTTAGTTTATATTATTCTTTCTTCTATTTATTTTTTATGAAGCGAGGTAATACGGTATTTTTTGTTTGGTCGTTTTATACAACATAGGGTCACAACTCTTGGGAATTTGATCGTCCCATGGGTCTTGACTGGGAATCGAACTCGAGCTTTTTTACCCTCCCATGGGATTAATGCTTGGAAATCTAAGAATCTGTATAGAGAAATAAAACCACCAGATAATGTACGATGTTTGGTAAACCAGGAGATAGACCCGGGCATCTGAAAACTGTCACAGATAAACTGTTACAAGTAAATTCATACCGGAATGATAAAATACTTTCTGTGATATTATCTTTCTCTTTTATGTTTGCCAAATCCATTTTGTTATTTATTTTGTCTTCAGTTTACAAGTATATTTCTAATAATATACAATCATTACTTACTACAATATAGAAGGTCTATTGCTTGAGTACCACAATGGTTTATTCTACTTTTGAATGTTTGTTTTCGTTATCGAAAATAGTTTATAGAAATATTTATATTTCTCTATGAACGGGTTTATATTTAATTATTTGTTTTTTGAAGGGTGTTGGACTGCTTGGTCATATACACCCAGTTATTGTTTTAATTAACAATAATCCCTATAATTTTAATTAAAGACCATTTATGTATGACCCTGTATATAGTTATTTTGGAATTTACCATGTACAATGTGTTTTTCTTCGTCATATTATAATGAAATGCTTGTTAGGTAATGACATAATTACCTTTACGACATTGGACCATGTCCAACTTTTAGCTATTTATTACGATATTCTAAATCAATATGTGTTTGTTTGTTGCAGGCGGTGAGGTGAAGTCGGGTAGCGGGGGAGTTGATCAGGTAGACTCACCTATGGTACTTAGTGAACTACCTGAGCCTCCTATACCATTGTCAGAGATTGGACCAATTCCTCCACCACCCATGTTCTCTTCGGATCTCACACCCCCACCCTCCCACCATCCTCACTTTAACCATTACCAAGGTAACTTGTTACACTATATACATATAAATATACTTTACATGTAAACATAAGAGATCAGAGTCGCCTTAAACGGTGAACTATGAATCAAGGTTACAGGTTGGATCCCACTCCTATGCATTTTGATTTTTCATTCTTCACTATTAATCACCGGGATTCGCTTAAGCAGTACATTGAATTTTAAAGTTGGTGAAAAAGAACTCCATACAAGGTTATTACACCGGGTCCAAATAAGTTGCCTGGCTTGAACAAGTCCTTTGTCCTCCAAATTAACCCTTTCACTTAAAACGTTTTTATTATTAACTAGCCTTCACCCCGCGCTCCGCGCGGGGCTCGTGCTAGGTATTAGTGACTATATTTCCTATTGACAGGTAGGCGTAGCAATTAAATAAAATGCCTAAATAGTTTTGTTTTCAAGCCTTCTAGGAATAAAATCAGAACTATATTTTACACCATTCATTCCGTTTCTAACAATATAATATTCTCCAAATCATTGTTTGGAGACTATCTATATATTTAAAAAATAGCCAATAGAAACTAATTAACATGTATGGTAATTAATAAAAAAAAGGTATAATGAATAAGAAAATAAACGTCGTAAAAACCAATTACATTGGAAAGTCATTAAACAATCATCAATCATGATAGTGCATTAATTTAATTACCAGTCTCTTCTCTCAATACGGCAGTTGCACCAGTAAATATTTAATAACTGGTTCTTGAAAAAAATAATTAATACTCGATTTATAAAGCAATAGTGTAAGAATTAAGCACCCCAATCAAAAATTAATTCTGTCAACAATTGCGGACGCCATAGGAGGCTTAAAGTCAATTTTTTTTTTTTTTTTTTTACAAAAAATTAAATTTAGCTCTACGGCAAAAAGTCATAGGACCAAAGTTGTAAATCTTTTAAAATTAGTTACCGCTGGAGCAATCAGCTTGTCGATAAGATTTACCATTTAGCCACAATAAGCCTCCAAAAAAACTTTAAAGTGCGTCCGCCATCTTTAATTTTTTTAAGGGGGGTAAGAATATATTTTTTTAAACTTTTCGGATTGTTCCAGTGCGTTTGGGCCAATTTCCGACCAAACGCAAAAAACCGCGAGTCTCTAGATGGTCTAGAGTCTAGATTCTAGAAGTACCCAAACAGTCTGTGGGGTTTGTTTACGGTGGGTCAACCTAATTTTTTTTAGGTTATTTTTTTACTTTTGTTTTTTTTATAAAATTGTTAATAACCTTGGTTCTACTCAATATTTTAAGATAAAACCAAGCCTACAAATTGCGCAACATGTTTGCGCACACCTCTGAAAAAAAATCGATTTCATTTAGTCAGTTTTGCACCTATAAAGTCTGACTGGGGCGACAGACACACATACACACATACATACACGAAAAAAGTTAAGGCCGGATTCTGTTTTTGGGGTGTATAAAATGAAAAAGTATCCAACAAATTTTCAATTCTGACCAATGTACAGACAAAACTTTAATTTAATATTTTATACATATAGATAATGGTTTTCTATTATTTATCTCCAAGCATCCATAATATAATTCGGCTTTTCTCTTATATTTATTTACTGCCTTTTACTTTTTAGTTTCCTCATATACGTAGTGTGTTTATGATTACACTTATATATAAGAAATAATGTATTGCAAAAGCGCGAAAATTCAATTGTAATGAATTGTTATAAAACATTTTAGTCCAAAAAGTATTTTTAGGATGTTTTATTAAATTTAACATAAATGATCCGAAAAATGACATCCTGAAGGGAAATCAAAAATGAATTCTAGCTCTAAATATCCGCTAAAATATGAGAAAGAAAAAACTCAAAAAAGGTTTCGTCGATTTAGATTGAAAAAAAAAACAAAAACAATTACAGTCCAATTTCCTGGGGAAAAAAACTTGTTCTTGAAAAAATAGCTGTAACTACAAAGGGCGAGAAGCCCGGTTCGATGTCCCCCCTGGGAGTATTATTTTCACGTTAAATTGTGGTAAAATGTTCAATAATTATTAAATGTAAACCCGAAAACCCGAAACCATCAACAAATTAAAAGCAGTGGAGGAACTATCTCCTGAAATATCTTAAAGATTTCTATGGGAACAAATTGGCTAGTCATTTTGTAGGAATAACAAAAATTGTCTCTCCACGTAAATCCAAACTGGTTTATTTAACAAAGCAGCTATCAGCTTTCATAAGGCCATCATCAGTACCTAAGACCAAACAAGAAATTAATGACTAAGTAAAAACAATAAGCGTGGTTTTTATTGTTGTTTAAGTTTTATTGTTTTTACTTAAGTCATTAATTTCTTGTTTGGCCTTAGGCACTGATGATGGCCTTATGAAGGCTGAAAGCTGCTTTGTTAAATAAACCAGTTTGGATTTAGGTGGAGAGACAGTTTTTGTTATTCCTTTTAGATGAACTCCATAGAAGCTCCTTTATCTAACAGACATTTTGTTTTCATTGCGTTTTGGACAATAAAAATGCATACAAAGGCGTTTGCTTCCCGTAGTTATATATAATAAACTGTTCAAATGATAGCTAAAAAAAAAACACTTTTAAATGACTCTCATCTAGATATGGCGGGGCCGATTATGATGGTTAACGAATTCGTCCGATTTGTTAAATTGTTTACGAACGAACCCCTGATCCCTGTATGTATTAATAGCATATACTTTACCAATTTATATTTCCTTACTGCACTGGAAGAGAATTAGATGAATTATGGATTTTAATTAGATTAATTAAGAAGTAATTTTTTAATATTGTTATTTAAAACCTAATTTTCCTTCACAATCCATGGGGGGTTTTTTTTTTGCTTTTTTTTTTTTTTTTTTTTTTTTTTTAGCATGCCAACATAAGAATAATATTTTGTTATAAAGATTAATGATGACTCTTGTTCAATCCACTGATGTTTTTTTTTTACATTAAATAAAAAGTGGAAATAAAGTAGATTAAGAGCTATAGAGAGTATCAGTTGTTGAGCGAAAGAATAAAACGAATAAATAAAAAAGCAAATAAAGGAACAAATCAAAGTAATGAAGTATATAAAAGATATAACTCTTAGAGTATAGATAAAATATCTTTGTTCCAAAATTATTTTATAAAAAGCTTGTTTAGAATGGAAATAGGAAAGGGGTATTCTGATTGGGTAGGCTGAGATAAAAGGAAAATTAGTCCAACCAACTCCCGTTGGTTCCCAAGCTTTTTTCACTAAGTAGTATCATTTTTATTAGTGGAAAAGAGGAATGAAGTCATCAAATTTTGAAATTTTACAAATTTTTTTTTCCTAAATGTAGTATATTATTCATATGGGGAGTATTGCGATAGCTCAAATTCTGACACATCGTAATTATTTCTCAAAAATGGTTCCGATGATTTTGATTAACAAATTATACTTTCTATACTAGGCAATTTAAATAGAAATTTTACAGTATAAGTAGTTTTTATGTGAAAAATCTTCTATTCAGTGTCACTATGTATAAGAGAAAGTTGTTATGCCACCCATTACGAAACATATATACATATAAGATTTAGGTAAACAGTTTATACAAATTAATTAGTAAACAATAAATAATGAATAAATATTTAATTATGGTGGCACATAGATTGTTCGACTTTTATCATTGGCAAATGTCTACACGAGTATAAAATAAAGTATAATAAGACAGATAATACTTTACACTTATGAGCTGGCCAAGCACAATCGGATTTTTATTACGGAGCCCAGATTTTTTCTCCAGATTTTGAGAAGTTCGCAGACCTCTTCTGTAGAGACACTACGAGGCTCTTATGGGCTGAAATCAGATTTGCCGATCCAGTCTGTAGTTGTAAGCACACGAACCGAACATATCAAAGTTTATTCTATTGTCTGCTGATTTTACTCCCAAGATCAATTTATTACACACTACTTTTTGCGTTGTTATAATATTAATTACAAGCTGTATACCCGTGCTTCGCAAGGAATGTTTTACAGGGGAGATAAAGTTCATTTTAGGTACAGTCGACTCTCGATAATTCGAAGTTGGAGGGGCCTCTAAAAACTTGAGATGAGAGAAACGTATAAGGGGCAAGATAAAATGTCATAATGTATATTTTAACCAACTAAAAAACAATGTATGTGAGAACAAAGTACAGTACTCGTATGTAAAAACAATAATAAAAATTAAAAAACAAGGAAAATTAATATAAATAAAATTATAATTATTATTAACTACGGGAAACAGACAGTGAAAAATACACTCCTGTGCCGGGATTTGAACCACGGGCCTCTATATGTTTATAATTATAAGCGTTAATTCTGGTTTAGTTCTAATGTCATAAATATTGACTGTCTAAATGTATATGAATATTGAAAGCTTGGATTCGGGACTAGTTATCGATTACGGTAGTGAAAAATCATTCTCCTGCGTAGCTTAGATGGAAGAGCTCTATACTGGAAATATAGAGGCCCGTGGTTCAAATCCCGGCACAGGAGTGTATTTTTCACTGTCTGTTTCCCGTAGTTAATAATAATTATAATTTGATTTAAATTAAAATTTAACTTTCCGTAGTATGAAAACTACCAAAAACTTAAAAAAAAAGGAAAATTAATATTTCTTTGGATAAAAAAAAAATCTGTTATTACTTTAATCTTTAACGTAGTCAAACGGATTTGGTCAATAGTTTTTTCAAGAGTGAATAATGCTTCAAAACTTCCTCTTTAACTTGGGTTTGGAGGGAAAAAACTCGCAGTTTCTTTAATGAATCACTTGCTTCGGTCAGAGTTATCGTTGGCAAAGGTTCTGACTCATCATCATTTTCTTCGTTTTCTCTGTCAAAATGAAATGAAAGTATTTCCGCGTCAGATAAAGCACCCCATCCGCGACATCTTCATCAACCCGCACAAAGTCAGCAAATTTTGTGCACACAACAATTGTCTAGAAACAAAAAAAAGTCGCGTTTCTGAGTTCTCATCTGAGTATTTAATGAGGCTAACCATTCATTAAATAATTCCGTAGTCATCCACGCTTTTTTATTCGAACGGTAGGAAGTAGGCAATGATTGTATGCCCTTCAAACATCTGAGTTTTGCAGCCTTCCCAATGACAAGAGGAGTAAGCTTTTCTGAGCTGTCCATGTTTACAGCAAGCAAAACAGTCAATCTCTCCTTACTATGCTTCCCTCCGTGGCATTTTTCCTCCTTGAACGTAAGTTTTTTCTCGGGCAAACACTTAAAAAAGAGCCCAGTCTCATCGATGTTAAAAATGTTACGTGGGTCATAGTTTTTAATTAAATTTACGAGTTATATATAGATATAGACAGGGATCGATTTGAGGCGGAACGGCGTTCCGGGACCTCTCTCTCTCTGATAAATAAAAAATAAAAATATCGGCCATAAGATTTTTTTAAAATCCTTAGTTCAAATTTTGTTTGCCAGTGAGTGACAACAAATATGATTAAGAACATCATGTATTAAACTGATACCATAGTATTACCTTAGATTAGCTCTCAATTTATTAATAAAGAATATAAATGTAGCTCGATGCTAACTCTAAGTGCCTGTAGTTCTTAAGCTGCGTCTGAGGAAGCATCTAAGCCTTTCTCCGGGTTTTAGACTGTCAAATACCACTAGACAAGCTCCCTTCACCTATTTATCATCACCTATTTATTTATTGAGTCAACAAGTGACATGTGACATGCTAATCAAGAAATTGTTTATAAAAAATACTACAAAATGATATAAGTTTCCACACGAAACCCACCTGACTGCAGTGTAGGTTTGGGTTTATGTCTAAAACTGCTTAAAATGCTGTTTTGGAACCCCCTTCCAAAGGGGGGGGGGGGGGGGGTAGAGAGAGGGTAGGTTGTAGTTCCGGCACCTCAATTTCTAGAAATCGAGCACTGGAAATAGATGTATATATACAGGTCCCTGGATAGATCTACCGGGGGGTCACAATGTTTTTATTGGTAATTACGACAAGGTAAATTAAATTTCCTAGGTATTCTTCCGTAAGCTTGGCAAATATTGTTTTATTAAGGTCGATAGCCTTTAAAAAAGAATTATGATTAAGAATTATTTATATTCTTATGGACCAAAACAAAAGTATTTCATTAAACAATACTATATATTAAAAAAACACAGACAGACTGTCTGTCTTAACGCCACTAAATGTAAATGTTAATGATAAATTAATAGTTATTTATGCACCTAGGGAGTAAAGTAAGCCATTATTCCCTGAGCGAAAAAGTTGGTTCTTGAGGCGAAGCCGAAGGAACCATGGTCCCTAAATCCCGAGGCGAAGCCGAGGGAATAACGCTAATTAGCTCCCGAGGCGCAGTCGAGGGAGATAATTATCGCGAGGGGAATAATGGCACTTTACTCACGAGGTACATACAATATTTTATCTCCAGTAGGAAGAAAATACACATTTTCGTCCATTGCACAGTTTTTATTTATTATTTTAATTAATAAAAATAATTATTAGCACTTTTAATAGGAGACATAAGAGATTCAATATAAAAAAACAAATAAGAATTGGAATTAAACTCAAAAGAAGGTTATCTAGATGCAGGTTATAAACATAGATAAACATGGTCGAAAAAGCAAGTGTCGCCAACCTGATTTCAACAACTTCATTACATTAGCCATTCATTTTCTACTATTTATAAAATAATTAAGTTGCAATCTTTACTTTTTTGCCCTACTTTACTTTTTCGCCCTAATTTACTTTTTCTCCCTACTTTTTGAGCTCAGGGATGAAAAGACTTACTTTAGTCCCTATAAACTAATTCAAGATCATAACTTTTTCTCCCTACTGGAGATAAATAAATTTGTGTTTAGGAGTTGTTTTGCATTTGAAAAAAGGACCAAGTTGTTTAGATTGGTCATAAAGCTTCCGTTACCTTCCGTAAGCTGGAAAGCAATAAATTTAATTAATGTGATTTCTTTTACTGAATTCACATCACTGGTTTATGTATTGAACTTAAGCTCAAATAAATTTTACATTTCTAAGTTTAACGTGGAAACGTAGTATGTTTAGAAATAATATTATGCTAAGCATGCATTGCATATCTGTTGCGTGTTGGGCGTTTTTAGTTTATATTATACTAGCTGAATACCCGTGCTTCGCTACGGGGTGTTTTATTTTCAATTTAATGGATTTATAAACTACCATCAAGAAACATTTAAATTATTCTACAAAGCGAGAATATCTAGATTCTATCCCTCCCCTTTGATAAGATAATTTGCTGATATCCCAAATTAGTAATTCATTCCTACTAAATTTTTAAAAAGGAAAAGCAGTGGTATTTTCCTTCTGTACTATTCAATAAAGGTATTTTAGAAAAAATAATAATAATTAAAAAAAATAAAAATAAATAAATGAATAAATACAAAATTTTAGCCAATCGGATAAATGTACGGACACAACAATTATTAGTTTTTTATCCATAGATATAGATATATTTTTCCATTTTACCCCCCTAAATGTACATAACAATAATTGTACAGCACTCTTAAAGAGCTTTTCAACGGTATGCATCGTGAAGGGATTTCATTACTTTGACATTTGTACCCCGTACCCCTGTGTACCAAAATCAAAATTTCGAACATGCATGAAGTCAGTGACCTTCCTCTTTTCCCCTTGCTTTGAAGGTCAAGTGTGCAAATTTTCATTCAAATCGGAATAAAACGGTAGATTTGAATAAAGAACAGACACACACGCGCCCGTTCGCGCGCGCGTGCGTACACACACTTACGTTGACATTTCCTTTTTACCCCTCTCCTAAATTAAAATAATGACAAAAACGTACATTACAATTACTTTTCTCTTAAAGAGCCTTTCAACGATATGCATCATAAAGGGTACCTATCAATTACTTTGACATTTGTACCCCGTACTCCTGTGTACCAACATTTTAACTTTATAATCTCATGTAAGCAGTACACTCATAGACACTCTTCATTTATATAAGATGTAGTTATACACATTTTTCCATTTTACCCCCTCCTGAATGAATATATGACAAAACTGTACATAACAACAATTATTGTACTTTTAAAGAGCTTTTCAACGATATGCATCATTAAAAGTATTCATTACTTTGACATTTGTACCCCGTACCCCTGGGTACAAAAATAAAAATTTCGCAAAATCCTTTCTTAGTGGATGCCTATGATATGAACCGAGTATATCCTCAAAATTTCAAGTCTCTCGGTTAAGCAGATTTTGCTGTGCGTTGATTCTATGTCAGTCAGTCAGTCAATCAGGACATTGCCACTTATATTATAAATGTAGTTATACAAATTTTTCCATTTTTCCCCCTCCTAAATGAAAATATGACAAAACTGTACATAACAACAATTACTGTACTTTTAAAGAGCTTTTCAACGATATGCATCATTAAAAGTATTCATTACTTTGACATTTGTACCCCGTACCCCTGGGTACAAAAATAAAATTTTTGCAAAATCCTTTCTTAGTGGATGCCTATGATATGAACCGAGTATAACCTCAAAATTTCAAGTCTCTCGGTTAAGCAGATTTTGGTGTGCGTTGATTCTATGTCAGTCAGTCAGTCAATCAGGACATTGCCACTTATATTATAGATGTAGGTAGTTATACACATTTTTCCATTTTACCCCCTCCTAAATGAAAATATGACAAAACTGTACATAACAACAATTACTGTACTTTTAAAGAGCTTTTCAACGATATGCATCATTAAAAGTATTCATTACTTTGACATTTGTACCCCGTACCCCTGGGTACAAAAATAAAATTTTTGCAAAATCCTTTCTTAGTGGATGCCTATGATATGAACCGAGTATATCCTCAAAATTTCAAGTCTCTCGGTTAAGCAGATTTTGGTGTGCGTTGATTCTATGTCAGTCAGTCAGTCAATCAGGACATTGCCACTTATATTATAGATGTAGGTAGTTATACACATTTTTCCATTTTACCCCCTCCTAAATGAAAATATGACAAAACTGTACATAACAACAATTACTGTACTTTTAAAGAGCTTTTCAACGATATGCATCATTAAAAGTATTCATTACTTTGACATTTGTACCCCGTACCCCTGGGTACAAAAATAAAATATTTGCAAAATCCTTTCTTAGTGGATGCCTATGATATGAACCGAGTATATCCTCAAAATTTCAAGTCTCTCGGTTAAGCAGATTTTGGTGTGCGTTGATTCTATGTCAGTCAGTCAGTCAATCAGGACATTGCCACTTATATTATAGATGTAGGTAGTTATACACATTTTTCCATTTTACCCCCTCCTAAATGAAAATATGACAAAACTGTACATAACAACAATTACTGTACTTTTAAAGAGCTTTTCAACGATATGCATCATTAAAAGTATTCATTACTTTGACATTTGTACCCCGTACCCCTGGGTACAAAAATAAAATTTTTGCAAAATCCTTTCTTAGTGGATGCCTATGATATGAACCGAGTATAACCTCAAAATTTCAAGTCTCTCGGTTAAGCAGATTTTGGTGTGCGTTGATTCTATGTCAGTCAGTCAGTCAATCAGGACATTGCCACTTATATTATAGATTATCTTAAAGAATAAAATTAAGCTAAGCATGCATTGCAGAATTGTTGCGTGTTGGGCGTTTTTAGTTTCTATTGTATTATCTTTAAGAATAATATTATGCTAAGCATGCATTGCTGAATTGTTGCGTGTTTGGCTTTTTTAGTTTCTATTATATATTATCTATCTCTATTGTAGTAACACTTCGTTAGCCCGGACGCACATTAAGACGCAGGGCAGGGCAGGGCAGCACGGTTTTTTTCAACCGCAGATAAATACGAAACCGCACGAATTGAGACTCAGAGCAGGACAAGGCAGAACTAAACCGCAGTCCTAAAGTGGCCTACCCGGCACTAGTGGATTTGGCGTCTTAACTAGGTAGATTTGTATATTTCTGCGCTTGAAAAGAACTGTGCTGCTCTGCTCTGCGTTTTCTGCGAAAACTTATGTCTCAAGAGTGTTATATGATGTTATAACTTCGAATATTAACAAAAACTGAACAATGAACGAATTCAAGATTCGTCAAGACATTTACTAATTCACTGATCTTGATTTAACAAAATAACCTGAATTCAATTTCAACCTTTGAGCTTTATTCAATGTGACCTTCATTGAACCCATAAATCAAGGTGGAACACCTTAATTAATAGAAAAGAAAATGTAATTGACTTTTTTCAATCAAAATTTTGTGTCGAAAACTTGAAATTAAACGCATAAATAAAGAATTGCTAATCTTACAGTAGTTTCTTATTTACTTTACAAAATGTCTGCTGTTTCTTAAAATTAGTTGATTTAAAAAAGATAAAATAATAATAATAATAATTTATTTCATGTAATATTTAATTATCTATAAATCATTTGTTTTTTCAATTATATACCAATAAGATTCATTTTGGCGATTTTCATATTTTCACTTACTCATATACTTGTAGTATTGTGATTCATTATATCGGGATAAAAACGCTAATATTGAATTCACACGTTTAATGTTCCTTAAGTCCAAAAAGTTTTTAACGTGGATATGTTTTAGCTCTGGGGCACAGAAGAAATACGTAAAAATCACATCGTCACGTAAAAATCATTCGTCACGTAAAAATCGACATGAAATATGTGACGCTCTTAAATATCGTGCCAGGAAGTTAGAATATGATAGGAGGTAGATTGATTTCACTAATGTACATTGTAGTACCATATTTCGCCGATAAAAGTTCAACATTTTATATAAAATGATATTAGATCTCCTAGCGGACCAAATGGTAAACAAAGTGGATTAATGTTTAGTAATTTCGCATCTTAAGATCCATCTACTTTATCAATTAGACAAATGTATACTGATTTTATCCACTTCAGGAGAAAGCATTGAAATGCCGATACGGGATTCAATACCCAACAACTTCATGATTCAATGTATTTCCATTAAATTAGTATTTATTATTATTATTATTATTATTATTTTTTTTTTTTTTTGAAAGAAAATTCTTTCACATACCTATGTAGACGCGTGAAAACTACTGAACTAGTAATATTGATAAAGTTGTAATAACCTGGTGGTGTTAATTAAGACCTAATATAAATCAAATAAAAAATCACCTTTTACTATTTAGATTTATAATTGTTTATAGCTTCCAAGCTTATCGAATATAACAGACGAATTGTTATCATTCTAATGAACGAATTTTTCCTGTAAAAAAATTAATTTCCTTGACAGAAATTAATTTCAACCATAAGGAAAAATAATGATCCATTTAGAAATTGTCATGTAATTTGGATGACAGGTCTTTTGGCTATGTATCTTTTAATTGTCATCTGTTATATCTTAAAAACTACTTGTCTAATTTTAATGAAATTTTTATTAGGAAAAGGAATCAAAGGGCGCAGAAGGTTGAAATTAATATGGAACCAACAGTTCCATATTCTATTCCACATAAAAAAAACTACCGCCGTTGGGCTATTCTTATACCATATAAATTTCATAAATTCGGAGGTTTTTTTTTATATACAGTAGAGTCTCGCTTATCCGGACCCCGCTAGTCCGGACATCTGTTTAATCCGGACGGGTCAAAAACTATGTACAACTTGGAACCAGGGCCTGTTCAGATTTATGAATAATTAAGATAATTGGAGTTTCTACTTTTATTGTTTATTAAAAATGTATAAAATTCTTCCTAGTATACATATAGTTTGCAGGTGTATATTCCAACTTTCTAACACGAGAAATACCCGGTATTTTTGTTAAAAATAAACAGATTTTGAATAATTAGGAATATGTAAGAACATCGATAAATCTGTTTAGGTTCCATAGAAATGTAAGGTGCGGAAGTTATAAAGGTAGTGTATTCAAATAAATACAATTTTATGTGACTGAGATGGGGAGAGGGGTTTGAAACATATAGCGGCGGCTCAACGCAGTTCCAAGAAATTTCGCCAAGCCGCCTATGTCTAATGTCTCAACTTTTTGTGAAATGATTATCGTTCCTCGAATTTCATATCGGAACACAGGAAGTTCTTCTCAGGAATTCCCTTCTATACCTGCCACCTTGTGATTGTCGTTTTATTTTAATTCATTTGATATTCGGACTGGTGACAGAACAGCTCTTAACTTAAATAGTGGACCTACGTTATACAAGCATGTTTTGGAGACTAATAAAAGTAATTGTTACGATAAAAACATTGATTTTAATAGTTTTACCCTACTAAAACTTGTTATACAGACATTTTAAAACTGATTCCGTTTAATCCGGACTTTCGGTAATCCGGACTGGGTCCGGTCCCGTCAAACCCGGATTAGCGGGACTCTACTGTATTGTGATTTTCAAAATTGTTGAACTTCAGATGGACAGAAAGACACGAGATCAGTCATTTTTCCTGATGCCTGAAAAGGATGTTTTGATTCGGAGAAAAAAAGAGAAAATTTTTTCAGAATGACCAAAACTATTCCGTTACCTTCGTTAAGTTCGGGAAAATAAGAACTTAAAAATACCCTGTTTTAGAAGTTTTCTATTTTTTTTAGGGTCCGTAGGCAAAACCAAGGACCCTTATATTTTCCTGCGTGTGTCTCTCCGTCCGTCCTCTCGCGTGCTCTCACGGCTAGACCTTTCGTCCGATCACTTTAAAATTTGGCATGTATGTGTCTTGTACCTGTCCACATAGGTGTACACATTCGATGTATTTATATGGTTGTAGTCCGGTTCAGTGGCAAAAAAATACTTTATCAGAGTGTGTTTTAAGAATATCAGACCCTTAGAATGGTTCAAAGTAAGCTTTTTAGCATTTTAAAAAAACAGTGGCCTACGGACCCTCGCTGTGTGCTGACTAGCACACTCTTGACCTGTATATTTCTTTTTTTTTTAGGATGTTCAAAAAAGATGATGTACTCTGATTCGAATACATTCTCGTATGACCAAATAGTTTTATATTTGAGCCTGGTTTTTGACGGTAGATAACTTCTTTTTCACATTTTCACATGAATATAGCAGTTTAATGATTTTGCTAGAACGTTTCCATACTAATTAAAAATGTATTTAGGATTGTAATCAGGGTTATCATTTATGAACATTCAGTTTATCTTCTTAGCTTTATAATAATTTTATATTGTATAATTTATAACTGGGTATATAAACACTATGTATTCGCATTTCACTAGACTATATAAATTTAGTATGTATTTGAGCTCTGTTATTTCCCCTGTCAAAAACACCCATGATTTATTTATTCCGTGTACGGGGTTGCAAAGTGAATTATAACATTCATATGTGGTGGGGGTTTTAGTTTTAAGGTAATAATGGTGTTGTGACGTAATTTGTCACGCGTTGATCACGCCCTGTGTTGGCACCCTACTCTTATTATACTTCATGGTAATAAATTTACCTTGTAATGTAATCAAGCTCTTCTGGTGTTATTAGCCCTTGTCGTATATTTTAAAATTCTTCGTACCTTCTTCTTCAATTTGATTTTATTTCTCAACCCTTTAATGTCGTCCCCTTGTCATGAAAGGAGAAAAACGTCCCACCCGCCATCTTGAATATAATGACCCTCCCACTTTTATGAAAATTCCATTTCTCTTAAGCATCCTACGCTTACCTTTTTTCCTTCTTATAATCCCATCCCTATAGATTTTTTTTTTTTTTCAAGTTTTAAAGATTGTTTATTCAAATCATTATTCTTTTTTTCCCCTCCCATTTTTAATAGGACACAGGATATGATATATATTTTTTACCTCCACCCATACAACAAAAAATAGAATTTCAAAAGTTGCTACCTTTAGTAAAAACTTGTCGCTTAGATTTTTTAACATTTTAATTTGTGGCATTAATTAATGTCTTTATTTGTTCAATTTTGCCTCCACTCTCTCAATTTTATTGTTTCTTTCTTTATATAGATTTTGATGTTATATATTTTTCTTCTATCGACACTGTAACAATGTTGTAAGGATTTTGCTCGTATGCAAGTCATATTTTACTACGTTTTTATTAGCTTGCTTTCTTGTTTGTTTGTTTGTTTGTCCAGTACAAATCTTGCAATCAATTTTTAACTAACTTCCCGAGTAGCTAGACATTTGAAACTTTTAGAATAGCTCAGAGCACGATGACAATGCATTATTTTAATACTTTTAGCCATCTTTCAGCAGAATTTAATTCGTTCTCAGCCAATGTTGCTTTATGGAAAGTTAGTTCGGAAAAAATCCGCAAGTTATTTTATTCGTTTTGACGTATCCATATTTAACGATTTTCATTTTGACGGGTTTCAAATTTATTATTTATGACAGAAAATTTAAAAACGTAGTATATAAAAAGTTCTTTTTATCTTGTAATTATTGTTTAATTAATTTTATCTCTAACTTTAATTTGTAATTGATAATATTTGTCCCATCCCATACTACTAGTTGTAAACTTTCATATCTACGAGTACAGATTACTTCGACCAGAGTTTTACTTTTCATAGTATCATTTATGATTTATTGCTGAACATTTTTTTTCCAAAATTAGCAGTAAAATGATTACTCTCCATCGAACCCGATTTTATATATATATATATATATATATATATATATATATATATATATATATATATATATATATATATATATATATATATATATATATATAGATTATTATCTTTTATAGATTTTTTTCGGGTTATGTGTTTTACATGAAGGACCACCATTTTATTTTATGCAGTTGTCCACTATATAGAAATTTCACTACATTATAACCACTTACACCTTAACTAAAATGATCTTTCAAACCCTTATTAATTTTTCTCCGGTATTTTCAACTTTTTGTGAAAATTAATCGTCTGGAAAGTGTTAATAGGGGAAAAAGTTAATTAATATCCTAGTTTTTTATAAATAAGAGGAATATTCTGGGGACGAGTCTTTCCCTGGTTTCTAAGAAAAATCTAGTTTTCATTGTTATCTGTCACTTAACTCCATTCTAATTAGTTTTAACCTAAAGAAGGGGTGGAGGACAATTAAAACTTTGTTTCTAAACCATTTCACTGTCAACTTTGAGGAAAGCTTGGTCCTTTTATTTTCTTCTTTTTCTTTTAATTCGAAAAAAACTAACTAAATAATATTCTTCTTGTTTTTTGTATTTCATTTTAATTTTAAAACAAGAATTTATCTTCTTGTGGTTTTCCTTTGTTTCTTGTAGAATTTTGTTTTTATTTATTTTCATTTAGAACAAATATTAACTTATATATAATGCTTAGTAGTTTGTTTTTATTTATTTTCATTTAGAACAAATATTAACTTATATATAATGCTTAGTAGGTAATTGGTTTTTGTTTTTAGTTTTTTTTTTAACAATTCGAACTAGAAAAGAATAGAGTGAAGTAAACCTTTTTTCATTTTTTATTCAATTAAATATTTATATTTTAGGGATGTATCTTTGAGTGCTTACTTTGAGTTTTTATTTTTTTCTCTGATTTTGAATTTTTAGGATTTTTCGCTTTTTATTTCCTATGGTATCAGCAATAAATATCATAATAATATTGGTTTTCTACGTCAATATAAATTCTTCAATTTTACGTTTTTCATTTTGCTATTACTTTGACTTTGTCATCATAGTTTATATGTTAAAAATGTATTAGAAAGTATATTATAAAAAATATCACTATTAAAATAGACTGCCAATCGGTGTGGCACATAGCTTCCTCGCATCCTATCACATATACTTAATTGATTTTATACTTTTACCAGCCATTACTGTCTAATTCAATTAATTGTTTCCCCCGTTTTTAATCTGTCAAAATTGTTTTAATTTTTTACATGAATTAAAGTATCAATTTAGCAAAAGGTAAAGAGCGCAGATGGTTCAAATTGATCTGGGGCTATCTGCGGGTTACTTTCCATAAACTATAAAAGTTTCATACAAATCAGATAAGTGCTTTTGAAGCTATATGTGTAAATATATGTATGTTTGTGCGCACGTGGAAGAGAAACAAATGAGCGCAGAAGGTTGAAACTTATATGGGACTAACAATGGGCTAATTATGACCTACCATACAAATTTCATTAAAATCGGAAGTGTAGTTTTTGTTTTTAAGATATGTTGGTTCGCAAAAATTGAACGACAGACCGACAGACAGACACGGAACCAAAAATGTTCCCTGATGTCTGAAACAGATTTCTGTCTTGGAATTTTTGAAAATTCCAATTTTTTAAGTACCCTTGACGAAGCAAATATCTATATAAGAATGTTCAGTACGAATTGTAGCGGGCAGATGCTTTAATCTGATATTAAAGTAAATGCAATATGTTTTAAGTTATATACAAGAATCTAATTATTATGGATGAAATTTATATTTTTAATTATTCAGTATAATTATAGAAACTTGTTTTTCTGACGCTTCTATAATCTTTTATTATTAACCTACTAAACTTCTCAAAACCAAAGGTTAATTCAACAAGTTCAGTTAAGAATCTTTATGTATAAAACATTCTTGATCTACTTTTAGTATTTTTGTTCTTTGACCCAGTTTTGTTCATATTTTATTCCTGAAAAAAAAAAAGAAAATAACACAAACAAACTTCTCTACTCATTACCCTCATTCCTTTAAAACTGTGAAGAGGAAAAATTACCTTTAGAAAGTTGCTTAACCTTATAAGAAAAAGAACTTCTAATCTAAGTAAGACAAACTTCAAACGTAACTTTGTTTTATCACACTCACTTAGTTTTCTGTAATGTTTTCTTTTTTTTTCTTGAAAAATTATTACTTAATTTCTTCGATTTATATTTGTTGTAAGACATGTTAAAGGGAGAAAAAGCTGTCATATACAAATCTTACTAAACTTTCTCGTTTTTGATTACATGATTACCTTGGTCCAATGTTTTTCATTTGTTAATTATTTCAAGTTTTCATGATTACATATAAGCTTTCAATTAGTTGAATTGTTTGGTTTGCTGGTTTGGTTAATTAGGTTTGATGAGTATAAAGAAATATGAAGAACACTTACTGCAGATTGAAAAAAAAAAAAAAAATTAGCGAGTTAATAGGTGTTTCAATCTTTCTGTAGCTTTGATTAACTTATATTTGCAAATATAAACGATGGAATATATAAAGATGATGTAAGAGAAACTTTTATTTGATTGTAAATAAAAAAATTGGTAAAGTATTTATTAGCTTAAGTATTTCCTACAAAGACAAACACGCATTAGGGTAACGTTAAATATGTTATAATATAAGTGCAAGAGAAGAAGAGGTGTAAACAACTGTAGATCAATAATTCATTTGAAACGTTTCTATAATTCAAAGTCATCTTCGGTCAATTTCACTTTTTTCTATTGAAAAGTCGAAAACACTGTTATAGTCACTTTATTTTGATGAAAATTACACCAGTTTTTATTGTTTTATATATATATATATATATATATATATATATATATATATATATATATATATATATATATATATATATATATATATATATATATATATATATATATATATATATATATATATATATATATATATATATATATATATATATATATATATATATATATATATATATATATATATATATATATATATATATATATATATATATATATATATATATATATATGTATATTGTTGTTTATTGATTTTGTAAAAATTTAAATTTTATAACCTCTCTCTGATGGAGACAGATTTTATAATTGCTTTCGACTTAAGGATTACTTTTTAATTAAAGAAAGTTGTACTACGACTGAAAATTACTTGGAACTAAAGTTAAAAATTAATTTGAATTCAAATTAAAGTTTCAAATGAACTATTGATATACAATTTTGTTTTCACCTCTTCAGCCACCTAGCCACTTATATTCAGATTGACGAGGGTGTACCGTGTTAAATTATTAATACGTAATTTAATTTTTATGTTAAATATACATTTATACTTTTAATATTAGTAAATGATAATATTATCATATTTCAACTAGAAATCACCTACAATTTGTTTTTTCTGAGCTTGGTTGTGAAAATTTAATAAAACAAAAAGATTCCAAAGGTCTAAATCATAGGATAAACTCTACGAAGATGGTGAATAGATAAAAAAAGTGTCGTGACTTTGTTAAATCATATCTTGAATTTAAATAGAAAATGGAAAAATTCTTGTGATTAGAAGTTACTTATTTAAAGGTTCCTTGTCCAAATAGTTTGAGAGATGTAACAATCATAAAAATGTTAACTAAAAATGGCCGAGCTAAGAATCCTTTCAGAGCGAAGGTCTACATTATTAAAGCAAGCTATGGGGCAAAACCAGCGATTCCTTGTTTACCGGTTCACGAGGTAAAATATATATAAAATCCTTTTAGAGCGGAGGTCCACATTATTAAAGCAAGCTATGGGGCAAAACCAGCAATTTCTTGTTTAACGGTTCACGAGGTAAAAATCCTTTTAGAGCGTAGGTCTACATTATTAAAGCAAGCTATGGAGCAAAACCCGCAATTGCTTGTATAACGGTTCACGAGGTAAAACTCCTTTTAGAGCGGAGGTCTACATTATTAAAGCAAGCTATGGAGCAAAACCCGCAATTCCTTGTTTAACTGTTCACGAGGTAAAAATCCTTTTAAAGCGGAGGTCTACATTATTAAAGCAAGCTATGGAGCAAAACCCGCAATTCCTTGTTTAACGGTTCACGAGGTAAAAATCCTTTTAGAGTGGAGGTCTACATTATTAAAGCAAGCTATGGGCCAAACCCGCAATTCCTTGTTCAACTGTTCACGAGGTAAAACTCCTTTTAGAGCGGAGGTCTACATTATTAAAGCAAGCTATAGAGCAAAACCCGCAATACCTTGTTTAACGGTTCACAAGGTAAAACTCCTTTTAGAGTGGAGGTCTACATTATTAAAGCAAGCTATGGAGCAAAACTCGCAATTCCTTGTTCAACGGTTCACGAGGTAAAAATCCTTTTTGAGCGGAGGTCTACATTATTAAAGCAAGCTATGGAGCAAAACCCGCAATTCCTTGTTTAACGGTTCACGAGGTAAAAATCCTTTTAAAGCGGAGGTCTACATTATTAAAGCAAGCTATGGGCCAAACCCGCAATTCCTTATTTAACGGTTCACGAGGTATAGTATAGTAATAGGTAATGGTTATAAATTCGCCTTTTGAAGCACATAAGTAGCCGCCACCTTTAAAATGAGTGCTTATCAGGAAATGAAACCATATTAGTATTTTGACTAAGAGGATGTCAAATATATCCACCGCAGTTTAATCCAAATTTGAATTGCCTAAAGAATATAATCCTATAATAACCTGAACACACACGTACAGGTACACACTCACGTTGACTTTTAGTATATTATATAGATATAGTATAAGCCACTTAATGGAATTTGACATTTTAAATATTAAATTTTATTAAATATTTAGTATACAAAAATAATACATCCTATAGCTTCCAACATTGGCCGCTGGCTGTGTGGATGGTTTATATATTAAATCTCACCTTAAAATGGTTGTAATGACTAAATTTGCTCACATTTTGTTTCGTAGAATATCTAAAACTATTCCTTTAGGACTTATCTACCTAAATATTTTTATCTTATGAAAGTATGAATTTATGTTGGTTGAAGAAAAATATTGAACCAGTTATTGGCTTCGTTAAGTCCAATATAGTTTAAATTAAAATTATATTTATTAAATGCGTCGAAATAAGGTGGGTTGAGGTGGTTAGAGCTACAAAGTGTCAACTGCTGGTTAACATCCAGCAGTCAACTGCTGGATGTTAATAACCAGAACTGATTGACATCTTGGTGTCTTCCAGTGCACTCGAGCTAGTGATAAAGTCACGTCAATAATTTGCAGTACTTTTTTGCGTTCTTATTATTATAAGAAAAACGCACAAGAGTGTCAACAACTGGCTCACTGCTAACAATAGGTTTGTTCCAACAGCCAATTCCAGAACGGTTCTAGAACCAGTTCAGGATTTTTTAATGCGCATGCGTCTATGAGGACTGGTTCAGAACTGATTCAAAAAGAGGAGCCTGTTGGAACGATTTTAGAACTCTTTCAGAACTGCAACCTTCATGTTACCTCTCTTTCTCTTTACCTTGTTTTTATTTTCCTCTTCGTATCTCTCCACTTGCTTTGTTTATGTTCACTCAGAAATGGATTACTTACGTGAACATATTCTATTGTTAAACTCAACAAAGTTTATAAGAATGCACATTAGGGCAAATCGTTTTTAAAGTTACAAATTTATCACACTGTCATTTCTGAATGATTATATTTCGGTCTCACATTTGGGATTCGTCAGGCTCGTAACAATCCTGTCTTTTAGTTTCAGTTGCCTATTAAAAATTTGTTTGTATAAATTGTAATTTTTTTAAACATTAACTGTTAAATCATATAAAAAGTACCGGTGTGGAAATCCCACATATGACTTCCATGAAATGTTGTGGAGTCAATACGCGATCAAGAGAGAACTCAGCATTTACATCATGGAAGTAAAAACATTAAAATGCCCATATCTCCAAAACCGCTTGTGCCCAAAAAGTATAGGTACAATCTACCAAATAGGACACATAATATATACCCCAAAAAAAATAGAAACCAAATAATATAAATTATATTTTATTATTCCAATATACTATCATGATAAACAATAATACGTAAAGAAGAAAGAAGTAGTATAAATATTAACTGTGGAGAGAGAAACAAAACACGCTAGGAAACAGAAGATATCAAGAAAAGAAACGAAAACGAAAACAAATGTTAGGTTATAGTTGAACAGAAGTAGTAGTAGTGTAACCTACACGCCTCGAGTTCCTGCTTCAGTCCGGGAACTGTTTTCACGGTTCGAGGACTGTCCCAGAACCGTTCGTCTTTCTGTTGGAACACGGGACTAAAAGTTCCAGAACCGTCCGAGAAGCGTGTAGGAACGGTCTTTCGATACTGCGCATGCTCCCGGCAGTTCTAGAACCGTCCGAGGCTCTGTTGGAACAAACCTAATGATTGATTGATTGGTGAATTTTGGATTTCTTTGATCTTTTACTCTGTTAACTATAATAATACAATTTAAATGTTATCTTCAAATGATTTATTACTACTGAAAGTTTAAATATGACTTTCTCTTAAATATTATTCTTGTGACCTCTTCGAGTTTACCCAATTTCAATTAAAAAACTGTCCAAACTATATTGCAAAACAAACCTCTATCTAGTTTAATATTAATGGGGAAAAAATGTCGAAGTGTATTAAAAATCCGGATGAATCTTTCTTGTTATTTTCTTAGATTGCCGGAACTCTGAGGGGGGCAGGCGGGACCAAACAAATTAGTCCCGAGACTCACCTGGTTAAATTATTTATAGAAAATTCCTCTAGCCTTACCTTCCTATCCCCTCTACTTCTGTAAGTTAGAGTATTTTGGCATGATTATCGTTTTGTTTAATCGTGTGTGCACCTGGGAATCCTCTAATCTTTATATTAAAGAGAATTATTCGTCGTTTCAAACCTTATTATTTATTAATCTTCTCTTTATAGAGACTATCACAAGTTGACGATTTATTGAAACAAGATGACCGAAAATTGAAAATAATAATTTTGGGATATAATGTTTATCTTAATTTATCATTTTTATCATCTTTACGCCCATTTCACCTCTTTGTAATAAATTATTATTATTTTAAATTTCTTTGTCCATCTACTTATAACTGAATATTTTTCAGCACAGATAATAGTCCAGGCAAATTAGTAAAAAAAACAGCAAAAGGAGGAAATAATTTATAAAGATTTGAAACTTTGTGAAAACACTCTTAAGGGGTGTAGTAGAAAGAAACAGGAAAGTTTCCCCCTCTTGAGGGGACGCTTCCCCCCTCCCCCCTCCTTAAAGTCCAAAATTTACTTATTTTTCACTTTTTAGGCAAAACGGTTTATTTTTTGAAGATAAGTGTTATTACCAAAATTATTCCTCACATAATTCTGCACAAAAAAGGTCCTATGCATGTTTGAAGTTAGACATATTGTTTACCATACCGTTTTCGAGATATTGTAGTTGGATAGAGATAAAACGTATGTTTGCGAACCAAGATATCTAAAAAACAACACTTCCGATTTTAATGAAATTGGGATGATAGGTTATACTTAGCCCATTGTTGATCCCATATAAGTTTCAACCTTCTGCGCCCATTATTTTTTCCTCCACATGCGCACAAACATACATTTATTTAGACCTATATCTTCAAAAGTACTCAACTGATTATTATGAAATTGGGATGGTTTGTCGAAAGAAGCCCGCAGATAGCCTCAAATTAATTTCAACCTTCTGCGCTCTTTACATTTTCTAAATTGGTCCCTTTCTGTCTGTCTGTTGATCAATGTTTTGTCTGTCTGTTATGAATTAAAGTATCAATTTATCACAGCTTCCGGTTAGCCTCGCGCCATGATTTAGGTATAGCTGCCGCACGAAAAGTTGGTTCTAAACCAACTTTCTCGTTTTGCTACTTGAAACCCGAATGAAATCTTCCAGTTCTCTTTCCTCTTCTTACATTTTCGAGTCATCCATTTACATATTAAATATACTTAAAGACCACACGGGAAACAGGTGGCGATGCCCCCACGCCCCACAGCTTTCATGAATATATTTTTAACTATATCGCCCGAAACGCGTGGCAAATTTCACTATTTAGTTGCTTATAAAGTGATTGTTTACGTCACAGTGAATGTTATGTTACGAACTTTAAGGCTCTACCGCTCTTTGAGGTTAGGAAAAACAGTAAAATTAAAATTATACTGGTTCTAAGCAAGATATCAAAAATCTAATCACAGGCTTCATTCCTAATTTTAATTATGCACAATTTGAGCCCAATTTCAACTTCCTATGATAAATAGTACAGGCGCCATTTCAATACAACGATAAAACTCGTATTAAAATGGCGCCTGTACTAATTACCATAGGAAGTTGAAATAGGGCTCAAATTGTGCAGAATTAAAATTAGGAATGAAGCCTGTGATTAGATTTTTGATATCTTGCTTAGAACCAGTATAATTTTAATTTTACTGTTTTTCCTAACCTCAAAGGGCGGTAGAGCCTTAATGCGATACGCTTGCCTGCTTGAGGATTATAACACTGCAAACATTTTATATGTAACCTTGCGTGAAGGTTATATGTTTTTTTTATGAAGAACATTGTTTTGTTTTCATTTGTTTAATTTTAGATCTTACTTAACTCGAAATAATGTTTTTTTTTTTTCTTAAACCCAAAGACTGCTGATAAAGTAAGGTACGCAATTTCTAGTGTAAACATAATTTTATTGTCTCTCCGATTTTTTTTGATTTTGGGTTAGAATACCCAGAGAAATAGACCATCCGGGTACCCACCCGGATAGGTCCATTGAGCAAACCCGGGTTTAATGAAGAATTCTCTCCCTGTTTCTTCCTTGATAGTCTGAGCAGTCTGGCAGCAGCTTAGTAGGTGAGTAGGAGTTTCATTTTCCTCTCCGCACAGCCAACAGTTGGGACTCTCAACCAAACCAGGCAGCTACAAGTGTCTGTTGAGACGACAATGACCTGTTATAAATTCAGTCATAAGATGTCAAGTGCCCCAGTTAAGGGCCAATATTGTCTTAGTAACTTGATGAGATGGTCCTGAAATAAACATCTTAGATTGTCTCATTCTGGGAGCGGGTTCTTTGAAAATTTTCTAACAAAGAATTCTTTAAAGAGGTCCTCGCATTGCTGCGAGGTATACCTACCACTGGTTCCGGAACAGAAGGAATTAAACTGTAACCCAGCCTGGCCAGTTGATCTTTCAATTCATTCCCTTCTATCCCATTGTATCCTGGAACCCATATTAGGTGGACAGCACTCTGTCTTGTCGTATGATTGAGAAATCTCTGGAAATCTGTCACTAGTTTAGAAGTGGATCTCGGAATAGCCAAAGATTTAATAGCCACCTGACTGACCGAGCAGATGTAAATCTTTCCTAAGCCGTTCATACTCAGAATACTTGACGGCAAGTCAGGATTGCACAGATCTCAGCTTGGAAGACTGTTGCAAATTTACCTAAGGTTTACTAATCTCTTTTTGTGGGTTGGAGCAAAATACACCAGCCCACGTTAACCCTTCTAAAAGAGAACCATCAGCAAACAAAACATCCTTTATAAGTGGGGGGAAATTTCCATTGCCCTGCCTCAAGTCTTCCTTAGAAGGAAAATAATAACTCCTGGTAATGCTGAAGTTCCAATGCGGTACAGAATAATCCTTTATCTTTGCTACTATAGGGCACTTCTCCACCGAACAGCTTCATGGCCTATTATAGCTATTATAGCCTTTCCACAGGACCACATAATGTAGTCGATATGATGTAATCATGGCTTCAGATCCAAAGGAGGAATATCTGCTAAACTTTTAAAGCTAGAGTTGGCGCTGTCCTCATTGCACCTTAAATTCCTATAAGCAAGCTGCCCTTTTAAGGTGTTCTAGCTACCGTTTGGAGGTAGTAACAGACATTCTTGGTCACCCGGCAATACATGCATAGGAATGTACTGGCGTTACCAGTAAAGTACTTTTGGCTGTCGGCCTCATGTGGAGCCATAGCTCTTCTACACACTCAAAAGGATACTAAGGCCTTGTTTACTTTGGACTCAAGGTGTTTTGCTCAAGTCAGCATCCAATCCTAGATTACTCCGAGATATTTCACTGACTTAGAAAGTCCCAGGGTTTTCCTTCCAAGCTGAAGTTCCAGAGCTCCGTCTAACTTACTCTTGTGAGTAAATGGTACCACAACTGTCTTGTTTGGATTGCCTCCTAGGCCATTTCTATCACATCTTCAATATTACGGAGAGCTCTTTGAGCAAGCTCAAATATAGTGTTAATAAACTTACCTCATATTTTCGCTACAAAATCATCAGCAAACTATGGTATGTAAAAACCCTCTCTTTGAAGAAGTTCAATAAGGCTGTCTAGTACCTAGACAACACAGGGAGAATGAAAAAAATCCACCCTGGGAACAGCCTCCATTAATTACTGCACTTTTAGTGCAGCCATTACGTTGTGCTCTCGCTAATCTGAGAGCTAACATAGACTTTATCCATCCGATTAGTACTTTGTCAATCTCATATTTACCTGCCGTTTGACAAATAGCCTCGACAGAAACACAGTTAAAGGCTCTCTCGAGCCATAACAAGCCTAAGGCCTTCATGTTAGGGTCCCTTCAATCTTCCTAAAAAGATTGTGAAGAGCAGCATCACATGATTGGCCCACTTGATAAGCGTACTGATGCATTCTTAGGGGAATTGCTAATTTATCCCTGATGTACTTGTCTACCAATCTTAAGAAAGAAAAGTGAGACCAATAAAATAAAATGATTTGCCAAGGGTAAGTAAAGTTTTTCCCTGACAGAGGAACTGCCTGATGAGTAAAGTAGGTCCTAAGAGCCTTAGTAAGGGTTCCTATAATTAAGTCCATCCCCTGCTGAAGCATAACCGGCATGACTCCATCAGGTCCAGCGGATTTGTTAGGAGCAAAGCTTGAGAATAGTGTTAGTCTGCGTGGTTAAAGTTTCAGACCCACGAGTACCCAGAGGGAACTGTGACCTGACCCCACAGAAGCCAGAGCCAGCTATGAAAGGCTGACAATTGTGGGTAAGGCGCAGAGGATAGACCTCCCTGGCAGAGAAACTGCCGGCTGCTAGCTAAGTTTAAAGAATACTTACCCTCGGCACTATAGAGTATAGAGGTTCTTGAAATATAAATTAAAGATAAGCAAACTGTGACAAAAATAAATAAAAAGATACCCAAGTAAATTGTTTATATATGTTATGTATAAATATAATAGAGGTGATAAAATAAATAATTTGTTTATTAAGGTAAAATAAAGATAAAAGTAAAAAGAAAGATAAAGTATGTAGATGATATGCATTACTGACGTAGACTATAGAAGGAGCAGATAAGAAAAAGTAGAAAAGATAACAAGGAAGGTAAAGAAAGGTAGCAAAGATTAGATATAAGTATGAAGAACGAAGAGAGTAAAATGAAAATTTAAGAGGAAGCAAAAGGATAGGATGAAGTAGAGTGCAGGGGGGAAAGAACAGCAAATGAGTTAAATTAATTTAATGGGATAATAGATAGTTATATACACTTAAAATGTTCAAAGAACTTTTTATACGGCGGTAACAAGAGCCACGATGATCGAGCCCGGTATTAATATAAACAATCCATCTGACAAAGAGGAAGGCTTCAGAGGAAAAACATCGCGTTCGGTAATCCATTCCACTACTGAATCACGATGTGAGGCGGAGAGAGAAGAACTACGAAGTTCAAGAAGAACGACCTTTGTTCCCACTTTTATACACGTCTTTTCAAATCTTCAGCAGAGCAACTGACATTTACCGAATACGAAGTAAATTTACTCGCGCTTTTAAAAGACCGAATCTCATATTTAACTCAATTCCGGGCCCGAAAAATCACCACAAACACGTTGGGGAAAAGAAAAACCCGGAGCAACCGAGAAATACATGCTAACCCGTTCACACCGCGTAACCTTCCTCGTCCGAATAGCAAATGAAAACGATACTTCAACTTTACCGGATCGCTCCAGAGGAACGTTTCAGTAACTTTGAAACCTTCCATATTAAGCGATTATTTATCAACATTTTGTTATGAAGCAGTGCGTGCAGCCAGTCAATGTGAATCGGTGGTAATTTTATAGTTGCTTTAAAACTTCAAATAGTTGATATTGTGGGTTTGATGTACTACAACTCAAACTTGTTGTTGGCATCCGTCAGATTATGTTGTTATAATGAAAATTGAAGTCGAAATCAAAACAGAGTGTCACCATTTTTGTTTAAAATATTCCAGGAGCACTACAAACAGTTCATATATAAATGAGTTATTTTGTGGAAAATTTAAGTGATTTCTTATGGAATCACGTCCTACATTAACAGATAAAGTAGTTAGGTTCTATTAAAATATACATTTTAAACAAATCAATCTATTGTAGAAGCAAAAGTTTATATTTTATCTTTAATAAATACTTGTTTTTTTATTGGAGGGTAAAGTGAACTTGTAGATATAGTAATATCGAGGAGGCTATAAAAGAAAATAAGTAATTGATTGAAAGAAAAAGCTCTTAGTTCTTTCTTGCAAATGATACGAAAGTTATAAACTCTTGGGACTATTCGAAAAAGTCTTTTGGTTTTTTATCTTCAACCGACTATTTATATTTATATTTTCTTTAAGCGAGAAAAGCTTTTTCTAGTTTTTTAGTGCAGCTTTTCAAAAGAAGAATAGTTTTCCCTCGAGACTCGGGTGTTATAATTAAAAACTATGTGAATTTCTAAGGTTCTTTGGAGTGGGTCAGGGTCCCTTCCCCCCTCATCTCGAGATGTGAAAGGCGAGATAAGGGCAAGCGGTTTGGATATGGGGATGCTGCAGTGGACGGGACAATGCAAAGAGACACGTGCCCCACTTCATATCCTTTGCCCTAGTTTCCCATCTATCCTTTACAATTTCCCGCACACTCTTCTCTCGTACTTTTATATTCCCATCTCGCCTCACCTTTTCGGGCTTCATCCCAATCCTTAAATTTTTAAAATCAAATGCAACGAAGATTTTTTTTGTACATTATCAGAACCTAGCTTTTTTTTAATTTTTATTTTATTTTTTATTTTATTTTTTATTTTATTATTTTTTTTTTATTGATTTATAATCAATAAAGCGTAAAGAGTTGTAAGATAAGAGGATGTCAAGAGAATACGAGTAGAGGATTTCCTTAACTTAGAGACTTCGCAAAAATTAACTATCCCTGATAATTCTGTTACCTATGACAGCTGGTGAAGTTGGGATGGTTGCTAAAATAGTGTTGCTAGACTCTGCTCTGACAACTAGTTTCACCGAAACAGTGCCCAAGGGTATAAGAGGACCTCCCTTACAGTGTGCATTAAATACAATTCTAAAAGTAAATACTTTTAATTTATTAACATTGCAAATGTTTAAGTATGGTTTCAATGACTTATAGAATGTTATCAACTTAGTAGACTTCGATGAGTTGACTTATCATAAAATTCTTGGTATTCGGGAGAATTTAGTTACTTAAATTGAAAGAACGTGAATTCCGACGTTCCGCTTACTTTTCAGGGGTGTTGATTATCGTGCTGTTAACTTGACATCTTGAGGTTGAAACAAGAAGAAGATGAGCTGAGCTGGAGAGATAAACTGGATGCTTTTACCGCCTTCCTGGAATGAAGATTGTATCTTGAATTATCCGGTTAATCCTTCGTTTGGGCGTTGTAATTTGACCGTGGCTACTTGTGGTCTAAATTTTGAAGGAAGCTATCAAAACTATGAAAAACCCGTTTTCCGGACCAGAAAACCACTTGATAGGCTTTTAAGGGGTTGTGATCATGGTATGCGTAGTGCAATAGCCTGTGGGCCTCTTGGACTTCCCATAAGGCATATACAACTATAATTAGTTACACCCTCAGGCGAGTATTACTTAAAATGAATGTCCTTATTGTTGAGATAATACCATTAGATAATAAATACGTAAGACCTATGTCCTCATTGTCTTTATAAATATTGAAAATCTGCTTCCATCTGTTTCAGACGAAGATGAATCGGACGAGTACGGTTCAGACAGCGAGGGTGAGGACGTCGTGGAGTCAGGGTTGGATAGCCCCCGTCCTGGATGTATCGACACCTCCAGGGTTGAAGCCATCCCGGCTAAGGAACCTAAACTCCATGCTGTTCCCCTTAAATCTGCCCTCAAGAAGCCGCCCACCCCTACCCATGACTCACCCCAGCTCAAGTAAGCATCTAACTTTCATTCGTTCGTCTAATAATAATTATTAGTTAAAACTTATTATAGGAACAAAATTAGATCATGAAAATAGATAATGAAGAATAAACATGATCGGCAGCTTACATCGTTTCCTAGGTTGGTATTAAAATAGAATGCTTTTGGTGAGTCGACGAGAGGCCTTACATTTAAATGCTTTCTGAGGGTTCACTAGGCATTAGATAGTCCACAAAGCCCATGATGTATCTCCACTTACTCTTCTTGGTCTATGTCTGATTGAAAGTTGGTCGGTGAACTACTTGCTGATGTTGGGCAACAATCACTCAATATGCTCCGTGCAGCTATTTATGGAAGTCCATTTTCTTTTGATTTTTCTGTCTCAATGCAGATGTTGCCTGTTACTTGTTATTGCTTTTACACAAGGGTTTGCAACTATATTCGTGTGAGTATATAAATCTTCACTTTGACTACCTGTAGATTTGTCTAGGTCTAGATTCTCCACATTTTAACGTGAGTGTGTCTTCCTTCTTTGTAATAAGAAAATAATTTTACCAAAATCTCCAACGTAATAACCTCATATTGGCTAAACTATTAATCAGAAAGTTTTGATATTTTTAAATCTATAAAAAAGTTTTTACAATGTTGGTCTCTCATCCGTAAAAACGCAAGGAACATAAATTACAAAACCGATTTCAATTAAAATGCATAAATGTTTATAAAAATCAAACTCAGAAATGCAATCAAGAAATTAATGTAAGCTCTAAATTAATCGGTGATGCTCCCCAAAAAACTCTATAATTCTCAATAAAAAAAATCCTAAATGTGATCTAAATAAATGCCAATATAACTTGCAGTTTAGTTTTTTTTAAATAAAATATCTATTATTGTATTGATTAAATTTATTGTAACCAAGAAGTAATAAATTACTTCCTTTCTTTTGTCTGGCATCTCGTAACAACTCCTCTCGTTTTTCATCTCTCAAGTACAACGTGTCTTTTTTTGAAAATTTTAATGTTCTCTTGTATTATAATTATTTTTTTCAAGCGAACCACATGGATACACATGTGAACCACACAGACATTAGGGATTTAAATTTAGTAACAGGGTGTGTGAGATAGTTTTATCCCGAGTTTGTCGGACCGATTTATTCCTTTGTAGGAAATGGGATTTTATATCAAATGAAAGAAGTGAGATGCAGTTTGTAAAGTTTGGCTTGACAGCAGCTGTTGAGTTATAAATCTAGCGGCAGTTAAATCAAGCCCCTGCTTGTTCTGGCCAAAGTTTACTTTTAGGGTCAACCTGCCCTTCCTCTAGATTTATTAGCTTGCACTTAACTCTTCTTCAGTTTTTTTTTTGATTCCGCTAAACATAAAGTAAATATTGTCCTTTAAATTTACATCGATGTTATCATTTAGTTTATTTATTTTATACTTAAAAATAAAAATAACTTTCATGTGTATACATATATACTTTTAAGAAGAATTTAATAAAAGAGGGCTAAGGATATACCTCACCTTGGTGTGCTGTACGCAATAAGAAAAACTGACTTTTCATATAGTATTGGAAATAATTTAACCTTTTCTTGTCTAAATTTATTTGTCATATTTTCATCCAGATGTTTCGAGTGTGGACTTTCCAAGCATAAAACGAGACAAAGGTTTTGCTTTCAAGTTTCCTTTTTGGAAAACATAGGATTTATAAAAAAATAAAATAGACTTTTCTTTTTAAAGCATCTCATAATTCCGGTTTACAAGATGGGAGTTTTACATTCGATTCGATACAATATCGCATCGTAGTAATTGAAAACAAGCGTATACATAATGCGGTTTTGTAGTGGGGAAACCATTCGACTTTCTTTTCACTCTATAGCTGTCTCATTTAATCCTAGTTTCTCATTGAGAATGAAAAATTCGAGTGTTGTCTCCTTATGCGATATCAAATTGCATCTTTTTATATAGAAATCGCATCGCGAAAATGGAGCCTAAATCGTCTAGATTATTTCCAATTTCGTTAATGTCCATTAGTCCCCTCTTTTGCAAATATTTTGTCCCGATAATAGTGGTAATCACCTTTGTAAAATGTTGTCATCCACCTTCCGACTTTAACAAAAGCGAAAAGGCAATTTATTTGTGTTTAAATGTTTTGTATTTTCATAACTTATGTACCTCGAAATTAATGGCAATATAAAATTCTAATGTGGTTAAACTGTGTTAAAACGATCAAGTTAATATGAAATATTTAATAAAGAAGAAAATAACTAAGATATATCGTAGTACTACTTCCGCTGTAACTTAATTGTTAGAACTATAGATCGTAAATGTAGAGATCCATGGTTCGAATCCCAGAAAAAAGATTGATTTTTCTGCCTTTTCTCCCCTGTTTCATAAGTAATAACAATTTGATAACTTAAGAACTATTCATCTTCAAATTATTAATCAGCTTGGTTCAACACTACTGAACTAATAAGTACTACTATATTAAACTTGTATTCTTGTTTCAATTTAAATTTCCATTTTTCAGCTTTTTATTGAAATATAATGATTACAAAATTAACTTATATAATAATTTAATAAATATCCTTTTTATTTATAACTTAATGTTAAAATTAAGATGTACAAGTTATCCTTATTACCCGTGTTTTGTCCTTTTGTTTGTTTTGTTTTGTTTTGTTTTGTTTGTTTTATATTATTTTATTTTCATTATTATTTCCTGTTGTTTTTTAGAACTGTGGCACATTTGAAGATAAAATGTGAAATCACGACAAACAGCTTTATTAAGAGAAGGTTTATAGATAAACAATTTCTTTATTTGTGAATTTCTCTTCTTTTTTTCATTTCCTTTTTCTTTTACTAAAACCATAAAATTACTAATCTTACTTTTTTTGTTACTCTTTTGCTCATTTAAATTACTTCTTCAATAAGTAAAAGGAAATTGACAAAAATAAATAATAGTTATTTATGTAACTAGGCAGCAAAATGGAATTTTTCTGACGAATGATTAAATTAGCCTCCGAGCCGGAGGCGAGGTCAGGCTATGGAAATTAACTGCCGAGGCGAAGCCGAGGCAGGTAATTTATACGATTGACTGCCGAGGCGAAGCCGAGGCAGGCAATATATCAATATGAGGCAGAAATGTTTCCTTTGCTGCCTTGTTGCATACAATATTTTTCCTACTGGCGGCAGAAAAATGTTTCCTCTAAATAATGTTAATTTTATAATACTTACCTACTTATCAAGTACTATTATTGAACTATTCAAATTAAAAAAAAAACAAGCAATAATATCAAATGTTACAATTATAAAAAATGAATTGACAGAAATACAGTAAAAACAAAACAAAATGATGATAATAGACGAGCTGCAGTGTTGCCACTAATTTAATTATTAATGATTATTTTTAGACCTACTATTTTTTGTAATATTTTTATTTCTTTTTTATCTTTTTACTCCATTCTATTTTATAAATATAATCTATAATAAGTATTTATAAATCTTTTTTATAAATTCGTAATATTTTTAAGGTAAATTGTTCAAATAATTTAGGTTAAAGATAATATAAAAGAATAGGTTGTTTGTTTATTTATTTGTAGCGGGGAATGTGGGCGTGGCTTAGCCTGGAAAAATCCTCAGCAAAATACGATTTTGCCGCCTAGGCAGCAAAATCGCATTTTGCTGCGTATTGTTAAGTTTTCTTGAAACCTCAGAGAAATTAAACTTTCATGCCTAAAAACAGTTCAATAATGCGTAATTTTGCTGCCGCTAGTAGGAAAAAGCTTTTATTAGGCAATTTTAAGTTAAGCTTATTCTATGAAGGATGTATTAATGTATTTTGAAGCACAGAGTCAAAAATCATCCTCTTGTAGTACAAGTGCTTAATTTAGTATATAAGTAATAAAAAACGAGGGCCATATGAAGAACTATGTCTCTATCTATAATTTGTTAAATAATAAATAAACTCACTGGTGGTACCATATTTGCTGAAAACAAAAACAAAATAAAATATAAATTTAATTTTTTTTTTAATAAAATATAAATTTTATGAAAATGAATAAATAATAATATTATTATTATTTAAATAAACACGCTTTGGGAATTTTCCTAACAATTACGGTTGCTGATTTTTTTTACATAATAACTACTACTTTAATCAAAAAAATGTTTTTGTGTAGATTTTGGTCTTTCTTTATTAACTTAAGAGATGAATATTACGATTAATATTCGATTGATTAATAATTATCATATTGTTCATCTTGAAGGGAAATCATCCATTTAAAGGTTATCCAAAGTAATTATTCTTGGAATGATAAACTGACATTGAAACGTTGATCAATGAAATTTTCTCTATCTTAAAGAAAAAACATTCATTTAAAGGCTAACCATGGCTATCTTAAAGAAAAAAACATCCATTCAAAGCAATCATTCCTGAAATGATAAACTGACATTGAAACGTTGATCAATGAAATTTTCTCTATCTTAAAGAAGAAACATTCATTTAAAGGCTAACCATGGCTATCTTAAAGAAAAAAACATCCATTTAAAGCAATCATTCCTGAAATGATAAACTGACATTGAAACGTTGATCAATGAAATTTTCTCTATCTTAAAGAAAAAACATTCATTTAAAGGCTAACCATGGCTATCTTAAAGAAAAAAACATCCATTCAAAGCAATCATTCCTGAAATGATAAACTGACATTGAAAAGTTAACCAATGAAATTGATGCGTTTTGCAAAAAGAAAACTGTTATTTATTGTAATTGGCCAATTTAATCTTCCTTCGTCCATCATTAAAAATAAAATCTACCATTATAATTTTCTTCCTATTTAGATGAAAGTTGTATCGTTCTAAATATACCTGTGTCTGGTTGCAATATCGTGTCACCTGTAATTTATATTATTCTGTTTTACAAACTACTTACTTCAATGCTTCACTATTCATAATACTATAATAGTTTTTTGCCCTCGTTAATAGTTTTTATTTTTTCATTTTTTTGTGCGTGTTCGTTGGATTTAAGGGAAAAGTTCCAAAGAAAAAAATTAAATAAAAAGTTTTTTTTTATATTTTATTAAAAAAATATCCATTGTTTAGCGTTGCATGTTTGCGGTTTTCACCAAGGCTTTATACATCCGCGATTTTATCTAATTAAATAACAAAATTAATTTGAAAAATATTAAAAATGTGAAATTTTCTTGTTGCTTCGCTAAATATATAGAGCACTGCTTAATGTGAGTTGTTTTATTACAGGAAAATCATTTAGTTAATTATTAAATTTTATATTTTATCAAATACTTATTTGCTTTATTTTAAAAATATTATCATAGCTACGTTTTTGAGAAACAATAAAAACAAAATCGTTCAAATTTATCGGCTGGATAAAATAAACAATAAAACATTATAGAAACGACGTCGTTAATTTATTTAAATTTTGATCTTTAACATTTTAGAGGATAGAATTTATAATTGTCTAAAATAGGATAAATTCCGGTATTTTGAATCTAAAATTGAATTAATCTCGATGTTTTTTTTATCTAAAGCCACGGTATATACGACCTGACAGGCCTGACCGTGCAGACTGTACTGAACAGTCCATCTGAAATCTGAATGTCTGCCTCCTGAATAGTCACGACTGTTACAATGTACACTTGACCAGGCGCCAGGTCTTTAGACGGACTGCTGGCTCGTGTGTACCCGGCTTTAAAATGCTATAAATCTAGATGGTTTAAACCTAAATTTGGATAAACCTCCTTTCGTGGAAATTGCTAATGACGTGACTCGTATAATGAGCAACTTATTGGGAATAAAAATACAAAGAATTGTGTTCAAATACAGTGAGATATATTTCAAATAGAAAATTACAATTTCTGCAGATAAAAAAAGAAATAAATCCACTACTGTCAATTTATAAATGGTTATACAATGTGTTTTTTTCTAATTTTATTTATTTTTTTTTTTTTTAAATAACTAACATACATCACTTTTTAAATTATCACCAACCAAACAAAATCATGCATTCGATGTATTATATTTGTTTATGATCACATAATGAACTATTGCACACAACACAATTAACATCTTTTTTTTCATTTTAAACCAATTTTATAACAAAATAATTTTTTGTTTCGATATTTTATAATAATATTATGTTATAATATTTTATTAAGATGTTTCATTAATGTTTATAATTTATGAAAACTATTAACTATTTATTATAACTCTAAATTGATTAAGATCAACACAGAGGTGTAATTTTAATTACAGGATTAAAATAATGTGGCGTTATTAATAGGCGTTGGCTTAAGGGAAACCATCTGGGTCTTCCTTGTTTTAATTATCTAATATTTATTGAAATGGGGTTTTTGGGGGGCAATTAAAAAAGATAATTATTCATTTAGAATTTATTTATATTTTTATTGATAACAGATTATAATGATAAGCTGGTATGTAAAATGAATTCACATCTTGCTTTTTTTTATTTTTGAGGAACTATGATGTTTTTTTTAAAAATATTGCTTTTTTAATTGGAAATACTTAAATTGAATTTTCTAAAATAATAATTAAATGACAAAGTTCACTTGTTAGTAAAAGTTATTAACACTAGTGATGCGGAGCATACAGAACCCGCGTAAAAAAAAAAAATGCATTTTGCTCTTATATTGGCCATATTTGAGTTCAGTAATGCTACCAGGAAACATTTTTGGGGGAATCCTTATCATTTATGTAATTACATAAATAAGTTTCCCGACGACGACGCACCTCGATATGGAAATGATTTGTTATTGCTAAGCTAAGGCATCCACATTTATTCCAATAAAGATAAATGTTTGTTTTGATTTGTTGGTCTTCAAATAGATATAATAACTTATCTAAATAGATATATAAAAATTAATTTAGTTAATTTTACTTTTTTTTCTAAATATAAAATTAAGCCCGTTGCCACGGGCCTAAGGTCTAAGTGTATAATGAGCCTTTATTATATGCTTATTATTGGTCAAACATTTATCTCTGGGTCAAACTTTAGAGACTGTAAGTGGTGCTAGAAGTGGGTAGTGAGAGATAAGTTAACTAATATGACAGTCTTTCCCAGAGATAATTAGTATTTTACTAGAAGCTAAATACCACGAAAAAGTTTTGCGCCGGGAGGTTACAATCCTAGATATTAGGTTACAATTGAACCTAAACAACAAGAGAAGGTTATAATTTATAAGTCGTGAACGTTGTATTGGTTTACTGAATAGTATGTTATGCGTTACTTTTTTAGTATTTATCTGTATAATAGTAATTAATAAATAAATTGTAAAATGTATTAAATCATTTTTTTCCGTATAAAGGTAACATTTAAGTATTTGTAGGATTGTAGGAAGCAAGAAAAGGGAACTACTTGTTCATTTTCCAATACTTGGATTGGAAATGAAGAGTGGAGTCAATATTAATTCTTTTAATTTGTACAATCTAAACTTGTGATATCAAAAATATTTACAGGTACCTAAAAATAACAGGAATCAGTCTGGAAAATATTACATTTTTCATAGAACAATTAATTTGAACTCTGCTAGGCTAAGACTAAAACTTATAATAAAGAATACTAAAGAGGCTGGTCTTAGTTTGAAAAAAGTATTGTGATAGTTTAATTTAGCTGAATTGAATAAGCTTCAATATTCAATAGGAATAGGACTTATAATTTATTACATTTCTTTAAGAAAAATATTACTCATTATACCCCGTACCCGGAGTATAAAATTAACGTTGATATATCACATTAATCTTTGAAATCAACAAAACAGCTCACTTAAATTTCATAAAAGCTGCATTATTCCCTTTATTGTTATAAAAAATAAAAATAAATAAAGGAGAAATAGACTGCCAATTTCGTATGGTTGTAAATTTATTTAATTTTCCACCGTTTCTTACATCAGTCAAAATTGTTTTGATTTTTTAGCATAAATTACAGTACTCTTTTACATTAATGAAATTCTTTAGAAATATATATTCACGATTTATTACTGAATTCTGGCTAAAGAAAGTTTTCTTTTCTTTTTTCCGAGGAGTCTGTCACTCTAACGTTTTTAGTAATTTTGCTTAAAAATTGGAGAAGTACGAGCTCTCTTTCTCACTATTTTCTTGAAAGGGAGTGAAACAATTTTGATCAAAACAATATTTATTTTTATTAATGAAAGAATAAATGAAATATGGCACTATAATAGGCACATTAGTAAATTACTCCAATGAAAATTTGCTAAAGAAGAAGAAACATAACTTAAAACTGATACGGTAAATAAAAACTATTATTATAAACCTGTTGTTGAGTTCAACTATAACATGACTATAACCTTCCGGCGCAAAATGTTTTCGTGGTTTTTAGCTTCTAGTAATATTTTGGGTTTCTCCGATGTAAACAAACAAGAAGGTAACCTGTAGGTTTTCTCTAGAGCCTACAGACTAAAGGCAGATCCTGCCTATTGACCTGCTAATTAATCAATAATTTTAGTAGGTTTTATATATTAATTTTACTTGCTCCTCTCAATTTAAAGTGAATAAACTTTAAATTTAATTTTATAACAAATTGTTCTGAACACTGCTGGTAAACAATTCTCTTTTCCTTAATGTTTATGTTTTTTCTTAAATTTTGTTTGTGCTTTCAAAAAAGGAGACCACCTCTTCGACCTAGAATTAGAATATGGTAAATTTTATTATAATTAATACAGAAATAATAACAAGGGTTAATTTTGCAGTTTCTGCGCATTAATTATAGAGTATCTTTAGTTCCCATGTCCAGGAACGATAGAAGGCTATAGGAGCCTCCATTAAACTAATCCTGAGGCAGAAGAAATCTGTGCTGCAACAGCTTGTTGAAGGTTTAGGCAACACAACTTGCCAAGGCACAAAGGGCTTATACAACTGTATATGTAATGGATGTAACATGACCATTCGTCCCGTTATTTTAAGCTTCGGAAGGCATCCCTTCGGTTTCCGAAATGTCCTGTTTTTTAGAAAAATGAAATATTTTTCAGAATGTCTGGGTAAAATGAAAATTTTGTCCCATACTTAATCAGTTGGAGAAGTTTCTAATCTTAGTAAAATATGTTATATATCAACGGTTTGCTTCTCCTATGTGTGATATTTACTTATAATCATTTTGAAGAGGAAAAAAATAAAAATAATAATAATCCCCTTATAATCCACCCCATTTCAATGTCCCATTTTGGACAAAACATACTAAAACTCACAGTGTTAGTGTTAGTGCGACAGTCTATCACTTCTATTAACTGGATAATTGGCATTAGTAACAGTATTGGCGCCACTTCACTTAAGTAGCTGAACATTTAAATCGCGATGCTAGGTTAACACCGATTGTGAGGCCTCTTGCTAGAGTCGGATATCACTCCTGGACCTCCTAAGTGACAAGCACACATGATAATAATGAGCTTCTGGGGACTCTGAAATGTTGTATGATGTTTTTTTATATTTTTATAAATAACTAAAATAGGAGGGCTAGGAAAAAGATAATAGAGCCTTGAAAGAGCGCAATATGAGGTCTTCACTCTGAAGTAATATGACAGCAGTTCCTAAGTGGTCTTCAAGCCTTGAAATAGGAGGGTCGGGTGGTTTTATTGAGTTTATTCTAACATTTAAAATAGATAATTTTGACTGCGATGTATTCATTTTTCTTCTTCTCTACTTGTTTCACTAACATCTCCACCATTGTTTTATTTTTTTGCAGTACTAAGCCAGTGAGATTTGGGCTAAGTCTGGGCGGCCACGAGAACAAGGAGAATGCTAGACCACCTGATGACAACGATTCATCAGATTCAAGTGACGGACCCATCCTATACAGGGATGATGATGAGAGTATGTTTCCTTAATCTTAAATCATTTTATAAAATTAGTTGATTCAAGTGATTCCTTGTGTAACTTGCTAGTACCAAAAACTCTTAGAGACAATTGATAAAAATAATAATAGCAAAATATTTGATAATTTTCAAACTCAAAATATCTTTTGTATAGATACAAATTGCTTTATGAGTGAACAGCTTATTTTACTTTGATGTACTACAGTACAAAACAACTAATTTTGAAACTATCAATGTTTACATTTTTTTTTTTTTTTTTTTTAAATAAAGGTTTATATTTGATCAAATACAAGAGATACACAAGACCAAATATATCAGAAAAAAAGTACATTTTATCTCATTGAGACATTTCAAATAAATATAATTAATAGAGAAAATTAAAGTTTTTAATTAAATGAGAGCAGTGAATCATTAAAAGAGACTATGTGTAGACACACGACGCACAGGTAGAAGTACCGGTAGTAGGACAATTAAAGAAAAATGTGTAATGTAATATAGTAGAAGAAATAAATAAAGGCATGAAGATGCCTCTAATGAGGTGAAATATAGCCAAACACGGAGTAGAAAAAATATTTATTAATACCCTATAGACCTGAGAAAGACTTGAGAATAAATTAATTTTAATTTTATTTGTGATTGTAGATCGGTTGGCATCGAAGATTGCTCGAAAGGATAGTTTGGCCATAAAGCTGGCTCTTAGGCCAGATCGGCAGGAGCTGATAGATCGAAACATTTTACAAGTACAAAGTGATAAGGAGAGACAAGAAACCAAGGAGCAAGTAGGAGCAAGACTTATCAGGTAAAATTTACTTTTTAATTTTTTTAGCTATATTAATTATTATGCTATATGTTTTTAATGTTAACTTATATATTACTTGGATACTATTAATTGCCAAGTTGTTACTAAAATCATTGCTCCAATACTAAACATGTCTGATTCAAATCCAAGAAAGGGGAGACATGTTTGACACTGAAAATAATTTAAAATTGCTGTGTAAAGTTGCTCATCCCTTTTGTCCTGTGATGATCTAATGTTTCCTTTTAATGACCTAATCAACACAAAATTAGGACATGTGCTAATCAGCATATCATTAGGACATGATTAACCCAACATTAGGTAAGAAGGTTAAAATATACACATGGAGTAGAAGTGTAAAAGTGGTCTATCCTTCAGTCCTTTAATTTTATAAATTTAAATTGAAACATTTATTTTATTTATTTTTACATTAAGAATGATACTAGAGAAGATAATTCTCAACTAGATACCAAGATAATTTTGTTACGAATGGTCACTGTCAAAAAATGGGTTGCAAACATTTCAAAATGAAAATGACAAAATATCCACAATTTCAAATAATTTTGAGAAGCAACACTAACTAATCTATCTTATTTTCCATATTTTTTTTTAAAATTAATTTATAACTCTTTAAATTAATTTTAAAGAAAATCAATAGTCCAGGAAAGCAAATTTAGAGGGGTTAACATGACCACCTCTTTAAATTTAACAATTAGTAAACATTTTAATTAGAAATTCTTGTCTCTCTATTTGATTTTCTTTTTTAAATTATCTAGTTGACAGTTTAGAATGGACTTTTATTTTATAATTTTATCTAGCTGTGGATATTCTATTTTCTAATTATTATTTTAAACTAAAGTTGAATTTTAATTAATTTGAGAATAAAAAATCTTTATTTACTTAATTTTTGTTAAAATTATTAGGGTTTAATTATAATTTGCAATCAATTAATTTTTTAAATATAACTTGCAGACAATTTTTTAAAATTATTATTTATTTTAATTAAAACAAACTTGCAGTAGTAATCCATGCATTAAATTTAAATAACTTCATTATAAAGAAAAAGGTTTTTATCCACTAGTGATCTTCAGTGCTGCTGAGAAGAAATTAACTATGAAAGAGAAAGAGGTGTGGTTCAAGATAATACAGTTATAAATCGTATATAAGCAAAAACAGTCAATGTATGAGATGAAGCAGATGTTTAATTATCTGGCTTTGGAGGAAATGGCAATGAGAAACAGAAATAGTTAGTGTAAAAGTTAAATGTTAAAATCTGCCTTTAGAAAAGGAAGAATGGTTAAAAGGAAAATGTCAAAGTAGAAGTTGAGACAGAGGTTTAAATCTGACTTATACAGACAAAAAATGTTAGTGTAGAAGCTTTGAGACAAAGGTTTAAATCTCTAATAAAAAGAGAAATACGTGTAAAAGATAATAGATCAGCCAGGTTTGAAGAGAAAGAGTCAGTGTAGGAGTTGAGACAGTAGTTTAAATCTGAGTTATATAGAGAAAGAGTGAGAGTAGAAACTGATATAAAGGTTTAAATTTTTCAAGTAAAGAGAAAGAAGTGTGAAAGAGATAGAACTGTAAAGTTCTATCTAGAAATAGTTTGTCTAGGAGGTGAAACAAGCAACCTATCTTATGCAGAAATGGATGTAAAAAGGAAACAGTGTTTGTACAAGTTGAAACAGAAGTTCTGACTTAAGCCGAGAAATAGTGTAAAAGATAAAGAGTCAGTGTGCAAGTTAAGAACAAGTCTTAAATCTGATTTGAATTAAAATTTTATCTTAACTCCTTAAATTGAATCTTTTTCTTTGACATTTTTATTGAAGATGGACTAAGTAGTGTTTTGAAACTGCCTTTATTCAATAAAATTTCTTTTGTTGGGAAAATTACTTGTCTTCTTTATTCCTAATCCGTCCACTATCATTTGCAAAAAGGGATGCTAATGTATTCCCCCATGTTTAGTTGCAAAATTAAACAATCAAAATCACTATTATCTTTTAATTCTTGTCTATTTTGTTTAATAATAATAACAAAATTGATCATTTCTGTTAAAAAATAGCGATGAGACAACTTTTTTAATAGTACATTATGCGTCTAGTGTGGAAAGTAGCATTTTGCATGCAAGTATGGAGTTTGCACCTGAGCGATAGTGAGGATAGTTAAACCACATGAGCATAGCAAAATCCGTATTTTATCTATGATTGTTGGATTTTAATAATAAATACAGAAAAAAAATAGTTACTTCAATTAAACAAACAGCAAATTAGTTTGGTTAAATGTAAACAAACATGGTAATCATGTGATAAGGTGAAGAATTCTAGTGCGGAATTAAAGAAGAATTATGAAACGAGCATGCGCAATGAATCCAACTACGAAAATAATCACTTTCTACGCATCTAAACGGAGATAAAATGTTTATATTTCGTAACAATCATAGATAAAAATCTTTTTACACCGATTTATTCTTTTTACACACATAATATTTGTCAATATCCCATTTACACCTATAATTAGATAATGAAATAATAGATAAAGATTTTGTCCCTAGAGATAAGAGTTAGAGTTTGTTTTTTTCTTAGTTCATATAACATTGGATAAGATTTTTTTTTTTGGGAAAAAAATAGGTTTAAATTATTTTTTGGAGATCTATTTATTTTTATTGTTATCTTTTCATTTCTTTGTGTATATTTTCTTTTCTTTACAAATACTCTTAGAATCTTTCTTATCTGACTTTATCTTTTTTTGGGGGGGGGGGGATCTAGGATAGATTTGATTCATTCTATGGTTTGTAAGAGTATTTTTTTTTATAGTTTAATTTAGTTTATTAATATTTTAGTTTCTAGTTTGTTTTTTTCTTCCAAATCTCATAATTTTCCACACATTTATCATTAAAATTTTACCATTTCCACTTTAAATTTATTTTTCCTTATTTGTATGACTTGTATTTTATTTATTTTTTGTTTTTTCATGGGTGTTAACTTTTGAGAAAAAAAGATCATGTATTTATTAAAAAAATAATAGAAACACATGACAAAATTGTATTAGTTGTTTATTTATGTCACAGTGTTTTTATTTTAACGATGAAGATAGTTTCGGTGTATTTAAGTATAATTTTAAGACACATGGATGATGAATTTATTATTTTGTTTAGACGACTGAGTATGCGCCCAACTCAAGAGGAGCTCGAGGATAGGAATATATTGAAAAGTAAGTTTACATTAATTTTCTTTATTATTACATAATTCTGCAAATAACTAGTTGAGAGACAGTCAAGTCTAGATACTGATAACATTTATCAATAAGTCATGCCATGCTTTCCACTCACAACACCCTTCATCCAGAGCTTATATTCGGATATTCCACTAAGATGTGTTAAGCTCATAGAAATTAATGAGAATGAGCAACCAAATTATGCCCATTCTCTGGAGGTTTCTCTGTATGGACATTAACTACACTGAACTTTAAGCATTTCTATTACACTCAAACCACCTCTTTTATAACCTCGAATAATTGTGGGCAGACAAAAAAACTCACCTTTGTCAATAGATTTGAAAAATTATTAATATCTGAAGGTACAATCAAAACGAGGAATTTTCTTTTGGTATGACCCTTCAAATTTTGAATAGTGCAGAGAAAAATAAATTAAAATAATATTAGTTCTAGTAGGATTGATGAATTTCCTCTTAACAGAAGGACTTCTTTCTCTAAGTAAATAATGGATTTAATACAATGGAAAGAATTCCAATTTTTCAACCCCATTTCACATTCTTAATGGTGTTTACCACTGTCTTTTTTATGGTAATTTACTTAGGAATGTGTGGAAGAAATGTTACTTTTACAATTTATTGGTACCCAAATAAAAACAGAGAAATATTTTTAAAACATTTATATTAAGAAAGCATTCATTAGTTAACTGCTCATTAAACTTCAATAGACAGGTATCATCGGATATCTCTACAAAACAGTGGTACTCAGATAAAATATGTGGAAAGACATAACTTATTTCTGAGGTCCTGAAATTAGAATTATAATAATATTGCTTTTTTTTAACAGATTTAAAAATCTTCTTTTAATTAATTAACTAACTACATAAACCTTTTTTTTAAAAAAAAAAAAATTATTGAAGTATTTCTTTCTTAAATGTATCTTTTTCTTTTTTTGTGACATCACAGAACAAACAGCTGCTGAAGAGAAGAAATTAAAAGAAGAGAAGAAGCGAATGCTTCTGAGGAAGCTTAGCTTTAGACCAACAGTTGACGAGCTTAAAGAGAAAAAGGTAAAATACTTACAACTAACTTACATATTTTAATTAATTAAGGGAAAGTTGGAAAGGCTTTTACCAGTCCTATAATAAATTGAGTAGGAAGGTTCCAGATATAGCTAATTCAACATTTTCAGCTCTCTGAAAGTAAGTTAAACAATTTTTCTGTAAGAAAAGTAAAATTAGTCCTGCTTAGTTTCATTAAATTATACAGAGTATCCTTAAAGTATCTGTACAATTTAAATATGAATTACAAAGGTAAATGAAAAGACAGATATTTGGACATTATTACAAACATCAACAGGGTACCTGAACACAAATTCAAGATGATTGAACACTTTGATAATCTGATGAAGATATCTTAACTCCTTTTATAATAAAGTTTTGAAATTTTAAAGAGACGTTATACACATCCTTTATATATCCAGATGAATAGTTTTAACATTTTAATTCATGCAAAAATATATCTGGTGAAGTTTAGAATCTTAGAGGCGTGAGAAATGTTTCACATTCTAAATTGCATGGAGTAGTTGTGTAAAGAAACAATAAAATAATATGTGAACAAGCAAACTAATAAACAAGCCAACAAATAAACAAATAAATAAGCTAACAAGTAAACTAATAAACAAGTCAACAATCTAGCAATAAAACAAAGTAACGTGAAAACAAAATAACAAGCAAACTAATAAACAAGTCAACAAGCTAACAATTAAACTAAGTCATTTAAGGGATTGCAGCTAGCTTTTTACATTCAATAAAAAAAATGTTCACACTGTTTGTCTATTAATATTTACAAAGTCTTTTAAGTGGCAACTTGATTGAAAGTTGGCGGATATAGATGAAATTTGGTATAGTTCTATTATTAAGTGTTTGTGTATAACACTCGTGTAAATGTGTAACTTAAAATTTAAAATTGGAATCATGGGACTTATTCATTAAGATAAATATACTCTTTTTGGTAAAACCAAGAGTGACACCACCATGAAGCAATGAAGGATAATGGTTTAAAAAGATAAATCATTATTAAAAATATTTTCAATGTTTTTTTTTTAATAATCATAAAAAAGGGTTCACAACTACTTATGAAAATAATTGAAGAGAAAACATTGTTTTTATGATTATCATATGTCCTGACATTTAGCTAAGCACTCCTACTCCACTACCTTACTATCCCTCTCCCTCTCCATCTATATATTAAACGATTATCATCTTCAACTGTAACACATCATTAAAAACTATTGTTTAAATTTTCATTATGATCACTTCAATGTGAGAGCCACATGATGCCTAGTATAATATATTTTAATTGTTTAGCTAATAATTAGTTTGTTTTGTTTAGATTATAAGGTTCAACGATTACATAGAAGTTACGTCAGCTCATGATTACGACCGACGAGCGGACAAGCCTTGGACTCGGCTCACTCCTAAAGACAAGGCCGCAATTAGAAAAGAACTTAACGAATTCAAGAGCTCAGAGATGGAAGTACATCATGACTCTAGGCACCTCACCAGGTATACATAATATCACTTAATAGTTTCATTTTTCATGTAGGGGATGAGGTATTTATGAAATGCGCACCTAGTGTGATTGTCAGTAATATCCAAATTTTCTTTTTACCTCCTAGTGTTCTTTTTCTTGTTTTTCCTTGGGGTAGATTTTTCCCAGAGACATAGAACATGTAGTTGGATCTTTTAAGAAAGTCCGATTAGAAGAAGTCCCTTCCTATTCCTCCTAGCCCCTTTACAACTTAATACCTTCAAAATAAAGGTTAGTATTTTATTAAGGGGTAATTAATTATTTCTCGACATTTCACTTTTAAAAAGTGTCTTTTTGAATAAAAATGTCTTCCATCGTAATGAAATTCTCGTATCCACCACTTAAATCTATATTTTGCTTCCGAGCTTACCGAAGGTAACGGAAGCTATGTGATCGTTCTGAAGAAAGAAAAATATTTAGGTCTCCGATTTCAAAAATTCCAAGACAGAAATCCGTTTCAGACATCAGGGAACATTTTTGGTTCCCTGTCGGTCTGTCGTTCAATTTTTGCGAACCAACATATCTTAAAATAAAAACTACATGTCCGATTTTAATGAATTTGTATGGTAGATCATAATTAGCCTATTGTTAGTCCCATATAAGTTTCAACCTTCTGCGCCTATTTGTTTCTCATCCACATGCGCACAAACATACATTTATTTACACCTATAGCTTCATAAGTACTTATCTGATTAGAATGAAACTTTTATAGTTTATCGAATGTAACCCGCAGATAGCCCCAGATTAATTTGAACCATCTGCGCTCTTTAACTTTTGCTAAATTGATACTTTAATTCGTGTAATAAATCAAAACAATTTTGACAGATTAATAAAAACGGGGGAAACAATTAAACCAATTAAATAATAATGGCTTGTAAAAGCATAAAATCAATAAAATACGTGGATAGGATGCGAGGAAGCTATGTGCCACACCAATTGGCAGTCTATTTTTAAGATATATTCTATTCTAAGAGTACTACATCCTATACCTATTAAGTTAGCCTCCAACCTTGAGGCGAGGTCAGGCTATGGAAATTAACTTCTGAGTCGAAGCAGAAGGGCAGGTAATTTATTCAACTGACTGCCGAGGAAGGCAATATATCAATGAGGCAGAAATGTTTCCTTTGCTGCCTTGTTGCATGCAATATTTTTCCTACTGGTGGCAGAAAATTTTTTCCTAGGTAATATTTATTATCATCTTTTTATTCCATTCTATTTTATAAATATAATCTAGTATAAGTATTTATAAACCTTTTTTTCATAAATTCGTTATATTTTTAAGGTGAATTGTTCAAATAATTTAGGTTAAATATTATATAAAACAAAAGGTTGTTTGTTTATTTATTTGGAGTGGGGAATGTGGGCATGGCTTAACCTGGAAAAATCCTCAGTAAAATATGATTTTGCTGCGTATTGTAAATTTTTCTTGAAACCTCACAGTAATTAAATTTTCATGCCTAAAAACAGTTCAATAATGCATAATTTTGCTGCCTCTTGTAGGAAAAATATATATACATATTTTAAGAAAATTATTTCCTGTTTGAATTTTTAGTTGTGTTGTCTGTAATTAGGTCTCATGATACTTTTTAACCAATAAAAATTCGATCAAAGAATCTTTCAAGAGCTCTTGTCTTCTTTTACAACTGGACAATAAATATTAATTAGACAATAAAAACTTGGCCTGTTGTCCATTTCGGGAGTTACGTTGTAAAGAGTGTTATAAAATTAAGGTGCTCCATGTTTGCTATTGAGAGTATCTTCCATTTAGAACAATATTTGCTCTTTAAACCATGCAAAAACAAAGGGAATGAAAAAATTGTTAGTGAAATGTCTGCTATTCAGAACTGTTCATTATGATAGGTTTCAATGTATTTAATTTTTGTAGCTTTTTGTCTGTAGTTTCAATAGATGTTCTAATTTAATGTTTTATGATTTATGTACAGTCAATCCTTAACTTTCATGTGGACGCCGTGCAAGTTAAATTTGTGAATGTTAAGTCATTAAATGTATGGTACAAGAGGGGATAATGAGGTAAAGTTAACAACATACAATAATACCATTAGTATATATTTTGAGTGAATAATATTAAAATACAGTAGAGTCTCGATAATCAGAGATGGATAGGACCAGCATTAACTCGGATTATTGGAAATTTACGAAAAATATGATTTTGGAATTCTACTTTTTAACTATTTATTTGAAAAATAATACTTACGTTCAAAATTTGATTTTCATTAGGTTTTAAAATAATTTCATCCTAATCTGTTTCCAATCATTCACTGTTCCAATCACACACATTACTCCCGTGTAATTTTTTTCAGTGACCATTTTTATTATACTCAACAACGCATTTATTTTAAGGATTTTCAGTATGTTTTGGTTAACTCATTATAAAAATGTTACGTGAAGCTTTTGGTTTAAGATACAGCTGCTCAGACAGGAAAGGAATTCCATTATTAAACATATCCATCTCTACTAACACTGTCCTGTCCTAATTGTGTTATTTTCAGAGAAGCCTCTCCCCCTTCTTCTTTCCATGTCTTCTTCTCTTTTTACTTGGATTTGTCTAAATTGTTATTTTGTCAAAGTTGTTTATATTCTAAAAAAAAATCACAGGGGAGTAACAATCTAAAGTAACACCCTTTTTAATATGTTTTAGAGTTATGGTTAATTGATTTCATGAGACATGAAGGGAATAAACATTTAGCACAAGACCGTAAAAATGAAAGTAAAATATTTCTTTTCTTCCTAGAAAAAATGTTAGGATGATAATATGCAATGCTCATAAAAAGAAGGCTTTTCTGAATAAATCTTATTAATACTTCAAGTGACAATTTTATTTCAATATAGTTGTCCACAGATAACTAGGGTATGTGAATATTAAAGTCAGGTCACTTATAAATTCTCCAAAATAACCAAAGTTTTCGAAAGTTAACCCTGTGAAATTTAAGGATTGACTGTAGTTGTATGTATGTTGTTAGCCTTGTTTAGTGGTAGAGAGGGCTTTAACCCTAACTTTATGAGGATAAATAAAGCATGTGTCCTTATTGTATCTGTCATCCTAATTATTCCATTTTTTAATTCCATTCCATTTATGATCTGTTTCAGATTCCATAGGCCATGACATTTGTATGTCATGGGCTGCTCAGCCGCTACCCTAGAGGAGACCAGCCATATACTATAGCTTTTGTATATATAATTACTATAATATAAAAGATAAAAGATAAAAAAAAAAAAAAAAAAAAAAAAAAAAAAAATATTTACTACAGCTAAAGCGTTCCAGCCTCAACAGATTTTCTTTTTGTTTAAAAAATAGTTTTTCTTCTTTGTTACAGTTATTTTTACTTTATTATTATTTTTCCACTGTAAATATATATATATTTTTTTTTTTAATATAGGCTGTTAAACATTTTCGTATCTATTCCCTTTTGAGAGGAATAGCTTTTATTTCTTTGAATTTGTGAAATTTGGTGCTCTTTTTTACGTTTTCAATATAGCATCATTTTCTTCTTTTTTTAATTAAAAACGTTAATAATAAATAAATTTATAATGAAAGATAAAATTTAGTTTTTTTTGTTGTTGTTATTTCTTGTTTTAGGTTGTTTTTTTTTTTTCTTGTTAAAGGACTATTTCAAATTTTTGTGGACTTTTTTTTAAACAAAAGCAATAACTCTTAATATTTATTTATTCAATTAATTAGTTTTAACTGAGAACTTGTATAAATTATTCATATTGAATTATTATTACACCATAATCCCAGAGATCTAGGGTTCATTTTCTGGAGGCAGTGTGCATTTTTATCTCTATTCATCCTTTCCTCTTTAAAGATAATATTAATAGTAAAAAAAGGTGTTTTACAAAGGAAAGCGACTTTTCTATAAAGTAAAAAAGTATTAACAATGCAAAAAAATGGATTCAGCAAAGCAATTTAAGTTTTAAACCCAATAAAAGAAAAGGAATTAAAAATAAATCAAAGTGTATTAAAAAGGAAAGGAAGTGTTCTAAAAAGGAAAGAAAGTGTTCTTCATAGTAAAAAATTAAATAAAAATTTGAACAACAAAGCAAAGAAATATTTAACAAAATGAAGAAACTATTCAACAAATAAAAAAACAAAACAGTTTTAACAAAGAAAGAAAGTGTGAACAAATTGTTTGAAGAGTAAGTAGCATAGTAAAGCAAAATTTCAAATAAATTAATACATTATGGAACCAAGTAATATGACATGTTTACCTTTGATACTATTTCACTGTCCCTAAATGTCATTAATGGTCTACAGGATTCCATTAGATACTGTATTTTTAAAATTTGGTTGCAGAAAAAAGTGTTAATTTTCTACTTTCACGTATTATTATAAAAAAAATATCAAATTTGTTCTGGATGAGGAGTAATCAAGTTCCGTACTAACATTCCTTAAAATATATTACAACTTAACATTTATTTTGATCAGATGTAGGTTGTTAATTTAAAAATTAATTTTATAATTACTTTTGAAAAATCATACTCACTGTCCAGAATAGAATATATTATCGGATCGATACACTTGATAAAATAATATAATTAATCAATGGAGTCCAGAAGGGGACAAATAATCAATCTAATTAATTCAAATAAACTATTAGTAGAACTGGAAGGACGAACCACTTATTCAAACATTGCATTTGGCCACCCCCTTGAGAAACTCGCTGATTAAATAAAACTCAAAGAATAAACATTGTATGAATTTAAACTAGGCGCACACTGGGGGCAAAACAGTCTGCACACTGTTTTACCTCCAGTGTGCACCTAGCCTTATTGTTAAAAAAATCAATAGTTTTTATATTGTTTAAAACTCAATAGTTGAATATTTAATACAGATCAGTTGTGACCACTTTAAGTTTATTTATCATCAGTAGAATGTCATTTTAGCTAAAATGTTCAGATTTTAGAAACAGCCGAAAAGTTTCAAACTATTCATCATGATGATGAACTGCTAGTGTGGTCTAAATATTTGCTACTTTTTTTTTTTTTGACATTTTATCAATTTTGCTCCTTGGGTTCAATTCACTATTGATCTTTTGTCTTAATGGCCTTTTAATAAGATGTTTTTTTTTTCCAATGCTGGTAGGATTTTTATGATATAGAAGTGTAAATTGAGTTATTATTGTTTTTTAAGTTATGAGGATTATTAATTACTACGTGCATATTGACTGTGAATTACTTAGAGTTTTAGGATTCAACGTTTTGAGAATCGGGTCAAATCTAAAACTTTTTTTTACTTTTGGCTGATACATATTATCCTCAAATTTCATTTGAATTATTGACTGAATTAAATAATAATTGAAGATCAATCAATTGACTTATGAGGATAAGTTATTTTTATTATAGAAGAGAGATAGAACAGATTAATACACTCAGCCACCAGAAATATATATATATATATATATATATATATATATATATATATATATATATATATATATATATATATATATATATATATATATATATATATTTCTCTTTTCTGTCTCCTTTCTATTGTTATAATTTAATTTAAAATTGTTTTCCTTAGGATGCTAAATTCTTTAGTTTAAATTGCTTTAAAAGTTCACAAATATTAAACAATTTTCCATTTTAACAATAAAATTATTATTATTTAAAACGTTGTCTTTATTATTACTTAGTATTTTATATTTTTATTTAAATATATAAGGTTTTTTTCTTTTTGATTTTTTTATTTATTTATTTGTCAGTTTTGACTTCATATTTTTTCTTTTTGTTTTTTTTTTTTCTCCCATATTCTTCATTTGAAAGAAATATATATAATTTAAATTTTTAAAGAAGAAAATTAAAATATTAAATGATAAAAAAATGACCTTAAATTATATTTACAAATTGTAATATTTGTAATCTATAAATTTTTTATTGTAAATTTTGTAATTTAATTTTTCTTTGTGTTTGTTGTTATTATTATTATTCTTTTTTTTGTAGTTTCAAATTAATTATTATTTAATTCTTTGTGTTAATTTATTGTTTTGAAGTCACGTCTGCTAAATTAAATTTAAAGTTGGGAATTGTTTTTGACACATTTTTCTTGGTCAAAATCTATTTTAGAGAAAAAAAAAAATTCTTTATTAAAGTTTTGTTTAAAGGATAGTGGTTTAATAATAGACGAAAATTAAAACGATTTTGCAAAATATTTGAGTTTAAATAAGACGAACTTTTGATTGTTGTTGATACTTTAATTTTAACGTAATTTCAAAATGTAGTATGCTTTCATAATTAAACAATACGTATACAAAAAACGGAGTGAAGTGGATATAGGTAGGTTACGTCTAATCAGGTTATATTTATGTTTTTGACAGTTTTGTTTTTAATTTCTCGTATTTTAGAAGATAAACACTAAGAACCTAAAAAAAATAAAATAAAGTAACAGATTAAAGTATCCAGCTCTTCAGAGTACGAAAATTTTATACGTGCGCATGCGTATTAAGTTTGACCTCGGAAATACGTATGACGTTAATTGCACTTTACGTCATATTTAAACTCTCTATTGCTTTTTAAAACATGCCAAATAATTTTAGATGTAGTAAGATGGGGTGCAATGAAGCATTATTTGAGGTAATTTTTAATTATATATGAAATAATATTGACCATCTGCTTTAACAGATGTCAAATTATGTTAGATTGATGAATAATGGAATAAGATACTAGAGATTGAAAAGTGGCATGATAAGCAAATTTTGAGAAGAAATTATTACATTTGAAAAATATTATTTCAACAGAAGATTAATCAAGTTTAACCTAATGCTGTTGATCAAGAAGTAAAAAAAAGAAGGTAATAAAAGCTCTGAAAGGCCACGTGATAAACAAAAAGTTCCACCTAAAAATATTCTTTTATCCTAACACAAATCATGTTAAATGAATGGATAATAGAATAAGACAGTAGGATTATGTTTAAAGTCACATGCTACCAATGAGTTAAAATTGATTCTACCTCAACAATATTGTTTCCAAAGATGTCACATCTTGTTAGACAGATAATGAAATTAGACGATAACAGGACTAGAAAGTCATTAGATATGAGTGTATTTATAGTAAGAAATGATTTAATCTTAATAATTTTGTTTCAACAGAAGTTAAATCAGTTTAAGATATATGGATTATGGAAAAGATATTAAAAGGTCTGGAAAGTTGCATGATCAGAATTTTTTATTGGAGTAAGAAATAATTCAATCTAAACAATAATGTTTCGACAGATGTCAAATCTAATTAGATGCATAATAGGATGTAGGCATTCAATCAAGGGATGAATCCCACCAAAACCATATTTTTTTTATAAAACACGATTTGTGTTTTTATGAATTGATATTGGAGCAACAGAATTATCCACATAGATAAAATTATCCTACATTTTACTACTAAAATATAATTGTTAATAATTAATAAAAACCACTATTAACATTAATGAGTGCTATTAATCAATTAATGAGCTGATGCTATTCTAAATAAGAGTACACATCTTACTTTTCCCTTCCAAATTTGTAATACCACAAATCACCCTTCCAAATTTGTAATACCACAAATCACCCTTCCAAATTTGTAATACCACAAATCACCCTTCCAAATTCGTAATACCACATCTTTCAAAAAAAGCAGAAGTGATTTCATTTGTGCAATGTTATTTTTTTTAACTTCCCACGATCTAGATTATTTTAAAAAAAAATATTGAATTTAAAAAATGAATGTAATTACAACCTTATTTTTTTCCAAATATATATGTTTTTTTTTTAAGTTGTATAAAATACAAATACATATAATTTATATATATATATATATATATATATATATATATATATATATATATATATAATTAAAAAAAAAAACAGTTGGTTCCCCCATGTTTGCTGTGATATGATTTTAAACATTATGTAATATATGTTTTTTCTCATTTTATTTTATCCCTCCCCCACCCCTGTTTTAATGTTCAATTTGATGTGTTTTTTTTCCCCAAGTTCATTTATGTATTTATTTTTTTCCGTTCTCACTTTGTGATAATCTTTTTGAATAACCACAAGAAAACAAAATAAAATATTTAAAAAAAAGAATAAATTAATATAAAATAAAATAAATTAAAAAAAAAAAAAAAAAAAAAAAAAAAAATGTCCTTCTGTGTTGTATTTTGTATTGTATAAAGTAATTGAAGTAACGTAATGTCGTTTAACTGTATTTTGTGCTACTATAATTAAATTTAAAAATAAAACAAATAAAATTTAAAAAATAATCACATTTCTTTAATTATTTTTTCTTTCTTTCTTTTAAGTTCTTGATATATAAATATACATATGTATTTAGTTGTATTATAGTTAAAAAAAATAATATGTATTAATTACTGCAGTGAATTTATTTAATTTTATTTTGATTTTAAGTGTAGTTTTTTTTTTAATTTATAAAAATTATTTTAAATTTCATTTTTTTTAAATAATACAATTTTTAATCAGGAGGTACTGAAGGTAGTGATAATAAATAAAGGAAAGGAAGCATTACAAAAATTACCTTAAAGGAATGGAAGTCCAAGAAGGAGTTTAAGGAAATTTCAGTTTAAGAGGAACAGTATGAAAAGGATGGAGAAAGTACTTATATAGAGATATACTTTATTAAGAGATATACTTCATTGTTAAGAAAGGATATTATTAGGAGAGCAATGAAATGATTAAATAAATATATTAAGGTTTTTTTTTTGTTGTTTTTTTAAAAAAAACTATGTTCAAACCTGGCCATACATGTGCAGGAAATTCTCAAGGAAAAAGCCTCCTGAATTTTGTTGAGGCTTTCCTCTACCAAACCCTTAACATCCCAAACATTACAAACCCTGTACATGTATGGCTTACCTTTACAAGGATAAGAAGAGAGCCCTTAATATCTTTATTGCTTGATATATCTCTCTTAAAATGAAGAAATAAAAGTCATTATAGATATTATTTTAAGAAGAGTAAGAAGAAAGGCTCAATTTAGAAATTAAGACCATCTTAAAATAAAAGACGGCAAGTGAAGGTGTACCACAAATGCACAAGCCAGGAAGTGTCAGACTATCCTTTCTTTAATTATTATTTTTTCCTTGTTAAGGACCCTAATTAGGACATGTTGGTACTTTCATTAAACTTTTTTTATATTTCAAACTATTTCTAATATAATAGAAACAATTTTAGTGTCAGGACCAATTTGTGAGTATTTTTGTTATTTATTTATTTATTTTTATTTTTTTAAATAGAAATTTTACATTTTTAATATAGGAAGAGGTATTGTGTATTTCTTTCCATAGGAATTTCTTTTAATTACTTCTAAAAATTGTAAAAAAAAATTATATTAAAATCTTCAAATGAAAAAATTATCATGTTGATATAAAAAAAATTCTTTTGATAGATGCCATATTTTCTTGGTATAATGAAAAAAATATAATTGAATATTTTTCTTGTTAATAACGAGCTTAATTATGAATATTTTTTTACAAAAGCTATTTATATATGAATTTAATAAAGTTGATGAAAGGAACTTAGTGCAACACCATCGTTATTAATTTGTCATTAAAATATTGTGAATTTTACTAATTACTATTTTATGAGCTTAAAATGTTTTTAAAAATAACATACAGCATATTTTTTTAAAAAAATGCAATTTCCACAACTGTTTATTTTACGGATAGAAAGATTAATTATTCAAGTTTTACTATTATTGTTATTTATTTTATTCTGCTCTTCTTTTGAATTTTTATTTAATTTTTGTTAATAAATAAATCGAAATTATACAATAAATAAATTCACTGCATTTATTTTTTACTTGATATTTTTTTTTGTTTTTTAAATAAAATTATTATGTTATATTTATTCATAGCTCGTTATCCTTTATTTATTGTTATCATTTATTTATTTTTTTTTTTATTAAGTAAAATCCTAAAAATTATTTGTTAAAAAAAAATCTTTTTTTTTTCTCGAATTCTGAAATAAACCCTTTTTTTTATAAATGACTGCATTATTTTATTTTCTTTATAAATAACATATTTTAGACTATTTAAACCTGAAACCAACAATATTCTAAAAAAAAAAAAAAAAAAATGAAATCAATAGATAAATACAATAAAAAAAATCAACAATTATAATTTTATAATTGGATTGAAAAATTAAATAAAATTTTTGATAATTAATTTTAAAAAGTTGGTTAAAATTTGATCACAAAATGTATATCTCACAAACAAATAAAGTTTAAAAATTAAAAAATAATAATTTAAATAATAAAATAGATTAAATAAATAAAAATGTGGTATAATAAACAGACATAACAAAAGTATGTATGGGACATATTAATTTACACATGGTGCCAACCTAACTCCCACATCAATACCTTATTACCAAATAAGATAAAGTGACATGTTAGTTGGTATTACACGGACAAGGATTAACTATGTATAACATTTTACTGAATATTTCCCTAAATTTTACAAAATGGCAAAAAAAAATAAAAATAAAAATAACAAAACAACTATTTAACCTCAAACAAAAACATTAGACCTACAAAAATAAATGGCATAAATGACCTTATCTGCTATAACAAATAAATAATAGTAAAAAGAACAAAAAAAATAACAAAACAAAAAAAACAATTGGACAGATATATTATATAAAATATAGTTTTAAATTTAGAATAGACAACATTACATTTTAAAAAATGAGAATGAGAGATTTAAAAATATTATCTATTTTTAATAATTTGATCAAAAGTCAACTTAATAGTACCCAGGCCACCATAAGAAGTGAGTCGCTGATTGATAAAGTTTTCTTACTTTATGGAATCGCTTATTTATGCCTTGTCCACCGATGAATTGGGTATATGGCAACTGGGCGCTGGGCCATTTATTTTTTTTTGACATGCCAAACATGCCCTTCTGCGGGAACATTGAAAAGAGATAGATAAAGTTTTGATTTTCACTGGATCGTTTAATTACATTATGTAAAAAACAGTGGTACATGTGGCCGCCGATAAGAGTGGGCCGTTTGGGGTGTCCACCGCCCCAAATATGTCGCTCTGCGGGGACGTTATAAAGAGTACGGCCCACTCGTATCGGTGGCCACGTGTACCACTGTTTTTTACATTATTTAATTAAAGTATCCTGTGAAAATCAAAACTTTATCTATCTCTTTTAAATGTTCCCGCAGAAGGGCATGTTTGGCATGTCAAAAAAAAAGAAATGGCCCAGCGCCCAGTTGCCATATACCCAATTCATCGGTGGACACAGCATACATAAGCGATTCCATAAGGTAAGAAAACTTTATCAATCATTCACTTACTACTTATGGTGGCCTGGGGACTATAACAACTTTTTTAAAACGAATTTTTTTATTTATTTTTTTTTTTTTTTGTTTCTACTGAAATCTTTTGGAACTTTTCCATGTTGCATAATAACTTAAAGAACTAAGTTAATGATATTGTTTGAATGGTAGTTAAGTTTCTGTTACCAACTTTTTCAGAAGTGGCAAACAAAAATTACACATATTTTTTTCCTATATTATTTGGAAAATATGTTTAGGCTATATAAATCTTAACAAATAATATTAATATTAAACATTATAATTAATACTAATATTAATTCGTTTGGTTAATAAAGATCTAAAAAAAAAATCTTTGAAAGGCCCAGAAAAACCATTTAAATTTAATGCTTTATATCCCTTCCTCTTTAATATAAATTTCATGATTTTTTTTTATTATTTTCTTAAATTTAAAAAATGTTGCAGATTTGACATAAAATGAGCATAAAGAATAATGTGCTATGAATGTTTATTTATTTTTATTATTTTTTTAAGTATATATATTTTTTCTTTTTGTAAAATTCATTAGTTACAAAACAGTAATTTGTAGAAAAAGATTTTAAAAATAAATATTAAAACAGAGAAAGAAATAGATTCATATTGATATTACCTTATTTAGTTTATTTCTATTATTATTATTTTTGTTTTGTAATCTTTTAAGAAACTACTTTAAGCATGCTCAATGATGTAATTTACATTTTTAGCATTATTATTATGTCAAATTGTACGTTTGGTTTACAAGTAAATTTTAGTTAAATTTGTTTTTATTTATTTTTTAATTTAAAATATTCTTTTAGTTTTTATAGTGTTTATGTTATAACGATCCCAAAAAATAATCAAAATAAAAAACGGTGAATTTATCGTCAAAAATCACCATACCTCGGCTGGGTACACTCTGAGGAAACTGTGTGAAACATGTTTCATGTAATTGGTTTATTGCATGCACACATATTAAGGAAATTCATTTCAATCAGTTTTATGGTCAAACAAACAGAACAATAATATTTGAAGAAATGCAGAGTTCACTAACCAACCACTGTTACTGGGAACACGATACTAGAGTTTTATTCAACCATTTTTATGGATTTAATAAAACCTAGTTTCATGCAACCCATGAATCTAGAGTTTCATGAAACCCAGGCTCTTATGTTTTTGGTGAAATAGTTGCATGAAACTTTAAGTTTATGTGTTGTGAAACCTGAATCACGTATCGAGTTTCCTCGGGTGTGCACCTTGCCTTAATGTTTAATACAGTGTGATTTCATTATGAGCATCACCCACATGATAATGGCCAATTATAGAGGTCAAAACTGGTTGATATTTTACTATAACTATTTTGGTGTTGTTTTTTTACCATCAACTAATCAATTTTCTTCTTCGGGTTTTACTTAAAATGAAAAATTATTTTTATAATTTTTTAAGAAAATCCCGAACAAGTTGTTTATATAAATATTTTTATGGAAATTACTCATAGTGAATAAAACAAAAATTAAAAATCACTTTAAGAGAAACAATTTATCTGTTTCTTGTTTTAAAAACCAAAACAGCTAATGTTCGGTACAGACTGAATTCGACCAATATTTTTTATTTACAATAAATATATTTTTACTTTCTCATATATGTGGTATATATAGAGAGAAATTCTATATTCATGGATTTACATGTTTTTAAGGTCCCTCGAGCCCAAAATAGTGGTCTAATAAAAATGTCTCAGTCATTTTATAATTCCTAGCTGATATATGGAGCCGCTACCCAATGAAATTTTGCATACGTATTCAGAAAAACCATACCTATAGGTGAAGTCAACAAATTTTAGCTCTGAATTCTGGGTTGCCCCCAAAAAAATCTGAATATAAGTATAAAAAAAAAAAAAAAAAAAAAAATCTTGGTAAAACAGTTGATTAAAAAATGTGTCTGCTGCATCCATTGAATTACAAATTCAATCATATAAATCTTTTCCCCTAGAGAAATCTAGTTTCCAAGATATTGATGAACATAAATTTGATTTTGCTGAAAAATCGAAAAGGAGGTATAAACTTAAATCTTTTGAATATTATATAAATTGAATTAGACATTACAATATTTTAAATGCATTACAACTTTTTAAATGATTAAGTTTTCTTTGAGTTTGTCCAACTAATTTTTATGAGCTGTTGTTTTTTTTTTTTTTAAACAAATAATTAATTAATTTTCCTCTTTAAGTTTATTTACCAAGAATATACTCAGAGAATCTTTTTAGGTGATGTTTGGACAAAGATTTTTTGAAATTTACATTTATAGAACAACATTTTAGTTTATTTTTGTATTAGTATATTTGATAAATTGGTCATATACAACTAAGACTTAAATAACATTTTATTTATTTATTTTCTTTTTGTAGTTTTAGTCATGTTCAACAGCTCATTAGGTCATTACAGGACGGGGGTTATCCGGCCACTTTACTCATCTAATCGATGAGATCATAACATTTTATTGATTTTGGTTTTGATGCAATTTGATTGCTTATCTGTTTTCTTGTTATGGTAAAAGACAGCAGTACCTCTTTTCCTCTTAAAACCAAGTGGTTTGCGTACGCTCAACTTCTCTAAAATCCAATACCGTAGTGCCCTTAATATAAGGAATCTTATGGGCAGTATAAAATATTTTTTAGTAATAAGGTTTCATTCTATGGAGGTTTCCCTAAACAGAGTTACTACATAGATGATTGAGATACATTGAGGGAAAATATGATAAAAAAAAATATATATTTTTAATCTATTTTTTTTTTTTTAATTTGCCTTGCTTTTGTCTTCTTTTAAAATAATTATTTAGAGCTGCAACCTTTTCCTTGTTTTTAATAATTATCAGGGTGCTATGAGGAATTTTGAAATACCCAATTTATTATTTTCTTTTTCATTACTCCTCCTTCAACTGCTTGAGAGAGTTTAAAGCAAGAGTGGAACTTATTTTATTTAAGAATATTAAAAACAAAGTAAATATAACAAGTTATGTAAAAACTAAGTCATGTCAAATGCCAATTCTTAACACAAACTGCTGACTGGTAAAATTCAACATTAAAAATTAATACACTCAGGGTATAGGTGCCTGTAAATCACATGAACTTTTTCCTATAAATTAAGCTGTAAACAACTCGGAGGCTTGAATCAACTAATTTCATTGTAGAAAGGTTAAAGTGGAGGCAAAATTAATTGATTATAACTTCAAATTTTTTAATTGAAGCGAGCTTCTTACATTCAACAAAATATGCTTCCTCTTTGTTTATCTGTGTGTAATATTTACGTGTCCTACGATAACTTGAGTAAAAGTTGAACGATTTGGTATTCGTGTTCCTTCCACTAATGCTCAGGCTAAGTTCTTTGGACAGTGTGATCTGTCCAAGAGGTCCATGCGCAACGCTCGGATAGAAACCGAGCACAACGGTAGAAAACAATGTTTTTACCGATATATTACGTTCTAATGTAACGATTTTAATAAAAATTCATATACATCGTCTAAAGCACAATTGAAACAGGCATGTACAATTTCAATTTGATACATGTAGAAGTTTTTGTGTAGCGAAGTGATACATTTTATAATAGTTTAAATTAATATGGCTGGAACATGTAAGTAAAGGAATATGTAGAAAGGTACCCTTCTCCCCCACTGCACGGCTCTCTATTAAAATAAAATTCTTTAACTATCAACTCATCATGATTAGCTATTAATATTTAAATTCAATTTTTAAGTTTTTGGTAGTTTTCATACTACGGAAAGTTAAATTTTTAATTTAAATCAAATTATAATTATTATTAACTACGGGAAACAGACAGTGAAAAATACACTCCTGTGCCGGGATTTGTCTGTTTCCCGTAGTTAATAATAATTATAATTTGATTTAAATTAAAAATTTAACTTTCCGTAGTATGAAAACTACCAAAAACTTAAAAATTGAATTTCGAATTGATTGTACAAGGTACAGGTACTAATTGAGTACTTTATAATTATAAGCATTAATTCTTGGTTTAGTTCTAATGTCATAAATATTGACTGTCTAAATGTATATGAATATTGAAAGCTTGGATTCGGGACTAGTTATCGATTACGGTAGTGAAAAATCATTCTCCTGCGTAGCTTAGATGGAAGAGCGCTATACTGGAAATATAGAGGCCCGTGGTTCAAATCCCGGCACAGGAGTGTATTTTTCACTGTCTGTTTCCCGTAGTTAATAATAATTATAATTTGATTTAAATTATTAATATTTATTGCATGAAGTGAGAGACACACAAAGCCTAGTATATTGATATATTATTTAGGGGGCACTACTTTTCTACGTTCAACAGAGATTTTCTTTGAACAGAGGTTTCCTAATCGAGGTCCCACCGTACATCAAATCCCAGATATCACATCAAGTATATGTGTTAAGTAGCCAATTATATGACCTATAATAACCTGATTTTATGTTGGGGATTTAACCTGGTTTTGTTCTATGGACCGGATAGACCTCCATCCATTGAATTGTGATCTACTTAATATAATGATATAATATAATTATTTATTTATTTTTATAAAATTACAAGAATATTCCTTTTTCATATAAGATACACAATATTTTGGATAATTACAAACATGTTTTTCTTTTTTATTTCAAACTTAAAAATAAATGTTTAATAGCCTCAAAAGCTTTAGCTTGAGCGTGGCTTATACTAAACCTAAAAATAGACAGGTATGAGTAGATTTGGGCTATGAATTAAGATCTTTATAGGATACCACCTTTAAGTGGAGAAAATAATGAATGGTATTAAATCATTGGTGGATTATTGTGGAACACATAGCTCAAGTCTAGAAGAAAATGGGACTATGTGAGAACTACTAGTATCAAGTCTTATAAAATCATTGATAGAATTGGAAATTCACCGCTGTGTTGAAAATAATGGATGAAGTGTCACACAATGGCCTAATCTTTGTGCAACATGGATATTAAGTGTTAAAAATAATTTAGATGTGCCCTGTGCTGATATAAAAGGTAGTGATCAATATTATATTAAGATTCATTAGTTGGTAAAATTGTTGTACAAACAGACAGACGGACACAGGACCAAAAATCCAAACTATACCCTAACCTACACCATATGTTCGAACCAAGAAAAATGAGTTGAAAAGAGGTTTTGAGACCATTGGAAACATATTATCGATTTTTGATTTAAAAAAAAACTATGTAACCAGAGATAGACTATTATGTCCTTGATATTGTTGGGATAAAGCTATCAAAATATTTATTTTACTCAGATTTCTAATTTTGTGGGTTAGGCGCATTGAGTGTGCCACGGGTAAAAAAAATCCCAGATTTACGATGCGAGAATAATAAACCCTCACTTTACCCTACCACTAGAGACACCTAAAACAGAGGAAACAGTCTGCTTTGATTATTGCTTCGTTCTGCATTGTTGTGCTGTGTTTATTTGTCTTGGTGTACTGTATGCGCCTCCCGTGCCACCATTTCCGGTATAGAGAAATTATGTCTTCCGATCAATATTATTCGGTTTTGCATGAGTTTTCGGATTAGGATGATGGTTGTGAGGAGTTATCTTAGGACTTTGACGACTAATAATTATTAATTAAGGTTGAAAGCCCGATACAAAGTCAGAACCCTGAAGGAGTAATTATGCTGATTTTTTATAGTAATTTTTACTTTTATAATTAAAGATCATCATGAGAAATAAATATGTGATACATTAATTGGCTTTTTAGTTCAACATTTCCAAAACGCAATCTAGATAATCTGGATTTGACCTATTTATTGTTATAAAAATTCATTGGCGCATAAAGTACACCACCTGTGCTTCATTGTTTGTCCACTATAGCCGTGCCAGGAAGGGTTAATAAATAGTTCATTAATAAGTTTTTTAATTTTCTGAAAACCTTTGACATTTATTTAGATATATGGGTTTTCTGTTAGCAGGTTCTTTTTTTATTTTTCAAACTCTTGATTTCTTTATATATTGGTCTGATTTAACATTTTTTAATATTTGATATATTTTAATAATATATTATGATTGATTAATTTAGAGTTTTTTTTTTTAATTCATTAGTGAAATTATGTTCACATTAAGGCATCTTAATTTTAAGAAAATTTAATTATAGGCATGAATAAGTGATGTTTTAATTCTTTAAAACCAATATAATTACTGGCAAAGGATTTATCAAGAATTTCCACTACATATTTGTAAAGAATTTTACAAAGATTTCTATATTATTTAGCTTAAATATTGAATGGGTATATTGAATATGCGCCAATGCATTTTTCTAACAATAAATAGGTCAAATCCAGATTATCTAGATTGCGTTTTGGAAATGTTGAACTAAAAAGTCAATTAATGTATCACATATTTATTTATCATGATGATCTTTAATTATAAAAGTAAAAATTACTATAAAAAATCAGTATAATTATTCCTTCAGCGTTTCTGACTTCGTATCGGGCTTTCAACCTTAATAAGTAATTATTAGTCGTCAACTCCTCACAACCATCATCCTAATCCGAAAACTCATGCAAAACCGAATAATATTGATCGGAAGACATAATTTCTCTATACCGGACATGGTGGCACGGGAGGCTCATACAGTACACCAAGACAAATAAACACAGCACAACAATGCAGAACGAAGCAATAATCAAAGCAGACTGTTTCCTCTGTTTTAGGGGTCTCTAGTGGTAGGGTAAAGTGAGGGTTTATTATTATCGCATCGTAAATCTAGGAATTACAGATTATTTTTAACCCGTGGCGCACTCAATGCGCCAGCCCATGTCTCGAAGGGTTAATAATTTACTGAATAAAAAATAAATTACTTATTTATAATCAAATATCAATAATTATTTACAATTATAATATACCTAATTTTTTTATGATATTATTGAAAAAAATACTCAATTGTTTTCTTTCTCTCTTCTGTTAAACCTACAGTTTTTGAGATACCTGGGGTGGGTGGATCACTGGTAGCCATGTTTATAAAAATATATATTTTTTAACATAATTCATTTTATTATTTAATTTAATTTATTACTTGTAAACCAAACGATAGTTGACATTGTAGTTTCTAAAGTAAATAGGTAATGATTAATATATTTTTCGTTATCATTTTTTTAAAAGTAGATCAGTTTTTTTTTTTTTTTGAAAAAATAACTGTAATAATAACAGTTTGCTCATTTTATTTTTATTTTAATTATTTTTTTCCTTTCCAGTTTAATTGATTTGAGATTATTGAGATACACTGACATTAAAGCTGGCAAACTATGCTCATCACTAATTAATAAATATTTGGAACCAAAAATGTTAGTTTCCATAATCAATCATCATAAAGTTTATTTGCTAAATTATATATATTTATTTCTTATTATTTTTTTCTCAATATTTCAAAAGCTATTACCAACTGACCTTCAATAATTTCTAAAGACTTCTTTAACAAAAATATTTGCAAAGCAATCAAACAAAATTATAAATCTAAAGAAGAAAAAAGATTATATATTGTTTATATAAGGGGAATCGAACGGAAAACAAAATGATAGACTGTGATTTCTTTGTTATTGAATCAACAAAATTATAATCAATAAAACATTTAACCTTATTCCTACTTGCTTTAGCATAAAAAACAACATAGTTCAGATTGGGAACTCTTGAAGTATTTCAGTGTGTCTTTTAAGTTTTTCTCATATCATTTTTTCTTTTTATTGAAACTAGTTGCAATTTCCCAACTTTTCATTCATTTTAATTTTTTTAATTATATTATTATAATAATTAGGTTTTATATTTTACAAATATTGCTTCTTTTTGTTTATTTTTTTATTAAGTTATTGGTTTTGGCTGATATTTTATGAAACTAATATTGATTAAAACAAAAAATAAATTAATAATTTTTGATCTAAGAATTAATACAAGAAGCAATTCTGCTCTTGATGTGCTTTTCAATAAATATAACATAAAGAGCAAAAATAATCAGTACATCTACAAGAAATTCGTACAAATTAATAAACTTTCATAAAGAGCAAAATTGATCAATATATTATATTTAGATATAGTTTATTTTTTGTAGGAAAGTTTGCTCTTCCTGTGCTTTTCAACAAATACAAGATAAGGCATAATAATTAGTTTTTTTATTTATTTTTTCTTTAAAAATATAAAATGTTTACTACAAACACTTGAAACTGGTTGACTTCAACTTGATGACCTAAGTTGTCCAACAAAAACAATAATTCAAATAAATAAAACACACAATAATTTATTAAATACACAACAATAATAAAATTTGATCTTATTGCTTGAATAATTTTAAAAAGAGCAAACCACTCTTTTATTCAATTTAAAGAGAATCAAAATAAATTAATACTTTTGTACATTTTAGATTAATATTGATGGTTACACAGGTAAACCTTATATCTTCAAATTAAGTGTTTGAGATATTTTGGGTGAAATGGTCCAAAAAAAGCTTTATTAACCTAGTGTAACCTTGAATCTTTACTAAAAAATCCTACATTTTTTAATTGGTTTACGTGTGATCTCGAACTTAACTGTGCAAACTCTTAGCCTAGTATGAGCAGTGAAAGTTCTTGTGATTGATATTTTAGCATTTAAATACACACACATTATATATATTATAATAATTGAAGAAAATGAGGTTGAAAAAAGCATCAAAAGTGAAAAATGCAGTTGAAATAGAGACAGAATTAAAAGAAAAATGTTTATGGATTTTATGGTCGAGTTTAGGTTTGGGCAGAAATAAATTTAGTTCAATATATAGTTTTGGTCTCGCTATCATTATGGGCATTCTTGTACTCAAAGCGCTTATCGAGGATGTTCAAGTTGATTACGGTAAATCACCGCATATGAAAACCACAACAGCTGTTGTCGTACGATTTAGCGATCAGTTATCCTGTGTTGTAGCTGCTTTTGCAGTCGGTTTTTTACCAAGAAAAAGATTATATGAGTTATCGCAAAATCTCCCGGCTGCTTCTAATATGGATGTAACTTTGACTGCTATTTTCTTTTTCATCATGATTTCAATTTTTCTAACCGATTTAATAGTTTGGTTGGAAGCTGATCCAACCTATTATCAATATACACCGATTTATTTCCTTCATTTGGTGGTTATGGGTTTGGAAACTCAGTACGCTGTAACTGTTATGAAAGTTCGTCGACAATTTGCAAAGTTGAATAAATCTGCGTCAATTCTTCTTCTGAAAACCGAATCGCAGATGCTCACTCTTCAGAACATCCTACCAAATATTGACACTGGTAAAATTAATTTTATTAATGAATTTAGTCAATTTTTGCTTGTAGTTTTCGATTCTTGAGTAGTTGGGTCCATTAAGGAATTTAAAACTTAATTAACTTTTGCTATAAATCAATCTTTCCTTGGGGTGAGGTGCCTAGCAGAAAAATAGCCTAGACTTCAAAATGCTCGAAGGTAAGGCCATTAACAAAAACGATTTATGAATGATTTTGTATATTAAATATCGATTGGAACAGTAAAATGTACAACGTAGTAGGTAGTAGAGCATTTAAAACTGATTAGAGGGTCAAATCCAGCCAGACCGTGGTTACCTAAAAAAGTTTTTTAATATTGTGGGTTAGGCTATTTTAATCACTAGGTGCCTTAACTGTTTCGAATGAATATACGTCTAGTTTATAGAAAGTTTAAAAAGATGTGATAATTGTGGGAATCATTGATAATTCAAATATTAGAATTTTTAAAAAGATACAAATTTAATGTTCTAGTCAGTCAGCTTGAGAATCCTTCAAGGAGGAGTCAAAATATAAAAGTGATTTTTTTTAATTCTTTAATAGTTCCTACAACTTAAGATGTTTTAATGTATTTTGGACATTAAACAGCAAAGGTTAAAAATAATCATGTAATATTTAAAGAAGGCAAGTCCTGGTAAATTGAAGAGAATGAGGAGGAAATCCTTTGCTGCAGCCACGTCCCCCTAAGGATGGATAAAAATCAGTCATACAATATTTAAGCTAAATAATAGAATTTAAACAATTAAGTTTTTTTAATATTTTCTGTAATCATGATTTTATTAAAGTTAACCAGCTATTTAGGTGGCTTTCATGCCATCATTGCCAGCAACTTTAAATGTGTGCTTACTTTTTTTGTGCTTCATATAACTGTTTGATGTAGAAATTATGTGTATTGCATTACCTATTACAAGAACACCTTTTTTATGCATGTTGCTTATAATTTGATGTCATTAATAACTAATAATTCTATTCATTTTTTCTCACTATCTACACCTTACCTGCTGTCATCAATGTTTGAGCCACCTTTTTTTTTATTCATTGTTATGTATTATAAATGAAAACATAAAATAATTAAAAAGGTTATTAAAATAATAAACGACAAGCATGTGCTTAAAGTTGGAACTGTATAATCTGTGATCACAACAAAAACGAGCTCAAGTTTTTACAGTGTTGGCAACATAACAATATAAAATATACAACATCTCCCTTACAAACTTTTTTTTTTTTTTTTTTTTTACAAGAATGTTTTAAAAGTTGATTTCACTACCCTGCCTGATCGCATCTTATGACCCTCTAAGTTTTTTACAAATTGGGATTCCCGATCTTTAAGTTGGGATTCCTGATCATTACTCTTCTCTTCGGACTCCTGACCCTGTGCCACATCACCTTGCTGAGTGGTACTACCTGGCTGCTCTGCTTCTTCTAATAATCTCATGTGATCTTGGGTATTAACTGGTTTTAAGTGGGTTATATTACGTCTATATTCATTTCCTTCAGTATCCTTAACAACATACGATCTAGGCTCTCCTGATTCCTGATTAATTTTTCCTGGTATCCAGGCTTCATTCGGCTTCTTTTTGAACATAACCTCCTCTCCTTCAACATACCTAGTAGGGGCAGTACGTCTCATTTTGGATTTGTTTTCTATGATTCGATTATTTTCTATAATTTGTTTACGGTCTTTATGAACTACAACCTCAGGTTGTAATAACGACGATTTGATTGGGATATCGGTTCTGAGCTTCCTCGACATTAACATTTCTGCAGGACTATGAATATTACTTCTAGGAGTGTTACGGTGATGAAGTAGAGCTAAGTAGAAATCTTGCTTACTCTCCTCACAAGTCTTTAGCAAATTCTTCACAGACTTCACAGCACTTTCAGCCTTGCCATTAGACTGACTATAATGGGGGCTAGACATAACGTGTTGAAAATTCCAGGAATTCGCGAATCCTTGAAATTCTCGTGCTGTAAAGCAGGGCCCTCCATCTGTGTGTACCACACTGGGAATACCATGCCGTGAAAAAATACTTTTGAATCGATTAATTATTGTGTCACTTCTCTGATCCGGTATTTCCATTACCTCTATGTAGTTGGATAAACAATCAACTATTACTAGAAAATTTGTTTGCTTAAAAAAAAATAAATCAGCTGCCACCTCAGACCATGGAAGCTCAGGGACGTCATAACATTTCAGCATACTGGGGGAATTATTACAAGCAAATTTTTTACACACCATACATGAACTAACATATTTTTCAATGTCATCGTTCATTCTTACCCAAAAGAGAGAACCCCTTGCACGAGCCTTATTGCGAACAATTCCAGGATGACCAACATGTAATTTTTTAAGAAACAAGCCCTGAATTGCTTGAGGAATGACCACAGCATGGTCTTTAAATATCACATCCTTTATCACGTGTAATTCAGTTTGAAAATCAAAATAAGCTTGAAGTTCCGCAGAAACTTCTTTCTTTTTCTTAGGCCACCCAGTTTTAATGTATGCTGCCACCTGCTGTAAACCAGTATCTAATATGGTTTCCTTTCTAATAAGATCCCAGTTGGGCTGAGTAATAGGGACTGAGCTTACTATTAAATTAATTTGTTTTTCTTGACCAGTATTCAAATTAATCTCCTTGTCAGTACTGCTGTCATTAAAATCACGTGACAAAGTATCCGCCAAAAACAATTCTTTCCCTGGCTTGTACACAACTTCTAGGTCAAATGATTGCAATCGCAAGAACATCCGCTGAAGTCTAGTGGGAACGCTACTTAGTGGTTTTTTAAAAAGCGGAATTAGTGGCTTGTGGTCAGTTTCCACAAACACTTTCTGAGGAAAAAACCACTGTTTGAACTTCTCGCAAGCAAATACTAAACTCAATAACTCCTTTTCAATTTGTGCATAGTTTAACTGAGCACCAACTAAAGCTTTTGACGCATAAGCTATAGGCTGCTTGTTCTGTAACATTACCGCTCCCAGACCAGTGGAACTGGCATCCACTGAGAGTGTAATCTTAGCACTTGGATCGAAATAACCAAGTACAGGAGCTGAGGTTAATTTTTTAAGGACTGATTGAAATAGTTTATCCATGTTTTGGTCCCAATAAAAATTTGAGTTTTTTCGCAACATATCTCTAAACGGTTTGACTAAGTCAGAAAAATCCTTTAAAAATGGAGCTAGATAATTTAGTACCCCAAGAAATCTCTGAAGTGATTTTTTGTCATGAGGTTTATTCATATTTTGTATTGCTTTAATCTTTTCAGGCAATATCTCTACCCCATGTTGTGAGAATCTGTGGCCTAGAAATGTGATGGTCTTACTTGAGAATACACACTTGCTTTTGTTAAACTTGAACCCCGCTAATAGTGCTCTGTCTAATACCTCTGTTAGTCTATGTTTTAACTGTTTTTCACTATTTCCCCAAATCAAAATGTCATCTTGGTAAGTAATGACACCTTCTAAACGTTCAAAATATTGAGTGACAATGCGATGGAAAATTTCCGGAGCACAACTAATCCCAAACGGCATACGTAAGAATTTATATCGGCCATGTGGAGTTTGAAAAGTGCACAAATCTGTACTAGCTTCATCAAGACCAATCATCCAAAAACCCCACTTTGCATCCAGTTTAGCAAAATGAGTGGCCCCTTTTAGCCTAGAAGCAACATCTTGCACTGTAATAAAAGGGTAATGAGACCGTTTAATTGCAGTATTTAGTGGTCTTGGGTCTAAGCAAATTCTAAGTGACCCATCTTTTTTGGTCACCAGTACGATCTGATTCACCCAGGCAGAGGGTTTAATCACTGGTTCAATAATCCCTAGTTCAACCAATCTGTCTAACTCTAACTTTAACTTATTATACAACTGGAAAGGGATTTTCTTAGGAGGCATCACCACTGGCGGCACCGAAGGATCTACTTCAATATGGACATTGCTTTCGATCAATCCAATACTGTCATCAAAGAGTGGGGCGTACTTAAGACCAGTCAGATCTTCAACTCGAACTACATTTATGTTATTGATCAGGCCAAGCTGCTTAGTCTCCTTTAATCCTATTAAATTAAGATAATTTCCTCTTACAACATAAAATTTCATTGGATGGCTAATATTTCTAAACAAGCAGCTCAGTTTTACAAATCCCTCACATGGAACTTTGTCTCCCGTAAAAGAAGTAATAATAATATTTGAATTACTCACCAGTGCTGTATTCAACTTTTTAAATGTAAACCAGTTCATAATGGAACAATCTGCTCCCGTATCTACCTTGAATGACACATTAACCCCGTTGATGTTCAAAACTTCAGTCCATGACTTCTCAGCCTCCCCGCTATGAACAGCATTGATCACGAATTGCTTTTCTACTTCATCCTCCGACTCAAAAACTTCACCTTGCACTGTGTTGACTCGTTTCGCACTACTAGACCGGCACATCGGAGCAAAATGTCCCAGTCTCTGGCACCGGTGACACCTCTTGTCATGTGCAAAACATTGTTTGTATGGATGTTTATAACCACAATTTTTACATTTCTTGATAAGTATATCTTCTTTGTTTTCTTGTGCTCTTTGTTTTGTTTTTAAGTCTGTATTCACAGGCACTGGCTTAAACCTGATAGTGTTAATCTCTTGCTTGACTACATTAGTCTCTAATGAGGTTGATTGATCATTGGCTAATTTACGAGTTTTGCATACCTGCAATGCTTTGGTTATGTCTAAATTATCGGCTTTCAATAAACTTTCTCTTGTACCCCCATCCAGTAATCCACACACAAAAATATCTTTCACCAACTCCTCACGAATTACTCCAAAATTACAGGTTTTGCTTAGGTTTTTCAACACTGTTGCATATTGGTCATACGACTCCTCAGGTTTTTGTTTACGAGTAAAAAACTGATATCTCTCGAACGTAATATTAACTTTCGGTATAAGATATTCATTAAATTTCTTAATTACTGTATCTAAACAATGCTTCTCTGTGTCACTTAGCTCAAACGTATTGAAAATCTCTTCTCCTTCATCCCCCATTGCATGCAATAGAATGCTAACCTTCTTTTTGTCCGATGCACTTTCAGGTAAAAATCCGTCACAGTATCGGTAAAACCTTGTCACAAACATTTTCCAGCTTCTAGCCATCTCCACTTCAGAAGAAAAATTGAAAACTAATGGCTGCAATGCTTGCATTGCACTTGACTCCATTATCAACTCAGTATCACTCGCTTCTAAAGTCTGAAACTCAACGCTACCACGAACAAAACGATCATCAAAGTTTCTCACAAATCTTGACATTCACAACACCGCTGCCACCATGTTATGTATTATAAATGAAAACATAAAATAATTAAAAAGGTTATTAAAATAATAAACGACAAGCATGTGCTTAAAGTTGGAACTGTATAATCTGTGATCACAACAAAAACGAGCTCAAGTTTTTACAGTGTTGGCAACATAACAATATAAAATATACAACATTCATTATGCTCTTTTTCCTCTTCTAAGCTCTTTGAATAATGTCCTTTAAATCAATTTAAACATAAGCATTGTTTAAAAATATTGATTTGTTTTGTCAAATATTTGATTTTCAGCTACATACAACGTGCCAGCGAAGAATGATGAATCAGTGCTGGAAAATTTAGGAGATGAACATTGGTTTCTTTGCTCTCAGGTAAATTTGTGGAGCTTAAAAATTTAATGGATTTTAAGGGAATAGAACCAAAAATGGTTATTTGCGTCCCCAAATTTAGAGCTAAAATTTATTTCTCAATTTTGCCACGGGGTGTATTTTTTTTTTTTTATACATACAGTAGAATCTTAATCAAAATAAAAGGGGCCGAAGTGATTTTGGATAACCAAAATTTCGGTTAATTAATAATAGGTCATTTTTAAAGCTAAAGGTGTAATTAGACATGTAATATACATTTTTTATTTAGGAACAAATTTTACGGACATATATGTATGTACAATTGAGGCGTTCCGAATACAAAGGGCGAACTCAACAAATGGTGATTTTGAGAAACATTTAAATCAATGTTTTAAAGCATTGGGCGAACTCAACAAAAAAGCATGTCTGATAAGATTTAGGAATAAGAGAAGTGGGGGACTTGGGGAGTTAGATGTGGAGTTCGCCCTTCGTATCCGCCTACTTATAGACGATTCAAACCTCTCCTACAAGTTTAAACCAGTAATTTTAAGTGGAATTAAAGGCGAACTCAACAAAAAACTTTACAGGCTAAATCTTAGACCCTAAACGATGGTAGGGGAAAAAAAAAAAAAAAATGTTGTATGTTGAGTTCACCCTTCTTATTCGGAACGCCTCAATTGTACATACACATTTTATTTATTTATTTATAGGGTGTTTGACCATACACATTTTAACAACTATTATTTACATTAAACCTACTGTTTTTTGAAAGAATCTTCTATCTTTCTCTCTATTTGTCCAGCGCAACTCTGTTTGTACAAAATATTGTTATATAATTAAACAAATATGCGTCATCTTATCTTTTCTATTTCTTTTTTCTTTACCGGTTCGAGATCGTTCCGGTTAAATGGCATTGCGGATAAAAGGATTTCGGTAAAGAGAGGTTCTACTGTTTATTCAAAAGTTCATCAACATTGACTCAGTAGTTTAAGCTCCACTCTTCTGCGCAGACAACAGCGATAACAGGTTTTTTGTATAAACCACTGGTTTAGGTTAAGGAAGTGTATTGAAAGAAGAGATCAGGGGAAGCTCACGTTATCTTAAATCAAATTATCTTAAAAGAACTAATTAATGGAAATCCTATTAAAATGTAAATACCTCATGACTATTTCAATTTTTCAACCTCCACTTCTTATTTCCCTGCCATTATTTTATTAGTATTGGCTTTTAAATTTCTGTATTTATATATTTAACTAAGCTTTCAGAACCCTGGAAACCTTCCAATAGCTCAATTTATTTTGAAGTTTTCTCCTTATTCCATTCACAGTAAAATTTTATAGATTTAAAAATAAAAATTATACTAAAAAACTACAGAACTTCCAGCAAGAGAAAAGAAAAGCGACTTTTAGAGCATCTAATCTTTCTGGTGTACTAAACAGAGGACTAATTTAACTAGAGCACATGGAAGTTCTCTCCCTGAGTGTGTTGGGAGGGTATTGTGAATAGTCTTGGGAGGAGGAAGGGCCGCCATTGCTAGATGGCTCTACATCCTGTTTACACTGACTGTCTCAATCCTAGACTGCACTCAACTCCACTCGAGCTCAAAAGTCTTCAGTGTAAACATAGCTCAAGGAGATCTATTGGAGTTTGTCGGAACAAAAATATATATTAAGAGAATCTTAACCCATTCAATGCGGGTGGATCCACTGTGGATCCAAGCCCTCCCTTTCAGCCCTCGGTAGCTCTGTTCTCGAGTAGAACCATCTTGCAAGGCTCCGTCAGGCCCGCTCACGTTTGTATCCACAGTGGATCCAAACTTTTTTTTTATTTTTTATTTATTTTTAAATTAACTTTTAAAATCGTTTAGATATTTACGGTAACTAAGGTAGGTTCATGAATTGGATTACGCATTGAATGGGTTAAGCAGTCCACCAGCCTAGGACTAGCAGTCCTTGCCTACACATGTTGAACTGCGGAGTAAAATTCCTTAATTTTATATACTAACAAAGATAATTGTTGGTGTGCGTTTGTACAGGTTGAAGAAGTGAACAGTATATTTGGAGTGGGAGTGTTGGCAGCCATGTTCTCTGTGTTTATCCATGTTGTTATAACTCCATACTTCTTCTTTCTCTCGTTCATGTATCCGACATCTTATGGTATAGATAAGAATAACTTCCTTCTAGTTCAGGTGCTACTCACAGCAATGTACGCAGCTAAGTTAGTTCTCTTAGTTTGGCCATGTTCATCAGCTGTACAGCAGGTATTACAACTGAATAATTGTAATAATAATAATCTACAAGGACCAGAGGGGTCATTTTAAATAAATATTTTTATTTGTCAAATACAGGCAGACAAAGTCCAGTTACATGTTATATAATATATAAACTAAAACATAATTTCTACTATAATAACACGGCAGACCCTTTTTGTCGAATGAATGAATTTCTAGTAAATTCATCTTGAATTACCCTTTTCTCCTTATGAATTTCTAGTCATAATTGAAGTATATTTTTAAGAGTAATGTAATTGAGTTTGTATAAATGAAGGAGTACTAACTTATATGATTCTTTGAGTGCATCAATGTGTGGGGGTTAGAGAATTGCATTTATGCTTGATTAGATTAATCTGTGCTTTTGGCCAGGGTGTGTGGAAAGGTAAGTTGAGTCTTATGTTGAGTGTGAATGGTATTTGAAATTACATTAATTCTAAAAACTATGTGGATATCGATTATGAATTAAATAAAACTTTAGAATGAAGGATCAGTCAAAAGCCTAATTGGCCTGACATTCTAGAAGGTCTCATTGGCTCCCCCTCCTATTTTTTTGACTTTCTAATTATAATCCTAGTTTAAGTATTATGAGGGTGTGTTGTGTTAACTCAGGTTATATTAAAGTAAAGATGAAAATAATAAAATTCTAAATGATAGAATACTGAATAGTTACAAATTTTACTCTAAATATTTTAACCCAAAACTATTTTCTTTACATTGTTATTGTTTCATTAATTTTTAAAAGCTTTTTTTTTATTTTCTTCGTTTTATAGTACTTTATAAGCAAATTCTTGTTTTGATTATTTCTTTTGCTAACATATATTTATCATTTTATGATTTTTTTTAAGGCAACCAATACCAAAAGGATTGTTGCCAAATATATGAATAAAGGAATGCTCTCAATTCATCATCAATATCAGGTAAATTTTACTGTGTTAGAGGTTTCCTTAAGACATTCTAAGTGCCCTCAATAATTTTTTTGAGCCTTTTATTTCCAATAACCCACTACTCACAATTTAAAATTACAAGCGACCACTTTATAATATTATTTTTAAAAAATATGTATTGTCACATAAATCAATCACCGCCCTCATGACGTTTTGAATCCATTACCATGCAAAAATTTTAAAGCAATTTCTGTAACTCAGACTTTTATAACTTGAGAATAATTATAACTTTTGAATTACATTTGTGGGTTTAGCAGTTATTACAGTTAGTTTGTAAATGTATTTGGTCAAATTTAAAAGGCTTTTCAAAGTTTGGTCTAATTTTTAAGGGAAGGTCTATTATTTAAGGTTTTTTAAAATGTGTTTGGTCTCATTTATTTTCAACAGTTAGAAAATGTTACCCTACAGCTGCTCCAGCAAGAAGTACAATTTACAGCCTGCGGACTCCTAGATTTGGATTTACCTCTTATAACATCGGTATTATAATTTTAATAATTTATTATCAATTTGAAAAGATATAGTTTAATATGTTTTTTTCTTTTTTTTTCCCCAAGCCATCCAGGTCTGCATTTGTTGATGAATAATTATAATTTAGAAGAATTTTTACAGAAGCATGCTTGATTGATTACCATTTATTGAATTTCATCATACACACTAAATATACATTTTATTCATAATAAATAAATACTATATTTACAATACTTAAATTTACTTTTCTTTTCTTTTTATATTTTCTTGCAATTCGGCTTACGCTGTGGTTTGGTGTAGGCTCAAGGCCCAATAACAGTTCGAGTTGGTTTTTTGTCATTTATATTACATTTAATTAACATTAGAAAATTAACATTAAAAATTAAAAATTAAAACATACATTAAACAATTAACATTAAAATTAACAATTAAAATTAACATTGAAAATTCAACATTAGATCCACATTCATTTAAATTATTACAGATGCATGCTTACTCAAGGAAAATGACCCAAGAAAGTTGTATGTTTTAACAAATCTAATAAATGGTAACAACTACGTGTCCTTGGAATGACTTTGTGAATGGGAATTTTTAAATCTTAAATCAGCACCCCAGGGGTAAACTGTGTTCAGTGGCGTAACTATGGGCCCGCGCCGGCCCGCATTGCGGGGGGGGCCCCCAGTGCCAGGGGGACCCCAAATACTGACATAACTAGAATTACTAATCTTGTACCGACGTCGAGGGGGCCCCCAATTCTGAACGCAAGAGGTTTTTTTTTTTTTTTTTCCTCGATTTTCTTTGGCGAGGGGCCCCAACAATTTTCTTGCGGGGGGGGCCCCAATGGTCTAGCTACGCCACTGACTGTGTTAAGTAAAAAAAGCAAATTTCTCAGTAGAGACATTTTAAGAATTTTTTTTGTAATAAAATAATTACAAACAGGCCAAGGATAATTTCTATCTTAATGATAGTAATTTATTTTATTACTTGAAACACTATCCTTGGTCTGTTTGTAATTTTTTTTATTACAAAAAAAAAATCTTAAAATGTCTCTACTGAAAAATTTGTTTTTTGTGACTTAACACAGTTTACCTCTGGGGTGCTGATACACAGAGGCTTCTTTAGTTTTATCGATAATTTCCTTTTTTTTTACTTTAACTTGTTTCACTTAATAAGTGTGAAATGAAATGACAATTTCTTTTTGTTCATAATAAATTTGATAATCTATTTATTACATTTCAGATAACTGGAGCAGTGACAACTTATCTTGTAATTTTAATACAATTTCAAAATGCATCAAATTGAAATCACCGTTGTTATTGTTATAAATTATTAAAAATATATAATGTTATTGGTTTTAGCCAGATTTGTTTAATTACTGTTTATGTAATAATAAAGACATCTATTTATCTATTTTATTTATTTATTTATTTATTGAATTATGTTTGAGACCCAACAAACTTTTACTTTCGAAGACTATCCAATAATCTCTAGATTGTCCGGAGAAGACTGCTTTAGAACAGCTGAAACCGGTCAACTGTTATTTAAAAATGTCTATATGAAGACATTGTTTAGTTATTGAACTACAACTCTTTTATGATGAGTCGCTATCACACATTGAAGAAAGACACAGTTGAGGATCTTAAGGCAATTATAGTTCTGAATAGTCAATATCGGCTTTGACTAAAGCATTTAGTCAAAACTAATTCTGGCTAATATTAGGTATTGCAGGTAACATTGCATAAGTTATACAGGGTGTTACAATAAGATAAATCCAATTTTAAAAAAATCATATTTACTGTACACTTTTAGTCATTCAAAGTCAGTATGTGCTATATATGTTAGCAATTACATTAAGAGTTTATAAATGTTCAAAGTCATCCCCCCAACCTGCATGGCACATATATCTATGGTATAGTCAAATTCCAAACAATACTGATGAAGCATGTTGACTGTAATCAAATTGATGGCGTCTGTAATGTGATTTCTCGGTTTATCATGATTTCTCTGAAGGGGAGGAACATAAACGGTCAATTTTGTGGTGTATCCCCACAGAAAAAATAGCAGATTGTTTAATACAAAGTTTAGTATATTACATTACTGTAAAATATCTTTTGTAATACACACAATTTTTACCTCTTTTTTTCTTTTAAAATACACACAATAAGAACCCCTACATGTACAATAAGCAACCCTATTTCTTCTAAAATAAGGGTGCTTATTGTACGTGAGTGAAAACAATTATCCACTGATTTTTCCAACTTGACTTTTTGCCATTTTAAGTAGGTAATTGAAAAATAACCATAATACAACTACTTGCTACACAACATGTCTACATGTTAGAAAATATTAACATAAGTAAATGTTTCTTTTAACAAAAGAAATTACTCTTCACACCTGATTTCATCTAATTAATTTTTATTTTATTTCACTTTCATTCAGCCTGCGTATTATATGGGAGTGCATATTATATGCGAGATTTTATGGTGCGTTTTTTTACTCATTGGAGATGTTTTGAAAAAACTTTTTTTAATAGATAACAATAAAAAAGATCAGTTGAAAGATAAAGAACAAGATATGATTATGTCAATTAAGTGTCTAACCCAGAATCAACAGGTGTTTTAGCATAAGTGTCAGCAATGTTTTTCCTTATTTCTAGAAAATAATTTCAAATCATTATAAATAACTTTTTTGGAATTAAATGTACTAGAGGATGAGGAATTTATATTAAAATGTGAATTTGCACAGAGTTTTTTTTTTTTTATTAAACTCACTTGAAAACTTTACTGAAAAGGAATAATCAGATTGAAGTAAGATTTATATTTATTTATATTTATTATTACTTAATTAAAATTTGTATATTTTTATTTCATATTAGGTTAAGTTTATTAATTTTAAATGTACCAAAAACTATTGAACCACTATGAAAATATGATATACAACTTACCTCTGGTTCAGCAGTATTTTTTTTTTTTTTTTTTTGAATTTAAATCTAATTTCAAAACAGTAAATTAAAAGTTATCGACAAAGAAAATTAATGTGACAAAAAATATTTTTCATATTAATCCAAAGTTTATTTAAATATTTTTTATAAAAAAAAAAATGTTTGTACAATAGATTTTGAGCTTTATCTTCCAACTTTTAAAATTTAACTCCTATATTAGTTGGCTCTAAAGGCTTGTGTAACTATAAAAACTTGTGTGAAACTTTTTTCTTGTGATTCATTCTACTTATAATATATATAAAAAAAAAATTATTTAATGTTACAAAATAGTTAGATAAAAGTCCAAGAGATAACGTGCATAAAAGTGACTGACTAACATCAAGCTAGAATTTTGTATGAGTTATTTTTTTGTTGTCCTCCAAGAATATATACAGTAATTAATTAATTAACTAATTGATTAAAAATTAATTAGTTGACTATTTTTTTGTGGTAAAGCACTGTTATTATTATTTTTTTTTTTTTTTTTTTTTTTTTAACGTTATTTTAAAGTATTTTGGCTTGTTTAATAAATAATATTTTTGATGATTTGTCCCAATATTTTTGCTTTGAGCTTACCGAAGATAACTGAAGCTATGTGATCATCTGACGATCGAAAATTTGTTGTCCCGATTTAAAAAGTATAAGGCACAAATTCGTTTCAGACACTAGGGAACATTTTTTTCAGTTTTTTCTATCGCTCAATTTTTGCGGACTAACATATCTTAAAAACTACTCATCTGATGTTAATGAAATTTAGATGGAAAGTCATAATTAGCCCACAGTTGGTCCCATATTAGTTGTGTGTGCATGTTGTTTGTCTTCCACATGCACACAGACATACATTTATTTTACACCTATATCTTCAAAAGTACTCATCTGATTTTTAAGAAATTCGGATGATTTGTCAAAAGTAGCCTGCAGATAGCCCCACCGTCTGCATTTACACACTGCTAAATAGGCACATACTTTTATTTGAGTAAAAAAAAAAAAACAATTTTGAGAGATTTAAAAAAAGAGGGGAAAACAAATTGGGTTGTAAAACCATGATATCAATGAAATACGTGATAGGATGCGAAGAAGCTATGTGCCACACTAATTGCAGATTATTTTTACTTACCCTCATAGAACAAGTAAGTAACTCTAAAACCAACCTGCCCTCACTAAATCATTTTTTATATCAGTGTTGTCATTTAGTTTAATTGATATTGTGTTTCTTTGACAACTCAGTTTGTCATGTTTTATTTTACAGTTTAATTGGGCTTCTGGTTGATGTAATGAAAATTTATATATTATAATATTATTTTAATTATTTGTTTCTGACCTATATTTCTAATTATAATTTATAATTAAAATAATAATTGTTAATTTTCAATTTAAATTTATAGAGCTTGAAGATACATAAGTGGAAGAAGTCAACTAATATTTAATGAAAATTATTCAAAACAAATAATGTTGCAACTATGCAGGACAAAGAAACATATAAGAATTTTAGTAGAAGCAATAATTATTTCTTGTTTTTGCAATTTTACTGGAGCTCAAGACAGTAGCAAACTGTTAACTGATTCAGCCATTTCAATAAGTGGTGGATTACAGAATGAAAATTTAACAAAGATTGTAACTAACTATGATTACCAGGTAACATAAATTATGTTTATAATGTTGAGAATTTATTTTGTATGTTAATGTACGATGAATTTGATACTGTAAGGTATTGATACTGTAAGGTATTGATACTGTAAGGTATTGATACTGTAAAATACATTCATTAAGCATTTATAAAAGATACTATTTGATGCTGTGAGTTGATGTACTATGATTTTAATGAGCTTGTTCCTTAAGCCGGGTACAAATGATCCAGTAAGCCTTCAGACGGACTGTTCAACCTAAATTGTCAGGACAGCTGGCTATTGTTAATTCTACTTGTTTATTTTTTTTTTTTTTTTTTTGTAAAGGTAATATTACTTGTCAAAGCTGAGTCTGATAATTCTATTTTAGTGTTGCCAACAGTGGTAGTTGAATTTTCCTTTGTTTCCAAAGTAAGGAAACCGGCACTTCTTTAGACTGTTACTCCCATAAAAAAACAGAAGGGAGTAACAATCTAAAGAAGGTGTAGGAAATTTTCTTTTTTAGACTGCTACTCCCCTTATAAAAACTGAAGTGTTATATTCATTTGTCCCAAAGTACAATGGTCTAAACATCCCTCCATCTTCATAGTTATTTAGATAAAGGAGTGTAAAAATAATTATATTCTAAAAAGACCTAGGGGAGTAACAATCTAAAGAAGTACCAGGAAACCATTGTCTCTTTATTTTTATTGTAACTGGGGGTTGTCCTCATGACAGGAACATATATTTAATATTTACTCGCAGTTTTAGAAAAGTTTAATGTTAAAGTGAGTAAGAGATAATGTACTATCATGATTTAATTCTTTTAGTTACTGATTGAGAATTTACTTTCAACGTTACTGACTTATAATTAATTTGGTAAGTTACTGATTGAGAATTAATATTGTTACTTAATGTTAAATAAGTTAATTTCAAATTCTTTTCAAAATAGGATTTTAAAGATTTTTTGGACAGAGCTGATGAAGGTGCTATAGTTTTCAGCGAAGGATCAGACATATTTAATATATTTATGTCACCTGATATCAGGGCTACATTTCTTCAAGTGTTTTCAGCAATACCACAAAAAGTTATTTGGAAAACTACAATGGACAAAAGTATTGGAATACCTTCTAATGTTATGATAACAAGATGGTTACCACAAAAAGCTGTTTTAGGTAACAAACTTAAGTGTTTTATAATAATTTAATTTTTATTATCATAAGAATTAAAAGAAGAGCTTATTTTTACTATGGATTGACATTAAAAAAAGAACACTTTTTTACACGCTTTTATTAATCTTCACTTGTCTGTCAAGGACAAATCTTGTAATTCTAGACCCTCTCCTCGACTACCTAGAAAGCTGAATCTTGCACAGATTATGAAATTCCGATGATAATACAACAATCAGTCATTAGTTTTACAAAATTGATTGTATTAGCCGAAAAATCAATAAATTTCCACTTATATTTGGCATACGACAGGCAAAACAGTGTCTTTCATCCTCTTTGTAATAGAAGGGCAAGTGATATTATTAGGGTTTTGGCTATCAAACAATTTATATTGATTTGTTTTATTAGCTTAATTATCAGCTAACCATATCTTTTAACATATATAGTTTAAATTGTTTATATTATTTTTTAGCTCATCCAAATGTTGCATGTTTCATACTCATATCTTATGGAGGTATTAATGATGTCCAAGAGGCAGTTTTTAGAGGAGGTCCTACAATTTTAATATCTATGTTTCAAGATCAAATTTATAATAAAAGATTTCTAGAACAAAATGGAATATCAGCATATCTCAGCATTGAAACATTGTCTGAATACAATTTGTCCTGTACATTGGAAGATATTTTAAAAAACTCAAGGTACAGCTTTTAATATTATTAAAAGGTCTATAAGCTATATCTTGGGTCCCCTTACCTAAGATACTTACCCCCAGACAATTCTAAGAAGAGAAGAATTTTTTTCTTTGATTCTACTTGTCAGAGCTGAGCCTGGCAACACTGTTTTCATATCAGCAATAGTTAATTTTTGCTAAGTGTCAAGGACGGTGTTTAGAGGATACCTAGATTCGGTATGGTGGGGGTAGCGGTTGAATGGTAGGAGGTTGATCTGATGTAATGCAAGACCCCCCCCCCACTCCTATAAATAGGTTGCACGGATATAGCGAGTTGCTTAGAAGGGAGGTCTTCATTGACGTCACACATTAAAAGGGCGCGTCTCGAATCTAGACATCCTGTATACACCATCCTTGGCTAAGTGTCCTAGATAATTAGATAAGGAAACCTCATCCATATCCTAAAATCATTTATGGAACTATTTTCTATTCTCATATGGTTTGTGCCTAACCGCTAAAACTCTCATATGGTAGGGCGACCATTATTTATTTATTTTTTATTTTTAGATCAACTGTTGTTGTTGTGGTAAAAAAAAAAAATAATAATACCAGAACCTATCTAGGGGTTGTCTTTAAAACCTTTCACAGAGGTGGGGATGACCTGGCTTCTAATAGTTTGGTAAATTTTTAATATGCACACTGTACATGTCTGCCAGTTTAAATTTAAATGTCAGATTGGAAAGTCCTAAAATAGAACATGTTATTACTTGGGAAGCAACTTATTTTCAAAAGATTTCTAGTACAACTAGTTTGGGAGACATAGCAACGAACATAAAAATGCACGATAATGGCCATCGTATTGTATCAAAATTGCGGATCTAAAATTTATTTCATAGCAGATGACTCATGTGTGATTCCAGACATTTAGTAATTAATAGGTAATTAGGTTGAATTTGGCTTTAAAAGTAGCACATAAATGTCCGCTATCTTAAAACTGAGTGATTATAAGAGAATGAAACAGAATTTTGACCAGAGGTATAAAAAACATACGTTCGAAGTTTGGTCTAGATTTCTCAAAGAATGGAAGAAAAAGAACCAATATATATGATTCAAAGCAGTGGTGGATCTAGATCTTGCGGGGCCCTGGGCGAGATAATATGGCGGGCCCCCTAGGTTAGGGCGGGGGATTGCTAATAAAAAAACAATAAAATAACTTAATAATAAACCACTTATAACTTGAACCTATATTACGGCTAATTCCCTTCGCTTTGGGGGTTCATCTCGACCATAAAAAAGTTTTTGCTCTCAAAATAATTCAAAACTTTATAAAATAATTATAATACTGCTCCGATACGTTTTTATTCTAACATACTACTTGAACATAAACACCTTAAATTCATAGTTTTCAACTAATCATCAATTTTTTTGCAAAGTGTTCGAGGAGAAGCATTTCCTCTAAAAACATTTTTATTGCCATAATTAAACTATGTTATACTTAAGCGTTTTAAATTTACTCCCAGAATTCATGTTATCAGCTAGTGAAAAACGGTTAATTTTACATTTTATTATCGATTTTTTAATTTGATTTTCAAAGGCACATTTGAAGGGGGGGCCGAGGGTCCTCCCCCGGAAAATTTTGAAAATATGTCCTCTCAAAACAGGGTTTTTATGCATCTCTGAGGTGAAATTTAATTTTAATACTTTGTCATAAACTAAAGTAAACTTATGGTGTAGTTTGTTGGCACAAATGTATGAACACAAGCATTTTAAAGAATTTTAAAATACTTTCTGCCCTATGTCCCCTATGTTATTTTATATGGCGCGGGGCCCCGCAGGTTCTCTTAAACATAAATAAACAAAATTATCTATATTTTATAACTTAATTATTTGACTTTTCTATAGCGAGGATACCCGCGAAAATATAGTTAAGTACTCTACCATAAAATATAAACTAAATTTAGCTGAATTTGAATAATTCTAATATTTCAGGTTTTGTAAATGGTACTAGGCCCCGCGCACAATCTTCAGTGTGAACTATAAATTTGCCTATAACGTATAAGTATTTTATTTTAATTTCCTATGGCGCGGGGCCCTCCAAGGCGCGGGGCCCAGAGGGGTCGCCCCCCTCGCCCCCCCCCCCCTGGATCCGCCCCTGATTCAAAGAATGTACACGAACCCCCGTTGACTTTTACTTGCTATATGACTATTTATATTTAATATAAATACGTAATGAATTTGTATTTTTTTTCAGGTATCATAAAAATAATGGTGCAAAGTCAAAAGATAAATCTGACACTCCTGACCCATTTTTACCCTGGTACGATATTATTGTTTTAGATGTAATCGGGCTACTTGCTCTAGCAACCGTATTATTATGCAAACTGATAGCTAAAATTATTGTTATCATTAGACATTTATTAATTAAAAAAAATGAAAACTACTTAAGTATTTATCAATAATATATTATACAACGAATTACTGATAAATGCTCGTATAATATAATGCATTAAGATCAAATTTAAAAAATATAATAATATCACTTATATCATGTAAAAATAATTAGTTTTGTAATTCTATAAAGTCCAATACATTTCATATTATTATATGCCAAAATAACTGTTTCTATGATTGGAATGTGAAATAATTAATTATTTTTTAAACATTTTGCTATAGTTTTATTTATTCGCCTATTTCCCAAGCTATATCCTTATATTTTAATTATTATATATTAATTATAACTAAGGCTAACTGCTGTGTGCAACACTTTAAATTTGTCTACGGTTTGTGTTAATGTGATATTTCTTTTTAGCTATAGTTTCTGTTTGAGATCAATGTATTTAATCTAACCAAAATTATGGTTTTTTGACGAGAAGGCGAAATTTGATATGTTTGATTTTAAAGTTTGTTTTGCTATGAAAAATCAGTTTTTCAAAACATTATATTTTGCCTTTTTGTCACTGTATTTGGAGGTTTTGACAATAAATAGCCAAATAAATAGATGACGGTTTCACATATGCCACTCAACGTTCACATTAGTTACAACATTTAAACTTTTTAAACATTCAAATATTTTATGTCAACATTAGAACATTCATGTTTCCTTTGTGTTGTCTTCATTGATTATTATTCTTTTATTAGTACCTTTAATGGCATCTTCTCCTGCAGCTAAAACAACTTCCTGCCCCAGTCTTTTACTCCCCTCCCCCCCCAGTCTTTTTACTCTTTCACTTGTTGTCACTTCGCTGCTTGCTACCAGGTATATTATAATTCATATTATAAAAGTTGAGAAATAGAGTGTAGTTTATAATTCTAATATACTAATTATTATAGTTAGTTAACTGAAGATCTATTTTATGACTAGCAGAAGTACCCGGTCTAACCCGGGTGTTTACAAAAATCAAAACATTGATGAATAAAATTTAAATAAAGATTTTTTTTCTTCCATTTATTGTATATTGCAACTATAATTTAATTGTTATAAGCAATAATGATAATTTAGTTTATACAAGTGGCTAGACATTAACTGGTATAAGATAGCTGTCCGGTCCAGTGACAGAGCTTATTGGCTGTGAAAATAATTAATTAATTTACATAGTTGTTTTTTTTTAATTTTTATTTATTTATTATTTTAAAGAAAATAAAAGTAGATTTAACATTGTTATGTTTTGAGAAAATATTGTTATAATGATATATATATACATATAGGCCAGTCATTTAAAACATCGTATCTCGCAAAAAATTGCACTGTTCTGATTTTTTGGAATGTTGTTAGGATAGATACCAATAGTGTGAAACCAAGTTTGTAGCTTCGAAAGACCTGTGCTAACTGCGTAGTGCTCGAAAAACCTTCTTTTTTTCATACTTGCTTCCGTTTTTGGCTTATAACTTCTAAAAAGTGCATCCTACAGAAAAAGTTAATCTGTACACTTTTAAACCCGCAGCTCCGTAGATCTAATAGGTTTGGAGACATAGCACTTTTATATAGTAATTTTCAGAATAGTAGTTTTCAGAATATGATGTAACCAGGGGGCCGAATAGCCCCGGTGCCCCCTTGGTTACAAGAATTTTCGCCAACACACGTGGCCAGTCCACCAGCGTGGGCCGGCCCCGGAAGAAGCGTACCCGGTGAGGACCGGTAGCGTGACGGACCAGGACCGGAGGCGTGTCGGAAGTAGCAGCGCATTGGACCGAACCGGGACCGGTGCTGTGAACCAGGGCCGGAGCTGAATCGGAGCGGCCCGGAGCTGCATCGGACCAGGACCGATCCTGGTGACAAGTCTATATAAGGACGGACCAACCTAGACCGGGGCTCATTCCTACAGTGACAGTCGGAGAGTCGGTAAAAGAGTGGCTGTGAGCCGAAATTAGTTGTAGGCTGTGTGCCAAGAAAATTTCTAATTAAATTTTAAATTCCGGCTAAGTGCCAGTGTAAGTGCCAGTACGGAAGAGTACTTTCCGTTTTTCTAAGTTTTAAATTTTATTGCCATGAACATTTTTATAAGACATGCATACGCCGATGAACAGTGAAAGTTGAGTTCGGTCGGCGGTGCACTGAACGCCGCGGGAGTTGTAAAGAGGACACCAACAATCAGGGACTTAGTCATCATTCATAATAGTGGATAACATCGGAACTGTGAGTACAACCATCTTTTTCTTTGCTGCCTAGTTGTCGACCCATCGGGTACTACCCAGGGGAAACCCTGTTATAAATCCAAATTGTATATAAAAATTAAGAGAGTTAAGTCGCTGCCTCCCCTAGTCCTGTAAGGGCATGGTAGGGTATTTAGTTTTTTTTTCTGTTATTGAAGTTTGTGTATGTATGGTTAGGCGAGCCCCGGGTGCAGGCAGTAGACAAAGAAATATTTTGTATCTTTCATTCAGTAAAGTTTCTTTTTTTTGGGACGACCATGTTCCGCGATTCGAATGGTAGTCTGCTCTTTAATTTCTTTCTCCCGCCCTACATCCTTCATTCCAGCGGAGTTGCTCTTTATTTGTTACTTGTATACGTCTGTCACGGCCACGGCCCGCTACCAAAAATCGAGTGGCGGACGTACTACAATGGGCTAAAATACTCATCCTACGAGAAAAGGCTTAAGAGATGAAGTTGTAGAGCATTAATTTAACTTCAATTTAAGCACAAGCGGAATCCTGTAGGACCAATAGTTCCTTTGTTATCAGAACAAAACGAAAAATGAAGGATATTGGATTTTTCAAGAAATGGAGCCTGATGCATTGCAGTACTTTTATAAAGGATAAGAAAGACATATCTCTGTGGAAAATGGTTTATATAATGAAAAATAAAATGGAGTACAATTATTATAAGGTATAACATTAACAAAACTATATCAACATTTTATAAAAATTGTTTTGATAGATTGGGGGATCTGGGACGTGAAATGTTGAACGATAAGTTATGGCAGGACCTCAGCTAACTCCTGCGACAGAAATACACAACAAAATGTAAATTAGTATTTATTAAATGCGTAATAAATTTTGTGGTATGTAATATTAGGGTTACCTTGACGCACTTAGAGATGCATACGTCTTCTTTTGGAAGGTCCAGGTTCGTCAGACATCTCCTCTGTTGTCGGATTAGATCTACTGCTAGATACTAGTGGTAAAGGGTCGTCGACGTCATCTTCTCCATCTGACTCATCCATGGCTAAGTGAGGAGTATTTAAGCAGGTCTGCCCCTGAAAAAGTCTACAGAGAGTAGAGCATTTCAGTCCTGCCTTCTGGCAGGAGCAGCTCCCTCCTCCGCACCCTCTCTGACACCTGCTTGACAGGAATTTTAGCAGGGTTAGCGGTGCTGGTTCCTAGGTTGAGGTCACCGGTGTCAGCCTCTGCTGGCTCCTTGTCCAGTCCTAGTCGGTGGGCTCTCTCTCTACTCCCAACCACTTTTGCACCTGGTGGTAGGTTCTGTAGGAATGTTGGGCAGCAGCCTCTTTGTTTGGGGGCAGACAAGCGAGGTGGACTCTGGCGTTGACAGCAGGTCGGACAAATATCTCCATACATGGAGAGAGTCGTCTTTTTCCCCCACCATTCATCGCCTCGAGACATGTGTTGCCAGCAGAGGCTATCTCCTCATGGGTGGCGTCATGGTTGAGAAAGTGGTAGCCGCGTCAAGAAGATCTGGGTGTTTTGAAAGACGGCCAACATCTTCGTTTTGCCTTGCCGGAAAAGGGCAGAGGTAGTGTCGCAACCAGTGAAGGCGCGAAGGAACAACTCTATTCCAGGGGGGTAATGAGAGCTCTCCTCGAATGAATGATGTTAAAGAGAACTGCTTACAACCAGTTCCACCCCCGCCACTCTTCTGGAAGAAAAAAAAATTGTATGCAGTAGCCCAATCCATCAAGGAGCACCAAGAGGTCGACATCCTCTCCAGCGATTATGACGTGCTCGTACTCCTTGCTCTTCTCCAGTGCTGTCCTCACAATGAGGCAATCGGTGTCCTCTGGGACTTGCTTCGTTTCGATCCCTTTGCTATCCAGTCCTGTACAGAAGAAGTTGATCAAGCACTGCTTTTTTGGGTTGGACAATAACTTTTCTTGGGGCAGTTTGATCAGTGACGATTCTTCAAAAATGATGTCACTACATGCTGAGGCTGCATAACGACGTAGCCACTCTTGTGCTCCTAGCAGCCCCCTCTTCTGGGTATCCATCGAATACAACTGACACATTTTTCCCAAAATGGTTGAACGTGTAGGTAATGTAAGCAGTTACTATTTCCCTCACTGAGCTGTTCCTTTGCCAAATAACTTTGTCAAGCAAGTGCCCTCCGTCCACTACAACAAACGTACTTTCTCCAACAGCGAGGTTGTCTGGGAGGGGCGTGAAGGCATAGTAGAAGGATTATTTTGTTCCTTTTCGCATCCCCTCTTCGGAGACTAGAGCCATGGAATATGGGGCCAACTCGGTGTTATTAAGTATGCAAATTGGTGTTTTAAGTCGGCATCAGACTGTTTTGTTATACACAGCCGTTAGAATATTGTGAGAGGGTCTATAGCAACCTGCTTGTTGTGCACCTTGACAGTGGCTGCTGCCAAGGTTCATACTTTGTCTTTCCTTTTAAATCTAACATTTCCAAACGACTTTCCAGTTATTTCTTTGATTCCATCACATCCCAACTACAATTTCGAACTTTTTGGGAAAAATTGACTTTTTTTTGAAGGTATATCTCGGGACCTATTAGACCTACGGAGCTGCGGGTGCTTTCAAATTGTAGAAAATATTATCTTCTTTAAAAGTATACAGATTAAATTTTTCCGTAGGATGTACTTTTTAGAAGTTATAATCAAAAAACGGAAGCAAGTCCGTAAATAAGAAGGTTTTTCGAGCACCACGCAGTTAGCACAGGTCATTCGAAGCTGAAAAATTGGTTTCACACTATTGGTATCTATCCTAACAACATCCAAAAAATCAGAACATTGCAATTTTTGCGACCTAACGCGATTTTTATGTCTACGGTGACTGGCCTAATATATGTATATATATGTACCTACAGTATCCCACAGATATCCTGAGGATATACAATCATCCAATAGATGTCCAAAGAATACATCCCTTGGATATCCTTTACTAGACGATCCAGAGGAGATCCTGACATTGTCCAAATTCGATACAAATAGATATCCTGTAGATGTCTAAAAAGCATATTTTTGCCGGAGGTTAACATCATTCCAGACACAAAATCTGGATATCCATGGGAAATGTCAATGTCCAAGGGTTTATAGCCGTCGGATATCAATTGGATATAAGTGTGCTACATGGGATTATGTGCAGTCAAATGGCTTCGCAGAAAGGGCTATCAAATTGTTAAAAGCATTATAAAAAAAACGGGAGTAGAGGAATAATTATATTTTTCTATGTATGCCTATCGAAATATGTAGTGAGTTGGAATGTGTTATATCACCAGTGGAGCTTTTGATGGAAAGAAAATTAAGAGATACAATTCTGATATTAAAACGAAATCTGCAGCCTAAACTACTTAACGGTGAAAAGGTGCAAGAAGAGTTAAAAAAATCCCGTTGTAAAAATACACAGTAGGTATTATAATATCAGGGCTGGAGCCCAACCATTGCTACCTTTAGAAGAGGACAACAGGGACTAAACATACGGATAGAGCAAGGGAGGGGATTGTAAAAGAAAAATGTGAAGAACCCAGATCATATCTTGTGAGGACCAAGAAGGGAACCTCTTTAGAACAAATAGAAGTCATCAACGGCCATTACCATCTACCCTGATAAATGAAAATAAATTATGATGAGGCAACGTTGGAGCCAGAGCGTCAACTGCCTAGACGTAGTGGATGTATCCGAAGAAAGCCAAATTGGTACCAAGCGGGAAGCAGAGTCCTTCGAAGGAGGATATAATAGGAGTTAACTTTCACATGTATACTTATGTCAACTGTTTTATTAGTTTTGTTATTCTATTAAATGAGTTCTTTAAAAGCTTGTGTTTAAGAATCTTTGCAGTGAAGACATGGTTCACCAACAATTCACTCATGTGTAAAGGGTTTGGTTGTCTGTTATCAATCCAGTATTGGATTGATAAAAGGCTACACCGGCACTTAGTGGTCTATGTTTTCAGCCCATAAAACCCCCCGTTTTTTTTTTATTTTTAAAAAATGATCATCTAAACCAATAAAAGAAGGACTATATCATGTTTGGATATTTAAAGTATTTACGATTTGCTGTAGTGATGAATAAGTAAGTTAAAGGACTTGGCTTTTAATCACGTATATGACTGGAATTTTAAATTATTTATTTACAGCATTTTTTACGAGTCCTCTAAAGCTTTCGCCACGAGAGAGGCGCTCTTAATATAATATATACATCATACATCTATGAAAATAATATTTACAGTCAATAAAAACAATATATAGAAAACAATATGCAGCCTGCGAATCAGCTGATTTGACAACAATATTAAATATAAATTAGTAAGTAGAGCTATGTGATAATTATAACTGAACCATAAAAAAGAAAAATAATCAATAATCGGCAAGATTACAACATTTTGCACTAATATCTACAATAAGAATAATAAGAACAAGACGATAAGAATATACATATATATATATATATTTATAAAAATAACATTTAGATAAATAACAAACAGCTAAAAATTAATAAATTAAGGTAACTAAAAATGTCAATCAAGTACAGATCACAGACGTTCGGAAAACAAAGAAAGGACGTGACGAAGGTGGGAGATAGTTTCTACATTAGAAGAGGATATGGGAAGGGTATTAACAGTGGACACACAACGGACTAAAGGACTTAAGTCGGACAATTCACGAATGTAAAGGAATCTACCAGCGCCTGCTCGACGAATGGAGGAAGGACTATTATCTGTTCATGGACTTCGTCACAGAGGGATTGATTGCATTAAAAAGTTAAGCTGCAAAATCTCTTTATAGAACATGTTGATGTTAAAAGAAGGAACTTATTTCCAAATTTCAAGGTTATAGACCAAATAGTTTGGGAGATATAGCAACCATAACATTTTATAGAAAATGGCCGTCATCTTAAATCAAAAATATCCTTTCATAGCGGTGATCTACATCAATAATTCAAGCTTTGTTTTAAAATTCGTGATTTCAGAAATAACAGTCTTGGAGGTGTTGTGAATAATAGGTAATAAGATGGAGTTTTGCCTTAAAAGTAACTCATTAATGGCCACCATCTTGAAAATGAGTGAGTATTACAGGATGAAACTATAACAATAACAGTATTTTTACCTTGGAGATGTGGTATTTTACCAGTATTTATACCTGAAGATTTGGCCAAATTTGGTTCAGACACCTAAAAAATTTAATATTTCATAACAAATAAACACACAAACAAACGCAGCCACGTTTACTTCTCTATAATATATTGATAAGAGATCTTTAAGCCACTGCAAAATTCTTCATAATTCTTGGAGGGTTATTTAGAATATGCTGAGAGGATAGTAGTTGTACAAGAGGATGGATGGTTGGATAAGGAATCATGGAATTGTTCCACTCAATTTGAACAGAAAATAGTGACGATATTGACATTGACCGGGAATGATTACTGTCCTTGTAACCAATTGAGAACGTTAAAAGGTAAATAAAGAAGTAATTTTAAACAGTTCACATGTATAATTAGCTAGATAATTAGTCACAATCAGCTGTGTTTTTACTACGACCGTACTGCTTGTTATCTATAATTCTTTAAATAACCTCTCTTATCACGATATTATCATATCAAATATTTAAACTCATTTGATTCATAAGTACATAATCTCATTAAATTTTTTATCTAACATCAATAAGATTTATGAGATTAAGCATTGCTGAAAAATTAGAAAGCTCAGTTTAGCTGTCAAATATGCTTTGTTTGAAATTAATTATTTTATTTAGTTGTTTAATTAATAATGTGCAGTCAGCTGATATTTTATTGTTATCGTCAGTTTCTTCTGTAAGTCACAGCAGGTGGTACGCCAAATTAGCACTTTTACTTGCTAATCATGGACATCAGGTTAGTTTAAAAATATGTCTATAAAGAAAAATGTTGTTCTTCGTTTAGACCTTTTTGAGGTGCATAAGCATGATTTCTTTTAAACTACGCTGCACGGGTAAAGCAGATGGTTGACTACCAAAGTAATGGACGTTAAATTAAAAACTCGTACTATACTTATTTATCTAATATTTATAGTTATGTTTTCATAGACGATTGAAAAATTTTGAAAACTCAATCCGGATCCAGAATGAGCACTTTTATGAAGAAAAAAGCTTTCTGAAGAAATACGAAATGATCTCAGACAAACCTGTGACCTTATATTCAAAACGTTATAAAAGCGATTTTTTTAAAATCCAGATTGAAACTTGAAAATGTTTTCCTCGACATAACTTATAGATATATATTGTACTTAGTCAATTTGTTTGTTGTTATGGGGTTTATTGGTTGAATGTAATGATAATCATTATTGAATTAATAAACTTTACTATAAAAATAATCCTTCCCGGAGGGAAATCGAACCCCTGAAATTTCGCCATGTACAATAACTATCACTCTTTTTCTTGGGTAAACGGCAGATATGACGTTTGGCTACTTATAAATAAATGAATGGGTGCAAGGGAGGTTCCCTTGCCTTGGAAATTTTTGGGAAGGTTTAAGAACGCAATCCGATCGTGATCGAACAATCCTTGTTTGAAAACACCCCGATTCCGAAGCACCCTGATTCCGAAAGCACCCTGGAAAATCAATTTTTGCTAGTAACACTGATGAAGATGGGAACGTTTGACACAATTGTTTTACAAGGTTCCTCTCTGACAAGTTATATGACAGAAAACATTTTCCCTCTCCCAGGAATTGTGCTAGGGGTAAGTTAGTAATGTACACACCTGTCCAAGTATGAGAACCACCCCTAGTCTAATGACACAATTTTTTCCCCCCTTTCAGGTAACTGTTTTGGATACTACCAAAATTAATGTCTTGGAGCATCCGAATATAACGTATAGGATAATGGAAGGAGGATACGAATGGCTTGAAGAGATGGAAGAAGATGTTAAAAATAATCCAAATGCTTTGGACGAAATAGTCGAATCAAATACTGTTTTGGATAACCTGATTGTACTCGCCGATCCAACATCTCTTGGCTGTGAAAAACTTATGAAATCACAAGGAACCCGACAATTTTTAGACGAATTCAAACGGAAAACATTTGATTTAATTATCGGTGATGGATTCTGCGAATGCTTTTACGGATTAGTCTCGGTATTTGGAAATCCTCCTTTGGTACCTACTTGTCCATATATAGAAATTGTCTCCTCTGATTACGTAGGTATTTTCGATAACCCATCGTACGTACCTTTTCATATGAGTAATTTTCATCCGAAAATGTCATTTTGTGAAAGGCTTATCAACACTGTTTGTCACTTAATGAGTTATTTTATAATTTATTATTATCATTTACCTCAGAATGATATCGTTATTAGAGAGGTTTTAGGTCCATCGGCTCGTAAATTGGACGATATTTTAAGAAATAACGTTCCTTTGATAATGACTGGGAATAATTATGTGATTCAAGGTGCCAAACCATTACCACCGAATTATATTCCTGTTGGAGGTTTCCATGTTGATCCACCACAACCTCTTCCTCAGGTAAAATATTACATTTAACCATAAAATAAAATCTATATATATTATTCATACAGGATTAACGCATATCATCGTCGAATTTAATAAAAAAAAAAGTCCTGCATATTATGTTAATTTAGATTTTACTAATAAAATAAGGACAAAAACAAAATAAAATACTCTTTTATTTAAAATAAGTTATGAAAATTAAGGAAACGAATCTGATATTTTGATTTTACAAAAATAGACATTATTCACAGCTAATAAAAATTAGAGTTGGTTAGGTATTTAGGAGGATCTAGATAGAGAATTTAGAAAAGTGGGGTATAATAAAAAAAAGTGGTAAAAAATAATAAAAGTGGGGGTAATATTTACTTCGAACGGTTTGAGTAATAGGTGTGCTTTGAACCCTACAACAACCTTCATTCATAATATATATCAACATCAATTAATAGCTTTAAGAAACCAAACATATTAATTTATTTAATATGAAAAGCTATGCGTTTTGTTGAGCAGGTAAAGTAGAGAATTATTTATTAGAATCTTAGATATCTTAATTAAAAAGGGGCAAAATATTAAATTTTGATGTGTTTAGGAATTTAATTTTTTACACCTTTGCAATGCACTTAAAGATTATAATGACATTGTCTAATTTCAATTGGGTCGATGTAGTGTATCTGGAACCACATGCACTAACGGAAAACCGGCCAACTTGGTTTAACAATACTGAATGCAATACCTACTCAATACTCAACACAAAAAAATAAAATCTTCTAAACCATATGGAGCACTACCTAAGATAATGATTTAGTAAATCTACAGTAGGATCAAGAAGAGAGAATTTTTTTATCAGCATGAGGAAATTGGTAAAACTGGGGGTCCTCACCAGACATAGAGATTTTAACACCTAGAAGGTCGGGTCAACTATAGGCAAACAAAACTGTCACTAGATAATATGTCATAGATAATATGTTGGCTGACCTGAATGTCAAAAGTGAACTCTCTTCTTAATTTTTGGTTAACGATAATGGATATTAGGGTCTGAAAAAAAAACCTTAAAAGGGGTAAAGGCAGCATAGTAGTGAATATAAAAGTGAATAATAAAGTCAATATAAATATTGACAGGCGGTCGTTACTTAACCCCCTTACCTGCTTCTAGTGTTTAGTGGGGGAAAAATAACTAATTTTATCGTCATTATGTGGGTATCGATTGTGAATTAAATAATTATAAATGATTTATAACATAAATTATTAAATAACCCAATAGTCAGGGTGCCCATAGGCAAATAATGAAAAACGCCCCAAAACCAAAAAAAGTCACAGAGGAAAACGGTGTCAGACTTGGCCTAAACAAGCCATACAAAAAGGTTTGGAAAGAGTATGTATAATTGACTTTTTTGCCTATGGGCACCCTGACTACAATGTCAATAAAAATAATCATAATAAAGAATAAAGGTACAATTACTAAACAAAAACAATTATTGATGATGGCGATAACAATGATCCGCTATTAATCGACAAAACAAAAATTATAGAAAAAGGACGGTCAGCGGATAAGCCAAAACTGACACTATATCGCAAGTTGTAGGTCTGTCTAAGCGGGAACTCAAACTTTCCAGCTTACATGAGTGGAAGTTAAGTAGAGAGGGAAGGGGTAGATTTGTCCATGCGCTATAACTAAACAGGAGCCGTACCCGACGCCTGATATCCACAATCCACACTATACTTTTTGCATCAGTTTTGGCCGAAAATGTTTAGAAAAAGTTATCAGGGCGTACCGTACGGCTCACCGTAGGCCAGTCAGTCTCTCTACACACCATACGGTCGTTGGACAGGTCAACAAAAATACTAAAAAAACAAAGACCTGTCCGTTTTCCGTATAGTGTAAAGGGTAACGAGAACATATATTATTTTGACTCAATGACCTTAATAATAAAAAATACCTGGAAAGATACCCAGGTTAATCTACGGTTTATTCTTTTTTGCTTTGTTTACTAGACACGTACAAGAATATTACATAATGTCATCAAATGCTATGTAAAGATTTAATTTAAGGACAGCCATTTTTTTACTCGTTAAAAACGAGAAATTAAGCAGTCTTTCTTCAAAGAATACAACATTTTTACACAAATTATCTCTTTTTCTAACAAAGGAGTTACAATACCTTTACGTGCCAGCTTAAAGCAGTAACCACCAAAAAAAGGAATTTTCGAAAAAAAGAAAAAAAGAAAAAAAAAAAAAAAAAAAAAAAAAAATAGACACGTTTCCACGACCTCTGAGTCTTTGTGGATTAGATTTATTAAAAGGTATTACGATAAAAAAAATTTCAGGATATAGAAATATTTTTGAACGAAGCAAAAGAAGGTGCAATTTTGTTCAGTATGGGTTCGAATTTCAAAAGCATATTGATGTCTAATGAGAAAAGAGAGATGTTCTTATCTGTGTTCAGGAACATACCACAGAGAGTTATCTGGAAATTGGAATTGGAGAATTCTGAAAATATTCTATCTAATGTTATGATCAAGAAGTGGTTACCACAAAGTGATATTCTTGGTTAGTATAAAAACATTTTTAATTTTAATTTTTTTACGCCTAAAAATATTGTGGTGGCGCCATGGTGTTTTTTAAGAGGTTTTATAAAAAAAAAAAAAAAAAAAAATGTAAGTCTATGGAATACAGTCGTTTGCTATATTTCCTGTGTCGTCAGTAGCGTAAACTTCTAAACTGATTTTAATGAACATTGACGTAGATTTTCAGCACAATCATCTTCCGAGTCGAAATCTAAAAATAAATTTTTAGGCGCTGCCTTCTAAAAAAACACTTAAAAATAGTGACAACAATTATTTATCAAGATCGGTTTCAAAGATTTTAATTAATCATTTTATATATTAAAATAAAAAAATATTATAGCGAGGATCAGTAAAATTTTTTAGATTATCGACGTTTTGGAAAATATATAAATATATATATAATAAATATATCAAGAAGAATGGTAGTAATTTCAGAGTTCAAAAGAATGTCAAGATAGATTCAGAGGGAGGAGGCAATACAATACAGCGCCACATTCCACGTGTTACAATTAATAGCAATCAAGATGTCTAGGTTAAAGTTTAATGGTAAAAAAGTAGAATATTTTATAAAAAAAAACTCTTAAAATATTTTTAGCCCATCCTAAAGTGAAAGCGTTCATTTCTCATGGAGGTCTTCTCGGGACTCAAGAAGCTGTTTACCGTGGAGTACCTGTCCTTGGAATACCATTAATGGCAGATCAAATCAATAACTTAATGAGATTGGAAGCAGCCAATGTTGGAATACGCTTGTATTACAAAGAACTCAGTAGAGAATACATTGCTGATAAAATAAGCAAGATTATCCATGATCCAAGGTAAATTAACGCATACCTTTATCAAAGTGGTAGTATTTATAAAGATGCCCTATATATTATGATAATTTAGGTACATCTTATAAATAATAAAATAAAGATAAAAGCAAAATTAAATGCGGTTTAAATTTTAAAAAATTAAGGAAAATTTTAAGAAATCATGTTAGGGTATTGTGATAAGTGCTGCAGCTCCCTAGCAGTAATTTTGATTTAAACAAGTAAGGCGCGCTTCACGTAAGTACGTGGGGCGATAATCGCCGGTTTCTGTACATTAAAGTTAAAATTATTAAGTATAATATAATTACACTAATTTTAATAATAATATTCTTTTTCTACACTTCAAGACCTTTAAGTTGATGTATAACATGTCATAGTTACTAAAAACTTTTTTTATTCACCCGCCATATTGGCCGCCATCTTGAAACTTTTAAGTGTGAAATTTTAATAGTTGCATATTCTTTTTCTCCATTTCAAGACCTTTAAATTTATATATAACATGTCATGGTGACTAAAAACATTTTTTTAGTCACCCAGCATATTGGCCGCCATCTTGAAAATATTAAGTGTGAAAAATCCAAAATGTGTCCAGTTGTCTCAAATGCCGAGATGCACCTGTGTGCCGAATTTCATGTTCCTAGCTATAGTAGTTTATGAATTGAAACAAGCAACGGACAGACACCAACGGACAGACAGACAGACAGACAGACAGACAGAGCCGTTATATAAGGTTTCCTTTTGTACTTTGTACAGAAACCTAAAACATAATAGAAATTATTAACTTCAAATTATTATTTACTGCAATTATAAAATAAAAAAGTAAAGGTAGGATAGATTTTGATGAGAATCTATAAAGAGAATTTAGAAAAGAGACTTTTGAAAGAAGAGTTTGATTTTTAAACGTGTCGGGCTCTAAGAGTTTTACTATGATTCTATACCTAAAAAAAATACCTTATACCTATACCTTCTGCCTGGCAAGCGCATACGGAAGCAATTGATCAATTTTTATACATATACATATATATATATATTTTTTTTTTATACAGAAATCTAACAGAGGTAGTGGAAGACTAAAGCCTTTAATTTCTTCTTAGTTCCTTTATATTGTTTTACTAATAACTTATTTATTTGTGGTCACTTCTATTTACAAGTATTTATGTCAGTAAAATAGCCGCAATTGGAGCGCTCAGAGTCAACTTGAATGCTAATATATACTTTATTTTTACAGCTATATGCAAAATATGAAGGAGCTTTCGGCAGCTTTTAAAGATTCTCCACAAACTCCACAAGAAAGAGCTCTGTTCTGGATAGAGTACGTACTTAGGAATTCAAACAAAAACAAGAATTACTTGAGACCAGCTTCCCTAGACTTAGCTTGGTATCAGTTATTACTTCTGGATGTGATTGCATTCGTACTACTCTGTCTTATAGTGATTTATTTTATTGTTAAATTTAGTATTCAATGTATTTTGAAAGTACTTCGGAAAGTGTATACAAAAAATAATAAAAGAAAAACTTTGTAAATTCAATGAAACTGTGGTATTATAATTTTTAAAGACAACTTATTTCTCAAACAGATGAATTCATATCCATAGGCCAGCTAGTTGCAATTGAAGGGTAAATCTGTACTTGGCAACCCATTTCTTCTAGTTCTCCGTTTCCCAGAGATCAAATTGATCACACCGGCGAACTTTAAATCCACAAAATTGACCTACAAAAAAACAACCTAGAAAGTAATGCACCGGCTTTAAAATTACTATGGGAAAAAGGCAAGCAATTAATTAACAACTTTTGGAAAATGTGGAATGAGAATATCTCACAATTATTAGAGAAAGGAGTTTAACACAATAATAAAAAATCGGTCTGAGACAACTCAGAAACAAACTTTCTCTTATACGAGTTCACATCGTGAGCTAAGTGGGGTCGATTGAAGGCTGGAGTTGTGACTAAAGTCATCACTTCATCATCCGACGGGCCAACCAGAAAGGTGGAGGTGCGACTACCTAATGGCAATCTTCTGCAACTATTAAAATGTTTCACTTATAATTATTTTAACTTAATCATACAGAAACCGGCGATTATCGCCTCATGCACTTAAGTGAAGCGCGCCTTAATTGATTAGTTGTTTTACTGTACCGTTATTGCTTTTCATAGGATCGGGCTGAAACTCATATTATGGTACTTATACTCAGAGCTGGATTTACATATTTGGTGGCCAGGGGCCCAATAAAAATTGCCGCCTAACCCCCCCCCCCCCCCCCCCAAATGCTGTGACAATTTTGTAATTCCTACAAAAAAAAAAAAAATACTGCAAGTTTTGTCCTATAAAACATATGGACTAATGTTTTATAGTTTGTCCATTTTTAACCTGATTTATTTTAATATTATTTAAATAATATTCCACTATTATTACAGGACTAGGCTAAAACCAAATACCAATTTTTTAAAATAAAAAAAGTTTTTGAATGAAAAACAATTTTCAAGTACAAAGTATTTATATACAAGTTTTATTTAAAAATTAGTCATGATTTAAGAGTAACTTCGTTTGTAGGAAATATAAAGTTAAAGTGTAGTTATAAATAATTTTAAAAAACGGCCAATCATGCACCATGACTTAAGGAGCGAATTTTTAAAAAAATCTGTGTATTATTGGCTTGTGATAATACAGGAATATTTTGGTTTAGAATTTGGCTGGGTGAAAAAAAATTGATTCACAGGGGTACCGGGTACAAAAATCAAGATGCATGTCGTTGGAAAGCTCTGAGTACAGTAATTGTTGTTATGTACACTTTTATCATATTTTCATATAAGAGGGGGGTAAAATGGATATAACACGTTTTATGCTATTTTTGACCCTAAATTGTCAATATTTGACCCCTAAATGGACTCCAAAAATTCTGGCCAACGAACTCAGCCTTTCTTTTGATATTATTGACATTTTAAAATTTGTTTGGATTTTTTAAGTGCATCCTAGAGTGTGATATCGTCTGGAGTGACGCATACATACATACATACATACATAAGAAAAAGTTTTAAATTTCAGGAATCGATTAAGATTGGTATGATTTCCATGGAGAAAATTTTCAAAAATTCGCATTTAAAAAATTTTGAAGCCATTGCAATAGCTTAATTTTCTTTGAAAATTCGCTTAAAAAGAAAAGTAATTGAATACCTTTATTGAGAAATTTGTTTATTTAAATTTCTTAAGTCTTGCTTTAACATTAGGAAAGTCATTTATGACATTTAAATTCAAGTCATAGTCCAGTTATTTTAGTCATAAATATGGCTTCTGTTCCAAAAAATTCGAAGCTTCAATTTATTATTTTTTGATCACTTCATTTTGACATTCTGAAAAGCACAACTTTTTGCGTATTTTTGTAAATATCTCGCTTCCTTAGTTCGGAGACCAATTGACTGTCAGATCAAAATTGAAGATTTTAAAATTTCACACATGAAACATTTGTATATTTTTTACTTAGAACGAACCTTTTGGATAATAAAGTGCTCCAAAGTTTCCGCACAAGGCGTAAAAAATAATTTTATTACATACTAATATAAATAATTGTCAATTAACGTTGGTGGAGCTGAAGGGTTTGCTTGGAGATAATGCGACAATATAAGCAAAATTGATTGAAAAGTATGGCAAGAATATTGTTATTACGATTCAGTGTATGCAGCGATACTGCGGACGTCTTCTCTTATAATTGTTGCATCAGCTTCAACTATTCGTGGAAGTTCTTCTTCTTGATTCAATTTTTTATTTTCATACCAAGCGTTAGAAAGAATAGTCGCATGAGTATCGAGGAAGCTAATCATTGTCATTTTTTGGTTTTGTTGTAATAACAATGTTGTTGCCATACTTTCCAACCAATTTTGCTTCTATTGTCGCATCCGTAGGAACATCATCTTCAAGTAAAACCTTCCATGTAAAACATAGACAATTATCTATGTAAAAAAATTTTTTCTTACGTCTTATGGGGAAACTTTGGAGCACTTTATTATCCAAAAGGTTCGTTCTACGTAAAAAATAAACATCATGTTTCATGTGTGAAAATTTATAATCTTCAATTTTGATCTGACCGTCAATTGGTCTCGCTAGAGGAATCGCTAGAGGAAGCGAGATGTTTACAGATATACGTAAAAAGTCTTGCAAAAACTAACACTACTCAAGTTATAATAAGCTAGGTTTTTGCTAAACCGTTCGTTGTACGTAAAAAATGAAAGATAACTTTTCTGGGGTAAATTTAATAATCTATTTTTTTAATAATCACCTTAATTTGTCTTCGAGCCTTAGGAAGCGAGATATTCATAAAAATACGTAAAAAGTGGTGCGGCAACGGATAACAGATATTCTTCGCCCTATATTCCGTAAACCATCCATTGCACGTAAAAAAAATAATGAGATTTTTTTTTTTTTTGTGGGAAATTTTGTTATCTTTAATTTTGATAACCACCTTGATTGGTGTCGGAGCAATAGGAAAATACCGAATTTGTTGACCTTTGCCCTTGAATATCAACTAACGCGACCACGATCTCATTGCCGATTTTCAATATGTTTTGCATATTTGCAGATATGCATGTTTTGCAGAACGTCAAAATGAAGTGATCAAAAAATATAATATATTTTTTGATCACTTCATTTTGACGAGCTGCAATATCATTGAAGCTCCGAATTTTTTGGAACAGAAAACCTAAAATGACTGGACTATCAAGAAAGCAAAAGAAAAGTGTTTTTAATCCACTTAATAATTATTTAATGTTTATATTATAAACTGCTGACTGCTGGGAATTCTTTAAATTGTTTAAAAACATAGTTTTATGCCCGTTTTTACCTTTAAAGATTACGTTGTATAAAAATAGAGTAAAGTTTGCCTAAACTGTAGTTCTAACTGGTACGTGAATAACTAGCGGCGACGAGTTATAAATCATTAACCGTTCTATGCCCAAAATCTAAAATCCACTTAAACACTAATAAATAAAAACTTATGCCTACTGACCTGCACTTGCGCTCATACTCTACTGTACAATTAGTATATAAAAGTTCAATTAGTAAATAAATATTATACTTTTTGTTCACAAGAGTTATATTGTAATGTCCAATATAAAAAAAAAAAAATTTTAATGATTTTTGTTTTATTTTTCTTTCTGCCGCCTTTTGCCACCTTCGAAAATTTGCCGCCAGGGGCCCGGGCCCCCATGGCCCCTGCCTAAATCCAGCCCTGCTTATACTACTTTATAGTAGTAAAGTGTGCATTTCTGGAATGCACACTTGGATGCTTATTCTTTTAAACTGGTCAAACAGAAGTAGCTTAATAAGGAAGATATTGCCGACTTCTCCAAAAACAAATTAAGAAGTACAAATAAATAAACATTTCTTAGTTAGAATTTTTATGACCATTTGGATGTCCCCATCAACCATCCAAAGGTCAGGAGGGGCTATGTAACGGTACCAAAAGGCAAATGCGAAAGCCCTAGACATTATCGTACGCCAAGTACTGCGCATGTCCCAAGCAGGTGATAAGGAGGACGTCGAGTCTTACCTTAGTAGGGAAGGGCAGTAGCAATTATACATAGTGTTGATACCGTACGTCCGGATGTGAAGTGACTAAGTGACACCGACGACGGAGACCAAGGCCAACGTATCTGATAACTCAACAACGAAGACTAACAATAAACTTTTACCTCTACACTTCATGAGCTAAATTAATGAGAGTTATTGGATAGAGAAGACGGTATCCGAAGAATATATTTAAAGACATTATTTATCATTTCCATTTATTTTCGTTTAATACAGATATTTTATTTTAATTATTATTATTCCAGTGGACTTATTCTTTATTCAACAGCCTGGAACCTACGTACGCTCTGGTCTTTAATAAAACCTAGTCTAGAGAGTTTCAGTATAGCTGTTCCATGTTAATTGCTTATTTTAGTTGTTAACCTACTTGTTCATTATGTTTGCTAGTGTTAATTGTTATGTAAATTTTTGCTTAGCTCGAAATTTCTTGTTTGTTCTAAGGCACTTATGGTGGCCATTTGAAGGCTGAAAGCTGCTTTGATATTAAAGTCATTTCAATTTACGTGGAGAGACAGTTTGTGTTTGTCCTTCAATATCATATATTCCATTTCTTAACTTTCGTATAATTTAGTAATGAAGCAGATATTTTACTTCTTTCGTCCATAGCTTCTGTAAGTTATATCAGATGGTAGGGGAAATGAGCTCTTGTATTAGCTAATAATGGGCGTAAGAACGTTAAATTTATTTTATTGTAAAATTCAAACTTAAAAAAAGAGATATTTTTGTTTTTATTTAATTATAAATATGAAAAAGTAAAAACGAAATTGTTCAGTTTATTATGTCAAAACCACAATAGATTAAAAAAATTGTTTCTTCTCGTTATAAGAATAAATTATGCTGTATATAGGAAAGTTTAATATTAACAATAATTGAATACAACAATTAATTATTTTATTACAAAAACAAATAGATATTGAACATTTTCTTTTGTACATAAGCTAATAAAATAATTAAAAAACAAAATGAATTGATTTTATCCCCCGTATTTCAATTAGATATAACTTGAATTTCTTTTTAGAAAATAAACATTATCAATTAGCACAAATCTAAAATAATCTGTTCTTGTGTGTAATGGTTTCATTATTTATATTTCTTCTTATTTATTTCTTACGAGTTTAACCTTGCCGTGGATTTTAAATCGGCCTTGGAAAGCAATATTGACTGTTAACAAGAGTGGCTGTATAGTAAATAATCAGCTTGTACGCTGGTGCCACACGAAATATCAGTTGAGTTTAAGCGATACACTCAACCGTTTGAAACCATAGTTGTCCTTAGGGAATTAACCATGAACTAGCCTATTCAACAAAAAAAAAATTATAAAACACATAGTTTTGTTCTTAAATAGATTATAATGTTACTATATAGGTTATTCCTTTTCTCAGTTATCGTTGTGTTAAGTAATGCAGCTTCGATAAGTCATAGCAGATGGTACGGGAAATTAGCTCTTTTATTAGCTAACCATGGGCATCAGGTACGTTGATTTGAATTATATTTTATTTTTAAATTGATGTATAAAATTGTATTCTTAATTCGAACTTAAAGAGCCTAACCGAAATATCAAAAAACCTCAAAATATGAGGTATTCAAGGAATTTGTTTTCCTCCCGGGTCCGATACAAATCGTACTAAACTTTGTCATGTACGAGTTCTTATCTAGTGTTTTCCATTTGTTAATTGTTTCAGGGTGTTTTGATTACTTTTAATTATTTACTTAATTATTAAGTTACTTTCCCCTTGGCGGGTAATCGAACCCAATTTTTGCAATTATCACGTCTTTCTTCTAGAAAAATTCATTCCTATATTTCGTATCGGGCTATGACTTTTCTAGGCATATATGCCAATTTAATCAAAATCGCACTTGTTGTTTAAGCTCCACTCGTCTGCTGGGTCAACGGATAGACATTTTTTAAAATAAAAATATATAATATAAAACCTGGTCTACACTTAACGTTTTGTCGTCGGTCTTGCATGAGTATGTCAGATTTTTTAGGACATAGGAACGTAGGACGTTTTGCATGAACTAAATAAATTATTATTAAGAATTGTTGATCCTTTAGGGTATAACGTAAAAAAACAAAAACTACCTCAGTTTTTGGTTGTCGGCAACGTTTCGCCCTAACCGGCCATTCTCAAGCCTAAAAACAAACATTTATTTGATGTCAACCACAATAGAGCGTAAGAACATTATTACATTTTTAACATTTTGTACATCATAAACTTTAAACATTCCACTTAGGTAAGTGAGGTCATTAATAAAAAGATCTATAAAAATCTGAACTATAAGTTCCCTTGTTATTTATCACACTACTTCTACACCCTCGAAACCGCAGAATGACATTATCACATAATAAACATAAAACACATAAATCTAAAAATAAAAACATTGGTAACATTAATTTAAATATCACAGGTTTTAACTGGAAAAACATAAAGGGAATAGATAATAGATAGACTATCAGTCCCTTATCATTCTTGTCATCATACAGTATGTAACATTTTTTTGTGAAAAAATAAAAAATATAATTTTAATAAAAATTACATTACTGTAAGTAAGTATGCTTTAACAGTAATATTTAAGGGTAATCTGATTTTAAAAATAAAAAAAACAAAAACATAAATTAACAGACGAAGTAAAGGTAACATATAGTAATCAGGAAGGCAATGATTGTATTATCGGCGGGAATTTTGATTCCATTGATCTTGATATATCCCACTGTAAAATTTATTCAGAGATCGGGAATCAGTTTTTAATATTGACTGTTTTATCTGATTTGATGGCGATATTCAGCGCTTCCATCATTTTCCTTCAACTAGATTTAGTCTCTCTCCCTAAGATCTTAGTCTCTTCAAAAATAAATTTATGATTTGTGGCCATGGAGTGACTCAATAAGGCTGTGTTGGTATTACCTTTATTCTGGTCATATTTATGTTGCTCAATCCTATTGCTGATGAGTTTATTGCTTTCGCCGATATTACACTGGCCACATGGTATTTCGTATATGGTGCCTATGGACTGTTCAAAAGGAATTTTGTCTTTTAGGTTGTGATATAGATTCCCAGTTTTATTAAGGGGTTTCAGTCCGAATTTGATCTCGGGGCAATCAAGTAGTGTGAGACGAGGGAACTTTATAGTTCCGATATTTATTGATCTTTTTATTAATAACCTCACTTACCTAAGTGTAAATAATTGCAAGGTACTTAAAAGTTTATAAGGTACAAAATGTTAAACATTTATAATGTTCTTTTTTCTTACGCTCAATTGTGGTTGATATCAAATAAATGTTTGTTTTTAGGCTTGAGAATGGCCGGTTAGGCTGAAACGTTGTCGACAACCAAAAACTGATGTAGTTTTTGGTTTTTTACGTTATACCCTGGCCTAAAGGATCCAAAATTCTTAATAAGTTAATAAAAGGGCACCCTACAGCCAATTTACAGAACAAAATAAAATTGGACAAACTCGCAATAGACTAATTGCATGAAGCTTTGTGTCATGCAAGACTGCCGATAAGTCTGTGCATGTAGACGTGCGTCACTCTTACCAGTCTGAATTCGCTCCGCTGCTAGTCAACTTTTGGCAACACCAAAAGTTGCAACTGATATTTTAGTGCGTGTAATGGCGAAATACATTGCATTAGATTTAAGGCACTGGACTGGCGACTTTTCATGGAATTCATTAAGCTGTACCAACGTTTTCATTGCCTCTGGCAAGTAAACTCTAAGGATCACAGCAACCGAAATAAAAAAAAAAAACTTGCACAAATCTGGTTAATGATTGTGAAGCAAGAAATGAATCTCTATGTGGGTCAGTCTTGTATGATCATGCAAGATTGACTACAAAACGATATGTACTGCCTCAGGGAGTGGAGATCCAACGCTGAAATAAACCTCTCTAATCACAGGAATTACACTAAAATTCAAAAGGGCAAGATAAAAAAAAAATGTATCATTCAAATAATTATGAATATAACATAATTATTTCTTCAAAGCTTCTACATATTTTGTTTAAATTTTATTAATTTCAATTAAATTTACCTAGTTATTTTTAAAACAGATGAATAAGGCTCATGTCATTAATAAATGGATAGGAAATCCCTATATATAATTACCCTGGATAATTTTCACTCTAATATTAACATTTGTGATGTTAAAACAAATTAATTCTCCGTTTGAATTAAGTCCAATGCGGTGAACTTTATAAGGCCTTGAAAATATAATTCTTTTAAAACATTTCCTTTATGCTAGTAAGCTATAAAATAATTTATAAATGCTATAAGTTTACTACATAGCTAAAGAGATAAAACATTATTAAAATTCTCTAAAGAAATAAATTCAGATTATTTAAAAGAGTATTTTGTATAAAGTATTTAAAATGTTGCAATACTTTTGAGGAAGAGTTACTTTTGATATTTTATTCGCTGTGACATTATTTCCGTCAATCTGACGGTTAGTGATTTAGAACCATAGATTTATGTTATTAAATTAAATTATTTCATTATTTATTTTATTGCAGATCACAGTGTTGGATACGGATCGTAATTTCTTTGAACATCCCAATATCACACATAGAATTATGGATGGAGCATACGGTTGGCTCAAAGATATGGAAGAACAAGTCAAAACGAATCCTGATGGATTAGACAGCATCACCGAAGTCAACTCTGTTTGGGACAACTTAATTATGTTGTCTGATCCATCTTTCATTGGATGTGATGTACTTCTAAACTCCCAAGGAACCAAGAAATTCATCGACGAATATAAAGGGAAAAAGTTCGATCTTATAATCGCCGACGGTTTTTGTGAAGCATTCTACGGCTTTGTTTATATTTTCGGCAATCCTCCACTGATCCCAGCTTGTCCATACTTAGAAATCGTCTCTTCGAATTTTGTTGGACTGTACGACAACCCATCTTACGTTCCTCTTCATATGACAAGTTTTCCAGCCAAAATGAATTTCTTTGAAAGGATAATGAATACAATACATACAGCCATGAGTTATTACGTGATTAGATACCATAATCTTCCAAATTCCGATAAAGTCATGAAAGAAGTTTTTGGTCCTTCAGTTCCGAAATTGGCTGATATCTTAAAAAGTAATGTGCCTTTGGTAATGACAGGCTACAGCCAAGTTGTTCAAGGAGCCAAGCCATTGCCACCAAATTATATACCAATTCCTGCCTTCCATGCTGAACCTCCAAAACCTCTTCCTAAGGTATGATATTTTGTCTCGTAAAATTAATTAACGTAAATTTGTTGACCTTTTAAATGGTTATAGAGTTTTAAATGCTAAATTAATTTTTTACCGATAGTGGTGGGTTTAATGACCACTAACTTTTGGTTGAATGAATGGCTTGTTGCCAATGCCAATGAATCAGCTAACATCGCAAAAGTGGTATTCAATAATTATTGTATTATTAATAATATAACGTATTATTAAATATTAATTAGTTAAATTAATTATTAAATATACCTAATGGGGTCAGTACGGTCTAAGTAAAATTAAAGGTACCTGTAGTGATTGAGATCATACTTTAACGGGGACTGAAACATGAGCAGGATCATTCATTCCCCAGCTTCAGCAATGTCTCCTGGTGAAGATTTAGGATTATAAAACACTTTTGCGATGTTAGCTGTTTCATTGGCATACCGCTGGAAACATTTTACTATGGCCTGGTGTATCGTTTTCTGCACTCCACATGCCACATGGACGACACCACCTTTCAATCTTCGTTTAAATCATCATGTCTTCAGAAAATATGTCTTTCATCTCTTCGGGTAAGAATAGCACTTATTAACGTTTTCATCCCTATATCACTCACTTGGCTTGCACCTTCTTCAGCTGTTTCAGCACAAATTAAACACTTTTCACTCATTTTGAACGACCTGTCATGGTATTGAAAATGTTGTACTCGATCATAACTTGGCGCAAACGCGTGAGAGACTGTTTACATAGTGTTATAGACATTGGAAACAAAACATGAGTCACAAGCACCATTTAACTAGTAAAATGTTGAAAAGTGCCCCTTAACTTCAAAACGCTCAAGCTATTGACCGGGTGAAGATAAATTAGCATAACTTGATTCATTTTTTAAGGACATTTTTCGCTCTACAACTTTCATTCTCACGAGTTTTCGATAAAATGGAAGGGCATAGAGTTAGAAAAGAAAGATTGACGAGATACCTAAACCACTGGATTTTTTTTTCATATTCAACGACTTATATCTCATAAACGGTAACACTTAGGTTCAAATAGGATATATCATTTGAAAGAGAATTTTATCAGCTTCAATTATGAATAGAATAACATTTTATGTGCGACGTACTGTTTTCGAGATAAAAGCCGAAAACGGTACGTCACACAGAAAAAAATGTGACCTTTTGCCCCCCCTCCCACCACCCGCGGCGCCTGAAATCGATGGGACTTTATTAGGCGTTGTTCAGGGGACCACCCCCTACACATTCCTGAAAAAATTGGAACTACATGATTTAATGCAAGATTCGCTGCCATTTTGAGCTAATTAGACTGGACTACTTAAGTGGATGCTGTTTTTAATTTACTCCTCTAATATCATCAGAAAGAGTGTGGTCCAAAAACTTCAGGTTGATCTTACTAAAACCGAAGTTCATATTACGGTTCAATTCCCAGGGAGAGATTTTAATATTGAATGGTCATATTGATTGGTCTATAAATTATTTGTTATTACCATGCAGTAATCTTCAGTTGTTTTTTATTTGTTAGGACATAAAAACATTTCTGGACGGTGCAAAAGACGGAGCCATTTTGTTCAGTATGGGTTCTAATTTTAAAAGCATTTTGATGTCTGACGAGAAAAGAGAAATGTTCTTATCTGTGTTCAGGAACATACCACAGAGAGTTATCTGGAAATTGGAATTAGAAAACTCAACTGATATACCATCAAATGTTATGATTACTAAGTGGTTACCACAGAATGACATCTTAGGTATGTTGCTTATTTCGTTTAGTAAATACAAATAATTTCTTGTAGAAACCAGTGGTATAAACACCGTAAACTAAAATCATGTTAGACAAATTAACAGATGTTGGTAGATTCTCGAATTTAAGCAGTACCTATAGTTATAGCAAAAGGCAAGAAAGATGTATTTACAAGGACTGAACATTATTCTGGTCCTCTATAATGCTTATTTAAAAATAAAATATGGTTATTCACATCACTTTTGTGCATGTTCTCCATTAAAAATTACACTTCTACCAAATCAGGAAAATGTATTTAATCGTTTCATACGTAGAATTCTCGATCCCTGATATAGTTATATCTAAATAAGCTTATTTTTTGTTGAAATTACATAAACATAGATTACTCTCCAAAAACATTCCATCCTTAATCACAAATGTTTAAATTATATTTTTAAGTATATATATATATAAATCGATTTTCCTTTTTCAGGTCATCCAAACGTTAAAGCATTTATATCCCACGGAGGTCTGCTAGGAACTCAGGAGGCTGTGTATCATGGAGTTCCTGTCATTGGTCTTCCTCTCATGTATGACCAAACACACAATATGGAGAGATTACAAAGACACGGGGTAGCTATCAGGTTATACTATAAACAGCTAAACAAGAAGCACGTCGCTCTCCAGGTTGACAAAATACTTAACGATCCAAGGTAATCTTGACAAGTTGACATGTCTTAAGACGCTGGTCCCGAAAGGGTTGACTATGAATTCAGTTTTTATTCGTTAATTTCTATGTGATACTCAAAGAATTTGTTTTTCAGCTATATGTACAATATGAAGCAACTTTCTGCTGCATTCAAAGACACGCCTGATACTTCACAAGAACGTGCACTGTTCTGGGTAGAATACGTTCTGAGAAATGCCAAGAATAACAACAAGTACATCAGATCCTCATCGCTGGATTTGGAATGCTGTCAAAGATTACTGCTAGATGTCCTCGGCTTCTTTATTATCTGCATCGTTGTCGTTTACATTTCAATTAAAACAATTGTAAATCTTATGTCCAAAGTATTATGTGGTTCAAAGAACGAAATAGCAAATAGTCAAAAGAGAAAAGTGGAATGATGCATCAATAAAATTAGGTTTCATAAATTATTTTGGATTTTATTTTATCAACAATTATATTTAATGAAATTATATATTAGTATACATAATTTCAACAAAAACTATTAAAATATTTATTTTTTAAAAATTAATATATGACTTAAAAAAATAGAAATAACTAGTACATATGAACATAAAAGATACAACTTTTTTTTTTTAACAAACACATACAATTTGTTGATTAAAAATTACTCTAAAACGATTTAGAGTATGTAGTTTTTAAAATAAAATTCCTAGTTTGATCGCGCATTGTTGATGGCCGTCATTTGATAAGGACCTAGACGAAATGAGGTATGGCTGAGAACGTGGTTAAATCATAAAAAAGGTTTCAACAATGCACTTTTTATTAGGATGAATGAAAAGTGAGATAATGTTAAAACTATTCTGAGATTTCTATTTATGTTAGAAACCCTCCTCATTGCACGACAGATAAAGCACGCGCTGTTATGATCTTCGAAATAAGGCTTAGAACAAGGTTAGATTTATTAATCAGTAATGAGGGGGGGGGGGGGAATAGGTTGTAAAGAATACTGATTTTATATCTAATTCGTTTTTGGTGGGTCGTTAAGGGTAAAATAAAAGTAAAACACTTTTTTCCATCTACGATGAACTATGTCTAGGCAAATTTAACACCTACGATAATCACAAAAATCCCGTCAAGTACTAGCCAGCAAGTTACTAAAAGGGTTTCTTCGGTTATAAAACTTAATAAGTAGATAACATACATTTATACATTTTTTTTAAACTGAAATATGTATAAAATATTGAAATTTTGAGAAGCAAGGTGTGCATATATTATCCTTTAGTATCTTAGGTATGCACTTATTTGGTTCTTTTCGGGGTAAAACGGGGCCATTTTGGAAACGCGATATATCTTTGTGAACAAAGTTTCCTTTAAAATGATACCCAACTTCAAATTTTTTTAAAAAATAAAAAATTGGGTCTCTATAGTTATGGCTCCCTAAAACTTGACTTTTTTTTTTATATCAACTACCGGAAATATCATTGGACCACAGAGAAGTATATTTATATAGTTTTCCTTATAAAACTATAAGGAAAATATTGGTAAATATTGCCAAGGTAAAGAAAAAAACACTTCACAGTCGTGTAGCATATGCTATTTTTTCCGTGGTAGCAGACAATGAAAAAACATTAAATATTAATCAATAATCAATAAACAAATATTAGTACATGCTTAAGATTTAAAAAAAAGAAACCTTAAAAAGAGGTCACACTATAAGAAAAGATAAATAAAACGCATTGACATCTAGCGGATTTTAATCTTACTAAGAAGCATTTCTACAAAGATTGCAGCGCTAAAAAAGGTAGTATTGATAACTACCAGCTGTAAAGAAAAAAAAAATGTTTCTGTCTTAGGACGTAAACATTTTTTTTCTTTACAGCTAGGAGTAATGAAATGATTTTTTTAAGTCCATGTAATGAAAAAATGGATTTTATCTCCAGTAGGGGGAAAAAGTTATGGTTTTGAATTAGTTTAGAGGGACAGGTCTTTTCATCCCTGAAGTCAAAAAGTAGGGAGAAAAAGTAAAAGTAGGGCGAAAAAGTAAAGTAGGGCAAAAAAGTAAAGATTGCAACTTAAATATTTTATAAATAGTAGAAAATGAATAGCTAATGTAATGAAGTTGTTATGGGGCCTGGGTGGCTCGGAGACTAGAGCGCTTGCCGTGCAATCGCGCAAGTTAAGCAGCATGAAGCCGGGTCAGAAGGTGACCGCAGCTCTGGGTTCGATTCCCGGACCAGGCCCCCCGCTCAATGTCCACCCAGCATTGTTTAAACAAATGGGAAGCTCCTCGAGAGAGTGGCGCCACCAGGTTTCGGCCTGGAAACCATGATGATGACACTCCTGGTTGTATTTAAACCAGGAGGGAAGTCATGGTTAACGACCATATATCTTCACACGAGTGTGAAGATTTCGGTCCCTAACCCGGGTTTGTTCAATGGGCCCACCTAAGTGGCCTGCGTCTTCGGGTGTAAAAGCCCCCGAAAAAAAAAAAAAAAAAAAAAAAAAAAAAAAAAAAAAAAATGAAGTTGAAATCAGGTTGGCGGCACTTCGCTTTTTTGACCACGTTTATCTTTGTTTATAACCTGCATCTAAATAACCTTCTATTTGAGTTTAATTCCAATTCTTATTTGTTTTAATATTGAATCTTTTATATCTGCTATTAAAAGTACTTAAAATTATTGTTATTTAATAAAATAATAAATTAAAAACAAAACTGTGCAATGGACGAAAATGTGTATTTTCTTCCTACTGGAGATAAAATATTGTATGTACCTCGTGAGTAAAGTGCCATTATTCCCCTCGCGATATTATCTCTAATTAGATTTATTCCCGAGGCGCAGCCGAGGGAATTAGGGAGTCGAATTCCCTCGGCTTCGCCTCAAGAACCAACTTTTTCGCTCAGGGAATAATAGCTTACTTTACTCCCTAGGTGCATAAATAACTATTAGCTATGTTTTTTAGGCTCTAAAGTTACTATTTCACAGCCTACCACGGACAAAATATTTTTATTGGAATAAATGTGGTTGCCTTAGCTTAGCAATATGAGGTGTGTCGTCGTCGGGACACTATTCGATTATATGAATGGATTTTTCTCTCACTGTAAGATAAAAAATGTCTAATTCAATGATGTTATTATCAAATGGATTAGAAAAAATCAATTAAATTAAATTAACATTATCAATGAAAATGATTTTAATAATTTTATCTTATCTTGTACAAATGAGGTGGCTTCTTTTATTTAAGGTTTTTTGTTATCTTCGAATTTATAATTAAAGCTATGATTTTTATATTTCTTTTGATTTATTTCTTACGAGTTTAATCTTGACGTGAATTTAGCCTTGGAGGGCATTAACAAAAAACGCACTCAGCTGGTTCCAGCCAAGCTAACAGTTCCTTATAAATTTCACCATTAACTAAACCTCGACACAAATTAATTTATAAACCATAAGGTTTTATTTTTAAAAATATTATAATGTTACTATATAAGTTATTCCTTTTCTCAGTTATCGTTGTGTTAAGTAATGCAGCAGATATTTTACTTCTATCTTCCATAGCTTCGATAAGTCATAGCAGATGGTACGGGAAATTAGCCCTTCTACTGGCTAATCATGGGCATCAGGTATGTTGCATATTTATTATTAAATTTATGTATAACATTTTGTTTTAAATTCAAACTCTAAAACCTCAAATATATATCATGTAATATATACACCTCAATATATAAAGTACAGAAGGAATTTGTTTCTCCTCTATACGATACAACTACTAATCTGTATGATATGCAAGTACATAATAACTTTGCCCAGTGTTATCCATTAATTGCTACTTAGTTGTTTTGCAGTTTTGAGGTTACATATAATTATAATTGGTCATTTTACCATATTTACAATAAAAACAAATCCCACTCGACGTGGAATCAACCCCGACCTCATGCCCTTTGCAAATAACGCGATATACTTTAGAAATTATATTTTGTGAAGTAAAAGCTTTGTATAACTTCGCAAGTGAGCTAGCTTCAGCGATTCGACGCTTACCTCTTTTATTATAGATGCGACGCGAAAAACCAATGGGTGACACAACAAATATATATATATATATATATATATATATATATATATATATATATATATATAAAATATATATGTATATATCTTTTACAATGAAAGCCGTTAAGCCCGTGGTATCGGCTTTAATTTTGTATTTAGAAAAAAAGTAACATTAAGTAAATTAATTTAGATAAGTTATTATATCTATTTTAAGACCATCAAATCAAAATAAACATTCATTTATATTAGAATACATTTAAATGTGGTTCATTATATAAATGATATATGAATAAATAATAACAAGTTATTATGAAACATAATATGTAATTACTTTAATTGTTTTACATATTAGGTTTCTAGAAACTAATTTTTCCAAAAACGTTCTTAACTAAAATTTGGAGAAAGCTTAATGAGAGCTATATTTTCTTGATGATTTAGCATTTTGGAGTTAATTTCTTTTTTAAATGGATCAGAAATCCCCTTATTTTATTTTCCTTAATAATTTTTAATCTATAGGTTATATTTATATTTGAGATGTTAACGAACAATTTTATAATCTGTTTTATTTAAGTACAATGCTGTAAAAAACTTCATCATGCCAACATTGCAATACATGCGAGGGGGATATTATTATATGATCAACATATTAATGGCATGTATTTTATTCAACGTGATATTTTCGTAGCACCAGCAAGTTTCAGCCTGTATACCTATGGACACTCTCATGGTTGATCGATAAAAAAATCGTTCCAAGACAACTCAAACAAACTTTATCATATTCATGAAACTGTATTTAAATTCGCGATTTAGAAACATGGATTTATATTATTGCATTTTAAATCTTGTATTATTTTTTTAACTGTAGATTGTAGTGTTGGACACGGATCGTAATTTCTTTGAACATCCCAATATAACACACAGAATAATGGATGGAGGGTACGGTTGGCTAAAAGATATGGAAGAACAAGTCAAAACAAATCCTGATGGATTGGACAGCATCGCCGAAGTCAACTCTGTTTGGGACAACTTAAAGATGTTGTCTGATCCATCTTTCATTGGATGTAAGGTACTTCTAAACTCCCAAGGAACTAAGAAATTCATCGACGAATACAAAGGGAAAAAGTTCGATCTTATAATTGCCGACGGTTTTTGTGAAGCATTCTACGGCTTTGTTTCTATTTTTGGCAATCCTCCACTGATACCAGCTTGTCCGTATTTAGATGTCATCTCGTCGGACTTCGTCGGATTATACGACAACCCATCTTACGTCCCTCTGCACATTACAAGTTATCCAGCCAAAATGAATTTCTTCGAAAGGATAATTAATACAATATATACTGTCATGAGCCATTACGTGATTACATACCATAATCTTCCAAATTCCGATAAAGTCATGAAAGAGGTTTTTGGTCCTTCAGTTCCGAAATTGGCTGATATCTTAAAAAGTAATGTGGCGTTGGTAATGACAGGCTACAGTCAAGTAGTTCAAGGAGCTAAGCCGTTGCCACCAAATTATATACCAATTCCTGCCTTCCATGCTGAACCTCCACAACCTCTTCCTAAGGTATGATAATCTTTCTTGTAAAATTAGTCAACTTAATTCGTTCATTGGCCTATCAAACGGTTCAATAGCTTTAAATGCTAAATTAATATTTTAGTATGTTGAGCTGACTAGTTTTCTGTACTAACCAATATATTATAGATAAATGTATGATTGTATGTACTTGGTTTGTAGTACAGCTAATGAGATTGGTTGACCACTGATGTGTAGCTGTTGGTAGTAGCTAGTGGAATTGTAATTTTCAATTTCCAGGGTGATTTTAAATTGTTAAGGTAGATAAGAAAAGAAAATAAACACTTTTACTTGATCAATAACTTGGATATATTGTCAAACCATAAATACATATTAATATACAGACCGGTTTCGACTTATTCAGTCATCGTCGGAAGAGGGGGTTGGGGTACATGTACCCCAAACCCCTCTTCGTTTAACCTTTATATCCTATTTCAAACTGTAAAATTATCATTACACTGACGATGACTGAATAGGTCGAAACCGGTCTGTATATTACTATGCATTTATGGTTTGACAATATATCCAAGTTATTGATCAAGTAAAAGTGTTTATTTTCTTTTCTTATCTAGCTTCATTATGAGTAAATATCATAAAATCTCAATCAATACTACTAACTAGATTTTAAATTTGTAATCATCTTTCCGATTTATCTTTAAATTTTAAACAATCACCCACCTACCTCAGATATAAAGCATTTTTTGTTTTCTTAGGACATAAAAACATTTCTGGACGGTGCAAAAGACGGAGCTATTTTGTTCAGTATGGGTTCAAATTTTAAAAGCATTTTGATGTCTGAGGAGAAAAGAGAGATGTTCTTATCTGTGTTCAGGAACATACCCCAGAGAATTATCTGGAAATTGGAATTAGAAAACTCAACTGAAATACCATCAAATGTTATGATTACTAAGTGGTTGCCACAGAATGACATCTTAGGTATGTTGTATATTTGGCTTATTAGCTTAAATTGTCGCGAAATAGTTTAAACCAAATCACGAACTTTTATTAACCGTTGCCTGCATAGAATCCCCAAATGTCTGGGTGACATGGTGTCACAGTTTTTTCTTATAGATTTCTAACATAAATAAATCTAACCCTTATTAAATCGTAAAATATAAACTCAGAAGAGGGTATTTATTTGGAATAAAAGTCCTTTTTACCAAATTTTTTATAACCACACGTCAACCCTATAGTCATGTTTTTTTATATTTTTAAGTTTTGGACATTAAACAGGACTCTGAATTTATTACTTTATTACCTTCATGTAGATCCCTTAAAAAAATCCCCACCATACGTTCTTGCCTTCGTTGTCTCGTGTTTTTCATTTCCACTCACTTGTCCACTCCTATCCAAACCGTCCAAACATTTTTTAATTTTAATTTTAATTTCTAAATTCTTAGATCTTCACCACTTGGTAAGAACCTATTGTCACACTCTTTTTGTAATTTTCTGTTTGCATATTTGTTGTTTTTCTTAATTTACTTGTCTATCTTTATATTTTTATCTATTATTTGTAGATTATCACTGAAGACGCTCAGGTTCCCTGGGCAAAAGCTTTGATGTAATTAAAAAATCTATTTTTAAAAAGGACTTTTATTCCAAATAAATACCCTCTTCTGAGTTAGAAATTCGAAGTCCACTATACCTTTCAACAATTTGAGTAAAATATAAAGTTTTAGAATGTTAAAAATTATATAATATTTTTAATAACATGTTTCCTCTTTCAGGTCATCCAAACGTTAAAGCATTTATATCCCACGGAGGTCTGCTAGGAACTCAGGAGGCTGTGTATCATGGAGTTCCTATCATTGGTCTTCCTCTCATGTATGACCAAACACACAATATGGAGAGGTTACAAAGACTCGGAGTAGCTATCAGGTTATACTATAAACAGCTTAACAGCAAACACGTCGCTCTCCAGGTCGATAAAATACTTAACGATTCAAGGTAGTAATTTGTACCATACATAAAAGTACATCTTAAGTTTTATACAGTTCCAGTAGCACATGTGATTTCATTCTCAAGACGTAAGCAGTACAGTTCCAGTGACCTATTTGATTTCACGCGTTACGACGTATACAGTATACAGCCCCAGTGGCATATTTCTTATATTTTATTTTCCCAGATGCAAGAGCAATATGAAATAATAATGTCTTAAGATAAGTGTACCCCAGGAGGCACACGCTGGTCAAAGAAATAGAATAAAACCTATATTTCATAAAATATGTTCTTAAACCTATGTTTTATAAACATATGTTCCCTTTTTTTTACCCATAAAACATGTTATTACTTTCTCATATAAAGAGAAAGTATTGTGAAAATACGATTTTAATATTTTGATTTGAGATTTTGATAGCTTTACACGTATTGAGGTCACATGACATGTAACATGAGTCCTGAGTAGGTTTTGGTGCTTTCTGAAAAAACACGAAAAAAAAAAAAAAAAATCGCAAACGGTTTAGACGATTTTTATTATAAAATTCTAAATTGAAGTTGATTTTAATACGAATCTAATATAACGATATAAGCCCTTTTACCAGGAAAATCTAGTCCCTGAGAAAATAGCTTGAAACGCGGACAGAAAAAGGCCGGAATCGATTCCGCGCCGAGGAGAAGTTATTTGTATGATACATTTTGATAAAATTTTCAATAATAATTAAATTACCAACGAAAAGTCAAAAACTAATGAAACGAAAACACCGGGATAAGGAATTATGGACTCTTATTAGAAAAAGTTTGTCTGGTTTGATTCGGATCGATTTTTCGTATATTGGTTTACACGTCTTAAAAAGTTTGGAGTCCAGAAAGGGTTGAGACCATAGAAATTGTTTCTGAGTATTACACTAAATGATACTAAGAATTTGCCTCATTGTTGTTTTTCAGCTATATGTACAATATGAAGCAACTGTCTGCTGCATTCAAAGACACGCCTGATACTTCACAAGAACGTGCACTGTTCTGGGTAGAATACGTGCTGAGAAATGCCAAGATTAACAACAAGTACATCAGATCTTCATCGCTGGAATTGGAATGGTATCAGAGACTACTACTAGATGTTATCGGATTCTTTATTATCTGCATTGTTGTCGTTTACAGTTCAATTAAAACACTTGCAAAACTTGTGTCTAAATCAATATTTGGTTCAAAGACAGATATAGTAAATAGTCAAAAGAGAAAAGTGGAATAATGATGTATCAATAAAATTTGGTTTAATAAACTATTTTAGTTTCATTTCATATCCTAATTCTTCAAAGATAATTAGAGCTATATTTTTTTTAAATATTTGAAACAGAAGATAATGATCCAATAACTCCAAGAGTTCTACAACAATATGGTTTCGACCTTTGCAATTGATACAGTTGCCTATTTTATACAGAAGTCATCACATAGAACTAATATAACTAGCTATGTAACTAATTTGTGCTATGGTATTATTGAAAAAAATTGAAGGCCACATTCTTAGTTCTAATTTGGGAACTCGTGGTGCCTTTTCTTTGGCAGCTAATTCCAATTTAAGGATTGAAGTTTTCTTTCACAGTACTTTTTGGGGTCATTCCAAGCTCGTTGTTGTAATTATCTAATCGATTTTTTTTAAAAACTTAAACGTTTATGTAAAACATTTTTCTGTATAACTTGATCCTACTATCATCCTGAATAGAGAGAAAGTATTGTGGAGAAGCAAAATTTCACTTTTCATCGATTTATACATTTTAAGGTCCACTGATTTCAAAAAATTGTTTTTTAAAAAAAATTAACATATGAGGTCCAAAAGTACACTCTGGACTGATTTCAATGAAATTTGGAGTACATGTTCAGAAAAATCATACTTTAGGACGAAATTGAGAAATTGATTTTAGCAATAAATTTCGAGTAGCTGTCCCCTAATACATTTGTAATTTTTTTTACGATTTTGATAAAACCTATTATATTTGTGTACTTAATTAAATAAATATTTATAGTATATAAATAGAGATAATAATATTGTTGTTTGAATCTACTATAACAAATAATAATATTTATGTAATATGTGTATGAATAACCAACAATTTATATGATGAAGGGTGCATTAAAACAATCGGAACCAGATGTTGTAGTTATGATAACCTTTATACAATAGTTAAAATTCAATTATTTTGTGTGAAAGTGTTGTATTGAACTACATCTTTTTAAGATTAATATTTATTTAGTTAAACATATTACATTTATAACAATATATAGGTAGTTAATGTAAATACCAATTTAACAGTAGATATCAGTAGGTACTCCAGGAAGCAGTACAACGGATCTCCCCAACACCAATCTCTATATAGCATTTCAAATTTAATACAAACTAAAGTATGAATTTAGTTTTTTGCAAAGTAATAATATTTTTAAAATTTTATCTTCGTAGAAATATTAAAAATGTAATGTAATAATATTATAGAAATAAGTTGTTTATCGTATCCCAACAAGAACACTAGTGTAAAAAAGAGACGAGCGTGCTCTTATACCACCATACTTGCTTGGCTATCAAAACACAACAGCAATTTAATACCGTGTTTGCACACTGCAATAGGCTACACAATTTGTCAGAGATACCAGGGGATGTACCACGCAAGCGTGACACATAGGAACTGTTCCAACATCAGACATTACGTCATTAAGATGTTGGCTCGGCATTACGCCACGCCATGTTAATGTCGCCAATACATCACTGTTGGTAAAAACATTAGTAATATCTTATTTAAAATTAATTGTTATTTAACATTTTCTACAATTAATGTGACCCCTTGGGAATTAAAAGGGCTGAAAGGGAAATTTTTACACTAATTCGAATTTTCAGCCAGGTCACATTTTTTATCGATAAATGCTTTATAGTAGATTCGATTTTGTTTGTTCATGTGTGGCTAGCTGTCGTCTAAATGTTTGGAGGTCTAATTAACCTTTTTTTAGTCATCCAATTGAGATGAATTTTGGCACTTACACTTTTTACCGATTTAAAAAGATTGATTCAAATAAGGGTTTTTATTATTATTATTTAATATATAAGTATTTATAATATAACATTAGTTTTTGTGGGTTATTTTTTTCGACATCTCGGAAATTAGGGTACCAATATAGAGAAAAAAAAATAGTTGGTGACTGATTTTTAGCTATTTCATAAAAAAAAGCTCTTATTGTGTAGTAATAAATATTATTGATTAAATAGATTGATTCTAGATGTGTCTAATAAGAGCAAAGATTTCTTTATTGTTGTATATTAGATCAACCCGGTATTGACAGTAAAATCTGTAAGAATAAATAAAATATTTTTTTTAAAAATAGCACTTAAGCTCAGTGATACATTTTCAGGACAACTTGTCATTCATGATGAACGTTCTTTACTTGAAAGAACCAAAATGTTCTTGGAAAGAAAGAGAGGGTCTGCAAAATGTCAGAAGAGATGGAGTTAATAGGATAAAAGAAATCATCGAAAATGGACATGACTAGTACAATTTACTGACTTTAACGCAGCAAGAAGAGAAACGTCTTGTCTAATGTATATAACATACTGATTACTAAAACAATAAACGTGAAGGAAATCTCAAGAAAACACGATCTCTCTCCCAGCTTGAAAACAATGGTTATTTATTAAAATTCATTCTGCCGTCATCTGAATTAATTAATCAAAATCTAGAAAATGAATTTCCTACATAGAGTTCAAGGACCTTTGTTCTAAGGCCTTCAGTGGGAATAATAAAAATTCATATATAGCAAAGCTAGATTCAAATAAAATTCTTTTCGTTAGTTTAGTACTGTTCAACTCACACCTAGCTTAAATTTATACCTACTAAACATATAATTAATGTTATATATTTTAATTAATCTAATAAATATCTTAATCCTCGTCTTAAATATATAACAAAAAAGTTTAAATACATTAATTGTTAAAATGTTGAACAAAAGAAAAGGTTTTATAATCTGAATATTATATTAATTTGTTATCAAAATAAATATAAATTCACACTTTGAATAAATTAATGTACAACAAGAGATCCTAATTATGTAGTTGATTTGTGTTTTAAATTATATATCTATAAAGTAATTATTTTATTTTTTAACTGCTTAAAATCATTTAACTTGGTAGCATTTTATTTTAATCATTATTAAAGATGCTTGAACCACCTCCTCCAGATTTTGAACTCACACGGTTACGAGGTAGAGTATTATATTATTTAAATGATATAGAAGTATTTAGAACGAAAAAAAGGAACGATTCATAATCAATATAGGCTTTTCTAGTTATCTAGATATTAAAAGACATTCTCATATTATTATACTCTCTGCGCACATTTAATAATGAATACAGTCTGACCCCGGACGGACCGAGGAAATTAAAACATGTACAAAAAGCAAAACTTCAATTTGCAGTCGATAGTATTACTTTTATGGAGTTTTTTGATAAAATGTTCTACAGCAATTTTGTGGGACTTAAAAAATCTTAGTTTTATGTTTAACAAATATTTTGTAACAAGGTAGATTTGTACATCTCTTAAAATATAATCAATGTATGTGTATCGATATTTCTTACCAATGTAATCATTGTATGTACTCTGATATCTTTTATTAATGTAATCACTCTATGTAAAATGATATTCCTTATGAATCTAATCATTTTATGCACTTGTTCGATGCTATCTCTTATCAATGTAATCAATGTATGTTGATTCTTATTTTACTGTTGCAGATGAAATGGACGAATTCTTTATAGTGAAATATCCTTACACGATCCTAGTAGCGACTGGGCTTTACATCTGGTTTATCAAGATATATGGTCCTAAAATGATGGCAAAAAGAGATCCTTACGATCTAACTTATGTTATCAGATTGTACAATCTACTTCAAGTATTACTCAATGGTTATGTCGTCGCCAAAGTAAGTTGTTAAATATAATTAACAATAATAAAAAAATAAAGAAATAGATTATTGACAATCTATGCCTGAAGATTAAAAGTAATGGATCGAAAAAATGGCTCAGCCAAAGATTTCCCACCTCAAATTATAAGCTAATTCAGGAAAGCTACTGATAAAGTGAGAGGGCTTCACCCTCATCCACTCACAACGTCACAGCCTGGGCTTTTGGTTAGACAAATCAATACAACTTGCAGTAATAAGTACAGTTCTAAGTAAGTAGGACTACATAAGACCACTTCTTGCCATCTCATAATGTATCTTTCCTTTTTGACTTCAATAGTTACTTACTTCTCCCAGGAATCGTTCATTTTAGGGTTTCAAGGTCATCCTAGAATCCCTTATACTTATGGTAGTGCGTCCGTCCGTCCATCCCATACTGTAGCTAGAGCTTTGGTATAAAAGTTAAACTTTATTGCCCACAAAAACAGGTTAAGTATTGCGAACTTAAACACTCGAAATTTCTTCGATCAGCGAGCAATTGCGAACTGATCACAATATTTTATGTCATTTTTTAGCAGGGTATCCCTTTAATGGTACTGAAATGTGGATTGCAAATATATATGGCCATTGGAAACCTTGCTTCTCTAAAGTGCAACTTTTTATACATATATTTTAGTTATAAAAAAAATAATAAAATAATGTATGCTATATGCATTTTTATGACCGAAGAAACCCTTTTAGTAGCTTGCTGCGGCAAGTACTTGACGGGAATTTGTTTTCTTGTCCTCTTTACTGATGTTCATTATTGATGTTTCCTGGTACACGCAAATTCTTAATGCACCACATCACAAGTTTATTTATTTACTTCAAATTCAACGATAGAATAAATTAACATATTTATTTAGAAGAACTTGCTTTATTTTAATAAACATTTTTTTCCAGGCTTGTATAATTACACCAGAAATAATCAGAGATTATTGGGTCCACCATTGTCATTTTTTCAACACTCCTGATAATCCAACATTCATTCAGGTATTTTTAATTAATAAATAAAATGTATTATAAGAATTATAAATATATGTTACATAATTATTATTTATTAAGCTTGCTAGGTAGCCGGGAAGTAGGTTAAAATTAGGTTACAAGACTTGGAGACAAAAATCAAAGCGAGTAAAAAGTGTGTTGCTAGTGCATTAGATTCTAGCAGCAGTTTGTCCTATTACATGTAATTATTGCTTTAACTATACTGCTTCTGCCATAGTATGTATAAACCATAAAATTTATTTATTAACAAAAAAACTGTACTGAGATTTTAAGGATTGATAGATACAGCTGGTGTCATAGCTCGCGATTTGGGCAACCCAGCTTTCACACTTGATAGTTATAACTTATAACCTTACTTGCCACTTGTAACCTGTAATGAAGAATTACCTTGCCTGCCATGTGATTTTAAATTACTGTTATTTCTCTTTGCATTTCAGATGGCACAATTAGTTTATTTCATTCTATTTACCAAAGTAGTCGACTTCTTAGATTCGGTAAGTGTTATACAAATTTAAATTTTATATTTTTATAATTTACTTGTTTAATGTCAATTGTCTGAATGACCGAGGTCAACAAATTTTGAAATTATTTCAAATTTCTTCTCACGATATCAGTTTATTTTAAATAGTCGCGTTGCATAGTTTTATGACCTATATTTTTTTTTTATGAAATGTAATACATTTTACTAACGAATTTTCGAAGAAAATTAAGCTATTGCAATAATTCAAAATTTATGAAAATCTTTTCCATGGAAATCCGTTTTAGACCATCCTGAATCGATTCCTAAAATTAAACACATTTTTTTATGTATATATGTATGTATGTATATATGTATGTATGTGTACATGTATGTATGTTTATTGTATATATCTGACCAAAAACCACTTGTGTGGTAAAAAAAAAACACCCCGCCAAGTCTGTGGTCCAAAAAAGTTGTGAAATAAACTTTCTGTCTGACCAAGTGATGTTGGCACTTTCTCCTAACCCAACACTGTCAACTTAGATCCTTATCAGCTTCTTCCCCTTGGCGGTGTGCCTGCAGTACTACCCAAAGTTAACTGGTTGTATTCCACGCATCCTCCGAAAAGAAAGTAGCAGTTGCATGGGGTCATTCCTTGAAAGCTTAATTTGTATATTACTTATTTCTATTTATTTTGCTTTTTGATAATGGGAAATATTTACAGCAATGATCATTGTTGCATCGAGAAGAGCCTTCAACAACACTGTTATAAGGCTTTCCCCTCCAACATGTGCCTGCACATATTAGAATGTATGAATATATGCACATATATGAAGTGAACAACTATCTTTCCACACAAACCTCATGTGGCAAACGTGAAGGTGAAACAAGAAATTGTATTGGTGTTTGAAGAATATTGAAATTCCAGTTTCAGTAAATGGCAATGCACACCGCCAAGCAGAAGAAGCTGATAAGGATCTAAGTTGACAGTGTTGGGTCAGTAGAAAGTGCCAACATTACTTGGTGGGACAGAAAGTTTATTTCACAACTTTTTTGGACCACAGACTTGGTCTGGGTGTGCCACTCCAGACGATGTCTCCCCTTAGGATGCTCTTAAAAATTTCAACAAAAACTTTAAAATGCCAATTATATCAAAAGAAAGTATGAGTTCGTTGGCCAGAATTTTGGAGTTCATTTAGGGGTCAAATTTTGACAATTTAGGGTCAAAAATAGCATAAAAACGTGTTTTTTCCATTTTACCCCCTTCTTATATGAAAATATGACAAAAGAGTACATAACAACAATTACTGTACTCTTAAAGAGCTTTCCAACGACATGCATGTTGAAGGGTAAATACTATTTTGACTTACGTACCCCGTAACCCTGTACCAATTTTTTTTTTCACTCATCGAAATTCTAAACCTAAATTTTCTTTTTTTGGTAGGTTTATTTATTATATTGTACATTTTAATATGTAAATATCCTATGTTCTCCACAATAGTAAGAATTAGTTACCACAACAGAATTTTAAATCTTATAAAGTAATAATGATGTTTCAGGCACGTCTATTTCTAGGAGTGAAGCGAAATTTAGCCAATTTTCGATCCTCATGATAATATAAACGCTTTTTTATTATTTCCCAACGACTTACACCAGAAAAATAGATAAACTATACAAAGGACACATATAAGAAATCCCCTTAATATTTTAAATAATAATTTTTTGGTTATTATCATTTGTAACAGATACTAATGGTATTCAAGAAGAAGTACGGTCAGCTGTCATTTTTACATGTTTACCATCACGCTATTGTTGTAGTCTCGACGGCTTTCACACTCTCACAAAGAGGTAAATTTATAATTTAGTTACTAGAATTATGTTATTTAGAACTTAAAAACGTTCCTATAAGCAATAATTATTCCTTAGATCTTAAAGCTAAGAATATAATAAGATAAAACTACACTTGATGAAAGTACTTGTAAAATTATTTGAAAATTTAAAAACAATACATATATTAAAGAAATAGAACTTGACCGTATTTATAATCAAATAGTCTTGGGTTTTTGTCAATTAAACACTATCAAAAATATTTAATTTAACGTTAAACTCAATGTAAACATTATTTCATTATTTTGTTGCCTGTTAAGTACAATGAAGGTTGTGCTACGAATTTGATATCAATACGCATGCCCAGTCAATTAGTACGCTACAAACAGACTAGTTGCCGTGTGGACACAAAACTATCGCATAAACCATCCCCATGTAGACGTGAAATTCTATCATGACAGCACGATCACACAATCATGGCAGACAAGCTAGATTTTAGTGCAATCGCGGCATCAGAATACTCTTACGGCATTCACAAGAACTATCGTATCTAGTATCACGTGAAAACAGATAAAGAAGGCAATTATACCTTATACTCGTATACCTGAAAACGCGATGCACCCTTATCTTTCTTTCTATTTCTTTGCCTTCTTCTACGTTATATTTTAATTATTTCCTCGATCAAAGCAGTTACCGCTACTATTATAGCTCCGTGTTGGATATCCCTTTTCTCTAAACAGTCAAAACTTGTCTCAAAAATGCGTGTAAACTGTACACTTGGATTTTGTTTTAGGATCAAATAGTCTATAAGCTTTCCTACATTTGGAATACCCTATGAAAATTCCTGCCCGAGTAATAGGATCTAACTTTCTACACTTAGACTTATCCGTCCAACACTCGCAACCGAACACACTAAGGAATGCCACGTTTATGGAATACCACGTTGGTCCAGTAAATTTGTGTTCTAGAGTGATTTGATCGTTTTTCCTTGTCAGTGTTCTATTTTTGAAATAACCGACTGCTTCGGCCCAGAATTTCATTGGTAATTTTAAGTCGATCAGTAAAGTCCTAGCTCCCTCAACTATTGCCCAATTAGCTCTTTCCGCTACCCCTTTAGATTTAGGCGAATAAGCCGTTGTTTGTTGTTGTTCTATACCAAATGCCTTAAGTAGTTTGCAAGCCCTTCTATCAACGAATTCTGTTCCGTTGTCACGTCTTATTCTCTTTACTTTAATTCCTCAGCTGTTGTTTCCCACAATGTAAACTCTTTTAATTTATCAACTGTTTCTGATTTTTCCCTCAAGAAATATGTAAAAATCTTTCTGGAATAATCACTATTTGGAATAGTTTACTATTGTTAAAATGTATTTAGACCCTTCCATCGATTCCTCCTCTATAGGTCCCACTAAATCAACATGAATTAGTTCTAGCATTTTCTGTGACAGAGATACCATTACTGGCTTAAATACTTTCCTTGCGTATTTAGCCCTAACACAGGGCAAAAGCACTCTCCCATTTTAGATTTTTTTAAATTTCTTACCAAATTATAATTTATTAGGCGGTCTAAATACCCTTCATTAACATGTAATAGTCGTTTATGCCAGATATTTCTAGATGCTATTGCCGCACACTCATATTCACACTTTTCAGATTTCAGATACAATGTAAAAATCATTTATACGTTCAGCTCTCAAAAAACTCTGACCATTTGCACTCTCATTATCAAATCTCTCACTATGGTCATTCTCAGTTAACTTGATTACAGATATGAGGTTACCCTTTAGTTGAGGTACTAGTAAAACATCCCTCAGATGGTAGTCAGGCTGTCCTGATCTCTTAATTATGGCCTCTCTGATTCCCTCTGCTCGTATGATACTGTTGTCAGCCAGCCTTAGTTTCCTTGTACTGCTCCTCATATTAGTTATACTTTTCTTAGCTTGGTCATATAGCTGGTTGAAACGCTACCTACAATCCAATTTTTCTTTTCTCTAGTTTTCGCGTTACTAAACTCATTGCTGGCAGCAGACCATGCAATGTCGCATGACTCTTCATCCTCTTAATTTTCTGATTCACTATTCAATATTTTAGCATGTTGTTTTTTCTTTTTGTCAAATTTATATTCTTTCTTTTTATTTTTTTTGCTTGGGTTAAATCAACACGCCTTCGCTATGTGTGAGGTTTTCAAACAGATGAAACATTTTCTTTTTTGTAGGTACTAGAACTAGGACCAACTTTCATCGCGCTCGAGTCAAACTTTACTTTTACTTTCTTTTTCTGTCTCTCTTTGTCTAGTCGAAAGCTTCTTCGAATATGCATTAGCGTTGCCTGCGGCGCGTTGTCATATTGCATTACGATGTGATTATATCTATCTGGTAGTCCTCCAATTATTATTTCCTCGTTGTCGATATCTGCTCCGAGCGTTCTCGCCTGTTCGACGGGCCTTTCATCGCGATGGAGATAAACTTCCTAAGTTTCTGCGTTGCTCATATTTAGTCTAGCCTAATAATTTTTTACCTCGGCTTTTCTCCTGTCAACAGAATTGCAATAGATAGCACTCACCTATATAACATACTACTTTACACGATAGTTACTTTTATTATGAATTTAGCATTAATTCTAATTATTTTTAGAGGGACTTGGAATCGCAGTACTTCTGCTGAATGCAGCGGTTCATGTCGTCATGTACGCTTACTATTTACTCATCAGCTTCAAATCTTGCAGACCATTAGTGACCTGGATTAAACCAACGATCACAAAAATACAAATTGTAAGTATCCCATTACTAAGGTAAGTATTTAATTATGAAATTAATTGTTATAATTATAATATAATAATGATGACAATGTTATATTATAAACTTAGATTGATATAAAAAAAATAATCTGATTCTAGGCTCAAAGTATATTATGAGATATGACCATGTATATATTTTGTTAAACAGTATTATTCTCAGCAAGTTATACTTATTTCTATTATTATTTGCTAACAATTTAATCTTAATTTTTTTATGTTACGTACTTGATTAAATTAAATTTGTACAATCACTTAACGCGTATAAAAAAATAAATTCTAATCTATTTTAAAGTATATTGTTAAGGAAAACGTAATCTATGAAAAAAACTCCGCTATGGTGTATCAACGCTATCGTATCCCATTATTTTTATTTTATTATTTATTTACGTAAAATATGATTACCTATTTTATACGTATCATATTAGTGTTATAGGTAGAATGGAAGTATTGAAATGTCGATCAAATTAAATTTATATGATAACCCTAATTAAGGTTTTTTTCTAAAGAGGCCAACCTCAAAAGAAAGAACAATTTATGTGATAAAAAAAGGGGTTTAAACTATATAAGTATAAAAAAATATCGGCATTTCCGTGTTGGAACTTTTCATCACCAAAATAATGTAGTCGCAATAATCAAATAAAAAATTAAATTTAGAGTAGTATATAAGATATGTTGTCCGACCGTCAGTTAGGCACGATATTAAAAATCATATCCCGAGGTAAATGAAGAAAACAATTTTAATTGGAATTACCGCCATGTCGTAATAATAAATTTTCTTCTTCCAAGTTTAAAAAATAATCTTAAAAATATGTTTTTTTATTTATATACCACTCCTTTTTTCTATTTTTGGAAGCCATCACAATGAATGTAGCATAGAAGAACTAAAAACCAAACCTTTCCAATATTGTTTATTTGTCATGATACTTTATTTGTATTATGCCTTTGGAGAGTCGTTCGCTTTTCTTTCTTTCGATATCAACCTCATTCGCGCAGTTATTGGAACTCATCACTATCTATAACTATTTACAAAATACACAATTATACCAGCCACAGTTTGTAGATTCATTTTCACTTACAAAATGAGTTTGTTATTTGGTTTAGACACGTTATCGTTTGGACCACATGTATCGGACTCCACCTCCCAAATCCTTTAATCCCTCGGATATCCTTTACTGTATTAAACACCTTCGACTACGAAAAGCTCCCGGTTATGACCTTATTACCTCTGAAATCCTTAAACACCTTCCTAAAAAAGGTATCCTTTTCCTTACATACATATTTAACTCTGTCCTTAATACAACCCACTTTCCTACCCAATGGAAATTGGCCAATATTATAATGATTCCTAAACCACCAAGCCTCCTCATCTTCCATCATCGTATCCACCTATAAGCCTTCTCCCTGTAATGGGGAAAATCCTAGAATAGCTCCTTCTCCGTAGACTCCATCCCATACTTGAACCATTCCTACCTGACCATTAGTTTGGTTTCCGTGCTCATACCACTCCACCATCCATCAGTGTCATCGCATTCTCGATGTCATTGCCTCCACCCTAGATTAAAAAACGTTTTGCTCAGCTGTCCTCCTGGACGAGGCGCAAGCCTTTGACCGAGTTTGGCACGCTGAGCTACTTTGGAAACTCAAGAGCATCCTTCCCTTCACTTACTACCTCAGCCTCTGTCCTTTCACACTGATAGTAGATCTTTTTGTGCAAGTTTAGAAACCTTTTCCTCATCCATCTGCTCTGTAAGTGCTGGAGTACCTCAGGGCAGTATTCTTGGACTTCTCCTATATTCCATCTACTCCCATGACATCCCTCAACACCCTTCCTCAGTCCTAGCCACCTTTACAGATGACAAGACAATCCTATCTGTTCACCATGACCTACAAATTGCATCCAATAACACCCAAAGTCACCTTCTCCTTCTCGAACCTTGGTTAAGAAAGTGGAGGATCCGGATTAACGAGCAAAAAAGTGTACATATTATCACCTTTACTCTTCGTCTTAGCACCTGTCCTCCAGTCATTCTTAACCAAATTCTCCTTCCTCAATCTAGCACTGTCCGTTACCTTGGCGTACACCTTGATCGACAACTCACCTGGCAACATCACACAAAGACTAAACGCACTGACATCTCAAGACGCTAAAAGTTGCTACTTCATTTACTAGATCGGAGGTCTAAAATTACTCTAAACAATAAACTTCTAATCTACAACACAATTATAAAACCAGCTTGGACTTACCAAGCCTTCCCAACTCCCGTCGACTTCAAACTCTTCAATCCAAAATCAAATCTCAACTCAAATCTCAAATCTCAAAATCAAACTCTTCAAATCAAAAGGAAAATTATTACCGATGCTTCTTTTTATGTATCCAACCTCACCCTCCACAATGATCTAAATGTTCCATTTGTCCGTGACCTATCTATATCCCGATATCAAACATTCAGTCCTTATCCGATCTCCCCAATCCTTTAGTAGAACTTCATTCTTCCCAAACTATCCCAGATAACCCACCTCGCCGCCTGAGGAGGTAGTGGCCTAGAGATTTGCTTAACTTGTAATATTTTTACTAATAATTAATTATCACTTAACTTATCATCCCTATTTTTATTATTATAATTATTCTTGGCTTGTTATTTTAAATTTATTTATTGTTATATTCTAACATTTTCACGCCAAAAGGACAAGTCAATGGACTTTACCCTTTCTTTGTTATTCACCACCAAAAAAAAAAAAAAAAAAAAAAACAATGTACATCAATAACACTTACAACATTGAAATTTATGTAGTTGTGTTAGTCAATAAAAATTTAAAAAAAGGTACCGGACAACTAGTAGCCAAAAGTTAGGCATTTTGTTGACCGTGTGTATACGCTCTTTTATGATTACCACTAAAAATTTGCATACCTTATGAATACTTAATAACATTTTGTGGTGGTATTGTTAACAGATCCAGTTCGTATTCATGCTGCTGTACCTGGGAAGTGCTGTGATCAGGAACTGTTCCATGGGACCCCTAATGACCGTTGTAAATCCACTCATTATAGCCAGTTTCCTTCTACTATTTATTAAATTCTACATCGAAGCTTATTTGTCAAATAAGAAAAAAGGAAATAAAGGAAAATGATAAGAAAATATGATGTGAAAAATAACAATACAGTTGAATTGTAAGATAGAGTTTTTTCATGCTAAGGTTTTTATTAAACCCATTTTTTACTTGATTTTAAAAATCATTTTTTACCAGGGCGTGCATTTTATTTCATTTTATTAAATTCTACATCGAAGCTTATTTGTCAAATAAGAAAAAAGGAAATAAAGGGAAATGATAAGAAAATATTATGTGAAATATAACAAAAAAGTTGAATTGTAAGATAGAGTTTTTTCATGCTAAGGTTTTTATTAAACCCATTTTTTACTTGATTTTAAAAATAATTTTTTACCAGGGCGTTGCATTCTATTTAATATTTATAAATAGAACATATCACATTATCTCATAGTTATGTAAAAATTGACTGCATTCCACGTTTTATACTCGAACTCCAAAACGTGGTTTGACAGAATGAACCTAGAGGACAGAATGAACCTAGAGGACAGAATGAACCAAATTTATTTTTATTACATATACATTTCAGAGCTGTTTGAAGTCGTTATCCTTAAGAATAGGCTAAATACTCCACCTCATACTCAGTCTACAGACATTTCATCTCAAAACCTGGATAGTCAAGATCATATGTTAATAATTTTTATTTTGATTCTCTTCCTTGTTAAAACGTTCAAAAGGTTTGCTAATGATTTTTTAATCATCTAAATAAATATTTTAAAATAGAATAAATGCAAACATATAATACTTTAATAACATGCCATGTACAACAACAAACACAAAAAAATTATTGTAGCATTTGTAATGACGTTTCATTTCAGCTTTTATTTGACATTGTAGATAAACAATTACCGAACATTTTCATTTTTTTTTTGCCACTGTCTTCACTTGCGCTAGGTGCTCTATTTTTGCTTCCGAGCTTACCGAAGGTAACGGAAGCTATGTGATCGTTCTGAAGAACGAAAATATTTTATATCTCAGATTTCAAAAATTCCAAGACAGAAATCCGTTTCAGACATCAGGGAACATTTTTGGTCCCGTGTCTGTCTGTCGGTCTGTCTGTCGGTCTGTCTGTCGGTCTGTTAGTCTGTCGGTCTGTCGTTCAATTTTTGCGAACCACCATATCTTAAAAACTACACGTCCAATTTCAATGAAATTTGGGTGGTAGGTCATAATTAGCCCATTGTTGGTCCCATATAAGTTTCAACCTTCTGCGCCTATTTGTTGCTCTTCCATTTCTTCAACTTTATTAAATATTTACTGGAACATTTCTTGTAAGCTTTCATTTTAACTAACATTTCCTGTAGTTCAAGCTTGCTGGTTATTTTTTTATGATTATTCACAGTATAAAGAAACGCACATCGCTAAATCTTCCAATGTGTGACAAAAATAGAAAAGAATCTCACTAATCACAATAAATGTGGTTCACGATAAGTGGACTCATACAAGGTACATAATCTTAGCCCATAGCAAGTGGTGGTATTCCCGAAAATCATTTCTTAACTTATTGATTTTATGTACAGTAATCTTATCTTGTTTTAATTTACAATACAGTTGTGGGAATAATCAACCCCTCTACTTTCATTAAAGCTAAATCTTTGTTTACATAAGTTACTAGTCCTCCTATTTATCTGCATTACTTAAGCCGAAACAAAACTTCATTCTGATTCGGGATCTGAAGCGTGGTGCATTCTGGCTTTATCCTAAAGATTGGAATAATGGCTTCGATCTTATCATATTCTATTAAAAATATATTATTTAGGAGTTAGGGTAATAATAAATTGCAATTAAAATAAATACACCTGATGATTATTTTACTTTCCTTTTATTCTTTTTTCTTTATATAATGATTCAGGTAGAACTTTCCGAACTCTTAAAACATTACGATAACCACTACTGTGGCAAAGATGACGCTCATAGTCGTTTAACTGACAGCCGAAGTAAAGTGCAGTGAAAAGTACTTATGATACCACCATCGTAAATTGGGCCTGAAATAAAAAAATATTACGTGCATGATTATATTTTTTTAAACTATTTTTTTATTTTATTTTTGATTTTGCTTCCGAGTTTACCGAAGGTAACGGAAATCCGTTTCAGAAATCAGGGATCATTTTCGGCTCCGTGTCTGTCTGTCGGTCTGACTGTCGGTCTGTCGGTCTGTCGGTCGGTCTGTCGTTCAATTTTTGCGAACCAACATATCTTTAAAACTACACATCTAATTTTAATTAAATTTGGGTGGTAGGTCATAATTAGCCCATTGTTGGTTCCATATAAGATTCAACCTTCTGCGCCTATTTGTTGCTCTTCCACATGCGCACAAACATACATTTATTTACACCTATAGCTTCAAAAGTACTTATTCGATTTGAATTAAACTTCTATAGTTTATCGAAAGTTTCCCGCAGATAGCCCCAGATTAATATGAACTGTCTGCGCTCTTTAACTTTTGCTAAATTGATACTTTAATTCGTGTAAAAACGCAAAAAAATTTTGACAGATTAAAAAAAGAAACGGGGAAAACAATTCAACCAATTAGACAATAATGGCTTGTAAAAGCATGAAATCAATAAAGTACGTGGATAGGATGCGAGGAAGCTATTTGCCACACCAATTGGCAGTCTATTTTTATATCATACAATTGTTATTATACAGAATGGGAGAACAGAGAGCACTAAAACCTTTGAAATGGGATCGCAGATCCCTAGATTTAAAATCTACATTTAACCCCGACCAAGATCTCATGATAGCACTCAGGAAAAATTGTAAACTTCGTTTAACATCAGATCTGCCAAAGTCGGTACAGTCATAAGTGGTGTTAATATTTTTCATTTTCTAAATGACAGCTTGCCATTCAACAACTAATCAAAATAGTAAGATATCGTCCAGGATGTCCGTCCATACCAAATTCTTTGGGGACTCTTCCCTCATCTATCCTAGACCTAATCGACGTGGCCTAACCAACGGATTCTGCCAGCTTTCATAACGCTGACTATGTCACTTTTATAATGCTGTCTATGTCGCTTTTATAACGCTGACAATGTCACACCTATAAGATTCGCAATGACCAAGCAATTTTTCATCCTGATATAGGTATTTCCTCCTGGGATTCATCAAGTGTCATATCTCTTTCTCAGGGCTAGGTTGATTGTGTATCTACATGGTGCCGGCATGGTTATCTTATCTTCTCTCTAGTTTCTTCTTTTATTTATAACATAATATTTCACTCTTATATAATTATATCTGTATGTTTATCTATTTTATAAAAATAAATCAGAGTGGATGGATTCTGCAAGGGGATCTATTTTAATTTCATATTAATTTCTGTAAAGGACGCCATCTAGAAAGCGAAGTGTTTTCCATTTTCGCTAATTATGATCCTTAGATCATGAGTTCTTAGTTCTTATGCCTTTGTTAAGATTCGAATGTACATAACATTTCAAGACCAACTTACTAAATTGCAACCACAATAAATAACCTACAATATATTTAGACGTATCAAAACAATAAAACCTTATCAGCTCATACTATGACCCTCAATTAAAAGAAGGCATTGGGGGTCTCATGCACTCAACAAGCTAGTATATAAACATTGGAAAGCTTAGCCATTCTACAAGCACTAGAATACATTAACACATTACAAAATAACTATTACAAATACACGATAGCATGTGACAACCAGGAAGTTCTTAAAAAACTAGATTACATTTCATACACTACACACTTGGTTCACACGTTCATGAATGTATTAAAAAATATAGCAGAAATCAAAAGAAACAAGAAAAAAATAGACGTTATGTGGGTCAAATCACTTCAAGGAATTAAAGGAAAACGAGGAAGCAGACAAACTTGCTAAAATCCCTACAAAACAATCTGACAAAAAAATACCAACAAGAGACCTCATAACACTATCCAAAAAGAAATGTTAGAAAAAGGAACATAAAACACCAAGAAGAACCAGAAAAAGCATGAAATTGCAAATCAATTGTCAAAAAAGTTCCAATTAAATCATGGTTTTGGAAATCAAAACTACCACGTGGGGATATAATCAAAATTAATAGGTTGAGAAGTTATCATGCAAGATGCATTCAATAAAACTATATGATAGGAGTAAGTGATTCGCCTATGTGTTATACATGTCTAGATAAAGAAGAAAATATAAATCACATCCTATTGGAATGTCTGAAATATAAATCCTAACGAAATAAATTATACCAAGAACATATAATCCAAGAAATTCAAGATTAAAAGGAAAAAAATCGAGACAATACTTTTCTCAAAATTATAAAATATTACACTCATACTATAATTCAAAATAAATTCCTCCTCTTAGCCTCAAATAACAAAATCTGGAGACCATTCACCAACAGAACCCCCTCCCCCAAAGAAATTCGTAACTGCTAATAGAATTATTTTTCTAATTGAACTAAAAATAATGATCTCGAACAATATTGTCAAATCTATACTGTCAAAGCAGTGCCAACCTCAAGTATTCCAATGTAAAATTCTATTAAAGAATAGAGTAAAATAATTCTTTAGTTTTAAAGTTCTCTACTATAGCTCTACAGTAGCGCAAGTTTTTTGTTTTTTTTAATTTTGAATAGGTGGATTTTCTAATAGCCTTAGATGAGCAAAGAAACATTTTTTTGAATTTTTCTTTTATTTGTACATTAAACTCTACCCATAAACTAAATTTCAAGTTTCTATGGTTGCTAGATGTGGCTTAGAATTATGATGAGTCAGTGACAATATAATAATACTTGAGGTTAATATAATATCTTATAAACCAATATAGGTAGAGGTGAAATTTATATTTCTGGTTCAGTTTGTAATGAACTCTAACTTAAAATTAATTTTACATATCTAAGTATCATTAATAAGATTATAGTGGGGGGTCCAAAATGCCTTGAAATTGTTCCATTAAAGGATGGTACGGCTGTGCTCGACTTGGCCGGGGCACTACCGTTACCGTGCCCCCAGAAAATGTTTTGTTACATATGCCAATAAATCAAAAGAAGATACGAATTTTTATGAGGAGAGGGGTGAAGGTTTCGAACGTTAGGCGCGTTCACGACAGTTCCACGGTCATCTATAATCCTTTCAAATGTCCCGTGACGTCGTGGCTTAATAAAAATTGTCTTGATTGCTATTTAGACTAATTTAGAGCATGGCTCAACAAAGGCTACCTTATACATAATCTACACTCAACTTAACTGCTAAATTCAGCGATTCTATAGGAACTATTTTTATGTTACTTATGTTTTATAGCTTATATACCTTTTTAAAACTGCTTAATTATTTTTAGATAATATAGAATTAGGATATTTTGTATTTTTACATAATGCTATTTTACTTGTCCTTAGTGCGAAGGATGATGTTGTTTAACATCACATAACAATTTCAAGTTAGGAGGTAATGATGTTAATTTTATTCTCAAATTAGGTTCGACATCCAATATGTTTCGATACTTATACTTAAGGCTCTACCTCCCTTTGAGGTTAGGAAAAACAGTAAAATTAAAATTATACTGGTTCTAAGCAAGATATCAAAAATCTAATCACAGGCTTCATTCCTAATTGTAATTCTGCACAATTTGAGCCCTATTTCAACTTCATATGATAAATAGTACAGGAGCCATTTCAATACAACGATAAAACTCGTTGTATTAAAATGGCGCCTGTATTATTTATCATAGAAAGTTGAAATAGGGCTCAAATTGTGCAGAATTAAAATTAGGAATGAAGCCTGTGATTAGATTTTTGATATCTTGCTTAGAACCAATACAATTTTCAATTTAATGATTTTTCTAACCTCAAAGAGCGGTAGAGCCTTAAGGGTGAGAACACAGCTTCACACATATAAGTATAAGTAGTGACAAAAGGCATTAAACATTGTATCGCTTTTTCGCATACGCTTGGATGCGCCTTTTGACAACGCAACCAAAAATTAATAAAGTGGTACAGTTTCAAACACTTTTTTTAGATCGGTTGCGCATGAAATTTCAATTACATTATTAACTTCATGTTGACTAAGATTTAACATTTCTTCCTTTTCAATTTCAATAGAAAAAGGATCTTCAATCCACATATCATTTGAAGGAATATCCGGAAAGCAGTCTTTAAAACTATATTTATTAGCTCCGAAAGATGTTCTTGAATTGAAAATGATAGTGTTTCTAGATGTAAACCTCCTTCATCATAGTTTGCATGGGGTTCAATAAATGCATATGTAATGTTTCAAAAGATTTAAAATTTCTTCATTAAATTAATCCATTTTTTCTAAGATAGGTTTAAATAAAAATATTTATTGATAATAATTTTATTTTAATTTTTATAATATAACACCGAATTTTTAACCGGAAACATTTTTTCATATTTTTACAATTTGTTTACGCGACCCGGCAAAATTTATCTACGACCCGGTGCCGGGTCGCGATCCACACTTTGGGAAACGCTGGGTTAGTTAATAAAATATTTCTCCAATTCAAATAGGTCACCTACTTCGAAACTGACCATGAGTGAGAAACAACCACCAACTTGATTATTGGTCTACTAACTAATTTCGTACTCAGAATCATGAAAATCATTTTGTCCACCAAAAAGTGCGGGACATGGCCGCTCTCTACTGGTTTGTTTTTTTTCAAATGCCTTTTGCCAAAGCTATGTTCCACAGACGAACTTAACCCATCACATATTATTAAAAGACTCTAAAAGATTTACTTATACACAAAATTATAGCATGATGTTGGTCAGACACTTTTTTGCACGCTAACTCCTGGACTCTTGGTACATACATTAGCATAACATTTTTTTATTTTTATAATAAATAAATAACTTTAATTTTTAAGGTTTTGGTAGTATTCATACTACGGAAAGTTTAAATTTTAATTTAAATCAAAGTATTATTATTATTAACAACGGGAGACAGACAAAGAAAAATAGCGCCGGGATACGTACCATGAAATCCCGTAAACTTTCCGTTGTATTAATTCTACCAAAAACTTAAAAATTGAATTTTAATTGATTGTACTACTAAATAAAAAAAAAAAAAAGTAGGTACAGGTACTTTTAATTATAAGCGTTATTTCTCGGTCTAGTTCTATTATCGTAAATGTCGATTGCTAGACTGGTGGAAAATTGAAAGCTTAATTCGGGACTAGGTATCGTTAACGGCAGAGGAAATTATTCTCCAGTGTAGCTTAGTTGGTTAGAGCTTCTGTACTGGAAATATACAGTATAACTTTAGCCCGTGGTTCGTATCCCGGCGCTGGAGTATATTGTTCTCTGTCTGTCTCCCGTTGTTAATAATAATTATAATTGGATTTAAATTAAATAAATAACGTGGAACCCTGTGCCAATAATACATTAAACAACATGATATTTGAAACAAGTAATTCCCACCCCACACCAATGAGCTAGGAGAGGATATCAACAGCAGGAAGTGTCATTTGTTTGCCTTAGTTTGGGAACATTACGTTAAATAAAATAACAAATATACAGTATAACTTCTTCTCACTCCATCAATAAATCGATTTAAATTTGACTTAGTAGAATTGTCTTCTAACACAGGTAGTTTAAAATAGTAGCTTAAAAATCCAGAACTTCTAATTCTAATTTTTTTTCTTTTTTTGTTTTTTTTTAGTAATTTCTAACTTATGATTGTAATACATACGTAAATTAATATTTAAAAGAATATTTATGTAGGAAACATTTTCGAAAAAGAAATGAACAACATGTTAAATATTAATACATTCATGTAATTAACTATTTAATTTTTTCTTTTCTCTTGATAAAATTCGTTATGTAGAATCTTCCAAACTCATAGGATAAAACCAACAGCACTACGTATCCAATGATGATGGTACTTATTTTTATATTACAGCCTTTGTAAAGTGTGAAAAGTAAGTAGACTCCCATGCTAATGAACTGGATCTAAAAAAGAAATAATAACAACGAGTGTGAACATTAGGTAAGTACAATTCTAAAACTAGGCACCATGTGGCACTATCATTGAAGCGAGCCTATTACAATAACAATATTAAGAAAATAGTTAATCATGATGAGAGTATTAGTTAAAGAAGAAAAGTGGAAATGTAGTGGTAGAGGGTAGTGGAGCGGGGATGCCATGTGACTATAATATAACCTTTCTACCATATCAACTGTAGTACTCCTTTAACTCACACAACCGCAGCTCCTTTTCAATTATTATTATAAATGTATTACATCACTGCACGAAAACGTCTGCTCAAGTTAAAATTTCACTACATGTTTCAATAGTATATCAATAGTGCACTCTTGGACGATAACGTGTGCGAACGCATAGACGATAACGCTGTCCAACGAGCATTAGTAAAAAGAATATGTTCATGCTCCGCCTGTTTTTGTATGTTTTTATTAATTTATTGTATGTAGTTTTTAATTCATATAATTTATTTATTACTGTGCCTTATATTGTTCTTAAAACTAACTTACACCATAATTATAACTATCTACAACACAGTTCAACACTACACTTATCACCACAATCGTCAATCCAAGGAAACAATGTTTAGCATGAGCATGATCCACCTCCCACTTTAGACTCAGCGTAAATAATAATAATAATAATAATGAAAAAGGGAAGGTTGCAACCAGGTTTACTAGAGGTTCCTTCCTCAATCCAGCACGTCCTCCATTCTCGGCCCACTAGGTGTAACCTCCGCTGCACCACTCCAACCTGGGCTCAGCCCCCGCTAGCGGCTTCCAAGCATGCAGCTTCAGTGCTGATTTGGGTAAGTGGGGCCGGTAAAACCACCGAGTATAGAGACTAAATAGAGTAGCTAAAGAGGGAAGGCAGATGGCGCCATTTTCTCAGGGCTATTCCCACCACTAGAATACAAAGATTGAAACTGGTTGTCAAGTTGTCAGTTTTCAAATTATAATATAAACACCACTGAGTATAGAGACTAAATAGAGGTGTCATGATATAGGCCGGAGGGAGTGGGGAGTGGCACCATTTGTGAATCAGCTCCCCCCTCCCCTAGAATACAAACAAGCTATCAAATACAAGACTTTTCTCAGGGTAAAATGTTAGTGATATGACAGGAGACAAGTATTTAAATGGACCAATGTTCGTAGGCTTCCGCGGTTACAATTATAATGAAGTTCTAGGTCTTCCGGTGGTGACCGCGTCTCGAAGGGTGTATGTCCCGACGTTTCGCTCTTACTGCTAGAAACTTCTTCAGGGGTGTTCATGGTGTCCTAGGTTTAAGACAGGTGTGAACTGGAGGTTCGGTTCCAAGGAAGGAGGAATAAAACGAAGGAATGAGGAATAAAACGACTGTTGTTTCCTCAACCGAACCTCCAGTTCACACCTGTCTTAAACCTAGGACACCATGAACACCCCTGAAGATGCTTCTAGCAGTAGGAGCGAAACGTCGCGACATTCACAATTCGAGACGCGGTCACCACCGGAGATACCACAATCGGATGGTAAGAGAGGGTATCGAAATTGAAAAGCACCCTCACAATTTTAATAGAGAAGACGGTTTCTCACTTTCAAACCCCTCATCAATACCCAAGACTTGGAAACCCCTTATCAATACCCTAACCACAACACCCGGACAAGCCTAATGCCCGGAACGCCCCCACCGTCGAACAGGATGATGAAATACCGGCTGACGAAACATCTGACGCAATCACCACCAGATATGACCTAAGGCCAAGGAGGAATAAAACGACCGTTTCCTCAACAGAACCTCCAGTTCACACCTGTCTTAAACCTAGGACACCATGAACACCCCTGAGCAGTAGGAGCGTCATTATTTAAATGAAGTTTATATTATAATTTGAAAACTGACTACTTGACAACCAGAACGAAGGTTTCAATCTTTGTATTCTTGTGGTGGCGATAGCCCTAAAAAAAAAAATGGTGCCATCGGCCTTTCCTCTTTAGCTACTATATTTAGTCTCTTTACTCGGTGATAAACACCATTTAAATACCTGTCTCCTGGCATGTCACTACCTTTTTATTTATATTATGTAGGTCCCCTGATCCTGACTAACAGAAGTCCTTGTTTTGGTTTGTATTGTGTATTTATATGATATAATTATGCTCACTTTTTACTATTCAAAAACTTGTGCTGCATAAAGTTGAAATTATTCATTCCTCTATCAATTGTACTTTAGACTTAGAACTTTAGTCGATGTATTCGAAATTTATGAAAATCAATACGTTATAACGTAATATATTGGAAAAAGAGTTTTCTTCTTTTTTTTAGACTGTTAAGTCAGATTTAGTTACTGGGTGTTCACATGGTGTCCTGAATTATGTGATTGATCACATCGTAGTGGTTTCGCTGTTGGTTTTAATAAAGCAGTGACTTTGAATAAAATGTTTGAATATATTTTTTCAAATGGTAGCGTATTTCCAGTCCTAAAATTCAAATGTTTAATGTGTCACGTTTGGCCGAGTTTTTTGCGTGAGCGCTTTGACGGATAATGCTGTCTATAATTAATTCTGGATAATTATCATAAACTAAGCATCTGAACTTAAAACACCTTGTAGAGCATTGATATTTTACGTCGAATAAGACCAATCTCTGATTTTCAGCCAAATTTAAAATTTATATGACCATGTAAGTTTTTTAATTATATATAAAAGTGGAAGGGCATCCACTTTTACCATGCATTCCAATTTGTTGAAAGTAACTCTCTCCATATAATCAGTTTAATAGGAGAACTATTTTGTTCAGCATCAATTTTTTTTATAAGAATCAATTATTTTCCCAAAGCGGTGTGGTTTCCTTTGAGGACATTCATAAAATATATACTACCAATAATACCAGCCTATATAAACCAAGTTTTTATTGTAAATCCTTTATATTTTTGAATTTTGGTTGTGAGGGGAAGTATTGGTAATATTCATTAAAATTTTAGATTATTATTAAAAAATTAAATAATTAGTAAAATTTTGTATTGGTAGAGAGTCGAAATGCCAAGTTTCTGCTTGATTGGATGACTGGAAGAGGATTAACTCGCCCTCCAAAGATTTTGTATACCCACAAATTAATTTATTCAATTTTATTTTTATTACTATTTTAAGTTTCATTATTCTATTCATTTTCAACAAGACATTAAATTTAAAAATTGAATAATTTATTTATTTATTAAAATATTTTTGTATTGCTAGAGAGTCTATGTACTAAGTTTCATCTCGATTGGATGACTGGAAGAGGATTAACTCGCCCTCCAAAGATTTTATATACCTACCAATTAATTAATTAATTAAATTTTTATTACTTAATTTTTTTAATATTTAATTACTCCATTCATTTTTAAAAAGATAATTAATTAAATTGAAAAAATAATTTGTTAAAATGTTTTTGTGGTAGAGTTTATGTGCCAAGTTTCAGCTCGATTGGATAACTGGAAGAGGGTTAACTAGCCTTCCAAAGAATAGACGACCGGCACCCAGGCCCCCAGCCACAAAAGTGAAGTTAATATAAAGGATTTAAAAGAAAACACCTACCTTAATTATTAAGACTGCCTTTAAAAGGTTATAAAGATTTCAAGAATCAAATTAACGTTATAATTTGTGTTCAGAACTATAAACTAATTGATTTTGCTCTTTCAAATCTTGATATGCACAAAATAATTTTACATACTTACTATTTGTAGTTGGGTTAGATATTTCTTATATTTGTAAATCCAACGTTGACTCTCTATGCTTGCAATAAAGTAGTAAGTATACATAATAATGTGTACGAATGAGTTAAGAATTATTACAGGTATGTATAACCCTTCTGTAAAAAAATAACGGACAAATAAACATTTACAAAATATTTAAACAATACAAACTATTCAGCTTTATTAAATGTAAAAATAGTCGGCTAATCTGCGTGGTACATAGCTTACTTAGGAACATTATTGATGACATGATTTTACAACCTTTTATTGTCCAATTTACTTTTTTTGCTTCTGAGATTACTGAAGGGAACGGAAGCATTGACATCGTTCTGAAGAACATTTTTTTTGGTCTCTGAATTCATAAATTCCAACATACATATTCGTTTTAGACATCAGGAAACATTTTTGGTCTCCTGTCTGCCTGTTTGACGGTGTTCGTGATATTTTTGATAATCAAAATATCTCGAAAACTAATCGTCTGATTTGGATGGTAGGTCATAATTAGCCCATTGTTAGTCCTTTATTAATTTCAATCTTCTGCATCAATAGGTTTTTCTTCCACATGCGGTCAAATTAATTTTTTTTTATTATTATCTAATTTTTATGAACATCCGATTTTTCAGACATTTGGATGATGATTTGACGAATGCACCCCACAGATTATTTCCTTAATTATTTCAACCATATGCGCACATTAAATAATGATAAATTGATTCTTTTATTTATGGGGAAAAAATGTATCTATTTAATATATATAATATATATATATATATATATATATATATATATATATATATATATATATATATATATATATATGTATATGTATATATATATATATATATATATATATATATATATATATATATATATATATATATATATATATATATATATATATATATATATATATATTTTTACAGATTTTTTTAAAAATGGAATAATATTAAATAAATTTGGCAATAAGGGTTTTTAAAAACAAAACATTATTAGAGTGTGCGATACCATGCGAGGAAGCTATGAGTCATCAATAATATTTTAATTCTGTTTTCATATTGTACATGAACAAAAGCATCAATTTAACAAAAAGTTATGAATGCAGATGGTTGAAATTATTAGGACCACCTTTGGGCTTCATTCGACAAACCATCCACATAGAAAAATAAGATAAGAGTTTTCAAAATATAGGTGTAAGTAAATGTATGTTTGTGCGCATGTGGAAGAGAAACAAACGGGCGCAATAGTTGAATATTATATTATGACCATCAATAATTATGACCTACCATCTAAATTTCATTCACTTCAGACGAGGAGTTTTTAAAAAAAATTACAATCGGCAGAGGAACTGCAGATAAAACCTAGAGAATGAACCTAAAATCAAAATCAACGATCTTTAATACTCAAAATGTTTTTCGACGGAATCACGTGGATTATTAAACTAGTGGAACAGCTAATAATTTTGAGTTCGCTATATTTTCCTTTGTGAGCGACAAAAAGATTTCTAATTCTTCAAAGTTTCCATTTTTTATCATTTTATTTACAAATTATTGGAACTGTACAGAGTGACAGGCAAACACAGGAACGAAACTAAAATTTTTTTTTTGTTTTGTTTTACCAAATAAAACACTAAAAAGGACTCCTTTTGTCCCCATTTCTATGTCGAAATCACCTAAAATCCCAAAATTCTGTTAAAAAAACTTTTTATTAATATTTCTATTAACATATTACAAAAGTATTAAATAATGGTATGGCGTTTGAATACCACTCAATAACAAAGCTTGTATTAATAAAATTTAGAAAAATGGCTAATTAATAATTAATTTTAAAGCCCCCCATTATACATAATTCACACTTCAGACCTTGAAATAACAATACCCCATCCTGTAAAAATACTCCAGTTTGCCGATGATGTATTAATATACTCAATCAGTAAAAAAATTGATGACATGGTAAATGATCTTAGTCAAGCATTACAAGCAATACAAAACTGGACTAGAATTACTGGACTAGAACTATCCCATGAAAAATCAGAATGTTGCGTTTTCACAAGAAGAAATAATCCCCACCTAGAAAATTATATCAATTTTGGAAATATACAAATGAAACGAAAAACAGTAATCATATTTCTTGGTCTCTTCCTCGATCTAAAACTAACATGGAAAGAACACATCAAGAATATTTCCTTAAAATGTGAAAAATACCTGAACATAATGAAAATGACCTGCAACAAATCATGGGGAAGTGATCCAAAAACCATGATTACATTTTATAGGGCAACAATAAGATCATGCTTAGACTTTGCATCACCTTTCTACGGTAACGCAAAACAATACTTACTTACAAAACTCGACCGCATTCAATACAGGGCCTTACGCTTATCTATGGGATATTTAAAATCAACACCAATAATCATTATATTAACTGAATGCTGCGAACAACCACTTAACCTTCGACGACAACATTTAGCTAACAAACTACTATTAAAATTATACACTCAATACTCTACCATATACAAATCTATATCAGAACTATCAAACAAAATAAACAGAGTACACAGATACTGGCGATATAAACCTACACCCTTACTAAACAATAGCTACAATAATCTATTACCTTACTTAAATCTAAGTATATACCAACACAAATTATTACCAATTCATCAAATTAATTATGAAAACCTATATCAAAAACCAAATATATATATACCCAAATTTACTTATCCTTACAATAACATTACATTCGAAGATCAACTAAATAAATTACATCCACACAAAACTTACACTATATTTACAGACGGATCAAAACAACAAAATTTTCAGGATATTCTTATTATGACCCCCAATTAAAACAAGGCATCGGCTACTCATGCCTTCAACATACTAGTATATATACATTAGAAAGTTTAGCAATTTTACAAGCACTAGAATACATTAACACATTACAAAATAACTATAACAAATACACGATAGCATGTGACAACCAGGGCGTTCTTAAAAAACTTGACAACATTTCATACACTACACACTTGGATCACATCTTCATGAATATTTTAAACAATATAGCAGAAATAAGAAGAAACAATAAAGAAATAGACTTTATATGGGTCAAATCACATCAAGGAATTGAAGGAAACGAGGAAGCAGACAAACTTGCCAAAACCCCTACACAACAATCTGAAAAACAAATACCAACAAGAGACCTCATAACACTATCCAAAAAAAAATATGTTTGAAAAATTTAATATAAAACTACAAGAAGAACCAGAAAAAGCAAAAAATTTCAAATTAATAGTCAAAAAAATTCCACTTAAACCATGGTTTTGGAAAACAAAACTACCACGTACAGATATAATGAAAATTAATAGATTAAGAAGTTACCATGCACGATGCATTCAGTACAACTATATAATAGGACTAAGTGATTCACCAATATGTTATACTTGTCCTGAAAAAGAAGAAAATGTAGCTCACATCCTATTGGAATGTCCGAAATATAAATCAGAAAGAAATAAATTATACCAAGAAATTAAAATACAAGAAATTCAAGACAAAAATGAAAAAATCAAGACCATCCTATTCTCAAATTTAAAAAATATTAAACTTACACTAAAATTCGTAAAAGAAATAAATTACTCCCCTTAGCCTAAAATTGAAAAAATCTGGAGTCCACTCACCAACAGAAACCCACAAACGAAATAAAATTTAAAAAATAAATAAAAATTACTTAGGGAAAACATAGGACGAATTTTGGAAGGACTCGGGTCCACCCAACCTAATTGAGGTTTTCTGTGGTTTCCCTCAATTTACTAGGCAAATGCCAGGTTGGTCCACTCTTAAGTCAGTCCACAGACTGCCTATGATACCCGTTTAAATACCTGCAAACAACCCTAACAAAAATCCAATCAAAAACTTCCGTTTAGAAAAATAAAAAAAATATAAATATATACTCCAAAATTGTCCATTATACTCTTCCCCAAATTTGATTAAAAAGCTCCAATCCCTTACAAAATATCAAACTTATAAAAAGGCACAAAATAACCCCTCTCAAAATAACATTATGGCTCCGGTAAACACAAATAATTTTTTGTTACTTATGCCAATAAAGAATTTGTTTAAAAAAAAAAAAAATTAATTTCGTCAAAAGAGCCTTTATTAAGGTTATATATTCATAGTACAACGGTTTTGTACCTGCTCTATTCTACCCCGCCCCAAACCAGTAATTGAATTTAAATGGCCAATTTGAGAGCCCCATCTTAGATATTTTGGCAATAAAAGGATGCTAACGTCCAAATTTCTATGTTCTAGTGTAATTTGCTATTAGCAATCGGAGATATCCATACTCCATTAAGCCACACAAACATTAAAAAACCTTATGTCATAATTGATCATAAAGGTTATCAAAATTATGTTTATTGATGATGTAAGTAAATTTCGATTCTTACGAACCTCCCTCGACATAACCATAGCATGATACCGCGACCATTGAACAGTGGTGAAAAAGATGAAGGAACGATAAGTGAGATTCCTTTCTCCTTAATATTATAAATACCTGAAACAAATTGTAAATAATTAATTAGATTAGAAGAAAAGGTTATGAGGATACAGCAATAAACTATCTGATCTGGCGAGCTCCAGCTAGGCTTGGCATGTGGTACTTGTATATGTAAATAGTATATGTAATTTTGTTATGAAATAACTTTTTTTACATCAAAAGTTGGCGCATTTAATAAGCTTTCTAATGATACATGATGTCAAATATCTTATGCTCAGTGTCTGTTTGTAAACAATAAAAAGAGACTGTACATTGTTTTTTTTTTACCCATTATAAAGAAAACAAATTAAAGTATGACATACTGCCTTTTTATAAAAAATACCTGGTTTGTCCCGCTGTCACTTAGAAGCAACCACTCAGTTATTAGTGATCTACTTATATTGTTTTGTTAAATTCTTTAAATAATATTTTTATTAAAACCACCATGGAACAGTATACCCTGCATGAATACACAGACATGCTGCTAATTTACGGTGAGACTCACAAAAACGCCAGGGAAGCAGCACGTAAATATGCCCGGCAATATCCTAATCGGCGTCACCCATCCCACCAAATCTTTCCATCTATTGAAAGAAGATGCTGTACAACGGGAAACCTTGCACCAACCGGCCGTCGTGAAATACTTTTGCCAGCTGCAGTTGACAATGAAGAGGCTGTTCTAGAGTATTTTAACAACAATTGAAGATCCAGTCTTACGAGAGCTTCTAGAGCATTAGATATTTCAACAGCCACAGTTCAGAGAGTTTTGAAAAACAATGAGTTTTACCCGTACCACGACACCCCGGTACAAGAACTGATGGATGCCAACTTTCCAAGTAGACCGAACTTTTGTAATTGGTTCCTCCAAAGTAATATAGCACAAAAGACAAAAGGTTTTATGGACCGATGAGTTTACTTTTACCCGAACCGGGGGTGTAAATTTCCACAACACCCATACGTGGGCAATTCAAAATCCACAATTTTTTTTTTATTGAATGACTTTTGAAATATTTTTGATCTTTTCGCAGCTAAACTTTAAGTAAACAATGCAAACATTGTATCATTAGAAAGCTTATTAAATGTGCCAACTTTTGATGTAAAAAAAGTTATTTCATAACCATCCAAATTCAAAAGTTATGGCAGCTCAAAGTTACATCATTACTTTTGATAAAATTAAATATTCATTTTTAGTAGCATGTATCACATTGAAAACAACCCCGATTCGATCAAACAAATAGTGAATTGTAATGTAAACTTATTCCTCTTTCGAATGCCGTAAACTGCATATTATTATCTTTTTTAGTTGCTGAGTTATTACGCAATCTCAGGATATAAATTAAATTATCGATAAAATCGATATCTCGAAAAGTAAGGTCGATAGACCATGGGTTAATAGGACATTTTTTGCTGGAAATTCGATGAAGTATCTCCCCCTTTTCTGTTTCTGTGCTTAGCTGAAACACCCTGTATAATACACATATATTTGGACATAATCCCATGTTTAATATTATCTTTATTTAATAAAGCTCCCTCGAGTCAAATATTGTGGTCCGACAGTCCGACAGGCAAATGAAATTGTTGATTGGACCTGTTTCGACTTCTAGTGGGGCCACATTTATTTTTATTTAATATATGAAATGTGCGCAGATAGTCTAAAATTAATATGACACTATCTGTGCCTACTTTTAACAAACCATCCAAATATAAATTGGGTGAGCACTTTCAAAGATATACTCGTAGTTGCTAATAGAAAACAAATTTTTGTGCACAAGTGGGTTTATAGGCTAATTATGATTTACCATTCAAATTTAATTACCTATAATCCAAACAAATAATTTTAAAATTGGAAAAGTCTCTATTGTCTGAGACGGTTTTTTAGGGATTTTTTAATTTGGAAACAAAAAGGTCTTTTTTAATTGCTATTTATTTATTTCCCACCTACTGCACTACTTTATTAATCCTGCTAGGCAGGAATTAAAAAATGTTTAATAATAATTAAATGTAACTAATTGGAAACGAACCTGGAACAAATAATATATTGAATACATGGATGAAGTAATTATTTGTATATAAGAAAATTTGGTAAGAGCTGTATTGAAAATTTAAATATTACTTATTCTTACTTCATAGTATTTAACTCTGGATACAAAAGATTTTTTTGTATAAAGTATGCTCCTTGAAACTATTGGTAAATATTTAACAAAATATCCATAAAACTGCTGAACCGATAAGAAATATCATCAAACCATACAAAACAAAATCTCGGTACATCTTAAATGTGCCGAGAATTACTGCTGATGAATTTTTCCAATGTTCATGATGTATATTGTTCATTTGCCAATAAAAACAAATTTAGTTAAATATATACTTACTGTGTCGCATAAATCTAATACTTTTAAAACGAAATAGAGCAAGCCAAGATCATGGACCTAAAAAGAAAGAAAAATAAAATAAAATTATAAATATGTTAACCAAATATCTGACAAGTCCAATAAACTATTAGATTTGTAAACTATTGATATATTGATAAATAATATCGACTCACAGCTAGGTAGAAAGGCGATCCAAAATCATCAGGTGTACATACATCGTTTAAGTAAGTCGACCATACTAGAGGAGAAAACGACTGGAAACAATCAACAATCAATCATTTTATTACCTCACTTTTTATGATGTTAATGAAGATAAAAAAATCGTTGGGAAGTACTGCTTGTATCCATGTAATCTTTAGGGTTTCATAGGTTACATGTTATATTATGAAATATTTTTTTTTTTATTTCCCCATCCTTCTTCATATGAAAGTAAAACAAGTAAGGCACGCTTCATGTAAGTACGTGAGGCGATAATCGCCGTTTCTGTACGATTAAATTAAAATTATAATTGTAAAATATTAATAGTTGCATATTCCTTTTCTACACGTCAAGACCTTTAAATTGATGTATAACATCTCATGGTGACTAAAAACGTTTTTAGTCGCCCGCCATATTGGCCGCCATCTTGAAAATATTAAGTGGAAATTGTAATAGGTGCATATTCTTTGTCTATACTTTAAGACCTTTAAATTGATGTGTAACATATCATAGTGAATAAACATTTTTTTTAGTCGCCCGCCATCTTGAAAATATTAAGTGTAAAAATTTAATAGTTGCATATTCTTTTTCTACACTTCAAAACCTTTAAATTGATGTAGAACATATGTCATGGTGACTAAAAACTTTTTTTAATCGCCCACCATATTGGCCTATCTTAAAAAAATTAAGTGTGAAAACTCAAAAAAGTGTACACTTGTCACAAATGCCGAGATGCACATGTGTGCCGAATTTCATGTTCCTAGCTATAGCGGCTTATGAATTGAAGCATGCCAACGGACAGACAAACAGATAGACTGATAGCCGTTGTATAAGGTACCTTTTCGTACTTCGTATAGCAACCTAAAAAGTTAAATTTTTTTGACCCAAAAATTTTTTTTTTGTAATTTTTAAGTGGGGTGTCATTGTGAAGATATTGAAATACAGATCACAGATGAGAAAGTAAAGACTACAAATAATTACGAAAATGCATAGTATTTGATTTATAACATTACCATTAATACTAGTTTGCTGCAGAAAACAACTTGTATGAGATTGTAGATCCGCATTATATTCTTGAGATTGTAGGCCGGTCTGTTTTCCATGTACTTATGTAGTACCTTTACAAGGATCAGGTACATGACTGATAATAACGGACCCGTCCATGGGTATCTCACCAGTAAACGATCACCAAATACCTCTGTTGCAGAACAAAAAAAAAAAATTAATAAAATTAATATATTATGTTGAGGGTGAACAATTATATTTTAACTGTTAACCGAGCACGCATTAAGACGCAGGTGTCGCAGGGGAGGGCAGCACAGTTTTTTAAACCCCAGAAATATATGAATCGAGAGCAGGACAGGGCATAATAATACAACCAAGGTGTTTAGAGAGACCTTTATAGTTTATAGAGACACCTTGGGACAATTTGGGACACGTGGCCTACCCGACGCTAGTGGATATGGAGTCTCAATTCGCGAGATCTCGTATATTACTGCGGTTCAAAAAAATACTGATAAATAAATCTGTGCTGCTCTGCGTTACCTTCGTCACATGCTTACAGCGTCACTGCCGTACGCAAGGCCAAGTTCCAGTAAGCATGCAGTGTGTATTTTTCCTTGAACCAATTCACCCGGTTTTTCTCACCCTAATATTTTAGCTTCCTCTTACGATGGGCTTTTGAATTTTAAAACATAGGCCTAAGTAGCTTAGTAAAAACTTACAACAGGGGTGTTTAAAATTCGTATACCTCCATCGGTTGTACCTTAGTTGGTGGCACATTATTGGCTATGATCTGTCATAGCATCCTCAATTATTAACCGATTTTATTTCACGTGACAACCTTTTTAAAAGTTTGTTATTTGTGTTGCATATACCATTTGAAAGGCCTTTATTTGTACTTTAAGGCTATGTCATTTGTTTATTTTTAAAAAATTGGTACATGTAAATTTGTACCAATTTGTATTATATACAAATCCTCCTGGTCGGGTATTGTTTTGACAATTAATCTGATGTCAGTTTTCCTTTGTGTAAGTAAAAATTTATCCTTTTCTTCACTTTTTTGTGCCTATATAATTTTTCTACATTTACAAATTTCTAATCCATCCTGTGCCTCGTAAAAATCAAAGACCCTCGTTGCTAAAGAAATTATTCCAGCAAAAAGGAATGATACCCTCAAAAAAAAAAAAAAAAAACGTGAAAAAAGGGCCAAGTTCCAGACCCTCTCCCAAAATAGTCAGCCTATGAAAGTCGTGTTATCTACTTTTTGTCCAAGTCTGCTCTTTTTATAGTATATAACTTCACTTTGTTCCGATTTTCATGAGCAAGACTGATCTTTTCTATTATTGCGTAACAATTGACCTGTTTCTGAATAAAAAAACATCAAACAAACATTAACAAAAATTGAAACATCAAACAAAAATTTGCTCATATTTTGCCAATAAATAGCTAAGTATAGTTTATAATTTATATTTTAATTCCCAACATACTATTATTTTTAGGGTCCGTAGGCAAAACCAAGGACCCTTATATTTTCGTGCGTGTGTCGTTCCGTCCGTCCGGTCGCCTGCTCTCACAGCTACACCTTTCGTCTGATCACTTTGAAATTTGGCATGTATGTGTCTTGTACCTCATATTTTAAAAATATAGCGACTTAAAAAAAATCATTTTCAAAAAAATTAGGGTAAACAAACTTAAGGATTAACATTTTTTTTATTTTTTTTCGACACCGTGAGGGGTATCATATAAAAGGGTACGTTGAGCTGATTACAAAAATATATAATTCTTTGGTTATAACTTTGATAGGGCGAGCGTAGGCGAGTTTGAAGCGGCTGTGAAATGTGTCTCCCCCCCCCCCCCTCTATCTCGCTTATGTGAAGTGCAAAAAATCTGAAATAATTCCTGAACATTCTTCGACCAAAAGTAAAGATACCACTTTTTGGAAATTTCCAAAAAAATTATTTTATTTTTTATTGACAAACTTTTTTTATAATTATGGTCTTTTCAATGTATTTATATGGTTGTAGTCCGGTGCAGTGGCAAAAAAATACTTTATCAGAAGTTTGTTTATGTGTTTTGAGAATATCAGACCCATAGGATAGTTCAAAGTAAGCTTTTTAGCATTTTAAATAACACCATCAATAGGGTACTACTTAAACTATACAGTGTGGCAAACAGGCCCTCGCTATGTGCTGACTAGCACACACTTGACCTGTTTATTTATATTTTATTTTCCACTTAGATTATGATTTATTTTGATTTTTTATATTATCATCATTACACTTTTATATTGTTACTTATTTTACATTTTAAATATTTATATAATATTTTGTTTCTAATTTTTTAATATAAAATATCAAAAGCAACTTCTACAGTCAGCTTATACTTTGTTCGATAAAGTTTTGACACTGTCTTACATACATGAAATTAATACTAGAATACCTAACTTTCAAACTAGGCGCTTATTCCTTGTTATGAGTCATTCTGACTCACTTTCTGAAAAATCAAAGATTTTATGACTATTATTTCAAATATCATGATTAACAATTACTAATGAGGTAAGGTGAATATATTTAAATAAATATAACTATATTTAACTTAACTGTTTGTTCATTTAATTAACAATAGAATACTTATCTTTCAAACTAGGCGCTTATTCCGTATCATGATTCATTCTGACTCACTTACTGAAAAATCAAAGATTTTTATGATTGTTGTTTCAAATATCATGATTAACAGTTACTGATGAGATAATGGGATCATATTATTTGAATAAATATAACTATATTTAACTTAAATATTTGGTAATTTATAGGCGATATTATCTGCATCTCACTGAAAAAAAATTATGTGTATTACTTAACATAAGTCAAACTGACCCACTGATGTTTACTAAAACTTTCCTAGAGAGGAAGTGCGTTATGCCCTGATGAAGATTGGAAGCCAAGTGTTTGGTGATAGCATTCCTGACAGGAGTCTCTCCCTCTAGTGGCAGATTAGATAATTAAATTTTAGTTCATAAGTGAGTCAAAATGACTCATGATAGGTATTGTAGTGTTAATATTTTATATTGATAGTTATAAATGTGTTTGTATTTTCATTAATATTGATCATTATACTTTTTTACTTCCTTAAATTGTATGCTTTATTTATTCTAAATACACTGTTAAATCTAAAACGAGTAAAAATTACTTCCTGTTAGTAATAATGAAGGTTTTTCATAAGTAAGTATTCTAAGGTTAAGTAAAATTACTGATTATAAACAATTTATCTATTTACAAAAAAATTATATATTGAGATTACCCTGTAGTGTTAGGGGTTTAGGTATTACAGCTGGCGGCTCCATGGTAGGAATTCAGTAAGGTCAGTAGTTGTGTACTGGTTGCATACTAGAACACTAAACTTCAATTAATGCAGGGAATTTCTCACGCCTTTGTCTTCCATGTTTCTGTCGACTAAATATTCTCGACAACATAATATGTATAATATAAAAATAAAATGTATAAATAAACAAAAGAAAAGCAACTGCATAGTTTCAGTGAGAAATAATGTCAATATTTAAATTTAAATATGATAATGTAACGTTAAATAAAAATTAAATGGTGTCTAACTATATTGGAGGGGGTTCCCGATGGCTCATGGCTACCGTCTATGCCCTTTTTCTAGTTTAAAATAAACTAAATTTTTGAAACTCTACTTTGTACGTTGAAACAGGGCATTGTGACATGGGGCTCCGCAATGAGGGGAATCGGCCGGCAAGGTGCGAGTGGCAGGGCAAGTGTGTAGTCGGATCTTTCGATTTCGCCTTGTTTATCGCTTCGCTCACATTGAAAGTGGTTTTTTCGGACGAATCAAAGGCTTGTATCGACGAGGCGAACACTCGGCGAGCGTGAAAACGGTGAATGACCAAGAGAAACACGAGCACAAATGTGTAAGTGCGCTAAAATAAATGTTGGCTTAAAAGCAAGTTTTTAGTAGCTGTATCAGTGTTAAATAATACGTTTATATTTTGTTATAGTGAAAATGTTCTCTATTCGATTTAATATTGACACAGAGGAATTTTATTCCAAAACTAGGTGTAAGGTATTAAGATCCAGAACTGCTAACTCCGGATCTTATTGCTATTTCTTAATCTAAACAAATTTACGTAAATAAAGGAGCAAAATTCAGGAATTGTCAAAAAAAAAATAAAAAAAATAAATGCATGTAATTAACTATTTAATTTTCTCTTTTCTCTGTATATAATTCGTAACGTAGAATCTTGTATACTCAATGGTAATAACCAACAGCACTATGTTTCCAATTGTTGTATATTGATGCTGTCACTTTGGTTGTCATGTCAAAAAGAGTTTGTTATTGTTGTTATGGAATAAACATTCTTGTTAATCTTGTAATACATTTACTACATTTGGCGACGAGGATGTCAAAGAAAAGTAAAAAGAAGCAAGAAAAAGAAGCTGTTCACACTCCTGGGGAGCAGAGTGAACAAAGAACAAAATCATCGCGGAGACGGGTCCAGGTGATTGACAGTTCAAGCGATAACGGAACGGAAGGCGAGAACAACGAATTGGGAGACATTGAAGGTACAAATTTGTCTTTTAAATCCTTAAATAACTCAAATGGTTTGTGTTGCGATACATTTAAAGGTCCTTGTAGAAAACAAAACTCTCCAATAGCGATTTTGAAAAACTTCAAATTTGACAAGTTTAATCCTGCTGAAGAGGAATGGGAGCATTACATCTCGAGATTCGAAACTGAGCTATTATTATTTGGGGTGGAGGGGGACGAGTTTGATAAATCAAAGGCAATACTGCTATTATCTAAGGTGGGTCCGTTCTGTTATAAGGTTCTTGTGGACAATTTTAAACCCACAAACGTAAACAATGTGGCATTCAATGATTTGAAAAATGTCTTGGATAGATTGTATGCCAAAACTGTTTTAATACAGAGTGAACGACGTGAGTTTACTTTAAGTATAAGAGACAGTTCTCAAACAATAGCGCAATATGTTAATAGTCTTAGGGCAATTGCAAACCGTTGCGATTTCGGAAACACGCTAGAAGAAAGTTGTTCGTGGGTATTAATAATACTGATTGGCAGCGAGAGCTTATAAAAACTTTCCCCACAAATGCAGCCCTTTTAAAAGAGGTTGAAGCTGCCGCTATCCATTTGGAGAGTGTGTCTCTACAACATAAACGGTTAAAGGAACTTGAGGAGTTACCTAAGATTAGAATTGGTGAGTCTGATTCGGGAAAAACTAACAATGTTACATTTAAAAACAAAGAAAAAATCAAAGATGAAAGTAGTTACAAATTGAAAAGAAACATTCAGCATCCGAGGATTTTGGAGAAAGGAAAAGACTGTTTCTCCTGTGGGTTGTTTCGGCATAAGAGCGGAGAACAATGTAAAGCGCTAGGTGAAAAGTGCCTAGCTTGTGGTAGGGAAAATCATTATGCAAGGGTGTGCTTGTTTAATGGTAGGGCTATAGTTAAGGGTAGTGATAAAGGAAGGGTTAGGAAATTACAATCAAACCAAACAGACAACGATACTGATTCAGATGACGAGGAAACTGTAAGAACATTGGGCAGGCCGAACCTAAAGGCGAGCAAAGTCATGTTGGACGTTAGGTTAAATGGAAAGCCTGTGCAAATGCTATATGATCCTGGCGCAGTGAAAACAGTTATCAGCGAGGCTACTTGGCAAGCTATTGGGGCCCCAAAATTATCAACATCCACAAATTTAATTGCCTATACAGGTGTACCAATAAAAACTTTAGGAAAAACTAATGTGAGAGTTAGTGCATTCGGTAAATTAAAATATTTAAGTGTAACAGTAATTAAAGAAAACGATGTACCACTCTTTGGGTTGGATTGGGTCTTGGAATTTCAGCTACCGCTACCAAACGGTGCTAAGTTGTGCACAGTTAAACAGCCTAAATTGGAAAATAAAAACGGTTTAGAAGGCATATTAAAAGAATTTGATGAGCTTTTTAAGGACGAACTAGGAACAATAACCGGGTATAAAGCTAAAATACATCTTTCAGACTTGGCTAAACAAATCATAAACAAGGTGAGACCAGTTCCTCTCGCTCTTAGAGAACCAGTGGAAAAAGAGATAAAGAGATTGGTCGATATAGGAGTTCTTGAATCTGTTGACCCAACAGAGGTTCCTTTAAAATGGGCATCACCCATAGTGACGGTGGTTAAACCCAGCGGTAAAGTCCGTATTTGTGGGGACTTTAAAGTATCAATCAACCCGTTTACAATTTTAGAAAAATATCCGCTACCTAGATTCGAGGAAATGACCGCAGCATTAAGTGGAGGTCGCTATTACACTGTGATAGATTTAAAGGATGCTTATTTGCAACTTCTGGTTGATGAGGAAAGCCGAGATTTACTTACGATAACCACACATGTGGGGTATTACAGATATCGCAGACTACCGTTTGGGGTTAACTTTGCGCCTTCACTGTTCCAACGAACAATGGATCAAATTCTTAAGGGTATACCTGGGGTATCATGTTTTCTAGATGATATAAATATACAAGGAAGAACGGCCCTAGAACATAATACAAGGCTACTCGAGGTTTTACGGAGGTTAAAATCATGTGGTATCAAAATACAAAAGGAAAAATGCAAATGGATGGAAAAGCAGGTTACATATTTAGGACCTAGAATCGATGTTAATGGTAAACACCCAACTGATGAACATATATTAGCAATAAAGAACACGAAAACCCCTCAGAATGTTTCGGAACTAAAATCGTTTTTAGGAGCTATAAATTATTATTCTAGGTTTGTTCCTCATTTGCAAAGTCAATGTGCACCCCTCCATAGTTTAACTAAAAAGAATGTAAAGTGGGTTTGGACAAAGCAGGAAGAAGAAGTTTTTATGGACTTGAAAAATTGTCTCACCTCCTCTAAAACTCTTGTACATTTCGATCGTGATCGTCCAATGGTCCTGAGCTGTGATGCGAGCGGAGTAGGTTTAGGAGCGGTTTTATTTCACAGATACGATGACAATTCTGAAAATCCTATAGCTTACGCTTCTAGGAAATTAACTGACTCGGAATCTAGGTATTCTACAATCGAGAAAGAAGCATTAGCAATTGTTTTTGGTGTTTCGAAATTCAATCATTATCTCTTCGGAACAAAATTTATAATCAAAACTGATCACAGACCATTGGAGTTTATTTTGGGATCTACTAAGCAAATCTCCAATACTACAAACAATCGGATTTCAAGATGGGCTCTTACATTATCAGCTTACGCTTACAATATAGAGTACACTAAGGGAATAGAGAACGCACCAGCAGATGTCCTGTCAAGGCTGCCGTTGAATTCAAAACAGGCTTCGGAGGCAGAAGAAACAGGTCGATTAGATGAAGGGCATCTATTTCACCTTAGACTGCCAGATCTTCTGGTCACAAAGAAATCATTACAAAAAGCTACAAAGGATGACGGGATTTTGGTTAAGGTGATTAATTATATAAAGTCTGGATGGCCAGCATCCAAGCAAGGCCTTGATGCTTCAATGTGGACCTATTTCGAAAAACAAGAAGAAATTTCATATGAAGAAGATATTCTTATTTGGTCCGGTAGGTTGATAATACCATCTTCAATGCGGAAAAGAATTTTGAATATTCTTCACGAAGGACATCCAGGAGTCTCTGCAATGAAGTCTTCTGCAAAATTTTACATTTGGTGGCCTGCGATAGACCAAGAAATTGAGAGATTCGTCAGGGATTGTGCACCATGCCAACAAACACGTCATCGGGAACCAGAAAGTCCTCTCTTTTCTTGGACTGCGCCATCGCATCCTTGGAGAAGGCTTCACATCGATTATGCGGGTCCATTCCTAGGAAAGCATTGGCTTTTAATAGTTGACGCATATTCAAAATGGCTTGAGGTATTTCCGACAACAGGAACAACAACGTCACATACAATCAACCTGCTTAGAGAAACATTTGGTAGATTTGGATTGCCTGCAAGCATCGTATCGGACAATGGTCCGCAGTTCACATCGGTTGAGTTCCAAACGTTCTGCGAAGGAAACGGCATCAAACACATAAGAACATCACCTTACCATCCAAAGGCAAATGGATTAGCAGAAAGGTTTGTCAGGACATTCAAAGATAGAATGAAGGCATGCAAGAAGTCAGGTTTAGACAACAATACTGCGCTGCAACAGTTTCTGCTATCTTACCGCAATTCAGCAAATAGAGCCACCGGGAAATCACCTGCTGAGCTATTGTTATGGCGAAGGCTAATAACACGACTTGATTTGCTTAAACCAGATGTTAGAAGAAACATGGATGATGAGTTAGTAAGACAAAAAGTATACCATGACCAAAAGACACGAACGAGAGAATTTGATGAGGGGGAAGAGGTTTGGGTACTAAAGCCAGATGGTACGGGATATGAAGAGGGAGTTATTCTTCAAAGAACAGGTGACCTATCATATAAGGTTCTGGTGAACGGAGTAGAAAGAAGAAAGCATACGGATCAGCTGAGGACGAGAGCCAAAGCTTCGTAAAAGGGGAGGAAATGTTGTATATTGATGCTGTCACTTTGGTTGTCATGTCAAAAAGAGTTTGTTATTGTTGTTATGGAATAAACATTCTTGTTAATCTTGTAATACATTTACTACACCAATGATAAAGGTAAACTATTTCTTTTTGCCTGGCAGCCATGGTAAACAGCAAAAAGTGCCCATACGCCAAATAGAATAAACTGACCCTGAAAAAAATTATAATTTATGTGAATATGTTATATAGTTATCTGTCATGTCATGTTGACATATGTATTTTACTTGTTAAGTTTGTGGTAAATTTGCACTTGAGCACCCACTTATTTATTATTGTCCGATTGACTTCGAGTTTTTTTTTTAACTGTTCCTTTTTACATTTTAACAACAATTTACCTTGTACCGTGTCGATAAAATCAATAGTTTATTAAAAATAAAATATATATAAAATATCCACTCACGTACATACGGGAAATGTTGGGAAAGTAGGGGTTTTTAAGGGTGGGGGATTCACTCAGGATAGCTAAAAACCTTGGAATTGGATGCCAATTATAAAAAAAGACAGTATTCTTCGTAAATAAATGTTTTATAATGAAAAAAAAAATACCTCGTTAAAACACTTTTGTATACAAAGTGTGATGTTCCTTAGTCCCAAAACACATAGAACTGGATATCCCTTAGTCTAAAAAATTGTTAGATGATTAAGGGCAATAAACTCTCCTCTTTATATTCCTATGTCTTGATGACTATTAAGACAAAGGGATATTTAGTCTACTGTACATTGGGATTAAGGAACATCACACTTTTGTATACAAAAGTGTGATCTATAATTGATATGTAAATAACGATCTACAAGTAATAATCGATTAATCATATCAATTATACAATGTCTAGGAATTGCGTATGTATGCGAGTGTTCTTGTCTGCTGGATTTAAAAAAACGCAATTCATTCTTCTTTTTAAAGAAGAATCCGAATAATTGTTTTGATTACATGATGAGTTATAACATCGCGCCATCACAATTATACAATATGCATTGAATTATTTATATTATTCTATAATTTTATGTTACTATTATTTTGTGTTACGTGTCTATACCACCAGTTTTGATGTTTTAAGCTATGTTGAGTGAATCCCCCACTCTTAAAAACCCCTACTTTTCCAACATTTCCCGTATGTACGTGAGTGGATATTTTATATATTTTTTTAAAAAATAAGCTATTGATTTTATCGACACGGTACATGGTAAATAGTTGTTAAAACGTAAAAAGAAACAGTTTAAAAAAACCCGAAGTCAATCGGACAATTATAAGTAGTAAGTGGGTGCTCAAGTGCAAATTTACCAAGTTTGTTATAATAATTAAATCATTCTTATCTTAGGATTAACCATGAGATACACTTATTATTTAGAAGTTAAGTAGATTTTACATCTGGCGCTGCGAGACAAAAAAATAAACCATGCCAAGACCAAGAAGACAAGAATTAAATGAACATGAACATCTAGAAAATAATGAAAGTGACAAATTAAGACATTTTAAATTTGAAACTTTTCAAAACGAATTTGAAGAATGGGAAAATTATGAAGACAGATTCAAACTTCAAATTAAAATCTGTGGCATAACTAATGAAGAAAATGTTAGAGATCTATTGCTGTCTAAAATCGGTGCAGGCACATACAAGATCTTAGCCGACCATTTTAGACCAAACAAAGTAGGAGATCAATCCCTAAGTTCAATTCTGCCAGTGCTTCGAACATACTACAGCAAAGCATACTCTACTTTGGCTGAACGTGTAACATTTGGACGAAGGATTAGGGACAATGAAGAATCTGTCACCCAATATAACGTCTTGAGAAGACATACGGTTCAAATTCATCAGACGAACGGTTGAGAGATCAACTAGTTTTAGGCATAAACAACAATGTATGGCAAAAAGAATTGTTAAGAATGCATCCAGACACAAACTGCTCACTATTGCAAATTAAAAATTCAGTTTTAAATCTAGAAAGAGCTGACGAAGCCCAAATACTAATCACTGAAAATAATTCACCTACAAACAAACTTTCAAAGGCATCAAATAAACCGAAATTACATTTTAAACAAAAAAAAATAATTCGGGGAAAACAGTGTTTTAAATGCGGAGGCAGCTTACACGAGCTTAATGAACAATGTCCAACCAAAGGGAAATCATGCAGACTATGTTTGGGTAGAAATCATTTTTCAAAAGTGTGTTTAAAGGAAGGCAAAGCTTACATTACGAGCGGAAAACAGTACGAGACAAACAGAATACGACAATCAAGTAAGTCTTCATCTTCATGTTCTTATTCTTAAGAGGACGAAGACACAAAACCAACGAGGCCGGTCAGAATGCTAAAAGGAAGTGATAAAGTGATGTTGAAAGTAAGATTACAAGGCAAAAATGTAGACATGCTTTATGACCCCGGAGCAAGTGAATCAGTTATTAGTAAGACGATATGGAAAGTGATAGGTTCACCTCAATTAGAATCAGGACCCTAATTAATTGCATATACCGGACTTCAAATCCCCTCTCTCGGTCAAACTAAAATACAAGTTGAAGCATTTTTGGGAAAAAGACAATCTTACCAGTTATAGTTACAGAAGAAAATGACATCCCACTGTTTGGACTGGATTTGATATTAAAATTTAAATTACCGTTACCTCCGAGTGCCCGAATATGTAACAGTAGAATAGAAACAGAAAGTTTACAAAAAAAATCCAAAATAACTTGAAAACATTTTTATTAAATTTCCTGGTATATTCTCTCAGGGCTACAATGCACCTAAAAGACAATGCAAAACCATGTATATTTAAAGCAAGACCGGTACCCTTCGCATTAAGATCCAGAGTTGAAGAAGAAATACAGAGGTTACTAAAACAAGAAGTGATAGAACCTGTCGACCCTAACACAATGGCCGTAGAATGGGCTTTACCAGTGGTAATTATAATCAAACCAACAGGCAAAATCCGGATATGATTTTATAAGTCAGTATTAATAAACATATTCACAGTTTTCAACACCCCTTGCCAAAATTTAAAGACATTATGTCAAAGCTCCAAGGAGGAAAAGAATATTCTACAATAGACCTCCGTGACGCATATTTGCAGTTACAAGTCAAAGAAGAATCTCGTAAATATCTAATTGTTGCAACTCACTTGGCTATTTTCGATATAAAAGACTCCCGTTCGGTGTAAATTTTGCTCCTGCTGTCTTTCAGAATACTATGGATCATATTTTGACAGGACTACGGAGAACAGCTTGTTATTTGGACGACGTAATCGTTACAGGGAAGACACGTCAAGAACATCTGAAAAATCTTGAGGCAGTATTAAAGCGCTTAAATGATGCAGGCATAAGAGTCCAGTTAGAAAAATGTAAATTTTTAAAATCTGCAGTCAACTGTTTAGGACATGTAGTAGACTCCGAAGGAATCCATCCAACAAACGAACACCTAAAAGCTATCAAAGAAATGCCGCTACCTACAAACGCAAAAACATTACGATCATTTTTAGGCTCAATTAACTATTATCAAAAGTTTATACCAAATCTAGTGTTTGTGTTCACCACTTCATCGGCATTTAAAAAAAGGGGTAAAATGGTGCTGGACACAAAATGATACAGGCATAATACATAATTAACCAATTAAAAACAATTTTAACATCATCGGATACACTGGTTCACTTCAACCCTGAACTTCCATTAATCGTAACATCAGATGCTAGTGAAAATGGACTTGGAGCCGTTCTTAGTCACAGATTTCCTAACGGCCATGAGAGACCTGTTGCCTACTCTTCAAGAACTCTCTCACACGCAGAGAAGCGATACTCTGTAATTGATAGTGAAGCTTTAGGATTAGTGTATGCAGTAACGAAATTCCACCAATGGTTATACGGTCAAAAATTTATACGAACCACAAGCCTCTTGTGAGATTGTTTGGGGAACACTGTGAACTACCAAAAATGACAGCCAAAAGATTATCGCGTTGGGCAGTTACTTTAAGGTCATATTGCTATGAAATCCAATACATTCGAGGTTCAGACAATGCAGCAGCAGAAATATTATCACGCCTTCCAATCAGAGACACTGAAATCATAAGTAAAACATATAAAACAATTAAGACTGGAGGATATCGCTGTTACTCGAAAAGAACTACATAAACAAACCCTAGCGGACAAACTTTTAGCACAAATAATTGGATTCTTAGAGAATGGTTGGCCAAACAAAAAACAGCTTTCAGAAGAATTGAATCAGTTCTATGATAAAAGGTCAGAGCTTTCATTTGAAGTTAAGACACTACTTTGGAAAGGACGTATTGTTATTCTCAAAGTATTGCGTCACGGTATTTTAAAAATCCTTCGCGAAGGACATCCAGGCATTGCAGCAATGCGATCCTACGCACGATTCCACGTGTGGTGGCCTAATATGGACGAAGAAATTGAAAAACATGTTAAATATTGCAAACTTTGTCAAGAAAATCGGGCCAGTGATCAGAATCTACCGCTGTACTCGTGGACGATACCAGCAGAACCTTGGACTAGAGTTCATATAGACTTCGCTGGACCCTTTGAAAAAAACTATTGGCTAGTTTTAGTCGATGCTACATCGAAATGGCTTGAAGTGGTTCCCATGACTCAAATAACAACAAGGAAAACTATAAACATTCTGTAAGACATTGTTGCAAGATTTGGATTCCCAAAATTACTCATCTCCGATAACGGTCCTCAATTTACTTCAAATTATTTTAAGTCTTACTGCCAAGAAAATAATATAGTACACATAACATCTACTCCTTATCACCCACGAACGAACAGATTAGCTGTACGCTCATTCCGAACATTTAAAAGAAGATTCAGTGCTTCAAAATTTGATAAAGAAGAGTTAACCATAAGACTCAAAATTTCTCATGACTTACACGTCGGCAATACACAAGACAATTAACAGATCTCCGGCTGAAGTATTACTGGGTCGACAATTAAAAACTAAACTATCGCTCTTATAACCAGATATATGACAAGAGATACCGAAACAGCCTCAACAAACCAAAAGTTGTACCACGATAAAGGTAAGAAATGGAAGGACATTAGAGAAGGGGAGGAAGTTTGGGTAGACAAGCCAACTGAAAGAGGATGTGAAAAAGGAATTATTACTAAAGTAACAGGCCCACTTTCTTATGTAGTTGAAGTCCGAGGTTAACAAGTAACTGCGACACCGCTCTGTGCCCCCATGGGAGGGGAGGAATGTTATATAGTTATCTGTCATGTGATCTTGGCATGACATATGTATTTTACTTGTTAAGTTTGTTATAATAATTAAATCATTCTTATCTTAGGATTAACCATGAGATACACTTATTATTTAGAAGTTAAGTAGATTTTACAGAATACACATCTAGTACCAATAACAAATGACAACAGCAAGTTTACATCTCATATGAACAACACATGTCAACTCAAGTTTACATCTAACAAAACATATGACATCAGCAAGTATTATATACTTCTAATACCAACAATACATGTCAACTCCAAGTTTACCTCTAATATACAAGTTATGTTACTTGCTTTTGGTATATACTAAAAATAAATTTTTTTTTCAGTAAAGAACGACACGAATTTAAATTCGATAATATCTAATATAATTAATTTATGATTAAACATACATATAAAACGTGTTAAAAGGTGATTGTTTACATTCAGTTTATAATTTTTAGCTAAATCAGTTTTAATTTTATCAATATCTCAGAAACTTTATTTGTTCCAGAAAAACATGGTTAACTTTATTTTTATAAATGGACTGATTTTTTTTCTTCTTCTTTTTCACGTTCTTTTCAAATGTGTTCGGGGGCTAACACATCATTTTTCTTGATTTCGCCTCAAGGCAAGGTATGCTTTTTTTCTCATCATTCATCAAGTTTAATCGGATTCAGTCCAGTAGTTTAGGCTATTTACATGTGCACACAATACGGTAAATATGTCGTATCTGACCCACTTTGTCCAAATAACTATTACGATGAAGGGATTAGTCTAATGTACATTGGGACAAAGGAATATCACACGTTTGTATATAAAAGTGTGATATTCCTTTGTCCCAATGTACATTAGTCTGCATAAATATCCCTTTATCGTAATAGTTATTTAGACAAAGTGGGTCGGTTACGGCATGTTTACCCAAAATACAGACAGCCTATGATAGACGGATATTTTTAGGGTCCGTAGGCAAAACCAAGGACCCTTATATTTTCCTGCGTGTGTCTGTCAGTCCGTCCTCTCGCGTGCTCTCACGGCTACACCTTTAGTCCGATCACTTTGAAATTTGGCATGTATGTGTCTTGTACCTGCCCACATATTTTATAAAAATAGCGACTTAAAAAAAAAAAAAATTCTGAAAAATTAGGGTAAAAAAACTTAAGGGTTAAATTTTTTTTATTTTTTTTCGACATCGTGAGGGGTATCATATAAAAGGGTACGTCGAGCTGATTACAAAAATATATAATTCTTTGGTTATAACTTTGATAGGGCTAGCGTAGGCGAGTTTGAAGCGGGTTTAAAACGTGCCCCCCCCCCCCCCCCCCCCCCTCTATCTCGCTTATGTGAAGTGCAAAAAATCTGAAATAATTCCTGAACATTCTTCGACCAAAAGTAAAGATACCACTTTTTAGAAATTTCGGAAAAAATATTTTATTTTTTATTGACAAACTTTTATTTATAATTATGGTCTTTTCAATGTATTTATATGATTGTAGTCCGGTTCAGTGGCAAAAAAATACTTTATCAGATTGTGTTTTGAGAATATCAGACCTTAAGAATGGTTCAAAGTAAGCTTTTTAGCATTATAAAAAAACACTGTTTATACACTTTACAGTTAAACACTATATAGTGTGGCCTACGGACCCTCGCTGTGTGCTGACTAGCACACACTTGACCTGTTTATTTATAACTCCTTTTTTGAATCCTGAAATACTCTATCATTATCTTAGAATCTCAACACTTCCTCTCTATATACTATGTGTCGTGGGCTGTCACGTCTAATTTATTTAGTTTATTTTAATTATTCATTTCTTTTATTTATTATGTTAAAGTCATAATCGTTTTATAATTACCCGTTGTAATAAATTCTTTTATCTACGATTGATACGAAATATAAACATTATATCTCTGTTTAGATGCGTAGAAATTAATTATTTACGTACTTGTATTCATTGCGCATGCGCGTCTCATAGTTCTGAAGAATTCTTCTTCTTTACCACGCTAGCGTGGTAAAGAAGAGGAATTCTTCAGCTTTTTTTTTTTTTTAAATTTATTAGAAAATTGCAACTACATAATTTTACATGTTATAAGCAATATTGATATGTGTTTTTACAATGACTTGAGTGACTTGAAGTGAGGAACTGTCCATTAACAGTACTCACAGATACTAGCTTGAATTAATACAATTGATACAACATATGTTTAGAAGTTAAGCATTGTTTAATAAATCACGTGGCCACTGCCTCTTTAGACGTCGAGGAGGATTTCCAGGAATGAATGGTAATGACAGGTTGTGAATTAAAGGATTGGGGTGTTGGGATATGGAGTCATGGAAGGATTTATATCGGGATATGGCTAGTTCATGGACGAAAGGGACTTTAAGGTCGTTGTGAAGGGTGAAGTTTGAAACATACAAAGGAGCGTGGACTATTCTTCTTAGGATTTTGGACTGTAGGGACTGGATACGATAGGAGTTGGAACGCTTGGTGCAACCCCAAAGTTCAATACCGTATGACCATAAGGGCTTAATTATTGTGTTATAAATGAGTAATTTGTTGTGTGCTGAGTTTAGATGTATGGTGTAGAAGTCTGTGTAAAAGTTTGTAGCGTCTGTTGCAGTCTTGTCGTTTAAGTTTAGTGTGGTGTGCCCAGGTCAATCGCCGGATCAAGTGTAAACCAAGGTAGCGGACGGAACTAGAGTGAGGGATAGGGATTTGGTTTAGGGTTACTGGCTCACATATGCCATGTCTCAAACTAAACGTTACATGGACACTTTTGTTTTTATTCATTTTGAGTCTCCACTTCTTGAGCCAAGTTTCCAGAAGTAAGAGGTGTTCCTGAACTTGTTCAGATGCTATTATAGGTGATATGTTAGATGATAAAATGCACTTATCATCTGCAAAGGAAGCTAAAGTGGTGCTAGGATGTTCAGGGATGTCGGAGGTGAAAATGGTATACAGGATTGGACCTAGGATGCTTCCTTGGGGTACACCTTCAGCTTTACGCACGATTAGCGAGTTTGATTACATTTAACAAAACTAATTTGCTATTATTTTATTAAAGTAACTGTTTATATCGAGATTTTAGTGAAAACAATGAATGAATCAAGTGGCTTTGACGAAAATGTAGAGAATAATACTCCTCCAGAAATAATTAATTCGGCAAAAAATACAACTCAAGATTAATGCCATCTTTATCAGGAGAAGAGATACGAACTTACATTTAGGAAGTTTATTTTTTTCTGTATTTATTATTTAAATCTAACAATCGTAGATAAAGTACGGTACGCAACTCATGCGAAAACGGCATTTTGCATTGCTGGTGGTTTGACTACCCTCGCTGTCGCTCGGGTGCAAACTCTACACTCGCATGCAAAATGCTACTTTCCGCACTCGACGCGTAATGTACTATTACAAGAAATAAACGGATTATCAGTCTTCATAATAATTGATTTGTATATTATATTAGGTTCCTCTCGCGCAGCCAAGTTAGAGCTCAACGGCAGCGGCAGTAAAAGAATCAAGAGATAAGTATGAATTATAATTCAATATCATTATGAGTTTAAATTCTTCAAAGGAAAAAGATAATACTGAGGCAAGCTCAGCTCGATCCTTGAGAAGGCATCGAGTGCTCTCTGAAAAGGGGTTTGCGAATTTAGTTTAAGAAAAGACGAGTCTTTTCAGTAAGGTAACGAGACAGGCAGACTCAAGAAAGAAATCCGGGTAAATATATGCACTTGTTCACCCACTTATTTATAATTGTCCGATTGACTTTGGGTTTTTTTTTTTTTTTTTTTTTTTTTTTTTTAACTGTTCCTTTTTACAATTTAACAACTTTTAACCTGGTACCGTTTCGATAAAATTATATAGTTTTTTTTTTTTTTTAAATATCCACTCACGTACATACGGGAAATGTTGGGAACATAGGGGTTTTAAAGGGTGGGGGATTCACTCAGGATAGCTAAAAACCTTGGGATTGGATGCCAATGATAAAAAAAGACAAAACAAAAATCTTCGTAAATAAATGTTATATAATGAAAAAAATACATCTTTAAAACACTTTCGAAAAATCTTCGTCGGCCATTATTGAAGCGAGCTTCTTACATTCAACGAAATATGCATCTTGTCTGTCTGTCTGTCTGTGTGTAACGTTTACGTGTCCGACGATAACTTGTCGGATAGCGTGATCCGTCCAAGAGTTCGCGCGCAACGCTCGCGTAAACGAGAGGTTCAAAAATTAAATTGGAATTTCAGTACGGGAAAAAATTCTATCATCATCTATTCGATGAGACGAACATTTTTTTTCAATTTGATACATGCAGTAGTTTTTTTGTGGCAAAGTGATACAATTTATAATAATTGAAAAGGAGATGTGTGGTTAGAGGAATAGTAAGAATGCCCTTACTACTAGCCGCTGTACTACTACTATACCCATTATCTATCAACTCATCATGATTCATGATTATCTATTTTTTCAATATTCAATACATATTTATTACTATACGCTCGCTTCAATGATAGAGCCACGCGATGCCTAGTAATAGTTTAAAAGCTATTCCGGGTGGTTAAGATTCTTATAGTCGTGTTGTGGGTAGATTTGTTTAGGAAGTAAAGCTTTGTACCGAGTACCCCCACTCTACCCCACACTACCCTCTTCCACTTATCTTCAACTATGACATTCATCATGATTAACAAATTTCAATATTCAGTATTTTATTGCATTACGCTCGCTTCAATGATAGAGCCACGCGATGCCTAGTATACAATGTTATCAGTAGATAACAGTGACTATCGATATATTAGGAGAATATATATCGATATCACAAACGTAAGTGATTGAAAAGGCATCAGTTTTGTAGCGGTAGATTTAAGACTCGTCACACCAAGAATTCTGCTTCTGTTTCTGTTATGCTCTGTCACAGTCTTTCTGCTCAAATCCCGGTCCTCAAATCTTCAGCATTTTTGTATACAAAAGTGTGATTTTCCTTAGTCCTGAAGCACATAGAACTGGATATCCCTTAGTCCTAAAAGATTGTTAGACTAAGGGGTAATAAACTCTCCTCTTTATATTCCTTTGTCTTCATGACTATTAAGACAAAGGGATATTCAGTCTTCATGTAGAGATAACTTTGTAGACCCATGTCACCAAACATATCTTAGATGCATTAATATCTCCCAAGATTAATAAGTTAAAATTGGGGGTAATGAAATCCAATATCTGTTGTGAATATGAATTGAGTTTACCGGGTAATACCTATATTATCAGGAATATAATATAATAATAATAATAATAAATATTCTTTATTCCACCACTTGAAAAAAACATGTAGTACAATTTAAATAATAATACAAAAAATAAGTATAACTAACACCCATTTAGTAGCTAAACAATAAACAATAATATATGTGGTGAGAGTCCTCAGTAGGTGTCGCAGCACCTAGAGAGAGGACTCCGTCTCTCAATTTGGTCAGTATTTATTTATTTTATTTTATTATTATTATTTATATACAGATATATATACACACACCTACATATACACATACACCCATATACACATTATATTTTTAATTATTTATCCTTTACTTAATTATTAATTTTTTTTTTTTATATATTAGTTTATATATTAATAGATGTAGTTTAATCATTATTTTGTTGAGTCAGTAAGTGTTGTTTAATTTTGTTTTTATATGTGTTAATGTTAGTAATCTGTCTAAGTTCTGTTGGTAGTTTGTTATAGTAAATTGGTCCAAGGTACGTTGCGTGTCGTTGTTTTCTAGTTGTGTGAGTCTGTGGTATTAGCATCTTTAGATGAGTCTGAAACCTAGTCGAGTAATTGTGAATTATTGGTATTTTTTCAGTATGACAAAAATGCAATAAAACTGCTTTCTGGTATAAAGATTTGACTGACAGTACTTTAAAATCGAGATAGGTCTGGTGTGAGGGATATCTTTTTGGTTTTTTCATTGCTATCTTTATAATGGCCTTTTGAATAATTTCTACTGGTTGTAAATGTGAATTGGCTGCCATACCCCAGGATAAGATACAGTAGTTCAAGATGGACTCGACTAGAGCATGGTAGAGCATTCTCATTACAGATTTGTCTGCAAAGAGTCTTACTTGAATAAAACTGTAGATGGTTCTTCTGACCCTAGCAACCATCCATGAGATGTGTTGCTTCCATTTAAGGTTGTTGTCCACTATAACTCCCAGGTATTTAATACTATCAACTCTGTCTATGAAGTTTCTACAAGTACAGTCTTGTGTTTGTCCGTCATATAATGATTTCCAATTAGGAGAAGTTTGGAATTAGGCTGGCGCAACTCGATCCCAACACATTCTAGGCGGCGAACATATTTTAAATGAGACGAAATAGCGAGGTAGACACCTCTCTCTCTTTCTGGGAATTGTTATGATAGTCTCTGTCATGGCGTTCGACTTTGAAGTGTCCGGGAAAGTATGCGAGTGTGCGTGCATGAATAAGTTTTATTATTATTAGTTTTATTATATTATTTTTATTTTTATTGTAATTTGTTGATCTCACTGACGGAGAATTGATGTTAATGTTTTCTCTCTTGTCAATATACGCTTATCCTTCGCTTTAAGCCTATGATAGTAGTAATTATTTATGAATTTAGCGCAGCGTTAATACTTTCTCTCATCCACGAATATCTTCTAGATCCTTTTTCTCATCTTCTTCTACCCTCCATTGTATACCATTATAGTTTTTACTTGTATTAATTTTATATTTATATGAATTGCATGTTATGTTATTTGTTTTGTACCTCTCCCGTGTGGCCTATGTTTGGCTATGGGCTAGTAGTAGTAATAGTCTAGTACTTCCTACTAGAACGGGTAGGACGAACCACTTGTTCGAACCTTGCAATTAGGCCATCACTTAGGCCCTTTTTACGCCCCGTGGTAGAGAGTTCCAGCCACTTCACACATCATACATAAGTACATTTGTACCGCCGAAGCGAGTATGATGTGATCAATAGTGAGCCATATAAATCAGAGTGTCACGGCGAGGAATCGAACCCCGTCTCGTTCCACTCAAGATTCAGTGATGGCCGAGCAGACGTGGTTTAACCCGCACGGCCACGCTGGCTCTCTGCTATGGGCTATGGAGAGCACACCAATTAAAAATAAATAAATATATAATCCCTACTTACGTTTGTTAATAATTGACGTACACGGAAGCAAATAAAAATGGCTTCTTTTTGAAAACCCACAAACAACCTAATCTCCCCCTTGATGACTCTATCGTGAGACACTTTATATTAATAATGTAAACAATTATACATTATTCAATGAGTTACACATGTCCATGAATTGAATCATGGGATCAGCCTCGTGATTTATATCGGTTATAAAAGTATACAGTAATAGTTTCCCACGACCCCGATATTAATTATTTATTTAATCACAACTAAAATGTAATTTAAATTAAATTTTAATCATAGTCCAATATATAGGTAGCCTGAGAGGGGTCCAGCTTACATTAATTAGGGTAGAACTCAGTTTACCCCACCATTAAACCAAGTTTGCGACCTCGAAAGCCCTGGGGACAACTTTTGGTAGGCGAAAAACCTCGAAATTTTGACACTTTTTTCAGTCTTGTTTAATATAACTCATAAACGACACCGAAATCAGAAAATTGTATTCTCTCCGCAATGAAAGTAGACAAAATTCCCTACAAAATGCACTAGTCAAACTTAATATTATATTATCCTAACCCATTTCTACCGGACTTTGAAGTCGGACGAAATTTTGTAAAATACAGGATTTTACAGCTTTAGAACATTCCTTTAAGTCCAGTGCTGGCTTGGAAACAGCTTAGACCCACTACAATGGGGTGGAAACTAGACAGCCAGGGTCTAACCCCCATTCAAATGAAAAAGGAACCTGCACCACTGCCCTCGCAACAACAAGTGTTCTGTAGCTGCAAGAAAGGGTGCACCAGTGCGTGCACCTGCAGAAAATCTGGACTAAAGTGCACCACAGTCTGCAAAAACTGCTCTGGAACTTCGTGCTCAAACGCCCCACCCATTGAAATCTAGGAGGATATTGACGGAGATGTCACCGAGGCGGGAGATGTGGGGAATCAATATAATATAGTTGACGAAGAAGAGGAAGAGGAGGAAGAAAATACATATTTTGAAAATGAAGACCCTCATCCTGGGCCTTCAAAACGAATAAGAATTGATTAAGCCAACTAAATAAAACTACTTAATACTACAATAAAACAATAAATAAAACTACTTTTTTAAAGTTTTAAGCACGCACACACACACAAATATATATATATATATATATATATATATATATATATATATATATATATATATATATATATATATATATAAACACACATACATAGATACACATATCATCAACATATAAATATATAGTGGGTAATAATAAATATCTTATAAATCAAATATATAATGGGCACCATAAACGATTATACAAATTAAAAAAAAAAAAATAAATGAATTATTAAACATGTAAAAGATCTTGGTCAAAACTAAAATTAAAAATGTCTCAAATTAGGGACGAAATATTGCAAAAAACATAGTATTTTTTTATAATATTTCCTAAGGTTGTCTTCAGGGGTATTTATAAAATAAAAAAGCTAATCCATTTTCTTTACTATTTTTTTTCCCCTTGAGTTATGCCGCTTCGACAACGCAGTGGGTCATTAGCGGTTGCTTTTCTATATATATATATATATTAATACTTTGTTATTAGCATTTTTCCAAGGTTGGCTTCACCTGATGGTGTAATGTATTTCATTTAGAATCTATAATAATATGTAGTTTCTAGAAGGAAATTCCTCAATTCATTAATATTTTCTACAGAGGAGTATAGGTGAACTAAGGGCTCCTGAATCTGGTGTCGCATTCTAGGAAGACGAAAGCGAGGGCACACATATATTATATGTTCCACTGTCAAAGGTGTACTTCTACAATTGGGACATCTAGGTCTCTGACCCCCTTGCCAGCAGGTAGAAAGTATGTCCCGTGGCGACTCTGCAATCTCAAGACCTCCTGACGCTTGAGGTTTACTGACCAGGGAACAGGATCTAAATGGGGTAGAACACGGCACTTTCTTTGCTATTCTATTTATTTTTCTTAAGGCGATATTTCGTCTACAAATTGAGACATTTTCAAACCTGAAACAATTTTGTTTTTTATATAAAATATATATAAACTACAACAATTTAAAAAACTACAACAATTTAAAAAAAATTAAAAATATCTTTTACAATTTTTGATATAAAATATTATTGGGTAAAATGACTGAGCACCTTGAAAATAACCAAATATATAGAAAAATAAGATATAATGCTGAAGATAAACTTAAAACTATTCAGCGAGATTATCAACAGTTAATTCAGAAATTGCTTAAAAAGAAATTCATTACAGTAGAAGAAAAAATAAATTTAAACATCAATAGCTGCAGATTTGCAAAAATGTATGGCTTGATAAAAGTGCATAAAGAAAATTACCCAATAAGACCGATTATAGATGCTATTAACTCCCCAATAGAAAAATTATCTAAATACCTTAACCCCACCTTAAATTTTCTAAATAATAATAATTTATGGGACTGCAAAAACTCTTTTGATTTCAAAGAAAAAATTAAAAACTTATCAATCAATAAAGATGAAGTTATGGTTTCCTTTGACATAAAATCGTTGTTTACTAGCATACCTCTTCCAGATATTTATAAAATGATACATCGAAATTGGGAAAAAAATATAACCATACAGAATAATCAAGTGCAAAAATACTTATTTAGAAACATTGAAATTCTGTTGCAACAATAATTATTTTTTGGTCAACAATGAACTTTATAGAGTTTTACAAGGGTTGCCGATGGGTGGTAGCATGTCCGTTAACTTAAGTGGAATTTATGTAAATTCATTAATAGAAAACGTCTTGGATAAATGTTCTTTTAAACCTAAATTCATAAGCAAATACATAGATGATCTATTTGTTATAATTAAAAAGTCAGATTGTGAGCATTTTTTAAAAGAGCTAAATAGTTTTAATAATAATATAATAGTTACCAAAGAAATCGAAGTAGAAAATTCCCTTAATTATTTAGACATCACTGTAATTAAGAACAAGGAAGGAAATATCTCAACTAAATGGTTTGAGAAAGAAATGAAAAAGAAGCAATTCATGAATTTTCATAGTACTCATCCTTTCTACCAAAAGAAAAATTCGGCTTTTAACCTAATTAATAAATCCATTGCATTAACAGACCCAATTCATATACCTTTTGTTAAATCTTTTATATATGACAAATTACTTAAAAATATGTATCCCATAAAATTAATAAGAAACCTTTGGTACAAAGCAATAAACCATGAAAATAAAAATAATAAAAGTAATATAGATGACATAAGAACTCAAGTAATGTATAAGTACCACTCTTTAACTTATATAAAAGGGCTTACAGAGAAGGTTGCAGATACTTTTAAAAAATTTGATTGTTTGGATATAAAGTTCGGGATGAGACCAATAAATAAAATAAAAAATCAATTTTTTAGCAAACTAAAGGATAAAGTGCCCACAGATCAAGAAATGGGGTTTGTTTACGTAATCCCATGTTCTGACTGTGATAAAAAGTATATAGGAGAATCTCGCCAAACATTCAAAAACAGGATGAAACAACATGAGGGAGATGATAAGAGCAAATCGAATAAAACAGCTCTAGTTGCTCATACTTTAGAATTAAATCATACTACAGATTTTAATAATGCTAAAATTCTAGATAAAGAAAGAAATAACTCTAAACGAAAATTATTAGAAGCTGCATACATTTCGAGTTTCTCAAAAAATGTCAATTTCAAAACAGATTCGAAAGATTTAAATAAACTTTATTCAGGTATTTTTACAGAGCTCAATATAGAATCTAAATTTTAAAATATTTATTTGTGATATCTTAATTTTTCAATTATTGTTTTTGGTTTTATTAATTAATTGTAGATTAATGCATGCTTGCCTTGATATTGTTAAACTGTTTTTAATTTTAAATAATATGTAATCAGTTCAAATTTAATACACTCTAATTTTTTTAATATAAATTCATGTACAATTTTATTTTATATTTATTAATTTATGTATTTTTATAAATTGTTATTGTTTGGATTTTCATTTAATGTATTTATCTTGAATTATTTATTATTGTTGAGGTTAAGTTAACAGTAATGCATTAAAAAGCAACAGTCAATTGAATCTGGGTTCCCTATCTATAAGGGGAAACAATGTAAGTAATAACATTACATAGTTAGTCATGAATCTGACCTCACAGGAAGAAATAATCTGAACTCATTGTTAAATTAATTAATTTGTTTAATTTTTACAAAGTGACGTTATTACTGAATAGTAATTTAAGTAAATGAATGATGAAGGTATGTAATTGACAAATTATTATTTATTTCTTATTAGTTATTAATTTTTTTTTTTATTTTTTATTATTAATTAATTTGCATAATTTAACTCATTGCTCCGTCTTATGTTTATAATTTTAACATTTCTAATATTTATTACATATACATAATTTTAAATGTAGTTTAAAGTAAACAAATAATTTTATATCAAAAATTGTAAAAGATCTTTTTAAATTATTGTAGTTTTTTAAATTGTTGTAGTTTATATATATTATATATAAAAAACAAAATTGTTTCAGGTTTGAAAATGTCTCAATTTGTAGACGAAATATCGCCTTAAGAAAAATAAATAGAATAGCAAAGAAAATGGATTAGCTTTTTTATTTTATTAATACCCCTGAAGACAACCTTAGGAAATATTATAATTATATTAAAGGGGACATCACATTAAAAATGGATAGTATTTTTTTAAACTCTTCTGTAGACACAATTATAAGAAAACATAACTCACTTTTTCGTTTTTAGCGAGTAGAAATTAGTTCTCTTTTGATTGATAAAATGTAACTTAATTTACATATTAATTTACTAATTTAAATTTAAAGACACAGAAAACTGGAGTAAATTTTAAAGTTACCAACTATAAACGCTATCGAATAAATCTTAAAGATATTTTCAAATTTTCATTATTGTAAGTATAAAGCCCCATTTATTCTAGCAATGTTAAAATTATGATTTATAAAGTTTTTAAGTGTTAAGACGAGTGAGTCTGAACAGACTGAAGACAGGCTAAGGGATATTAACATGATCATGCAACCGGTATATGTAAATTATATTGCATTATGTTCCAAATAGAGGGGAGAGAGAATTAATTCCCTTTTTCCGTGTATGCAGTTCTAAATGGAGAATTACAACTCCCCTCACTTAGATACAAACAGGGAAGTAGTTGCACATACGATACTATTAACACTGCTCTCTTTGTAGAACACTTTATTATTTATTGAGTTTTAATATAATATTTGAATAAATTTAAATTAGCAGAGGAAGTTGTTAGTATTTATTATCATTTTTTTTACAAGGCTGTTAGAGATCATTATTATATTCTTTGTATACAGTTATTACCTAACATTAAATTAAATTGGATCCAAATGATGGAATCGCATCCAAACCAACAAGATTATAAATTGTCCGGTAATAATTTTATTTTTTACTTATTTTAATTCATTCATTAAGATAATTATTTTGATCGATTGAAATTTCATATCAATACAATGTAAATATATTACTTACTAATTTGCTCCATGGCCCTACAGTCCGGGGTGGACCTTGGCCTTTAGAGACAATTAATGTCTTCCATCTTTCTCTATTTTGTGCCATATGTCTTCAGCATTGGGCTCATGAAATTTTTCACCCCGCCTTACCATTTACTCCTTGGTCTGCCAATCCTCCTATTTCTGTTTGTTTTCAAACATTGTTATTCTGTTTGTTGTCAACATTGCTCTGTTGTTGCTTCCATATCCTTCTCACCGATCTTTTATCATTTATTCTATTGATATGTCCAGCCCATCTTAATCTTCCTGCTGTCACAAATCTCACTCTATTGGTGCTCCAAAATCTCTTCCACCTCCCAGTTCCTTTTGATTCTCCAGGTGTTTTCCTCAAACCTAGGACCATAAATGCATCATATTATACTTCTTTCCAACTCTAAGTCTGTTTAAAAAGAGTCTCTGGATCACAGTCTAATTCTCTGATACGTATCATATTAATGGATTGACAATTGTTTTATACAGCTTTAACTTAGTGGCATTATGTATTAATTATGATTATTTAATGATTGTTTGCATGCTTCCGAGCTTTATGAAGATTACAGAACCCAAAAATTAAAAAGTTATGTAAAAAAATTTGTTTTTGCAAATGCCCGTATTTTCTAAACTATTGATATGATTTTTAACATTTGAGTTGAATGTCTAAATGAACCACGCATGCGTATAATCATTTTAAGGATTTAAAATAAAGAAATGAATGGTCCTTTGGAAAGCATATAAATCCAATTAGAATTAAAAAAGGGATACAGATATGCCTGTACAGAGAAAAATTCTTCCCTCGCCGGGATATGAACCGAAGATCTTTATCTAATGCTCTACCAATTTACCTACACCAGATTACGTACTTTCTTCCCTTAAATAGTCTTTTCTTAATTTTTTTTAAATGGTATCACTTATAATTTAAAATATGTATCGTTAATGTTATATTTATGTGACCCTTCTTCTATAGATAGGCAGCAAAGAACTTATGCACCACTCTATTCGGGGATTTGTTTTTAATCTTAACCTTTTTAATTATATTTACGTGTATACGCATTAAAAATATTATTTAGGGATTTATACAAAAGTTATGATGGATGGATTTACACGCTTTAAGGTTCGTTAAATTAAAAAAAGTACCATTTTAAAAAAAACTACTTTAATTACCATCGTTTTATCAGAATGGATTTTATTTTTGTTGTAGATGAGTTGAAGAAGAATTTCGTTTTCTTAAACCCATGGATCGGTCCTGTAATATCAGTATTGTACCTCATTATAATTAAGATATTGCAGAAATACATGGAAAACAAACCAGCGTATAGTCTCAAGACTTTTATCCGCATCTACAATTTAATTCAAATATGCGCTTGCGCCAAACATGTACTAATGGTAATTGACTATAAATTATATTTACGTTTCATATTTTTGAAAACTAATTTTTAAAAAGGTTTTAAAAGACATTTTGTTTGAACTTTTCATGTAGGACCACTCATGTGTTATAGAGAGTATTTTAAATGACATAGATGATTTAAAATTTGGATATAACTTCTGATTTTTCCTATCAGTCTCACCAACACTATTTTTTGCATCATGGCTACGTGGTTTATGTGAATATGTGCGTCAAGCGAACGTGATTAGAATAGAATACTGCAAGTAATAATTTTTCTTCCGAGCTTACCAAAGGTAACGGAAGCATCGTGTTCATTAATTCGTTATATAGAATGACATTTATTTATTTATGTTTTCAAACACTAAAATTCCAAGACAAGATTCCGTTATCACACAACAAAAAATTATTTTTGGTCTCGTGTCTGTTGGTCGGTCTATCGTTCAATATTTTTGTGAGCCACTATAACGTAAAGACCACTTATCCATTTTGGTGAAATGTATAGTCTTGTTGGTGGAATATTCAATTTCAACTTCTGCACTCAAAGCTTTCCCTTCCGCATACGCACAAACGTTATTTTATTTAAACCTCAATCTTTAAAAATACTCATAATATTTTAATGAAATTTGGATGATTTGTTAAATGCAACCTACAGATAGTTCCATGTTACTTATAATAATCTATTATTAAATAAAAATAAGTGCAACCCGTACTGGGAATTAAAACAGGTCCAAGCAACTGCACTTTCCAAGTTATGTATCATCATACTGATGTTATGTATCACACTAATTAACAGTCAATTTGTTTAACATTACATATTTTTATTTTTGCTTTCTCTTTCTCTCCATCTCTTTATTTTATGTCCTGATAAACTAAAAATAAAGTTATTGTATTCTAGGACAGGGGTCGGAAACCCCCTAGTGGACTTTTAACGTTATTAGTTATAACCCAAATTCGTAGACATCAAAAACTAAGTTGCTATTAACATGTCACTACTATCATAATTATTATTATTACTAATGGTTTTCAGTCATTTGAAAAAGGATGGTGGTGGAGTTTCAGTGAAGAATACTGCACACCCCATGATTTTATTACCCCTTTCTACGAGCAAGTGAGTCTCTAACCATTTTTTTTTTTTTTTTTTAAATTAATCACATTTTCTTTTAGATAACTCCCGAACAGGTTTTAAATTTACGGATAAATATTTTAGATCATATTTCATCTTCAAACGATGAAGTTTGTGGTTTGATTTACTACGGAACTATTACAGTAGAATGGGGAGGACAAACCACTTGTTCAAACATAGCAATTAGGTCACTTATTTGGGCTCTAGATTACTAACCCTGTATGGAGTTCAACCACTTCACATACCAATGTACCACCGAAGCAAATTCGACGTGATCAATAGAGAACTATGTAAATCAAGTGCCAAGTTATGGGATCGAACTCGTGACCTCAATTTGGATCCATAGATGGCCGAGTAGATGTGAGTATTGACTTAAGCAACACGGTTACTCTGAATACTACAGAATTATTTTAAATAAAGGAATAAAAGCGTCATAAATATGTAGTAAATACTATGTGGCAGCTTCAAGGTACCTTTTATATTTATAATATTTATATTGATTTGTCGCACAATTGTGTTGTAACAAGATATATAGATCAAATAAATTACTTTAATATTTTATTTTAAATTCTTATTTATTTATTATTTTATTTAAATACTAAAAGCCTAGTTCTGTTTTATTGGCTCTAGTTTACTGAACTTCATCAAAACGATTATCATATAATATAATCGTGGAAACGTTAAAGTGAGATAGTGAGAGAACATTTGTTAAGGGTACGCGGTTAACTAAAAAAAAGAAAGTTTTTTGATGATTTGTTTACTTTTCTGTCTGATAAATAAAATCTTGGTCGAAAAATGTCAATAAAAAGAAAAATATTTGGAATTAAAATTACCTACCTATTCATAGTTGTTTCTATGATGTAGGAAAACAACACTTTAATATAACAAGTATTAATTAAATAAAGGTGTTGGTGAGGGGTACGCACGACGCACAATTAATATTACACAAAAAGGGGTACGTTGGTTGAAAAAGGTTGAGCACCACTGCTCTAAACGGATAAGGCGTCGAAACGCGCCGATTCGGCTAGTAACATAATAATCTTATCACTATATTTATATTTATCTCTAAAATAGTATTTAATATTTTGATTTATTTATTAATATTATTATTATTATTATTTTTATTTTTTTATTTTTTTTTCAGTTGGATAATATGGCAATTGTATACTTTTATGTAAAATTATTTGATATTTTCGACACAGTAAGTTTATATTTTTTTATTTTATATATAGTATATATATATTATATATTTTTATACAGGGAGTTCCAGCTCAACAGGAACACAGAGCATGGTGTGTTACAATAATTTTACTCTAGGAGGAATATCTTATCTTAGTGAAGTCCACAGAAAGTCAGTGAAAACATCATTATTATATAATCCCTTCAGAAAGAAAATCACGTTCCCGAAACTTTAAATTTATAGTCCAGCAAATGAAGACCAAAAATTGCTTAATAGAGGAAAAAAGTCCTACAGAAGTGAAATTTGGTATAGATGTAGGGAGAGGTATCTTGAACAACATACTAAAAGTTCACAAGGGTGGGAGGCTTGGCAAAGTGGGGGGAGGGCCGTAAAGGTCCCACTTATTCGATTTTTGTGAATATCTCAAAAACTAAAGCCTCCAGCTAAAACATGGCAGAGTCCAAAATTATTTTATATAAAATTCTCTACAAAAAAGGTCTAATTCATTATTTTGCTAGGATCAATAGGTGAAGAGATACAGAGGGGGAAATATCGAAATATAATATAATATAGAATAATATTCAGTATGGAAGTATAGACTACACTTATAAAATTTGTCTCAATCAGTATAGGGGGTATGCACAAATAAAATTATCTAAAGGTTGGTCGCCTTCATCAATAAGGTTGTGTAGAAAAAAAAGTTTCAAATAATAACTGTAGAATACTATGAAATAAACAAATTTTGTAATGAAACCCCCCAAAAAAGTGTTTTTGAGAAAAATAAATATTTCTCGGGGAGGGGTTGTAAGGAAGGACTAAGACGGAGAGGGAGAACCGGTTATAAATCTATTCATAGACGCCCAACTGTCGACGTAAGTACAACAAATTGCACCGTGAGTGGTTTATATTGTTCAAATTGGGTGTACTGTACAAGTACAATAAATTACACCTTGTGGGGTATTTTGTTGTTCAACATGGTTATACAAGTACAACAAAGTGCACCGCGTATGAATCCTCTCGCCTAAATGCCAAGAGGCTTGCTCCAACAGACCTCCACTCGACGACCAACATTTAAAGACGACCAAAATTTAGACCATTGAGTTTGTCCATACCCCCTATACTGATTGAGACAAATTTTTTAAGTGTAGTCTATACTTCCGTACTGAATATTATTCTATATTATATTATATTTTGATATTTCCCCCTCTGTATCTCTTCGCCTATTGATCCCAGCAAAATAATGAATTGGACCTTTTTTGTTGAGAATTTTATATAAAATAATTTTGGACTCTACCATGTTTTAACTGGAGGCTTTAGTTTTTGAGATATTCACAAAAAACGAAAAAGTGGGACCTTTATGCCCCTCCCCCCACTTTGCCAAGCCTCCCACCCTTGTGAACTTTTAGTATGTTGTTCATGATACCCCTCCCTACATATATACCAAATTTCGTTTCTGTAGGACTTTTTTCCCCTATTTTTCCTTCGTTGCCTGGACTATTAAATGTATATACTATTGTGTTCTAATCCATATACCTGGCTGGAAACCTGGCTTAAAAAAAAGAAACCCTTAAAGGTGTTTTGTGTACAATTGGCAACAAATAGTTTTAACTCATATATAAAATCTTTATTTACTTATTTTTGTCCAGTTTTCACTTATTTTTGTCTTGGCAACACTGCTGATAAAAATGTTATGAAAAAAGAGGGAATTAATAACCTTTTTATTCATTTTTATGTTTCAAATCTTATGTGTGCCGGTGTTTGTGGAAATTTGATTCTCAGAAAACTTTTTTTACCTGTTTTTGTGGATATATCAACTTGAAATAATTTATCCTACTTATCTAAGGTATGTAGAATGTTAATATGCCATATTTAATCACTTATCATTGTTCTGCTAGTTAAAATTATCAATATTTGTTAGTTGCTTTTTTTCTACTCTATGCCCAGCATGGGTTTACTGGTTCTCAGAGGTTTGTTGATTTGATTCTACACTAAACCTTTTAGGAGTGATCTGTCTTTCATGGTAAACAATTAAAAAAATTACTTTTAGTGAAATAAATATATGTTATTTGATGATTTGCAGAATCATATTGTCAACGATATGTGCTTGTAATTAATTAAAATATGTATACCCATTTTTTAAAATAATCATATTATTATTCATTTTTACTTAAACTTTTATTAATTAATGGCTTTTGTTTTAGATAATGGTTCTGGTGGACCAAAATGGAAAAAAAAAACAAATTTATCTTCAGAGCAAATTATAGAACTTCTATCCATGCCTTACGACAGTGAGGATGGACTGGAGTATGATGAGGATGATGATGAACTGGTCAGTGATAATGAAATCTTGGCTAGAATCGATTCCATCGACAAAATTATTGAGGAAGATTCCGTCAACAATGAGGATATTTCTCAAATCAACATTGAAGATATCTTGTCACCAATCAACATTGGTGGAGATATTGTTTTCGGAAATAATGATAATGTTACAAATATTATTCCAGAACATTCTTACAGTGTTTCTCCACAAAAGAAACCAGTTATCCGACCTCCTTCAAAAAAGAAGGGAATTGAAAAACTGTCTCATTGGAAAATTTCTAGTTCAGTTCAGAGCCTGAAGAATTTTTAGGAGAAAAACCAATTTCTCCTAAGCTGAAAGGATTAAATTCCCCATATCAGTTTTTTAAGTACTTTTTAAATAAAGAGCTTGAAGAAATACACAGCCAAACAAAACTGTATGCCACACAAAATGGTAAAAAGAATGATTACGGCATTAGTGGTATAGAAAAATATATTGGAGTTTTGCTAATGACATCAGTGATGCCTGTCTCTAATATTAAAGATTTGTAGAAAGAATCAATTGGAAGTGACATCGTCAAAGAGACGATGGCGTATAAAATATTTTCACATATTAGATCTGTGATTCATTTTAGCAATAATGAAAACCAGTTCCACGCTGATGATCCCAGGAGGGATAAAATGTATAAATTAAGACCTATCATTGATGGTCTTAATAAACAATTTCTTACGTTCCCTATGGACTGAGCGTTATCGGTGGACGAACAAATATGTGCCACTAGACCTCACCATTCTTTAAAGCAGTATAATCCTAAAAAGCCAAACAGAACAGGTGGGGTTACAAATTTGCAATTCCCAGGGGTTTGGGCACAAATTTGAAATATATTCAGGACCAGTTGCTCCAGGCCCAGAGGCTGACCCTGGAGCAAGCTCAAATATTGTGATACGTTTGGTAAGAGTCCCTAACATCATGGACACGTAATATACTTCGACAACTTCTACACATAATTTCAGTTAATGAGCTATCTTTATTCTCGAGGAATATATTCTTTGGGAACAATAAGGAAGGACTTCCTTTTGCTCCCGAAAAAGAATTTTTCGAAACACCCAGAGGAGCCTCTCAGGAATATGCCTCTGATTTCTATGGTGCTCTGATAAGATGTGTGGCATGGAGGGACAATAGAGTTGTTTATTTAGCGTCCACCCTATGTGGCATTGACCAAATAAGCTCCATTTCTCGATGCAACAGAAAAATAAAATCAGGGAAGTGATTGATTGTCCAAATATAATTCGCAAACTTACAATCGCCACATGGGGGGAGTGGATCTTATGGATGCACATCTTGGTAGGTACCATATAAATGCGGGTAGCAAGAAATGGTATAATATGCGCTTATTTTACCACCAGCTAGATTTAACAGTTATAAATGCTTGGATAGCTTATAAAAAATTTGCAAGTCGGATATAACACAAAGAAACTTCAGGTTGGACCTGATATCAACTTTATGCCGAACAGGTAAGAACAATCTCCTCGTAGAGAAAGGCCCATCAATAGTGGTGTTCCACCGAGGGACAGAAAATGCTCTAGAAAACTTTCCACGAAGGAAGTCAGTTTGGATGGAGTTAAGCACTGGCCACTTGTGGAAAACACAAAATATCGGTGCAAATATCCTAAGTGCAAAGGATTTTCAAAAATTATTTGTTCAAAATGTAAAGCCAATTTTTGTATAAATAAAAACAAATATCACACTAGCCAATGAAATTTTAAATTTAATATTTTAACCTATCTTGATTTTTATTGCTTCCGAGCTTACCGAAGGTAACTGAAGCTATGTGATCGTTCTGAAGAACGAATATATTTTATATCTCCGATTTCAAAAATTCCAAGACAGAAATCCGTTTCAGACATCAGGGAACATTTTTGGTCCCTTGTCTGTCTGTCGGTCTGTCGTTCAATTTTTGCGAACCACCATATCTTAAAAACTACACGTCCAATTTTAATGAAATTTAGGTGGTAGGTTATAATTAGCCCATTGTTGGTCCCATATAAGTTTCAACCTTCTTATGCTTTTATTTGTTTATCTTCCACATGCTCACAAACATACATTTATTTACTGCCATATCTTTAAAAGTAATCATCTGATTTGTATGAAATTATTACGGTTTGTCGAAAGTAGCCTGCAGATAACACCTGCCTAATTTCAACTTTCTGCGCACTTTAAATCGTGGTAAAGTAATATGTCTTATACTATAAAGCCGCATGGCTAACTGATTCACTGACTGACATTAATGTTTACCCACTTCCAGAAGACCTAGAGACTTGCGGTTTACGCCATTCGACGCGCAACGTCCATATTGTGAACAAAAATAACTATAAAAAGTTCACTTTTCCCCCTTCTTCCCCCCCTTAAAAAAATAATAGTGGGCGACTTGATTTTTAAGCTGGTTTGGGGGCTTATTGCGGCTAAACGGTAAGTCGTATTAGAAAATGGATAGCACAAGTGGTAACTGATTTTAAAAGATCTACAACTTTAGTCCTATGAGTTTTTGTCGTATCATCATCAGTTGTACCTTAGATGGTGATATTTTTGTTATTTTTTGGTTTTCTTTTTTGTCTTTGAATGGTCATAGTTTCTATAATAGTTGGCCGATTTTATTTGTGATTGCGGCGATTGAATCTCACACTAATGCTCTTTAAATTGAGTATATTTTATTTCATTAGTTCATCCTACTTGGTGAGAACATGAGAGTAAACTTTTTCCCATGTGTCGTGTCACGTGACCACTTTTTTTTGTTTTTAATATTGTGTCGTATATCATTTTAAAGGCCTTGATATGTACATTAAAGCTATTTTTTTTGTTGATTTTTTAAAAATGTTGTACATGTACTTTAGTACCGATTTATAATTTTGTTGTAGGTTAAAGGGTTTAAATACTTTTTTGATGTTAGGTTTTTCATTTATATACATTTATTAGTTAAATGAATGCCCTTTTGTATTGTTTGTTTTTTAAAAATGTAATTTTGGTACCTCAGAGTACAGTACAATGAGTACAGTACAAATGTTTAAGTTAATCTTTTATAATATGATGTATATCGTTGAAAAGCTCTTGCATAGTAGATTAATTTTTTTTATATTCTATTTTGTATTATTTTTAGTTTTGAAGGGGGTAAAATAAAAAAAACTTTTTATACAGCGGTTTCTACGATTTGGTTGCAGTTTTATATTTGTTTATTAAATTAATTATATGTGCTCTAACTTTTGGTGCTTGTTGGAGGCTTTGTTTCTCCAACAAATGTTTAAATTTCTTCAACTTAATTAAATATTTACTGGAACAGTACCACGCGTATTTTCTTTTGGAGGAAGCTATGTGCCACATTAATTAGCAGAGTATTTTTTAATGATTATTATACTCAGATTTAAATACTTATGTGAAACTACGAGTATAATTAATTTTTTACCTACTTCTTTGTTTTTGTTGTTTATTTTATATATTTTATATTACCTAGAGCAATATTTTCTAAACTGTTCTGAATATCATAATTTTATATTTAATACTTTTTATTGTTTCATGTTTGAGTTCCTATTTTATGTCAATTTGAATCAAAAGATCTCTAACTTGATCTCTTAATTTAAAAATAAATTATAATTAAAGATTGTGATATTAACTAAAGCTCATTATGATAATAAAAAAAGGAAATTTTGTGCTAGCCACTAATTTTAGTTTAATTATAATTTAGTATAGTTTTTATGTTAGAATTGAAATTTAAATTTAAAGTACAAAAAAGTAGTTGTATTAAAGAATTAAAAATAGTATAGTAAAAAATATTTATGTACTTATTTTTGGTACTTGAACTTGATTTAATGGTAAATTTGCACTTGAGCACCCACTTATTTATAATTGTCCGATTGACTTCGGGTTTTTTTTACACTGTTCCTTTTTACATTTTAACAACTATTTACGATGTACCGTGTCGATAAAATCAATAGTTTATTTTTAAAAAAATATATAAAATATCCACTCACGTACATACGGGAAATGTTGGGAAAATAGGGGTTTTTAAGGGTGGGGGATTCACTCAAGATAGCTTAAAACATCAAAACTGGTGGTATAAACACGTAAAACAAAATAATAGCAACATAAAATTATAGAATAATATAAATAATTCAATGCATATTGTATAAATGTGATGGCGCGATGTTATAACTCATCATGTAAACAAAACAATTCTTCGGATTCTTCATTAAAAAGAAGAATAATTGGCGTTTTTTTAAATCCAGCAGACAAGAACACTCGCATACATACGCTATTCCCACACATTGTACAATTGATATGATTAATCGATTATTACTTGTAGATCGATATTTACATATCAATAAAGAGCACACTTTTATATACAAAAGTGTGATGTTCCTTAGTCCCAATGTACATTAGGCTGAATATCCCTTTGTCTTAATAGTCATTAAGACAAAGGAATATAAAGAGGAGAGTTTATTGCCCTTAATCATCAAACAATCTTTTAGACTAAGGGATATCCAGTTCTATGTGTTTTGGGACTAAGGAACATCACACTTTTGTATACAAAAGTGTGATGTTCCTTAGTCCCAATGTACATTAGGCTGAATATCCCTTTGTCTTAATAGTCATTAAGACAAAGGAATATAAAGAGGAGAGTTTATTGCCCTTAATCATCAAACAATCTTTTAGACTAAGGGATATCCAGTTCTATGTGTTTTGGGACTAAGGAACATCACACTTTTGAATACAAAAGTGTGATGTTCCTTAGTCCCAATGTACATTAGGCTGAATATCCCTTTGTCTTAATAGTCATTAAGACAAAGGAATATAAAGAGGAGAGTTTATTGCCCTTAATCATCAAACAATCTTTTAGACTAAGGGATATCCAGTTCTATGTGTTTTGGGACAAAGGAACATCACACTTTTGTATACAAAAGTGTGATGTTCCTTTGTCCTAATGTACATTAGACTGAATATCCCTTTGTCTTAATAGGCATTAAGACAAAGGAATTTAAATAGGAAAGTTTATTACCCTTAATCTAACAATACATTAGGACTAAGGGATATCTATTTATATGTGCTTTAGGACGAAGGAACATCACACTTTTGTATAAGAAAGTGCTGAAGATTTGAGCATAAGGACTGTGACAGAGCATAAAGAGAAACAGAAGGAGAATTCTTTGACGAGTCTTAAATGTACCGCTACAAACGTGATGACTCTTTGAACACACGTTTCGATATCGATATATATTCTCCTATTATATCGATAGTCACTGTTATCTTATCTACAAATAACATTGTATATAATGGCCGACGAAGATTTTTTGAGTGTTTTAACGATGTATTTTTTTCATTATAAAACATTTATTTACGAAGAATACTGTCTTTTTTTTATAATTGGCATCCAATTCCAAGGTTTTTAGCTATCCTGAGTGAATCCCCCACCCTTAAAAACCCCCATTTTCCCAACATTTCCCGTATTTACGTGAGTGGATATTTTATATATTTTTTTAAAAATAAACTATTGATTTTATCGACACGGTACATGGTAAATAGTTGTTAAAATGTAAAAAGGAACAGTTTAAAAAAAACCCGAAGTCAATCGGACAATTATAAATAAGTGGGTGCTCAAGTGCAGATTTACCATAAAAATATTTAAAATTTAATTGTATAAAATTTTCTACACTGAGCCTTTATTATCATATAGGAATCATTTATGATGCTGTATTTAAGATGTCATGACGGTTCACTGTAGAAAGTTTTCTACAAAAATATTATTGCTTACTAAGCAAAAATAGAGAACCTGAAATTCATTTAAATATTTTTTACATGCTTCTAAGTTGAAAAAAAAAAAAAAAATGAATTAATGAAAACAAATAATCCACGTTACTTTTAGTTTGAGACATGGTGTCTTGTATCCCTCTTACTGGTTTGGAATTAAGACTGACTTTTCTTCCTTTAAGCAGTACAACTGTCACAATAATTCAATTTCAACATAAACAAATCAACAAAATGCATCGCTACTGCGACACATGGTATATATGTGTGAACCAGTGGCCCTAACTCAAATTAATATCCCTCAGTCCTGTTATGTCCGCTTCCTTTGATTACACCTGAACCGGCGTTTGACAGCCAATCGAACACACACCACACAAAAATTAAACTAGCAATATTTCCATTCAAATCCTGCTATGAATCCATATTCCAAACATCACATGCCTTTGTTCCACATTATATCATTATTAATTTCCTGTAAATCCTAATCGATGTCTAAAGAGGCAGTGACCACATAATTTAATTAATCCCTCACACATGTTTAAATAATTTGTTTTAGGAATATAATACGATTTATTTAATATTTCAGGTATTCATAGTTTTGAAGAAAAAGAGTAATCAGCTTTCGTTTCTACATCTTTTTCACCATTGTACGATAATCACTGTAACAACTTCTGGAATCAGGGATACAGGTTCGTATCTAGCTAGGAGTTTAGAAGAGGTGTTCAGAAAAAAAGTGAATTAAAAAGTGGTGCTAGCAGAAGGTAGTGAGAGAAAGGTAGACTAATTTGACAGTTCTCCATTGTTGGGCAAGAATTGTTTAAGCAAAGGACACCTCAATATTCTATTTTGCCATTTGGTGTCAATGTAAAGGTGGTGCTGTTACACAACCCGTGTAAATACATGTATATACTTCAGTCGAAAGCAAAGAGCGAGGTTCATTTTCTCGTCGGGGAGGAATTATATTTATAGTAAATTTTAATAAAATGTTGTACAGTAAATAAATTTAACTAAGAAAACCCAAAACAACTATCATATAAAAAACACTGGAGAATCTTCTGATATTATTCGTTCGAGTACATAATTACTTCGTCCAATGGAATGAAATGGAATTATGTACTCGAACGAATAATATCAGAAGATTTTTTAACCCTTAAACGGGTAAATGGGCTCTGCACTTTACTCGCTTTGCTCGTCAACCTCAGGAATGCGCCCTTCCTATCTGTGTACAGGGCATTACATCGAGCATATCAAATATAAGATAGTATAATATATATTATATGTATATGTGTTATTTTTTATTTTTTATTATTATTATTGAATAGATACATTACCGATTAATTTTGATAAATAATAAAATAAGACAATCCTATACTAACGCTCAAAATAAATATTTGCTTCGGATGTTGCCTTTTCTTCTAATAAAAGTTGTTGATTTTTTTTTTTGGATAAAAAAACAGTGTAGCTAGTTGGATTTGAACTCCTGCTACGGCGAATTGAAATCGCGTATTTACTACAACGCTGCAGATGCTCTTTTAGGCGAGTCATACAATTGTTATTTTTAATATAGTGTAAAAAAATAGTAACTGACCCTGCTGAAATGTTTTTACAATTAAATGAAAACCATAAATAAAAAATTGAATATTTAAAAGTCGAATTACTTTTGAATCGTATTTGTTAAAAAAGCATTTGGATTTATTTGTCTAAAAAAATTATTTAATAATATAATATTAAATGATATTTAATAATATTATTTAAATGAATAATTTTATTATTTCAGAAGTATTATTGGCACCGTGTATATTACTTAATTCATTTGTGCACATGGCTATGTACTCTTACTATTTCATAGCCAGCTTTAATAGTCAACAGTGGGTCCAAAAGTACAAGAAATATATCACTCAGCTGCAATTAGTAAGTACAACCCAATTGTTTACAACTAGAAATATTTTTTTCATGAACTAAATTTCATAAATGTTGCAGTGATCTTACGAGACAATGTTGGTGGAATCGAGCCACGCATAGATTTGTCTTTAAAGGAAGTAGAGTGGAAAAATATAGGGAAGCCCTAAATATTTACCCACCTAAAAACAAGGGGTTGAAGAGGGAGGACGTTTAGAGGAATCGTCTTCTACGATTTCGGAGTTGTTTTATTACGTTTTGACGACGGAAATACATTTATAAGCGTCTGTTTCCCGTCATTATAATTTATGGGTAATGTTATAGCTAAAAGAAAATTTTAAATGGTCACCATCTTGAAACCTCTAGGTAAAATATGCTGATTTGAGCCGTTACAATTTGGTAAATTGCCTACAATACCTATGTGTAGACTGAAATCACACACATTAATTTTTTAGTCATCCATTTACAAATGTAAATATTAAATATTGTTGTTTTTCATTTTCAAACCATCCTTTTAAAAAGTTCGTATTGTTTTTTAATAATATTTTCGACTTCGATAATAACCTAAACGAAACGCAGCGACAAGAAGGGTAAAAGGAACATATACGGTGACGCCTCCGCGGTTTCATGAATATACTCTTATCTAGGGTGGTCCAAAAGTCTTCCCCCTTATTAACATTAGAACGGTTTGAGATAAATTAATGAAATTTGGGGAATCCGTACCATATAATGGGAAGTTTGTTTTCATGTACTCGCGCACTAGGGGCAACCACCCTTTTTGCCCCCAGGCAACCCAACTCTAAATTTCAAATTGGAGCGTATATTTTTGATAGCATATTTGGATTCTACGGTGAAAAATAATAAAATTTTACTTTTAATTTTTTCTTCAATCTCCAATATTTTGCCCCCAATATGAGGCAAAAGTGTAAAAATGGCATATTTCAGCACCTGGGGCCAAAATGGTGGTTGCCCCTAGTACGCGAGTGTATGGATACGCACTTCCCTTTACATGGTACATATCCCCCAAGTTCCATAACTTTATTTCAAACCGTTCAGATTTTACAACGATATAAGTTACTTTTTTACTATTTTCGAAGGGTTATTTTGGCTATCTTGCCCCCCCTCCCCCCCCCCACCCCTATAGGGGACAAAATGTTGTGGATAGAAAAAGAAGTTAGAAGTAAAATTTTATTTTTTTTCACCGGAAAATCCAAATATGCAATTAAAAATATCCACTCTAATTTGAAATTTTGAAGTTGGGTGGCCTTGGGGCCATGTGGGTGGTTGCCCCTAGTGCGCGATTGCATGAAAACAAACTTTGCTTTACATGATACGGATCCCCAAAATATCATTAATTTTTCTCAAACCATTCAAAAATTAGGAGGGGGGGGGGGACTTTTTGACCACCCTGTATAATCTAAAAATCTTGGCTAACCACGAGCTGTGAACCTACCTTAAATCAGAAACAAAAATGGTCTTCCTATCTGACTCTGAAATCTGTGACTGCAACCTCTAGCCTGATTACTTTGTGCCCACTCCACATAACTGCACTGTTACACAATTCTCGCGCCTGTTTTCAAAGTCAAAATTAGCGTGCACGCTGCCGAACCCTCTGGCCCCTTCCTAATTCTGTTACCATCCTGAGTGCTGTTTTTAAACATCAATTGGTCCCGAAGGTCCCTATCTTAAAGGACCAAATCCAACAAAAGACTGAAAATTCCTATTTATCTAATTTTGTTTGTTTCAGGTCCAGTTCGGATTAGCTGCAACATTTTTACTCTACGCTATTTTAGCTGGGTGTCGATGGAAAACCAATACCATAATAATTGCCTTCCTGGTACTTACGGTAGTAACTTATGAGTTCGTAAAGTTCTACTTAACCCAGTATAGCAAGAAGAGAAAAACAACTTAAAATAATAATTATTAACTTCTATATTCGTATTTTTTATTTATATTCATATCATAATATATAATATATTCCAAACATGTATATTTATCATCCCGCTTAATAAGAACAATAAAACAATAAAATAAAACAACAATAAGAAGAATAAAACAATGTCAATATTGACACTTGAATTGTATCAGATGGGCTTTGAACTCTGCAACGACCTTTAATTAAGTCCAAACACTAACCAAGTTAATTCTGCAAGATGAGTCCAGCTACAACACTACAGTCTGTGCCAAATTAGTTTTAGTGCGTTAACACGTACGTAGGAAACTCGAAAAAGTTGCGCGGAGAGCTATCTTGAGCTCAGGTTTTAAGATCGCACACTAAAATCGCAATTAAACTAATTTGGCACAGATTATAGACGTTAGATAGAGAAAAGAGAGGGACTCCAAGGTAGCCGAGGATTTGAAATGTAGTTCGGCTACCTTCTGTTCTCTCGCATTCTAGCATTTCTCATCCAGCGCTTCAGAATTAGCGTATTCTGGATTACGTGTGTTGTTTTAACATGGATATGTATTTGGGCTGGGAAAAGAAGAATTTTCCGTCAGGCGAAAGACGTCATTAAAAAATGTTACGCTTTTAAATATAGTACTAGAAAGTTAGAAGGAAGCAAGAGGTAGCTCGTTTTTCACATTTTAGTACTATATTTCGCCACTAGGAGCGCACAATGGCAACCGTATTCAGAGGGAGAGGGGTAAGGGTTGGCGTTCAACAATCTTACTTCTGATTTAATTTAAATTAAAGGCCATACAAATAACAGGTTATAAACTAATATGAAGTAAGTAAAAATTTATATTGCTCCTTTGAGCACAGTGGATAGTTTTGAACTAGACAATATATTTCCACAATTGAATAATAAAGGATATTTAACGTCAAGTGTACTTAAAATAGCATAAATATATTACATCCTCTTCTCACATCTTCAATTGATCGATTTAAAATTGACACAGAGGAATTTTATTCCAAAACTAGGTAAATGGTATTAAGATCTGGAACTTCTAACTCCGGATCTTATTGCTCCCTCTTAATCTCAACAAATTTATGTAAATTAAAGGAGCGTAATTCAGGAATTGTCAAAATAATAATAATGATGATAAAATACAATACATACATACATACAATACATACATACATGTAATTTACTATTTAATTTTCTCTTTTCTCCTAATATAGTTCGTTACATAGAATCTTGAAAACTCAATGAATAAAACCGACAGCAGTATGTATCCCATAATAAGGCTATTTCTTTTTACATGACAGCCTTTGTATACGACAGCGAAAAGTACGTATACGCCACTAAAAATGAACTGGATCTGAAAAAAAAAAAATGTGAATTCACATTTAATACCAACAACAATTGACAACAACTGTATAAGTTTACATCTCATATAAACAAAACGTGTTAACAGCAAGTTTACATTTACCAAAACATATGACATTAGCAAGTTTCCATGTAATACCAATAATACATGTCAACTCCATATCAAGTATCTAATATCAAAGTGATGTTACTTGCTTTTGTTATATACTAAACATACATTTTTTTTTTTGTTATTAGGCTGTGAAATATTAACTTTAGTTTAGAGCCTAAAAAACATAGGTAAAGGCCAGTTTTTCATTACGTGGACTTAAAAAATCTTTTCATTACTCCTAAACTGTAATGAAAATTTTTTTTACATCCTAGTAGAAGTTATCAAAAGTGTCGTTTTTAGCGCTGCAATCAAGTATAGACATGCTTCTTTGTACTATTAAAATCCACTAGATGTCAATGAGTTTATCCTTAGAATAATACAATGTATAGAAGGAGAATCACTGATAACATTAAAGCCAACTTTGGTTGTGCCCCTTAATCCGCGTTCTAAAAATTCATTTTTGTAATTTGTGACGTCATAACTCTAAAATTATTTGCCTTCGGTTTTTTAATTTAATTTTTTATTAAATTATAATTATTGATAGTCAGTTTAGTTTATTGTAATATTTATTTGTGTTTTATCTTATTTTTAGCTTGAAATATGCTAAAGATAATGTTTATTATATCATACTGGGCGAGTTGTAAAAATGACGTCAGAGTGAAACGTAAACAATAACCAATGGCAGGGTTTTTCTTTTTGATGTTTGTGAGCGGGCTTTGAATAGGGCAAAGAGTGACGATGAAAAAATCAGAGCTCTTTGCTCATTTCCTCTCCAAACAGTTCACTCCTCATCCTGATATCCACGAACCTAATCACTCCCAGAAAATAATAAAAGACCTATCAATCCCTTTACAATTATCCCCTCCCCCAAAATTTTTCCATCCCTCCAATGTTTGGTACATAATAAAAAATCTTCCTTCCAACAAAGCTCCTGGTTATGACTTAATTACTTAATTACCTCTTATATCCTCAAACACCTTTCAAGAAAAGCAGTCCTTTACCTCACATATATATACAATGCCGTCCTTAGAACCATACATTTCCCACTCCTATGGAAGTTTGCCAAAATAATAATGATACCCAAACCTCGAAAACCAACCATCTACCTTCTTCCTACCGCCCTATCAGTCTCCTCCCTATACTAGGAAAAATCCTCGAAAAGCTTCTCCTACGCCGCATAAACCCTTTAATAGAATCTCTTAAAATCATTCCTGATCACCAGCTTGGCTTCCGTTCCCTCCACTCCACCGTCCAACAGTGCCACAGAGTTGTGGATGTAATTTCCTCTGCTCTTGAGCAAAAAAAGTATTGTTCGGCTGTCTTCCTAGATGAAGCCCAGGCTTTCGATAGGGTATGGCACGCCGGCTTACTTTGAAAGCTCAAGGGTATCCTTCCTTTTACCTATTACCTCATCCTAAAATCGTTCCTGGAAAACTGTTCCTTCCAAGTCTCCTATAACTCCTCGACCTCTTCCATCTTCACTGTAAAAGCAGGGGTGCCCCAAGGTAGCATTTTAGGTCCTATCCTTTATTCCATCTATACTTCCGATGTTCCCCAGCATTCTTCAACAGTTCTTGCTTCCTTCGCCGACGATAAATGTATCCTATCCTCAAATAAGTCTCCTCGTACAGCCTCTGATCATGTCCAACAGCACCTTCTTCTCCTAGAAACCTGGTTTAAGAAATGGCGAATTAAAGTAAACGAAACAAAAAGCTCCCACGTAACCTTCGCTCTAAGGCATGGTGTGTGTGAACCAGTTACCCTAAACCAAATCCTTATTCCTCATTAAAGTTCCGTCCGCTACCTGGGGCTACACTTAGATCGTCGTCTAACATGGGCACATCACACTAAACATATACGTCAAACATGCAGTACACGCTATAAACTCTTACACATACTCTTACACAACACATCTAAACTCAACATGCAGAACAAAGTACTTATTTATAACACAATAATTAAGCCCACATGGACCCAATTCCTATCGCATCCAATCTCTCCAATCCAAAATCCTAAGAACAATAGATGACGCTCCTTTCTTTGTATACAATTTTATCCTTCATAATGACCTCAAAGTACCCTTTGTCCGAGAATTAGCCATATCCAGATACAAATCCTTCCACGATTCCCTTTCCGACCATTCTAATCCACTTGTCCACAGTCTGTTTTCCCGGTCCATTCCCGACAATCCGACTAGACGCCTGAAGAGGCAGTGGCCGCGAGACCTCTTAGATAACTGAAATATATTTTATTTATTTAGTTTATATTATTTTTACTTCCTTTATATCAATAAAATCTGTCGGTCAGTAAGTGCTATCACTGGATAGTTTCTTACATCATGTTCCTTCAAGCCACATATTCTTAGATATTTATTGCTTATAACAATTATGTATTGTAGTTGCAGTATTCAAATAAAAGTTAAAAAAAAAAAAAAAGGCTTTGAATAGTTACTTAAGCATGGCCAACCTTCTCCTGTTTAAATGAAAAAAAATGAGGGTTGTTATGTTGGCAGCCTGGTCATAAGGACACAACCTCACGGCAAAAGTTGGCTTCAGTCTCTTATCAGTAATTGCTTAGAATTCCGATTCTATGCTCCTTCTATATATAGTATTATTCTAAGGGTTTATCTTTTTTCATAGGGCAACCTCTTTAAGGTTTCTTTTTTCTTAAAATCTTGAGTATGTACTAATTTTTTTTTTTTTTTTTTTTTTTTTTCTATATTCAGCATCCAGGGACATTACCCCGATAGCCATTGATAAAGAAAGTGAAGTATTGTTGATACGTAGACCAGCTTTTTGTATTATTTAAAATTGTAATGATATTTGTAAACTCCAAAGTTATCTGAGGATGGTTAAATGTTGGACAGGAGAATATATGAGTTATGGTTTCTGGTATGTTAACAGTGCAGTAACGGCAATATGCAGAAGGGCTTAAGCCTATCTTATGGAGAAGTACTCTGGTAGGAAGATGGCCAATCTTTAAAGCAGATATAAACGATTGTACTCTTCTTGGGCATTCTTTATAAACATTTAAGTCTGTTAGCTGATGTTGAATGGAATGGAATGCTCTTGCAGTGGATCCATTAGCCCAGTCGTTAATCCATTTCTCTGCTCACCAGAGCCCTATTTTACTTGCAATGTAAGAGAGGGAATATTTATCATGCGGGAGAGGTTTCATGGGAAGAGCCTGTTTAGCAAGGAAATCAGCTACTTCGTTACCAGCGAGACCGCAATGAGAAGGAATCCACTGAAATTTTTCATAATTATATTAATTAATATTTAATGTTTTTTTCATTGTCTGCTACCTCGGAAAAAATAGGATATGTTACACGACTGGGACGTGTTTTTTTTTCTTTACCTTGGAAATTATTATGTCGAGTGAAGCGAGACAGTAAATATAATTGCCGCGGTAAAGAAAAACTCACTTCACAGCCTAGTAATATTATATACTATTTTTCCGAAAAGAACGATACGAAAAAGTCGAATAAAACATTATCATAAGCTTAGTGGCACGGAATTTAAATTCGATAATTGATTTATCATTAAACACATTTAAAACGTGTTAAAAGGTGATTGTTTATATTCAGTTTACGATTTTCAGCTAAATCAGTTTTATTTTTATCAATACCTCAGAAACTAGATTTGGTTCAGAAAAACATGGTGGAACGCTCCAGACTATGTTTTATTGTTACCAGAGCGTACGTAGGTTCTAGGCTGTTGCAAATAATAATTTCTAACTGAATATTTTAAAACATATGAGCTTTAATAAAATAAAACTAACTGTCCGTCTGTAGAAAAGTACCAGTCACACCGTAGGTCCTTCCTGGTTGCTGGATCGTTATCCTAGAAGGTGCCGGATCGTGGATGGTACACTAGTGTAAAATTAAATTCGTTGGTTGAGTTGACAAAAACTTAGACCTCTTTACGATGTGGTTAAAATTATATCCGCACATATGGTATAGGTCACTTGACTTTCGCAACTGCCTTTTAATTCTGCCCTGTGGAAGGAGTTGCCTAGCTTATCTCGATTCCGGAGCATGCGCATCTGTTCCGTTTACCACAGCGTTCGGGCTCGGGCTCTTCATAGTTATGCCTACCTCACTATACCGTTACAATAGTTAACTTTTTTTTTATAAATGGACTGCATTTTAGATTACTTCACGTTCTTTTAGAGTGGTTGGGGCTAAAATATGTTTCTAGATTTCGGCTAAAGGCAAGGTATAATTTAAATCAACAAGTATCAAGTTTAATCGAAATCAGTCCAGTAGTTTACGCTATACGTATGTGCATGGAATACAGACAACCGATAAGAGGCAGACATTTTTTATTACTTATTTTTTAACCCTGAAAAAATCATAATCTCAAAATCACAAGACTTACTCTCCCTTTATATAGCATATGACAAACCAAAGTAAAAAATTGTAAATAATTAATTAACAAATAAATTACTACCTCAATTTTTAAGACTAATTTAACAATGTTAAAGAGTTAAATATGAATAAAGATTTCAATGACAATCGTAACGATGTAATTTTCAGATCTAGTTTACTATTTATGGTGTATTATATGTACATAAAGTAATAGATTTTTCGTTCTCAAGTTCCTTCAAATCTTGATATAGACGCACTTATTTTTTACTTACTAATTGAATTTGGGTGATGTATTTCTTGTACTTGTAAACCCAACGTTGACTTTCGAAGCTTGCAATACAGTAGTAAGAATACATGATAACGTGTACGAATGAGTTAACAGCTCCTATAGGCATTCCAAGCGCTTCTGAAAAAATATAATGAATAAAGACAAATTTTAATAATTCAAACTATTTATTTTTTACAAAAAAAAAAAAAAAACGTGGCCACACTACTCTAAACTTCTTTCTATACTTAACGTTTTTTTTTGTTTTCTGTATTCTTCACCTTAGTTGTATCAATGTGCAAAATTTGGGGAAGACTGAATGACGGGAAGTGGTTCAAAATTGGGGTAATAGGTGTGCGATGAAACTTAAAAAGCAAATAAATTTGACGCAATTTTTTTTTTTTTTTTTTTTTTTTTTTGGTTTCTGTATTCTTTACCTTAGTTGTATCTGTTTGTACCATCAGGGGGCATGGAGCCTGACCTGGCCACAAATCTAGAATTATATAAGAATTATTGTAAAAGTAAAAGGTAAAAGTATTTTTAAAGAAAGTAAGCGGACTGTAGGTTATAGGTAAGTAAGTTTTAATGTACAGAGGGTACAACAAGAGTAAGTATAAATTAATGAGTTAGCTGTTGAAGATGTGTAGAATGATGTGTGGAGTGGGTGATGGTTGTCTTGATGACTTGAAGCTGGGTACCAGCTCTGATGATAAGTTACTTCTTACTTCCCTGGGTACCAGGGTAAGTTCCCAAAAATATTCAACCCTTTCTGGGTACCAGAAAGCTAGCCCTGAGAAACTGATCCATACTTGGATGTAGGGGATTGAAATGGATATAAAGTAATTAATTAAAAATTAAAATAATAAAAATGGCCACCACACTCAGAGGGCTACAGTCACACACACAGAGCTGCCTTTCTTATCTGCCCAAGTGCCAGCTCTTTTCCCTCCAATTTCCCACTGTCGCCAGTTGAGCCAGGTTTGCCCACAGAGCTGAGGGGGCCAAGGGCATAAACTATGGACTTGGAGATTCCCCTCAGATGTTACTGAGCCCTAATTCCAGGAGGACACCTTGGTTGGAATTTCTTGTTCTTGTAGATGGGTTGGCTCAATGGTTACAGGAGGAGGGGTTCAAGAGTTAATTGAACAGGTGTTCATGGTGTCATGAACAGTATCTATGTGCAAAATTTGGGGAAGACTGAATGACGGGAAGTGGTTCAAAATCGGGGAAACGGAAATGCGCGATGAAACTTACAAAGCAAAGTAATATAAGACCAGTAATAAAAACAAAAAATATAAGTGTGGTGTCGTGGGACACCCGTTAGGAACGAAGTTCCTCACGCTTTTTATTAAATATAAATTATAAAATCACACTGTTAAGTATTCAATGCTAACTACATACATGGCAGAGTTAGAAAAGAGACAAACTTAAAAGTAATTTACTATTTTTTCTTAGCGGAGTTAAGGCAAAATTAAAAGATAAGCTTTTTTTTTTTTTCATCATTCAAGTGAGCGTCTTGCAATTAACAAGCATTGAATATTAAGTAATAATTGTTAATCGTGATGAGTTGATAGTTAAATAGGATGGTTGTAGTAGAGTGAGCCCCTAACCCATTTACGTCCCGGCCTACTCTAAATACTACTTTAAAATTGGCATTATAAAATATTTCACTTCATTTCACAAAAACTTCTGCTTGTATCAAGTTGAAAATTTACATGCCTTTTTCAATTGTACTTTAGACAATGTGTATGAAGTATGAAGTATGAAGTCTTGTTAAAACTGTTACGTTCTTTTCCCTATTTTAAACGTTTAGGCCCGCTTTAATAAATTAAGCGATCTTTAACACTCCATAGTGGTGTCGGTGTTTGTTTTACTAAAAAAAGTATTTAAAAAAGTTGTTTGCCTCATTAAGTAGATGAGGTTAGAATTTTTTCCTGTCCTAAAATTCCAATTTTACATTTGAAGCTTACGTTTACGCGAGCGTTGCGCTGAACACTTAAAATCGTTATCCAATGAACTCGTCCTGCGCATTGGTAAAATGAACATGTGTACCAAATTTCAGCTAAATCGGTCATCATTTGCTTAAGTTATCGTCATCGGTCGATTTCATGACGTTTGGTTTTTTTTTTTATTCACTCCTGGGCTCCAGACGCTGTAACGTGCCATAAGGAACATTGCTCCAAGAAAAAAACATTAAGGTGAATTTCACTTCTAAAACAAACAGGGGACAGAAGACAGGTGACAAGAGACTGGAGACAAGCCTCTACTGAACCAATCTGTCGCCTAGCGATGGTATTTTTTGTTTTTGTTTTGTTATTTTTGTAAAATATGTCAAAATAAAAGGAGTCTTAATGTAGAAGCCAAACAAACAGTTAATTAATTTATTTAATCTTATTATTATAAAAGTAGAAGTAGTATACTCGTATCTCGAAATCTAGAAAGAGTCGTAATCCATTGCATTACTAGTCATACTTTGTCAGAGTTAAAAATATATAGTTAGTGTTTATTATAATTATTTGTGTTATTTAAAATAATAACACACCATTCTTATAAATTTTCTTAGTAAAAACAAATCGAAAATTCATCAGATGACAACGAACTGAAAAACGATCAGTCTGTCTCTGCTCACATAAGGGCCTAAGTAGGCCTAGACGCACTACTCCAAAAAAAAATGTTTATCTGCTACCGTAAAGGATTTACTCACACTAGTTTTATTTTACCACACCATTTAGGATGGATTTAACTTTACTTATAATTAGTCAAAATTCCACAATTTTTTTTTTTTTTGTTCTTTTTGGCCCACATTTATTATGGCACATAAGCTAGACGAACTCTTTTTCGTACCTTTCGGTCCAAATTTAAATCAGTCTAAAGTTGGCTTCCCTTCACATAAACCATCACATTTTCTTTTTTATTATAAATTAAATTCTGAAAGCACTTTTCTTATTTTTTATTATTATTTTATTTATTTGTTTTGCTGGGTGTTGGACAGCTTAGGTCAGGGGTGCCCAACCTACGGCCCGCGGGCCGGATCCGGCCCGCGAGCCGATTTTATGTGGCCCGCCGTGTTGCCATAAAAACAAAGAATTTACAAGCATTCAGAGAATCTAAAATATATTAATTTCCTAATGCCGAACAGCCCAGCTGATTTTGCCCAGCAACATTGGAGAATGGGGAAAACAGAGATCTGTTGCCATTCTACAACGCCTTGCCCAATGAAGATTTCAAAAACTTAAAAATGTTTGCTCGTAACATGTTCTCAGTGTTTGGCTTGACCTAAATACCAACATTTTCAAAAATGAATTACATTAAATCAAAATTCCGGTCTTCCCTCACAGATGAGCACTTAAAATCATTATTAATGATTGGTACAATCATGTTTGAGCCTAAGTGGAAAGACATTTTAAGTACAAGTGCAAAGCAGTTTCAACCATCTCACTGACGCTAAGTTACATACCAACTTGATATTTTGATTAATAACTTTTTAAAATAAAAGACTAAATTTTTTGTAATTCCTACTGTTATTGTTGTATTTTTATACTTGTGTGGTTAATTACAGTCATTCTAATATATATTTGAGTGTTTTATTTTCTGCTAAGTAAAACTAGGCTAGTAACAGAAAAAAACTTTATTAACATGGTGTTTCAGCTAAAACCAAAACGGAAAATTAACCTTCTATAGGAAGCATAAAAACGTGTTTTATGAGGGTAAAAATTCTAAAAATTTTCTGGGGGAGGACCCCCCCCCCCCCCGGTACACCACCGGCCCCCGGCCCGCCTTCCCTTTGAATGTTGACAATGTGGCCCTTGATTAAAAAAGGTTGGGCACCCCTGGCTTAGGTCATCTACACCCTTAACTTAGGACATATCAGTTTAATTTTTAAAGGTTGCATCTTGTTGGAAGTACTGAAGACTTATTATTTATTTATGTTTATAGTTGCGTCGCTGCGTAAATTTGTCGGAGATATAACTGTAATGGTCGTAGATATTCAATGTTATTGTCTGAATGTATTGAGTCGTGTATCGTCGAAACGGTTAACTGTTGATCACAGAGATTACTTAAAAGAGGTCCGTGTCTGGTAAAAAGTGTAGATGTTTCAATCCTGTGTGTCCAATCCACAGTCTTGTTAATCTTGTCTGTTCGGTCTGCACCTTGTCTTCCGGTTTTTATTAGGGGATTGGTAAATTTTAATTTTTTGTCGAAACTGTTACAAGGCTTACCCGCAGTCCACGGCTGTAATCCCAACTGCATATCTCCAAAGTATTGTAGAATCGGTCCGAGACAACTCAGACAAACTTTATAATATACGTTCATCGTTCTTATTTACTTAATAATATTTATTCCACCAAAAAGAGAAATTAAAAAAAAAATAAAATAAAATAAAACAAAAATAATAATAATTACAATTTTCCATATTTTACAATATTGTCAAATAATTTGCCTAATTTTACTTAAGTAGTTCATCTTTTTTTCTATTTTTTTTTTAATACATATATATTTGGTGAGAACCCTCAGTAGAGTGAGACACTCTAGAGCGAGGGCACTTTCTCTTAGAAATTATTTATATACATTTAAAATTTATAATGCAAATAAATATTTATATAACCTGTAGAACCATAACATATAAAAATTATTTACAAATTTATTTTTAAAAAATTACATGATAAGAGTGTATATTTAAATAGTTAATTAATGTTGAGCATAGTTAGGTGTTGTTTTCTATAGAAATCAGTGAGTATAGGTAGGGCTTTAGTCTTTGTTTGAAGGTGTTAATTGTTTGTATTTGTTTCAGGTTGTCAGGTAGTTGGTTATAGCATTTGGGTCCTAAGTATGTAGAGTGTCTCTGTTGCTTCGTAGTTTTACAGTAAGGAATTTGAACTTTGCTATTTATTTTATGTCTAGTTAAATAATAATTATTTAACTAGACATAATTATTATGATTGACATTATTTTTTTCTTGGTTAAAAAATACACTAGGGTTGCCTTCTTAAACAGTAGATGAATAGGAAGCACCATTAAGTCTTGATAGCATAGTACCGAACTGTGTCTAACTGGTTTTTTCAATACAATTTTAATGACTGCTTTTTGTACTGTTGTCACAGACTATAAGTTAGTTTCAGCGGCGCTACCCCAAGACAGTATATACAATAATTTAATATCGATTCTACGAGGGCATGGTATATAGTTTTTAGTGTGGACTTGTTAGGAAATTCTCTAATTTGGATAAAACTGTAAAATGTTTTTCTAAATCTTATTACTACCCAGTCGATGTGGAGTTTCTAGTTCAAGTTAGAATCTATCAATACCCCAAGGTATTTGATAGTCTACTTTTTCTAGAAGGGAATTGCATGTGCAAGTGAAGTCAAAAGGTCGAGTGCATTGGGGTTGGTGTAAGATAAGTCTAGTCAAGTCGGGTGGAGACTGTCCTCGTACGTCGTGTGAGAAGGTCATGTATTTAGTTTTTGTTATATTATGAGCAAGTAACTTGTTGTCGAACCAGGATTTTATTTCAGTTATTCCTTTAGAAGCTTTATATAAAACTTCATTCCAAGTGGATCCTCTTAAATAAACCAGAGGATTGTCGACAAATGAAATTATTTCCGAATAAGAGTTATTTAGTTTAAGTCAATTATTTACATAAATCATAGAAAAAGCCAGGGCGTGATCGCCGTTCCCTGGGGTGTTCCGAAATTGATTGATACTTGTTTGCTTAATTTACCGTCCAGTTTAACTTGCTGTTTTCTGTTAGTTAGGTAGCTTTTAAATAATTTAAGACATGTCCCCCGTATCCCTGCAACGATTTTATCGTAGCATTTTATAATAATAATTTATTAATTCTTCATAATAACAAAAAATAACATTTACCAAACATTAATAAAATATCTTTAGCATGACCTATATTGGTCGCCTGCCTAGAGTAGTCTCCACAAAATTGTAATAACATTATAAAATATGTATACCTAATTTTTTATTTTTTTTTACATAAAATATTTAACTTCATATAGATTCCATTTAACAACTACCTATTATTAGATACTCCCTACCAATAAACTATATATTAACTTTGTTTACATATCTATACAACTTTCATTTTGCTTCCGAGCTTACCGAAGGTAACGGAAGCTATGTGATCATCTGATTTTTATGAAATTTGGATGGGTTGTCGAAAATAGCCCGCAGATAGCACTCGCCTATTTTCAACCATCTGCGCACTTTAAATCGTGCTAAATTAATATGTCAATATGCTATACTGCCGCATGGCTAGCTGATTCACTGACTGACATTAATGTTTACCCACTTCCAGAAGAGCTAGAGACTTGCGGTTTGCGCCATTCGACGCGCAACGTCCAAATTGTGCACCAAAATAAGTATAAAAAGTACCTTTTTCCCTCTCCTTCCCCCCTTAAAATAATAAAAAAGGCCGACATGATGTTTAAGCCTCAAAGTACATGGGTACAAATGTCAAAGATAATCTTCTATAATATGATGTATATCGTTAAAAAGCTCTTAAATAGTAGATTAATTTTTGTTACGTTTTATTTTGTGTTATTTCTAGTTTTGAGGGGGTAAAATTGAAAAAAAAGTATCCATTTTTTTTAAGACAATAATGGTTTGTAAAAGAATAAAATCAATAATGTACGTAAATAGGATGCGAGGAAGCTATGTGCCACACTAATTGTCAGTCTATTTTCACACATCACATAGCTTCCGTTACCTTCGGGAAGCTCGGAAGCAAAAAACAGACAACTGTATGTTTACTAACCATGCAAAAGCTATATGAAACTGATTTCGAAAATGTCATTTTACTGCTTCCGAGCTTACCGAAGGTAACGGAAGCTTTGTGTTCACTTTTGAGAAAGAAAAAGTTTTATTCCAAGACAGAAATCCGTTTCAGGCATCAGGGAACATTTTTGGTCTCGTGTCTGTCTGTCTGTCGGTCTGTGTGTCCGCGAATCATGAAACGTGCGACGATAACTTGAGTAAATGTCGACCGATTTTGATGAAATTTGGTAGACATGTTCTGTTGGATTTCTAATGTGAAGGTCACTTTATTATTTCGTAGTCCGTGAGGTGGCGGCATTCAGTGGCGGCCAGCCCAACAAATATCCCACTCTTCCACTATCCCTCCCCGATAACCTTCCCAGAAACCCTTCTAAAAACCTCTCTCCCGTTCTACCTCTTCACCTCTCCACATCGCTGCCTCTAACCTCTATCTCAAAGTGTTATTTATTTATCAATTTTATTTATAAAATCTATGCTATTTTATTATTATTATTATACCGCACAAGGGAGAAGTAGTTTAGTGTTAATTATTATATTGTGTCACCATCCTTGCCGAGGATCACCCTGCGCTACCTGCACCAGGCCTGGGCATCACCACGAACCTTGCAGCTCCACCATCTACGCACAAGGTACTTGCAACACCAGTTACTTATCTCCCTTTGTATCTTTATATTTATTATATATATGATTTTTCTATAATTACGCCGCGCTCATCCGATTTTACCTCTACCCCAACCTCTGTCTCATTTTCTACCTCTACCTCTCCTCCAACCTCTACCTCCTTTTATGTACCACCTCTTTCTACCTCTCTTAAAACGGTACATGTTCATTTTACCAATGCCCAGGACAAGTTCGTTGGACAACGTTATCCGTCCAAGCGTTCACGCGCAACGCTCGCGTAAACGTGAACTTCAAATTTAAAATTGGAATTTTAGGTCGGGAAAAAAAATCAAACTTCATCTATTTAATGAGACAAACATTTTTTTCAAAAACAATTTTTTAGTAAAACCAACAGCGACACCGCTATAAAATGTTAAAGATCGCTAAAAACTTTTAATAGTTCTTACATAATAAACAATAAAGTAATATAACGTTAATAAAACAATAAAGTACATGATAGGATGCGAGGAAGCTATGTGCCACACTAATTGTCAGTCTATTTTTTTGTTGCGTTAAATTGTGTATTTTAATTTACCTACAATTAAAATACGCACCATAGTAACGAGGAATAGCCGACCATAAAAAAAGAAGTACTTCCGTCACCGGGTTCGGAGGATGCTAATGGCTTCTCACATGTATATGAGAGCTGTTCCCTTTCTCCCCACCCCGCTAACAACAAAAGACCCTTTCTCACGTCACCTTCCGTCCAAATCGTCACTCCCGTGACTCTTACTCTGGAAAGTTCAGGACACCCACTTTATCTCCATTAATAAAAAAACTATGTGTCTAAAAAAATATTTACTCCTTATTACGTCATCTACATAAGTAATATTGAAGTTAGGGCCCTGCCCAAATTTTTTAAGTTCATATTTTTTAACTAAAATCGTCACTGCAAAGTTTCGAAATGCAGTCCGGACAGCTACTTTTGTTAACTTTTCCCATGAAAAAGAATTTTTTTTTTTTTATTTTTAAACATTTTTTATCATTTGATAGCTCAAAATGTACACTGCTTTGAGTGGAACTCAATGATTCTTGGTTGGTTGAAATAAGAAAAAAACCCTATTCTGTAGAGCTTCCGGTAACCGCCGGACAGCAAAGTGACAGTTTATTTGAGAATGACCCGTCTTAATGGGTCCAATTAACAATTCTGTCCAATAAACGGTTCTGTGAGCTTTGTTTCGTGGTAAAAACATAAAAACGATTACCGTCTTCTTGTTTCCTTCGTAAGAACTTGCATAGAATTATATGCATAGAATTTTATGCATACTAATTTACAAACAGACAATAGAAACTGGAATAAAATTGGAATTTTGGGACGGGAAAACATTCTTACTTCATCTATTCAAAGAGAAAAACAACATTTTTTTAGTGAAACCAACACCAACACCGCTATGAGGTGTTAAAGTTAGCAAAAACTATTAAAGTGGACCTAACGTTTAAAATAGAGAAAACAACGTTTTTACCGATGTCTTACGTTCTAATGTAACGATTTTAATGAAACTGCAAACACATAATCTTAAGTACAATTGAAACAGGCACAGGCCCGGTGACAGGATTCTCGGGCCCCTGGGCAAATGAGAGGTCCGGGCCCTCTAACCCCCCCCCCCCCAACTACACATATCTGTAGAGGATGGGGGGATTAAAAGTGATAGGGGGAAAATTTAAGTAGTAAAAAAAAATTCAGTTAGAACATTTTAGTTTATTATAGTTTTCATCGTTGATCGATTGACACCTATTATTTTTTTCATTACGCTGTAACTTCTTTTCCCTTCACTTACTGATACAGGACTGCAGCAGAACAATCTGATGGCTATCGGCTATAAATATATTTGGGAACAGGCAATCCAACTTTTGTTTTCCTCAGTCAATTCAAAAGTTGTAGAGGTTGTAATGGTGTCTCCCGAGTTGGTCTTCTGAATTGATTTTAAGTGCTTGATCTCATTAAAAATGTCAGTCAATATCGTCTTTGTACGTTTATCAAAAAGTTAAAAACTTTTATTTAATTTCATTGCTAAGCTATTTTTCTCAGTCTAGTTTTTCCCGGGAAAACGGCTAATATCGTTGGATTCGTATTTAAATGAAATAATTTGTTTCATAGATTTTGGGGAGTAGCGCCCCCAAATTTGGAACTATAATTCATTTCTCGATTTCGCCTCGGGATTTTTCTAAACTTGTATATGCCAAATTTTGTATAAATCGGCCCAGTTTAGGCTCTAGCCGTCAAGACAGACATTTTTGACTCAAAGGACCTCAAAACGTGTAAATCCATCAAAATCGAATTTTCGTGCCATCCCAATACTTCCTCTTTTTATATGAGAAAGTAAAAAACGATTTGGAAAATTGATATTTTCTACATCTGACAAAATGTTTTGTCAGGTTCAACATATTGTCATGACCTCCCCAAACTTCTTAAATAATAATTATTTTAATTTCTCCTAGTCATAGTGTATGTTTTAACTAATTTTATGTTTTATCGTTAATTGTGTGCTTGATCTCATGTAAATTACTTTAAGTGTTATTTTAAGGATAATTTGTGTCAAGTGGTGTATGTTTGTGAGTTTTTAGTTTTTTCTTTTTAGGGTCCGTAGGCAAAACCAAGGACCCTTATATTTTCCTGCGTGTGTCTGTCCGTCCGTCCTCTCGCGTGCTCTCACGGCTACACCTTTAGTCCGATCACTTTGAAATTTGGCATGTATGTGTCTTGTACCTACCCACATATTTTAAAAATATAGCGACATAAAAAAAATATTTTTCAAAAAAATTAGGGTAAAAAAACCTAAGGGGTCATTTTTTTTATTTTTTTTCGACACCGTGAGGGTTATCATATGAAAGGGTACGTCGAGCTGATTACAAAAATATATAATTCTTTGGATATAACTTTGATAGGGCGAGCGTAGGCAAGTTTGAAGTGGGTGTGAAACGTGTCCCCCCCTCCCACCCCTATCTCGCTTATGTGAAGTGCAAAAAATCTGAAAAAATTCCTGAACATTCTTCGACCAAAAGTAAAAATACCACTTTTTGGAAATTTCAAAAAAAAAATTATTTTATTTTTTATTGACAAATTCGTTTTTTGCTTCCGAGCTTACCGAAGGTAACGGAAGCTATGTGATCGTTCTGAAGAACGAAAATACTTTATATCTCCGATTTCAAAAATTCCAAGACAGAAATCCGTTTCAGACATCAGGGAACATTTTTGGTCCCGTGTCTGTCTGTTGGTCTGTCTGTCGGTCTGTCTGTCGTTCTTTCTGTCGTTCTGTCGGTCTGTCGCTCAATTTTTGCGAACCACCATATCTTAAAAACTACTTGTCTGATTTTAATAAAATTTAGTTAGTAGGTAATACTTAGCCCATCGTTGGTCCCATATAAATTTCATCCTTCTGCGCTTATTTGTTTATCTTCCACATGCTCACAAACATACATTTATTTACACCTATATCTTTAAAAGTAATCATCTGATTTTTATGAAATTTGGATGGGTTGTCGAAAATACTGAAAATGCTATGACGCCCTCCACGATTTTTCGTCAGGTTATCTTTTCTGGCTCATAACAAACCATTGTTTGCTAGAGTTCTGTGAGCATTTTATAGTTTTTTCCTCTTTTCATTCAAATAAAAGCTTTTTTAACCGTTTTTAACCTTATCATATATTAGTAATATCATTAATAAGCCAACAAATGTATACATTATAGGTGATAAAACAAATAATTCTCACAAATAACTCAAATAAGATGTAAAATAACTTACAGATGTGCTCTTTTTACTCTATTAAAAGCTTTTTTAACTATTTTTAACCTTATCATATATCAGTAACATCATTAATAAGCCAACAAATGTATACATTATAGGTGATAAAACAAATAATTCTCACAAATAACTCAAATAAGATGTAAAATAACTTACTCACAGATGTGCTCTTTTTACTCTATTAAAAGCTTTTTTAACTGTTTTTAACCTTATCATGTATCAGTAACATCATTAATAAGCCAATAAATGTATACATTATAGATGATAAAACAAATAATTGATTAAAAAATAATAATAAAATAAAATAGCACTAATAAAACTCAGTCGTATATCCAATGTTATGAGCCAGCTGACCTAACAACACACACTTTTTTACGTAAGTGACGTCACACTTCCCCGGCGTATTTTAATGAAATTTTGGTGGTAGGTCATACTTAGCCTATTGTTGGTCCCATATAAGTTTCACCTTCTGCTCTTATTTGTTTATCATCCACATGCTCACAAACATAGATTTATTTACAGTCATATCTTTAAATGTAATCATCTGATTTGAATTTTTGGAATCATTGCTGTGAAATTTTTATGCTTTGTCGAAAGTAGCCTGCAGATAACACCTGCCTAATTTCAACCTTCTGCGCACTTTAAATCGTACTAAATTAATATGTCTTATACTATATAAAGCCGCATGGCTAACTGACTCACTGACTGACATTAATGTTTACCCACTTCCAGAAGAGCTAGAGACTTGCGGTTTGCGCCATTCGACGCGCAACGTCCCTATTGTGAACAAAAATAACTATAAAAAGTTTACTTTTCCCCCTTCTTCCCCCCTTAAAAAAATAAAAATGGGTGACTTGATTTTTAAGCTGGTTTGGGGGCTTATTGCGGCTAAACGGGAAGTCGAATTGGAAAACGAATAGCACCAGTGGTAACTGATTTTAAAAGATCTACAACTTTAGTCTTATGAGTTTTTGTCGTAATATCATCGGTTGTACCTTAGATGGTGATAATTTTGTTATTTTTTGTTTTTATTTTTTTACATTTTTGTCTTTGAATGGCCAAAGCGTTTATAATAGTTGGCCGACTTTATTTCTGATTGCGGCGATTGAATCTTACACTAATGCTCTTTAAATTGAGTATATTTTATTTCATTATTTCATCCTACTCGCTGAGAACATGAGAGTAAACCTTTTCCCGTGCGCCGTATCACGTGACCACATTGTTTGGTTTTTAATATTGTGTCGTTTTTTATTTATATGTATTTATTAGTTAAATGAATGCTCTTTTGTATTGTTTGTTTTTTAAAGATATAATTTTGGTACCTCAGACTACAGGGGTACAAATGTTAAAGTTAATCTTTTATAATATTTATGATGTATATCGTTGAAAAGCTCTTGCATAGTAGATTAATTTTTGTTATATTCTATTTTGTGTTGTTTTTAGTTTTGAGGGGGTAAAGTAAAAAAAAACTGTTTATACAGCGGTTTCTACGATTTGGTTGCAGTTTTATATTTGTTTATTAAATTAATTATTGTGTATAACTTTTGGTGCTTGTTGGAGGCTTTGTTTCTCCAAAAAATGTTTAAATTTCTTCAACTTTATAAAATATTTACTGGAACAGTGCCGTTCCAACTGTTTGATTATTTTTATCGAGGTATTTTTCTTAATTTGGTTTTTTCTTTGCGAGGAAGCTATGTGCCACATTAATTGGCAGAGTATTTATAATTATGGTCTTTTCGATGTATTTATATGGTTGTAGTCCGGTTAAGTGGCAAAAATATACTTTATCAGAGTGTGTTTTGAGAATATCAGACCCTTAGAATGGTTCAAAGTAAGCTTTTTAGCATTTTAAAAAAACACTGTTTATACACTTTACAGCTAAACACTATATAGTGTGGCTTATGGACCCTCGCTGTGTGCTGACTAGCACACACTTGGCCTGTTTATTTAGTTTATTTTGTTATTTATGGTGATTTCAAGTTACCTTTTTCTCTTGCAATATAACTTTGTCCTTCTCTTTAAGCCGTTACCATTATAACAGTCAATAACTTTATTAATTTTAGCCGTGTTATTTCCTCCTCTGTTTCGCGTATTCCACCTCAATCCTTTTCCTAATCTCTCCTTCTGCCCTAAATTGTTGTCCAATTACATAATATTCTAAGCACTTTATATTTATATTATATTTTATTTTTTTATATTACTCATGTATTTTTGTTTTGTGCCTCACTTGTGGCCTGTGTTTGGCTGTTGAGATCACTGTAAAATAAATAAATACATAAATATCAAGGTCTGTCCAAAGACATTGAGAAGTCACTAACTTTTTGGGAAAATTTAAATCTTTTAGTTAGACTTCCGATAATGGAATCTAGGAGCTTATATAATACACCAATTCTGAAATTCCCCTCCTCGTGTTTTACGTCAGGATCATTTCTTGATAAGGTTTCACAATTTCTAGTTTTGTATTAATAAATGTATGTTTGTGCGCATGTGGAAGAGAAAGAAATGGGCGCAGAAGTTTTAAACGTATATGATATTAACAATGGACTAATCATGTCCTACCATCTAAATTTCATTAAAATCGGTCGAGTAGTTTTTAAGATTGTTGGTTCGCAAAAATTGAGTGACTGACTTCACTGACTGACAGACACGTAACCAAAAATGTTTCATGATCTCTGAAACGGATTTTTCTGTTTTGAAATTTTTAAAATCGGAGCATAATAATTAAAATGATGACATATTTTCCGAGGTTACTGAAGGTATTTCAAATTTAAGTGGACTACATTTTAGAATTCTCGGAACTATTACCGAGAATAAATTTTTTTTAGAGCTTTTTTTTTTGGGGGGGGGGGGGGGGGGAGAAAAATGTACAACAAATGACACGACCACCTCAGACGAGAGATAACTGTACAGAATTGAGCTTTATCTCATACTTTTATTAGATTAATAGATAACAATTCAAAAATAAGGGGAATGGTAGAAAAGATAACTACTCTAAAGGGAGGTAAAATTAGCTAGGTAAGAAAAGAGTTAGAAATTAAATTAAAAGAGGTTGTGATAAGGGAAAAACAAATAAGGGGGATTAAGACAGATAGTGAAATACATATTTATTATTATATAGCAAAACAATCGACAGAGATAGAAATGGAAGTATGACTAGTTAAGTTCGGAACAGACTCTCTTATCTAGTACAGCTAAAACCAGATCAGATAAGATAACTTTTAATTGTAATCTCCTTCCAGTCCAAAATGAAGAACTCTGAGGTCTAAACAATAACATATCTTATGACATTCTCACCCTGATTTAAACTCTTTATTTGTTTTATCTCCTTTATTCATTCTTATCTCCCAAAAATAATTTTATTAAAATAATTATTAAGTTTTTATTATAACATTTTTCACACTCCCGGGCCGGGCCCCCTGATAGCCCGGGCCCCTGGGCAATTGACCCACTTGCCCCCCCCCCCCCCCCCCCCTGTCGCCGGCCCTGAACAGGCATGTAATGTAATTTCAACCTGATACAAGCAGAAGTTGTAGTGTAGTGAAGTAACATATTATAAATTTAGTGCCGGGTAGGTAAATACCAGGACTGTACTACAACCATACTATTCAACTATAAACTCATCATGATTCCACCATGTTTAAGTAGTTAGCATCGTATACTTAGCAGTTTGATTTTATAATTAATATTTAATGAATGGCGTAGGAAACTTTGTTCGTAACGGGTGTCCCACGACACCAAACGTATTTTTTTCTCTTTTATTTCCTTGTTTATTACTTCATCCTCCTTGATCTTACCATTTTTGAACGTGGTTGAGCAAAACTTCCCCAGTTATACCTCAGACTGATTTTCCCCTCCCTACTACCGACTGAGTTTGGAAAACCCTTTACTTAATTAGCAATGTCGTTGAGTATTAAGACTATAAAACCTATTTATGTTATTGGTAATTGAAGGTTATCAATATTATGTTTTTTGATGATTGTAAGTGAATTTTGATTTTTACGAACCTCCCTCAACATAACCATAGCATGATAATGCAATCATTGAACAGTGATGAAAAATATGTAGGAACGATAAGTGAGATTCCTTTCTCCTCAATATTATAAATACCTGAAACATAGTGTAAATAATTAATTAGATTAGAAAGAAGGTTATGAGGTCATAGTAATAAAAATATTCTTTTTTAAACACCCTGTATACTAGCTGGATCCATTTACATGCCATCTTTTTACAGAGGATGGCAAGTAGATAACAATTGTGAATTTATTTACAGCCCAATACTAATCAAGCCTTAATCAAAGTCGGCAAAATATGAAATTAGTTAACTTTGGTTGTTTTCTTCTCCGAAACTATAAGCCATATAAAAAAAGGAGTATTTTTTCATCTTTTTATTGACCCTTAAATTTCATAAAGATAAGAAGAATATTTTTAAGCCAAACCCCTGTGAAAATTTCCGTTGAAGAAGTAAAATTAAAAAAATTATAAATTAATAGGTACTCTTATAGAAAAGGGCCCCCCTTTTTGTTTTTTATACAAAAGAGTTTATATCCCTTAGTCTAACTACCTATTAAGACAAAGGGCTATTCAGTCTGTAGAATAATATTAGTCTTTGTTGGCAGCTTGTCATATTGTAAAATGATATAATGTATCACTTATATTGTTTTTTGATGGATTTCTTTAGGTGTAGAATAAATACAATCAAAACATGTTGATTTTCTTTAATATTTCAGAATAAAAAACGTTTCTACCCTTCTCTGCGTTTTTAAGGTCATTTTCAATCACATTGTTTTCTAAAAATAAAATACATTAATAATAATTAATCAAAAACCTTTCTTATCATATATTTTACACAAAAACTATTAGTTATAAAAAATAAAATTTGAATGTTTCTTCTAAATTCTGACTTGTATGAAAAACCTAATACATAATAACTATTAATATTTTACTTACCTTTCCAAGGTACATTTGGTGTGAAAATTAAAATTCCTCAAGAAGAGTTTGTCACTATAAAATTGATAAAGTACCTACTTTAAATTTAATTTACAGTACAGTCAATACTTAACATTTTTTTTAAAAAAGATTAAAATAAATAACAATTTAACACTAATATATCACAATTTGATGACATGGTAAAAATACAATTACAATAAATTACTTCTAGTGCCTATTGAAATTTACAACAGATTTTTCATCGAGAACTTTTGAGTCAAATTTGTGGCTTAATTATCATAAAGATATCATATATTTGTTTATCTTATTCTCAAAACATGTATGTAATCCTTTTGCTTATATTATATAATATATTATTTTTATTCTGAATAGTAGAAATTATAAATAAATCCTCATTTTTTATTAGAAAAATAATAATAATTTGTGTATGCGATTAGTGGAGCTGACTGGGAGAGACCTCCGTGAACTACTAATATTCTATGGCATTATTTAATTTAATTATATTACATTTATTCTTAATATTGATTATTTGTTTATTTATTCTATTTTTTTGGTTAATCTAAACTTTAAATTTGTTGAATATATTATTGTAATTTTTATTTAAATGGCATGAGTCTGTTTTATGGTTGACAGTTTTGTTGATTGTTTTAAAGATGTTAAATGACTCTAAAATGCGTCTTTTACTGGTGTTTTTCTCATAACCAACAAGTTTGCGTTTTGAAACATGTAAGTATTGACTGTACTGTAAATTTAATTTAAAGTAGTTTATTAATTTTATAATGACAAACTCTCCTTGAGGAATTTTAATTTTCACACCAAATGTACCTTGGAAATGTAAGTAAAATATTAATAGTTATTATGTATTAGGTTTTTCATACAAGTCAGAATTTAGAAGAAACATTCAAATTTTATTTTTCATAACTAATAGTTTTTGTGTAAAATATATGATAAGAAAGGTTTTTGATTAATTATTATTAATGTATTTCATTTTTAGAATACATGTGATTGAAAATGACCTTAAAAACGCAGAGAAGGGTCGAAACGTTTTTTATTCTGAAATATAAAATAAAATCAACATGTTTTGATTGTATTTCTTCTAAAAGAAATCCATCATAAAACAATATAAGTGATACAAAGTGAAGAATGTGTTTATTTTTAACAACGTCATTGGAAAATAATATAATGTTTTATAGTTGCTTACTTTCTGATATCTTATATTGGCGACGAGGATGAGCAGAAAGAAGTCAAAATAGGCCGAGAAAAGCGGGGAGATATGCAGAATAATATTAGTCTTTGTTGACAGCTTGTCATATTGTAAAATAATATAATGTTCTATAGTTGCTTACTTTCTGATATCTTATACAGTCCAATATGCTTTGGGACAAAGGAATATCACACTTTAGCATAAAAAAAATGTGTATTCGGTTGTCAGAAGGTATATTAGATTAATAAAAAGTGGGGGGCCCTTTTCTATAAAAGTGCCAATAAGGTACATGAAAGCAAATAAGGAATCACTGTGATGGTATAGATAAGAATATATTTCGATTCATTTAAAAACTGCATAAAAATACCCCGTAATTCTTTATGACAAATTATTAATACCGGTACTTCTTTAGATTGTTACTCCCCCTATTTTTTTTTTAATATAAATGACTTTGGCTAAATAACTATTAAGACAAAGGGATATTTAGTCCAATGTACTTCGGTACAAAGGAATATCACAATTATGTTTTTATAAGGGGATTAACAGTCTAAAGAAGAACATTCCTTAGTAATTCTTTAGATTGTTACTCCCCTCTGTTTTTTTTTATAAGGGGAGTAACAATCTAAAGAAGTGTCCGTATACCTATAATAGTCTACAATTAAAGTGGCACATTGCTTTTGGCCGGGCCACATGTATCCGAACCGTGCACGCACAGTATGATGGCCGAGTGTTGGCCGTGTGACATCCGGCACACGGCCAACACTCGGTGAAACTGTTTATAATAATGAAACTGTTTATAATAATGACGGTGAAACGGTGTCACTCGGTGTGACGGTGAAACAAGTCCTCACCGCGCCCGCACCCGCACCGTATGTCGGCCAGCATATACTTCTCTGCAAATTACATGTAATAGCTCACAATTGGAGAATAATTCACAAAAATAATTATTTTGAATGATAAATCACTAAAAAATGTTCGTTATTCAGAACGAAATCTTCGGTAAGCTAGTAAACAATTATAATAATGACAAAATCTTAAACTAATTTAGTTAAATAATTTATACTTACTGTGTCGCATAAATCTAGTACTTTTAAAATGATGTACAGCAAAGCAATATCATTTCCCTAAAAAGGAAGGAAAATGTAATATTTTATGTTTCAACCAAACAACCATAAAATCGAATCACTAATCTAATTATAATATCTATTCAAGTATATAGATAAATAATATCAACTCACACTTATGTAGAAAGACGATGAAAAATCATCAGGTGGACATACATCTTTTAAGAAAGTCGACCACACTTCAGAAGAAAACGACTGGAAACAATAAACAATCAATTGGTTTATAACATCACTTTTGATATCGAAGATAAAATTAATAATTATAATGTTTATGCAGATTATATTTATGAATATAAATGCTTACGAAGCAGAAATTGATGATGATGAGGATTATATTGGATATGGTTGTGTAATGAATTTATTCAGAATACATGGTGATTCTAATGATAATGTTATTTTACTGATGATGTTGATAACATGCTAATTAATGATTATAATTGTGTCGCAACATATTATACCATTGTAACGACATCTTATCGAAATTTATTGGAACTTAAAGCAGTATGGATTTTTAATTCCATTTTTTCTGTACTTTTTACCGCCAATATTGCTATTTTAGCGCCTAAATTGCACCCAAAAAGTATGCCCCCCCCCCTCACCCACTCTATAACGGCTAGTCCTATAATTATGAAATAATGTAAGCAATTACCTTATGATAGGGTGATAAAAGTTGCCAGAAAATAATTAATTTAACGTTTTGTCAAATAGATAATCAAATATTACATACAACAATAGTCGTATGAATTCATTCCACCTCTAGAGGGATAATCTGAGCTGTGATGGGAGAAATTCTGGCAAAACTTTCTCATAAATACAGTAATAATAAATTTAAACCTAAAAGTCCCAAAAAGAATTCATAATACCCTTTTGTTTTTTGTTTTTAAATTAATAATTTAATTATAACAAAGGAAAATTACTTCTCTTTTGAAATTATTTCAAATATTTAGAGAACAAGTCTCTTTTTCAAGAATTTGAAAATCGAACGCTAAATATTGGACTTTTTGCAGTTTTAGCTAGTTTTCACCATGAAGGAAGGGTTTAATCGAATAAATGATTATACATATATTTAATAAAAGCTAATTTTCAATATTTAAAAAAAATCACCTTTGTTACACTATTACTTCAACATTTACTGCCCTTCAAAATTGGAGTGATTTTTCAATATTCTCAAAACATGTTTGATTTTTGCCACTATTAACTCTGATGAATTTGTTTTGCAGCATTATTGATTGGCGAAATTTAAAGAAAAATGTTTTATAACTTGAGACCGGTATTAGGTTTCTACTGCGAATAGCTTCCGAGATGTTGCTGTTTGAAGTTGGGGTGGTTTTTTGACTTCTTTTCTTCATCACAATTAAGGCTTGGTAATAATTGTAATTAACTATGTTAATATAATATTAATCAGATTAATAACTCCACCATTATATTCAGTTCGTCTCAAGACTTAAGACACGGTAAAGGTCGGATGCATAGTTTGTTTATTGTCAAAGATAAGAACCACAATCGTTTAAACTAATCTCTTTAATATATAGTTTTTTTTAATCTTTATAAGTAATTTGGTATATAATATTAATAATTTAATTAAAAATATATATTTAATTGTTTCGCTTAATTTAATTTAATTTAAAAATGAACAAAAAAGTAGAATTAAGTAAATTAATTTACATAAGTTATTTTATCTATTTTAAGACCAACCATTCAAAACCAAATATTTATTTTATTTGAATAAATATGGTTACCTTAGCTTAGCAATAACAAATAATTTCGAGATGCGTCGTTGGGACACTACTCGATAATATAAATGATAATTTCTCACAAAATCGGGGATAGGCATAGCCGAGATGTTAGTGCTCTCGCGACTTACCTGAAGCCTAGGTCTGAACACTGACATACCTGGTGAGTTTGAATTCTAGAGATTTATTTCAAACTAACGGTAATTTGAGTAGATTTATAAAGTGGCCGCGATCCCCCATCCTGGTGCAACCAATAACATCTTAAATTGTGATAAACATGAAATTAAATACTAAAAGTATATTCAAAAAATGTATAGTACTTGATTTATAACATTACCATTAGTACTAGCTTGCCGCAGACAACAACTTGTATAACATTGTAGATCCGCATAATATTCTTGAGATTGTAGGCCGGTCTGTTTTCCATGTACTTTTGTAGTATTTTTACAATGATCAGGTACATGACTGATATTACCCAACCTGTCCATGGGTACCTTATTAAAAAACTATCGCTAAATGCCTCTGAAGCAAACAAAAGAGAAAAAATGTTGTTAAATATTATTTAAAAACTATTTGTGGTAAATCTATTGTATCTGACCCTTAATTTATTTTATCTACTTGCGGCAGCAAAATGAGGCATTATTGAACAGATTTTGGGCAGAGAAATGTAGTTTTACTGCCTAGGTGGTAAAATGAGGAAAAGTTTCGCTGCCTATAGGCCGCAAAATTTTTGTTGTTATAATGTTGGCAATAACAGTTTATACTATTATCTCTATCTTATAGCATTATATATTATAGTTCAATAAGTAATATTTAATAAATAAACGTTTTAATAATAAAATAATTTCTTTATATAATTCTGTTAAATAAGTTCAATAAGTAGTAGATCTTTAATTAAAAAAATAGCGGAGTCACTGGCCACACTGCAGCTTCATGTAAACATCCAACATCCATATTATTATTATTATTGAAGTCATTCTAGATTAGACTAGTTACTATTCTTGATTTATCCTAGTTAGATATAGAAGATATCTTTAATGCTTTTAGTACTTTTTTAGTAAAACTATAAATAAATATTTTATATTGCGTGCATTATTCATTCAGAAGTTTTGTGTGTTATAAACGTGTGTTTTGTATTTTGTTGTTGTAGATTCAGTTTGCTATTCACTTATTGTAATTATTCCCAAGCTTCTTATTTGATTTCTTTATGAACATTAATTTTTAGTAAATACTTATATTGTTATTTGTTATCTTATTAATATAACATAGTAATTAACTATGTTATATTAATATAGATGGTATGTTAGCAGTTTCATTTTTCTGCCCCCCGTAGATAAGAAATTGTATGCAATAAGGCAGCAAAGGAAACATTACTGCCTGGTTTATTCATTGCCTCGGGTTCGCCTCCTCGGGGGGGGGGGGGGGGGGGGTACACACTCTTTATCAGTGCTGGATTTCTAGAAATTAAGGTGCCAGACTACAACCTACCCTCTCTCTACCCCCCCCCCCCCCCTTCTATAGGAGGGGGTTCCGGGGGGTCCTCCCCCGGAAAAATGTTGGAAAATAAACGTTCAAAAACAACAGCATTTTAAGCAGTTTTAGACATAAACCCATGTACTTACTACTTTTTATTTTATTTGTAATTTTATAGCCCCTTCAAATCTGACGAGGGGGGGGGGGCTCAAGCCCGATGGCCCCCCCCCGTTCCTACGCCACTGCTCGCTATTAGTATTTAGCTTTATGTTCATTCTGTCATATCCACTAGTAAGAATGTTAATATATGAGGCGTTTATGCAACTTAAGTCTATTGAACGGTGCAATTATCAAATAAAGTTTTTTAAAACGTAGTCTGGAGTTTAAGGAACCAAGTTTGGGGAAAGTTTAAATAAGGGGGTTGTGCGGGTGGGGTGATTTGCATGGATAGCTTTTAAATATACGACATAATAATAAAATCCAAAAAAGTGGTCACGCGACGTGGCACTCGGAAAAAAGTTTACTTTTATGTTCTCAGCAAATAGGATGAACTAATGAAATAAAATTCTCAATTTAGAGAGAGCTATGTTAAGAATTGAGAGCCCCAATCAAAAATAAAATCGGTCAATAATTATAGAATCTAAGGGCATTTTAATCAACAATTGAAAAAAATAAAATTAAAAATGCCAAAATTATCACCATACGAGGTACAACCGATAGAGGTACGACAAAAAGTCATAGTACCAAAGCTGTAGAGCTTCCACTAGAGCTAAAAATTTGAAATTTAGTAGCATTAAGGTAGTTTATGCCGTGTTACCAACGCGAAAATTCCATAAAGTTAAACATTTTAATTTTAAACCCCCTTAAAAATTAAAAACGGTCGCAGCAGTGTGTAAAATTTGTTAAAAAATAGTGGTAAGTCGTATCGAAAAACTAATTGGATAAACAGCTACTGATTTTATATGGTATACAACTTTGGTCGTATGAACTTTTCTCCATCAGTAGCAAGAATGTAGCTAGATTTTTTTTTTTTTTTGGTATTTTCAATTTTTAACTTTGAACGCTCATAGCATTCGTTGACCGATTTCATTTCCGATTGTTGGGCTCAAATTTACCACTAGTGCTCTTTAAGTTGAATACTTGTTAAATTAAAAATTCGTCCTATTAGCTTAGAACATGAGTGTAAACGTTTCCCGAGAGCTGTGTCAAGTGACCACTTTTTATGGATTTTAATAGTGTGTATCATTTGAAAGGCCTTGATTTGTATACTTTGAGGGTGCATCATTTGTTTATTTTTTTAAAAAATTGGTTCACGTACTTTTGTACTTATTAGTTTGTTTGTTGCAGGTAAAAGAGGTTACTTTTTTCTTATCATTTTCTAAGTGGTTTATTTGCCTTTATTAGGTTATTCAATGCCTTTATGGATTGTTTGATTATTTCAATATAATTTTGGTACTCAACACAACAACACACAGGTGTACAAATGTAAAAAATGCTTTTCACTTACAATAATGTATATCGTTAAAAAGCTCTTGAACAGTGCAATAACTATTGTTATGTACTGATTTGTGTGTTTTTTTTCTTTTTAGATATATTGAAAAAACTGTTTCCTTTAATGGTTTTTCGGATTTGGTTGATTAGGTTATGGTTTAAATGGATAACTTTATTAAACCTTTACTAGGAAACATCTCTGTACTCCCTATTTCTATTGTACCCCGTTGTTAAAATTTATGTAAAGACTGTGTGTACATGTTCACCCAATTCAAAATCAGAAGGGGTATCTTTAGATATCTTTTCATTTGCCTTAATATCTACGCGCGCATGACACTATTGACGTGGACGTCCATTCACAACATTACAATTAAGCAATTATAATAGGTAACCATATGAGATGAAGCAACATGTCATATACGATAACAGTTTTATATGTTTATATAATATATATGATGTTAGTGGTTTTCCACTTAGTGGTTTTGATTCGAAGATTGTGTAATCCAGACAATATCTATGTTTCCGAATTAAATTAAATGACAACAATCTAGGTTTATAATATTAATTCATTTTAATTTTGGTACTGTACATACATTACATGCATTGTACATACATTACATACAATAATAATACATGTTGTTACGATGTATATTGGGTTATTTTTATTTTTGAGGGGGGTAATATAGAAAAAAACCGGTAATTTAGCAGTTTTTTCGATTGGGTTGTTTAGATATAGGTTTGAATGGATAACCTGATTATCATTTTATACTGATCTTATTAAAAGCCGCGTCTACACGATCCAAGTTGACTTGGACCAAATCAGTTTTGACACTATTTTGACGCTACTTGGATCGTGTAAACAGGTTATCAAAGTCAACTTGGACATCCAAGTTGAGTTAGACGTTATTTGATCTAAGTAGACTTGGATGGTGTCAACCCCTATATGATTATGACAAGAAAGCTGTCAAAAATGAGAAAAGACGTGAAAAGTTGTGACGGATTTGTTTATAAGAAGGGTATTGACAGCTTTTATTGTTTTTAAATTTTTGTTTTTTTTCCTTTGCTTCTAAATGTTTTTTTTTTTTGACAAGTTCCCCAACTTGGACCAAGTATACTTGGATCGTGTAAACCTGCATCAAAAATTCATTTTTACTTTGACCAAGTAAATTTGATCAAAATTACTTGGTCCAAGTCTATTTGGATCGTGTAAACCCGCCTTAAAAGACCGATATATTGATACCCCTTTTTTACTTTTTTAATAAAAAAAATCAAAGTGGTTAGCTTGATGAAATTTTGGGAAGTTGAGCTTGTAACAAGCATGCATCATGAAATTTCAATCAAGCCTCAATCGGCTTGTACAATAATAATGCTTGCACAAAACTATCATACAGACGTTCATGCATGCTTGACAAGTTTGCTTGAGCGTGTGTAGCCGGCTTTACACAACAAAAAGGCCTGATATAATCATTCTTGAACATTTGAACAATTTCATCAGCCATACCAGGTACTAAATAAAAGAAATAATACATTTAAAACCTGTCAAAATAAAGATCGTAAATATGGGTCATGGCAAAACAAATAAAATAACTTGCGGATTTTTTCCGAACTAACTATCTATACAGCAAAATTTGCTGAAAACGAATTAAATTCTGCAATAAGATGGCTAAAAGTATTAAAATAATGCATTGTCGTCGTGTTCTGAGCTGTTCTAAAGGTTTCAAATATTTAGCTACTCGGGAAGTTAGTTAAAAATCGATTGCAAGATATGTACTCGACACAAACAAACAAACAATAAAGCGAGCTAATAAAAACGTAGTTAAATAGAGATTCTACTTATCTATTTGCGTATTTCACTCTGTTTAGAGTTGGAAAGTACACTCTACTATCTGTTAAGTAAAATTACTGATAACACACAATTTATCTATCTACAAAAGATAGTAAGATTACCTTGTATTGTTGTGGGATGATTTACAGGTGGCGGCTCCATGACTGTGACTTACTATCACTGGTTACATAGAAGAGCATTAAACTTTAATAAATTCTGTAAATTTCTCACGCCTTTGTCTTCCAATTTCCTGTTTACTAATTATTATTCTAGACAATTCATCTCAACCGTTGGAAAGTAAATTACATAATTAGTTGCAGGTAAGAATGAAAGTTGTTATACAAGTAAAACAAATAATAGTAAATTTACTTATAATTTATAAATTTATAAATTGGCGCAGTTTGGTTATTGAGAAAATACAATACCATACCAAAGGAAAGAAACAAAAGTGATATATAAATTAAATAATTTATTAATTTGTAATAAATGACGAAGATAAGAGCGCAAAGAAATAATGAGAAGGAGGAACCGGATTCCCTAGAAAAAACAGCCCCGGTTTGCCTCAGAAATAAGAGAGCTGAAAAGCACCAGCTTATAAGCACAAAGTGTTGTAAGGCTGGTACTAGTAAGTGGTGACACGGAACAGGGTCTCAAGCTAAGTAGTGGCATTCCGGCCCTGACAAGTTGATCGAAGCGTCGTCTTTTGGACAATACACAGACTGGCGGCATAAAGTAGAAAATTATTTTACGTTGCAAGGTCTAAAGATAAGAAATGGAGGAAAAGTGACCATTTAACTTGCGTCCTTTATGGAGCATGCCATGTCAGCCGTACTAGAAATAGTCCTTAAAATTTACAACCTTGCAGAGCATAGAACATGTGACATTTTAAACAAAATTGAAGAGTACTTATAAAAGATAGAGAACGTAAGTGAGTGACGATCACTGTTCTTGCAGAGAAAGAAAGAGGAAGGTGAGTCAATTTTTAATTTTTATAGGGAGAAGGTAAAGTTGTTTAAGCTCAGTGATCCATGTACTCACTGCTATGAAAAATACATTATGGACCATCAGCTCGAGACTCTTTACGCTCCAGAAATTAGAAAAAAATGTAGAGTGGTTTCAGCTTCTCCGTCTTTAAATGACGTAGTCATGTTGTGTGAAAGAGAAGAAGCGGCATCCAAAGAAGAAACTCAGGCCAGTACACGTGTTAGTGTTAATGCTGTAGGTCAGAAAATAGAGGAGACAGGGCTCAAAGCAAAAGGAGGTGTAGTCGGTGCAGCAACAATTAGCATAAAACCTTAAAAGAATGCCCCGCAAGAAATTCTACATGCAAAAAGTGTAATACTCGGGAAGCACTACACTCGGTGCTGTAGGCCGCAGCGAGTCCAGGCTCTTAACGACGAAGCTAGTGAAGATGATGAAAAATGTAGTTGTTTGATAGTTAAGGCTGTTGAAAGAATTAAAAAAACGAAGTGCTCACTCACCATCGAGGTAGAGGTCAAGCTAGGTGAAAATAAATGCTACTTGAAATACAAAGCTACACCGGATACCAGTGCAGAAGTTTCGGTTGCAGGAGATTTTCAAAAGACCTTCAAATACCCAATGAAAGATATAAAGCAGGGTTCTGTGAAATTAGAAACAGCTGATTCATAAAGACTGCAGGTGCTCGGTTTTGTCGAGTGTAGAATAAAATACGAACAAGAAAAGGCCCAAACACTATTTATATATAATTGACGACACTATTATAGATGATTATGACACTATTTAACAAAAATTTATATATGAAAGGGAGTCAAGGAGCTGTTGTTTAAACATGATTAAAACCCTTTCGGTACTGAGGTAGAAATCAAAAGTAGGCTTCCACAGACGGGGCCGTATTTTCAGACCGGCCGTCCCCAGCCTGAGTCGTTTCAACCCTCACACAAAACTATCCATTTTTCAACGCTTTCACACTATTTATTTTATATCTCCTACATTTTTTATCATATTAGGATAGTTCTTGTTTTATTACTTTTTTACATTCATCTATAATTATTTTTTTATTTTTTATTAATTTTAGATGTTAATTTAATAATTTTCAATTCTATATATACATAAAAAAAAAGTAAAAGTAATGTACATTTTATGAATAACTGGTATTTTTTTTTATATATATAATATATAAATAACTTTTTTTCATTTCTTTATTATTTTTGACATATTTCATACTCTACAATACATTGATAATTTTTCAAACATGACGAAAAATAATAATAATAATAAGTCCTAGCCTTCTTTCGTATCCAGGCTTTGGACTGGCAACGGCGAAGTTAAACTTTTTTTAATTTTATTTAATTTAATTTTTTTTGTTGAGTATATTGAAACATAAACTTAATATCTAAACCATAGGGGACAAAAAGAAGAAAAAAGAAAAAATATGATTAAACTACTCTTTTTTACATAAAACGTATAAAAAAATCTTAATAAAAATTAAGTTAAGTTTTTAAGAGACATAAATATTATTTCGGAGAAAAAAAAAAAAAAAAATCTTAATAAAAAGGGAAAACGCTCCAAGGATGAACGTAAGAAGGTAAAATAGACTTTGACCTTCGCTGACCTCATTTGGTCTTAAAAAAATATTACGCGGGGCCGGCGCAAGTAATATGAGTCACCCGCTAGAGTTGCAACCCCTTTCATTTTATTCTATCACTGAGAAATATTAACCCCAGCGACACCTAGTGAGCCTATTATTTACCATTGTACATCATTCTAGTTTCGATAGATGGCGTTAGGAGTCACGTCTAGTAAGGCTTCTATTTGAAAACATACATAAGAAAACCTCAATACGTCTATAGACGTCTGTAGGCTGTGGAAGGCACTTTTTGATTACGTCCATAGACGTTTACAGTCTAATAAAGGCACTTACTAATAACGTTCATAGACGTCTACAGTGCCGAAAGGGTAATCGAAGTTTCCCTAAACCAATAAATCGAGTAAATATCCTAAAAGATATTTCGATAGAACATGGTAAATATAAAATAGAGCAAGTTAAAGGAGTATCAATTAAAGAATTTAAGAACGTATTTAGTTCAGAATCACTAAGACCAATGGAGAAACCACTAGTAATTGAGCCTCCACCGACCAGACCTTTTCATGATGTCTCAGCTGATTTGTTTTCTAGCGAAGGTCAAAAATTCATGGTTTATGTGGACCGACTTTCAGGTTGGCCTGTTATGTACCAATTTGGAATAAACAAGCTAGATCCTTGGAAAATGATCGGGTATCTCAGAAAGATATTCTCACAGACAGGAGTACCAACGAGTACCACGATCAAACAACAGTCCTCAGTTTAAAGCGCAGGCTTTTAACAAATTTCTTAAAGATTGGAATGTGGTTACCAGCCCTTCCACATCGCATCACTCGCAGAGCAACGGGCATGTGGAAGAAACTGTGTAACCTATGAAAACATTAATTATTAAATGTACAAGTGATGGGAAAATAGACGAACAAGCATATTATGCAGGGTTGTTAGAGTGGCGGAACACATCTAAGAAAGGTGGAAAGTCACCTGCAGAACTGCTATACGGATGCAACATGAGCACACTGGTACCAGCCCATGCTAGGGCATTTCAAAGAAAGTGGCTAGAAGAAGCGAAAATATAAGACCAGAAGAAAGCGGGACAGGAAAAAATGAAAATATTTTTTGATAGGAACACGAAAAGACTAAAGGAATTAATAGTAGGCATAAAGGTGTGGATTCAAGATCTCATTTCAAAGAGGTGGAACAGGGTAGGAGAAATAGTAGAGTTAGGAGACAACGGAATATATACTATAAAGTTACCTAGTAGTCGGTTGTATGAAACAGAAGATTTATACAACCAGCGGGATATAATAATAATAATAAATTAAAAATAAAAAAAAGAGAAATTAATTAATTAAAAAAAATAATTCAACTTCTTTTCGAGGTTCAAATCAAACTATTTTTTCATTTATCTTTTTTACAAGTCAAAAAAAATTTTTCCGACCGTTTGCAGCCAGCCATCCTTATTTTGGCTGATCTAATTTCCCCGTCTGAGCTGGGTATGAGTTCTTCAATCTTTGCTGTTTTCCAATTTTGCCGGGGTGCACTTCCTTCTACTAAGACGATATCACCTACATCTGGTGGTCTGGGACTGATTTTCTCCCTCGGCGATGTTCCTGCCTTCTTTCTCTTAAACCAGCCAGGTACTGGTCTTTAAAGAACAACCAGAATCTGTTTAATAACTGGAGTCCTTTCTTCCACGATGATGTAAAGGAGTAGCTTAGTTTTCGTTGTGTTAACTACTCCGTCTTCTTTCTCAGGTGCATCTAATGTTCCCTTGACTACGAGGAAATGTGCTGGAGTCAACACTTCTTCTTCTACATCAGAACCTCCGATATAGAGTAGAGGTCTAAAATTGACCACAGACTCTACCTCCACTAAAAAGGTCGAGAGTTGAGTTAGAGTGAGCTGTGTTTTTCCTATAATTTTCTTCAAACATCTCTTCACTAGTTCAACCATCCTCTCATAAACCCTTCCTGTCCATAGTGGTTCCGTCGTGAATTTCCATTCTATATTCTGTCTTGTACAATATTCTAACGTATCTGGGTCAGTAAATTTAGTTTTTATTCCTAAATCTGTTATAGTCGAATGAGTTAAGTGAAATTGTCTTGCTTTGTCAGATAAAACTAATTTTGGTTTGCCCCTTCGGGCTATAAATCGTCTTAGACAAGATAAAAATTCAATGGCTGTCATATCGGAAACTATTCCAAGTGAATTGCTCGGGTGACCAGACAAGTGAATAAACATACCTAGCACTTAAGGTTACTTTTGACAAATTTGAAATAAAGAGGTCCGATATAATTTTATTGCTTAAAAGATATAATTGTGAGAAAGCACCTATTTCCCCGATTCTCTAACAAGGGTGGAACCCACATTCTTCGACTAGATAAATTTCTTCCTTTATTGCTTTTCAGAAGAGCAAGCACAAGAAGTGCTTCTGCTTCCTCGGGTTCTAGCATCGTACTGACCTCCCGTTGGAAAGAGAAGTTGAATCAACTAAGCTGCCTCGTGTGAAAACGGCCTAAGTCGTGTCGCCCAGAAATTAAAAATTTTACGAGTTTTTGAGTCAGCAAAAAATTGAATGAAAAGTTTTTTGTGTTTTGTAGGTAGGAAAAGTAAAGTAAGGTAAAAAAAACCCTGGCATGAAAAAAAAAAAAAAAAAAAAATCCTACCACCAAATCTAGGTACGCATCTCCTCTCTTTACAAATTAATTTTTAAATACCGGGGGGTATCTAAATTACAAACCTTCCGAAATCAACATTTTGAAAGTATTTATAAACAAAATTTGTCAAAATGTGCCGGTTACAATGTTTGTAATTTAGGAACTCACCCTTCGCAGGGACCTGAATTGATTGACTGATATATCTGTGAGAAATATACTAAAAAGTTTTAAAGACATCATTTATTGCCTAATACCTAAAAACTTTAGGTATCTTTTTAGTGAAACAATTAGAAGTTACTAAAGCTACGAGTATTTGAGGAGTTGCGTTGTTTTTATAAGTTGTGAATAGTTTAGTTACTATGTCCCATAGCCAAATAACAAAAATGAAATATTTTGTTGTTACTTGGAATCAGTTTCAGAGCTCAAGAATAAGTAAAAACGCCATCATAATTACAAGTGAAACCTATAATTTAAACAAACGGTTTGTTACCTTTTTAACGTTCATATATTTTATGTAAAATATTTACCTTTTTTGCGAATTCCCTTGAAAACAATTCACTACTCCTAAAAATATAAAAAAAATATTGTGGCGCTCGAGTCCAATAATTTGATTATTTTATTCCGATCAAAAATTGTTCTATGAGATTTAGTATGTATAGGAAAAACACTTTTCTTTGTATTCTTTCATATCGTCTTCAAATAATAAACATCATATAGTAATCATTCTATCATAGCAATGTTTCTAATAATAATAATTATTGTTATTATCTGTTTATTATAACAATATAATTTTATCAACAAAATATCGATATCCATAGTATTTTAATCTAGCTGAAAATGAAAAACCTATGCATGTTTAAAAAAAAGATAGGAGTTAATCCTACTAGGTATCTGAAAATTGTGGAAGCCAATACGACCACCCAAAATCACGTATGGGAGCCAATACAGTAACTCTCTTGAACAAACTGCCTAAAACAGACCAACAAATAAATTGATATAAATTTTATTTCCATCCATTACTCATCTAGTATAAGATTATTACTGATCAAAGGGTACATGGGAAAAACAACAAGTCATATTTTGATCCATAAAGATTTAGTATAAAAATCCACTCTTAAAAATATGGCTTTCAATTTGCTTTATTTTTATTTTCTTTCTCGTGCTAAGCACTAAAATGTTAGAAATGCCCATCAACATTTTTAGGAATTTAAAAATCCTCAGCCAGCCGTGTAAGTCCGGTCTTTCTATCTCCATCCGTTCTCGAGAATATCAAGCTCAGACTTATTACCTACTTATATAGTATTATAATATAGTATTACATAAATTATGTATATTAGTAATATTATGTATATTTATTTTGAAGGAGTTGTGGTGTGGTGTGAATCTTGGTCTTATGACCGCTAGTACTGAGAATGGTTTAAAATGAGTAAGCTGTACAGTTTATACAAAGATTGGTACAGCACAGTAAAGCATAATTTCGTGGCGTTTGAGGCAAATTTAACCATTTTTCATATTCGGGGACTAACAAAATGGTGCTAAGAACCATAATATCTGATAATTATAATAAAGATTTCAGTATCGACCATGATTTTGCAACAACATAGACATGATATTATAATATTCCAGACTAGACAAATTAAATTATTTTTAACATTTTCAATCTTTAAAAGTTCAAATAAATTTGAAATCAAATAAGTATTGGAAATTTTACCTGTGAAATTAATTTAAATTTACCTTTGAAGATGGCGGACGACTAAAAAAAAGGTTTTAGTCAGCATGACATCTTATGCATAGTTTTTAAGGTCTAGAATAGTAAAACAAATATACTATATAAATAATAAAATTTCATATACCTTATATTTTTAAGATGGCCAATATGGCGGACGACTAAAAATAAAGGTTTTAGTCAGCATGACATCTTATACATCGTTTTAAAGGTCTTTAAATGTAGGAAAAGATGAAGTAACTATGATTACAAAATTTTCATTTTTTGCCGAGATTATGTGAAAACAAATATGGCCAAAATGAGGGAGTCGAAAGAGAGGTATATGCTTATATAGCATGCTACTTATAATTTTAAAGCTCTTTCAGGTAGATTAAGAATATGTAAAATTTTTCTAGAATTTTTTTTCAGGTAGCCATATTGAAAACTAATATGGCCGATATAAGAGCAAAATTGTTCAATATTTTTCTATGCGTTTTCTGTATGCTCTGCATCTATAGTATTTAACACTACGGTCGTTAACAAATAACTAAAGAAACAATAGCATTGATCCATGGTAATCCTTAGGATAACCATAAGGCATTTTGGATGGTCATAAGGCATCCAAATTGGATAACTATAGGGATATTTATGGACAAGATAATATGTCTTTTGAATCAATTGTACTACTTTTGTAAAGAAACCACAATTTTTACTGCTCCCCAAAGTACCTAGTGGCTAGTTTTTGAACTATCCAATATGTTTCTTCAATTGAGCTGGAAGGATCATTTAACACCAATTATGTATCTACTTAAAATTACTATATCACTTCCTCTTTTCACCTTTTCATTGATCGATTTAAAAATGATTTTGAGAAATTGTATTCCAACGCAAGCTAGCATTAAGATCCTGAACTTCTAACTGTTTGCTTCAGAATTTCTAACTTGACTGTTTACAATTATGTAAATTGAAGGAATTTTTATAAGGAAACATTGCCAACAAATAAAAATAAATAAATAAATATAATAAAATAATTAATAATAAATATAATACAAGTTATTAATTATTTAGTTTTCTCTTTTTTCTTGATATAGTTCGTTACGTAGAATTTCGCAAACTCAAAAGTAATCACAGACAGTACTATGTATCCAATAATAATAGTATTCCTTTTCATCTGGCAGCCAATGGAAACAGTGACAAGTACGTAGAGGCCCATAATAATGAACTGGATCTGAAAAAATTATAACTTGAGTGAATACACATCAAATATCAACACATGGCAACAGAAAGTTATATCTAACACTAAAATCACATTTTTTTATCCGAGAAATCAATTTAACTAACTCAGCTAGCGATTTAGCTACTTAGGGAAACTGAATTTAAATCTCTTAAGGCGTGATTAATAAAATGGTTGTACGTGTCAGTCTCACGTAAAGACGGTTTCGTTGGTATTGTGACCATGATATTTGTTAGTATATGAGGGAAGGGGGGATTGTTTTTTGACAAAATAGCATGAACAAATTGAATACTTTCACCCGTGGCAGGAATTATCCACCATTTTGTTTGCATATCAAAACGATATTTAATACTGCAAAGTTTCATGTTTGTATCTTATTTTATTCAAAAGTTATTGGAACCGTACAGAGTGACAGACAGACAGACAGACAGACACAGGAACGAAACTATAAGGTTTTTTTTTGGTTTTGTCAGTTTTACCATCGAAACCCTAAAATGTATACATTTAGGTTTAGATTTTCAGTTCAATCCGATGTAGTTTTACCAGTATCTGGGCAACTACCAGGGAAAATTATTTTTTTGCTTAAATTTCTATAAATAGACTACTGCATTATAGAACTTTATACGATCATTTAGAGTATTTTGGGTCAAAAATACAATTCTTGATTTCGCCTCGGGGTATGATTATTTTGAATATGTATGCAACATTTCATTGGAATCAGTCTAGTTGTTTAGAGCACGCGTCCGCACAGAGTGCTGATAACAGACAACAGGTGACAGAGGGACATTTGTAATTACCATTTTTTGACACAAGAGAACTAAAAAAAAAAAAAAAAAAAATTAATTAAATACCTTTTACTTTCCCAAAGTTAATCTTATAGTAACATAAACATACGAGGTGGTTAGACTATTGTAAACAAAATAAATAAAACAGTCTATCACTGAATGAGCAGGCTCAGTGTGCGTTTCTTGTTTATAAAACGTAATTTAGAGGTGTCTAACTTATTTACTACATCTGCACAGGTATATAAGAAAGAAAAAAACGTTGTTTTAAATATTAACGTCTTCTACAATTTTTTAGACTAAAGCCAGACTAAGACAAAACAGTCTGCAGACTGTTTCCGAACTGTGTTCGTTGTGTCAGCCTTGTCACACTTGTGTTGCTACAGCCTTGCACACTGGAGACAAGACAGTTGCATACCTTGTACCCAGCAAAATGGATCTCGTGGAAATTGCTGTGATTTTTGCATAACAGTCTGCAGACAGAAATGTGGTGGAACATCTCCTAACCTGGAGGAGTCTTTTGTCTAGCACCTGTCTTTGCCTCCAGTGTGTCACTCCCATATTATATTGCATAAACCCTTGAGGTAGCGACAAAACTGTCTGCGGGCAAAACGACTCCTGTGAGCGCCTAGCCTAAATGTAAAACGTTATAAAGTTAAAACTAAATATTTTAATAGCCAACGTAACATGAACCTGTGTGTTTCAGACTATTAACTAACAGATTTTGCTCTCTCAAGTTCTCCCAAATATTGATGTAGACAAAATGATTTGGTAGGTACTTACTAATTGCATTTGAGTGACGTATTTCTTGTACTTGTAAATCCAACGTTGACTTCGGAAGCTTGCAATACAGTAGTAAGTATACATGATAATGTGTACGAATGAGTTAAGAACTCCTATAGGTATGCCTAGCCCTTCTGTAAAAATAAAGTGGACAAATAAACATTTACAAAATATTTAAATAAACTATTCAGCTTTAGTAAATATTATTTATTAACAAATCGGTGTTAAACAACTCGAGCTGTACTTATTCATTTGAATAAGTAACTGGATTATCGTAATTCACTACGCACTGTGTTATGTTCAATGTATGTATTTTTATTTCCTAATTTGATATTATTGTAGATTTAAATTAGTCTGCCAATTAGTGTGGCACGTAGCTTCCTTGTTCCTAGTTTCGTGAAAATTAATTATTTTATATTTCAAAAACTATTATAATCCAATTTATTTCATTTTTCCCTAGAAGAAGATTTTGAGATATTAATGGAACCATTAATATATTAATATCCAGTTGTAAAACCATTACTGCTTTACGTTGGGCGGTTGCCCAACTAAGAATGATATAGACAAGCTCAGAGTTGCAGTAAGGAGGATGGAAAGGTCCGTGCTGAAAATATCCATTAAAAATAAGATACCAAGCAAAGCTTAGTAGCAAACGAGGTTTAGCTCCATAAATAAATAATAAGATAATAAGTTTTGAAAAATTAAATAAATAGTATGAACAGTCTAGTCAACATTTACCACATATTAATGTTGTTAGTCTTGTTATTATTGTTGGTTTATAGTTAATCTTGTTATTAATGTTAGTTCATAGTTAGTATGTTATTATTGTTATCTAAATTTGATTTATGTTTTTCTCTCACTCTTCATCTATTCTGATCATCGTTATGAAATTATTATAAGAATATGTATGTAATTAGAAGTCTTAAAAGTATCCAGTAAAAATATCAAATATATTATTGGAGTATATGTTTCAGTATTTTTGTGTGTGTTTATGTATGGGTGTATATATATCTTTAGTTAAATAAAATGTAACCCAAAAACCCATGATGGGTACCACGAGTACTATGTATATATATATATATATATATATATATATATATATATATATATATATATATATATATATATATATATATATATATATATATATATATATATATATATATATCTTCCTACCATTATGACGTCCAAACATTAGGGATTTACCATCAATATGACGTCCGGGACAATATGAACTCCGTATACCGGACGTCACTTTACAAGCCGTGTTAATTTCGTTCTAAAAGCTTCAAATAAGCTATGTTTGAAATCTGAGAGGGAAGTAATAATGGTCGAAAATTGAAAAGAAGTGTATATTTTTAGTTTCACTTATTTCCTGTAGGGGCGGTAGTGCTGTATATATATATATATATATATATATATATATATATTCAATTTTTAAGTTTTTGGTAGTTTTCATACTACGGAAAGTTAAATTTTAATTTAAATCTAATTATAATTATTATTAACTACGGGAAACAGACAGTGAAAAATACACTCCCGGCACAGGAGTGTATTTTTCACTGTCTGTTTCCCGTAGTTAATAATAATTATAATTTGATTTAAATTATATATATATATATATATATATATATATATATATATATATATATATATATATATATATATATATATATATATATATATATATATATATACATACATCAAGGCACGTAGCCGTGGTACCCATCATGGGTTTTTTGGTTACATTTTATTTAACTAAAGATATATATACATACACCCATACATAAACACACTAAAACTACTAAAAACTATTCTATGGCATTTTTGGCTAGGTTCGTCCTTGGCAAAAATGGGTGGCGCTAGGACGGGAGAGTGATTGTAAACGTCAGGAGGGCTTATCAGTCGCGTAGAACACAAAAGCACTGTACAAGTACAAAGCACTTTTACAAAGTACAATCAGTACCGCCGCACCGAGGCTCATTTTCCTAGACCACCCCATTAGTCCTAGGCAATAATGCCATAGATTAGTTTTTGATGCAAATTTTGTCTTCTTTTCGAATATATATT